>CM050648.1:45981199-46581199 GCA_027574665.1 Rhynochetos jubatus
GTGCAGAAGGGAGGCTGCAGAGCAGAGAGATGGAGTCAAGCTCAAAGCCACCCCCGCACCTCTGAGTGCATCGAGTCTAAACGCCCACGGGGAGACCTGCTGACTCAGGAGACCTGTGGTCTGGGGGTCCAGCTGCAGGGCACCGCTGGCTGATCCCTCTCTCCTGCTCGAGGCTCCCAGCTTTGCAGGTGAGAGGTGTGCTGGGTCTCAGATATAGCCAGGTGCTCCCACGTCCATCACCACTGGTCACGGTGGGCAGTGTGGCTCACCCTGCGCCCTGCACACGACGACACACCACAGCACACCACGGCTGTGATTTCCCAAGCTGAAATAGCCCAGCCTAATGGAAGTCATCTCCCAGAGTCTGAGTGCCCAGAGACAAGGACTTTTGAAATTAGAGACTCATGCTGAGGTCCATGAAACATCTGGGCTGGGGTTTTATTGATCACCTACATTAATGCGGAGGCTGTCTTCTCTGTAGACATCCTGACACGCGTTTCCTTCCCTCAGACCCTTCCTGTGTTTCCATTCTCCACTGACGCCAGCTCCGGCGTAAGGACCGTTGCTGCAGAAACAGCTGCTTTTTGTTGCAGTCCCTCTGCAGTGGATTTGGTTTCCCACCGGCGTGAGGAGTTTGGGTCACACACGTTCCCTAACCTCACGGGGTGCCTGGAGCAGGCTAACAAGATGTTTGTGGCCAGTTTGGTTTTGTGTTGCTCCATGCTGGAGGTAGCGGCTGGTGGTGGGGTGGGCCGGCAAACTGGCCTTACCTACAAAACTGTTTTAAAATGAACATTTCTCTCCTCATCCCTAACACTGCTTGCTTGCTGGTTATTTCTCAGCTAACTCACTCTGCAGCTCACGTAGGGATTCCCGTTTAGCAAATGAAAAACTGGAAGGTGACTCCAAGTTGACAAAGGAAAGGACAAAGCAACACACTTGGATCCTAAGTTTCTCTCAAACACAGTAAGGGAAACACCTTTGGATACTGCTGTGACCCCGTCAGGGCTGTCCAGGTACAGAAACGGCTGCCGAATAATCTGCCCTGCAGAGCTCTAGGGATGAAGAACATCCATCTTCAGCCACACTTGAAGGGAGAAACTATGGATTTTTGTTTTTTAAGACCTCTCTTATGCTTGATCTTTAGTTGCTGGTGGAAGAGTTGCAGTTAGGTTACAGGACATAATCTCAGTATAGTTTATTACCAAAGGCATTTTCCTGAACTCCATTGACCTTGCAACCTCCTAGATCTTAATCCAGTGCAGGGTCATGACTGAGGAGGGAATACGGCCCTTTCCCTTTCATTCTTCATAGATGTAATTAATTATTGGCATGCTCTTCATCAGTGAGTGCATTTAAAGAAAGGAGGAACAAAAGGGACATCAATCTCTCTAATGCATAACTGATTTAGATGCTCTTCTCTCAGCAGCTGGATCTTGCCCATTACACAAAGCCATCGGAAAAGCAAAATGTGTGGCTGAGTCTTCTAACAGAAACATCCACTAAAGCATCCATGTAACTGAAGAGAAAACTTAGCGTTCCCTCTTGCAGGTGCTTCTCCATTTACTACTCCTTTGGCTACGGGAAGGGATTCCCGACTAGTGACTTCTTTATATAGTAACCGAAAAATGTGCAATATATTTCTCATTAAAACAAACGGCAAGAGTTCAAATTAAGACCCTATTATAATACATAACAGCAGCCTTTGTTTGCGGAACATATAAACTCACATTTGTCACAGGACAAGCAATAGCAATTTCTAAACGTCACAGAGTGGTTCAATTGTTGTTTTGTAGAACCTGTTGGAAGAAAGTGGGGTTTTTTTCCCCCTTGTGCAAAATTTCCGTCTTAGCTGAAATAAAGCTTTTCAGTCTTTTTTCTTCCCTGACCAACTGTCCTCCAAAACCACAAGTTTCCCACAAAATACTGCATTGGTCAAACCTTACAATTTGATACCCAGAAACATCTGAGGAAATGCTCCGATAACCATAATTTCTTACTATTGTTCATTTCTCTACTTGCTTTCTTGATACATTTATTTACTTTTTACGTTTTAACTCGAGTGCACCCAGCGTGTCTGAAGCTCTGACCTCAGACCACCGCCCACCAGGGCAGCACTATGCAGTCAGCAGGAGATGACTATACCTGACACCCATAAAAATTACTCTGAAACCCAATAGTAAGATAAATCACCAACTCCAGCTTAACACGCAGTCCACCATCACACTACGAGTGTGCAGCCTTGCACGCCGCTGTGCCCCACAGGGCACAGAACATTGAAGCCTACGGGGTCTCGTTTTGGTACACAGTGCCTCTGCTACCTCTCTTACAGTAGCTGTGGTGAGCAGAGCAGGGGGATGGAAGGAGGCTTGAGAAAGGCGTACTTTGCGTTGCGTCAACACAGTAATCTGACTGACAGGCTGCAGGGTGTTTTTACGGAAGGTCTTCTCATTGAAGCCTTGAGAAAGCAAACCCCAGATTCATTTGTGGGCTATTAAATTGTTCGGTCGGGTACACGCAGCCTATTTTACATGCTGTGTGTGGAACAGAAGTGGTATAACATATCAGCTGTCATTATTAATATTTTATAATGAAGTATATAAATCATCAGGGGGGTAAGTCTGAAAAGTCTCACTCAAGGGCATCACCCTCGGTGTTCTGTTTCTCAAAAGCAGGCTTGAATAGAGCAGCTCCTGGCTCACACAGGATATGATCCTTTGCTTCTGTTGCTGCCCTAATACATTACTTCTAGTTGGACCAAAGCGAGACTTTTTGGCACAGCCTTTCCATCGCTCATTTTACCTAACTTGCCTCAGGGAAGGACAGTGTTAAGCGGTAATTGCCTCAGTCCAGTCCCAGCATTAAAAATTAGATTCTTAGCTGTATTTACATATTTGCCCACTCCACCAGCATCCCTGGAGAGCAATCCCTCTTACCTAACCTCGCTGTGGCCCTGATACACCCTATCACTTGAATGAATGAATGAGTTTTAAGAGTGCATTTAATTTAAGGGATACTATCATGGGGTTAGACCCAAGTATGGCCTTTTAAAATGGTTCTCTCCAGGGAGGAGTTTTTCTAACTCTGAAATAGTCAGATTGTGATGAGAAATGTATTCATTTAAAGGGAACCACTAACGTTTGAAAAACAATAGATGCTACACCCAAGTTCTTTATCAAGGGTTATGCAATGGCACCTGTTAACCAAAGTCTTTTTCAGGAAAGCTCCTAAGTATGCACCTTGTGACAGATCCACATCTAAATGCTTTCCTGACTATGACGCTTTCTTGAATGTATGTTGCATCCCTAATTTCCAAAGGGGTACCCCAGTCCATCTTGGGCAATTTCTTCTGGTTCACCTTTGACATTCAAGTTTCAGAATTTGGGAGTATTCTCTTCCATTAGATGGAATAAGTTTTCATCAGTGAGAGACTAACTAATTAAGTTACTTTTCTGCTGAAATTGTGACATTAAATCTTTCAGGATCTATGAACTGTGAAAGCTCTTCACGAGGTTGGTGGCTGCTTTCCTGACACCAGGGGGATTTCTGGATTGGACAAGCTGGGAAAGAAACAAACCCCTCAAGATTAATTTAATCTTTGTCATCAACAGCAGGGAAATATTAGCTAGCAGACCAAACGAGCTGGGAACAGACTGTTGTTTGGAAGGTAGTTATAGCCGGTAGGTCTCCTTGTTGAGTAAAAGGAGAGTATAGACCCACTGAGCACAGGGACAGTCCCCAGCTGCTGGGACCTGCCAGATAACAATCAGGGGGAGTACGCTGAAAAAGTGAGGAGCAGCAAGGCTGAAGATCTCCTTTCCTTGGAAACCTCACCTACGCGGAGGTGGGATTGTAGTGATGTCTGCGGGACAGAAGCAGATGTCTGAGCAGACACTGTCTGTGGCACCTAGCAGAGCAGACGGATAGTACCTAACCGAGTGTGAAGCTTGTCCCTGTACCCCCACAGCACCGTGGGAAGTGCTGTTCCTGAATAACCTCAGGGAAAGCTGCAAAGGTCTGACAAAACGGTTGCTAATGGCAATGTGCCATTGTACAAGGTCTCCTTTCCCTCCACAAGTGGCCCCCAAAACCATGCGAAATTCAGGAAGCCTTCTGCTTTCAAGGGCCAGGCTTAGCCTGATTACGACTAGAAGAAATTTTGCTCCCTGAGGGAATAATTAGGAAGCTGAGCTGAAACTCGTGTGGAACACGCTTTCCCTTTACAGTGGTTTTCCTTTGCAACTTGGAGGGTAATTCTCCGAAAACATTGTGCACATCTCACTGTAACAGATGCTGGAGAGAGCCATGCCGTTCTTCCCTGACTGTCAGGAACAGAAGCAGTGAAATAAGGGGTAAAGTGAGGAACCATCGCGTCTGAAAAAAGGAGTCCTTTTCTTCCTGTAAAGCTGAGGTCGCTTCGGGTAATCACAGCAGCAAGAAGCATTGCCATGCCCAGACGCAATGTAACGCACTTACCTAGTATCATGGGTTAAAATGAATCAGTTTATGGCATCTGACATTGTTTTTTCTAAATAAGGAAGCATGAGTAATTGGAAATCTCCTGTTTTAGTATTACCATAGAAACAAGCTATATAAGAAGTAAATGAACTGTGTGTGCAGAGCCAGATCAGGTCTTACTGAATCCATAGGAATAAAATGAATAACGGTGGAAGAGTCCAGGGGACTGAATATCCCAGTCAGCAGAGCATTGAAAACGCCTAACATTGTTCACCCTGCCACCATGTGTTTCTTTGTTCTCGACGAAATTAATTCTGCGCACTATCCGTGTACGCACACTTGGCTTTGTCTCCTAACAGTGACTAACAGTAAGAGAACGAAAATTAACACATTCTTCCTGTCAGGCTGTAGATTTTCTGTGAGTGTTTCACAAATGATTTTGCTGTATAAAATGTGAGTTTTTATTAAATACTGCATTTGAAAATGTATAGTGAAACCAGTAACTGTTCATCCGTTGCAGTGGGTAATAAGGAAACTAATGACAAGTGACTAAAGCTTTTCCCAGAGGACTGGACAATTTGCATAAGCAATGCCTACCTCCACAAGCCACTTTCACTCCCACAAAGACAGTAAATTTTTAAGTTAAATGTCGTATGTGAGGAACACTCAGAAAATAAGGAAGAAAGATCACACTCCTCAGCAAATACAGTCATTGTTGAACTTAAAAAGCTCCCCACTTCTCATTTACATAAAAATATGAATGTTCATACCACCCTAACAGCACAAGAAAGAAGTGAAATAGAGGTCTATCATGACTGCTGATTGGATTTCTAGCTTCAGAGTTTGATTGAAAACGCAGGCATGCAGCTTATGTAAGATGGAAACATGTAGAAGTACTGACAACACACATACCAGTGGAGTTACGGTGATTTCAGTGAGGAATTGATCATATTTAAACAGTTAGTAGAGAACTCTGAAGACAGACAGATTAGTACGAGAGGGTAAATGAAGTTTGGTTCATATGGGATGGAGGGGAGTTCTTTAGAAATGCTGCCACAAAGGTAGAAAGTCAGAATTCTGGAGAGTTACGAAGGGCAGATTCCAGCGGTTCTGGCCTTGCAGTGCGCCGCCGGTGCTGAAAGAGCAGCTTTCCCTAGCAGTCATGATAAGAAAATACATCCTGTATCCTTGCCCTGCCCCAAGCCTCCTTTCTCTTCTGCACACCAGGTGTGCTTCCCTGTGAGTGAGTGCTGTGGCTAGCACAGCGCTTCCGTCACTCTGGCAACAACATCTTTAAATTGTCGTGGACTGCATTTTGCAATGAGCCGAGTACTTTGGCAGCAGTTGAGCAAAGAGCATTATCCTAGGCAGGGGTTTGTCTCTGCTCACAGGACCAGGCAGTGGCTTTGCAGAGAGGAGTGCTGGTGGACCTGAGGACCACACTGTGTGTGTGCTGGGTAGGGGTTACGCTGGACGAGCTCGGGGCTGGTCCTGTGGACCTGTGGAAGGGCTTTAGCACCTGACGTTCATTAAATGCATTTGTATTTGCAAATGCATTGCATCATCTGGTTTGGTTTCTTCCAAAATGAATCCATGCTGTGACTTCTGCACCTGCTGCACAATGTGAAACAGAGCCCCGTGGGGACAATCAGGTGAGTCCCTTCTGATGTGAACTAAAATCTTCGTGTCAACACATCCTTTACTGACTGCGGCTGGAAATCCCAACTTCTATTGATGGCAAAAGATGAGCGGAGCTTTTCAAATGAGCCAAGGAGAACCACCAAGTCCCACTCTGCAGAGTTGCAGTAAGGTCTAACTTCCCAGAACTAAGAACTTAATTCCCAAAGTCTTGCTTAAGCTTGCTTCAGAAACAATTAGTTGTCTAACATCCTGAAATCAGAGGAGACACCTAAATAACTCCAGAATTTTGTTAGTTTGTGGCAGACATATTCTCAAACAGCCTCCGGTTTCTGATGATGATAATAAGGAAAGTCAGATTATTCTTGTCTCCTAGAAACATCCTTCTGGTTTTAATTACGTGTTTGCAGGCAAAGAAATATGACCTTTTTTTTTGTGGTATTGCTTGTAGGGCTGGAAGTTTGAAAGCAAGCATTGCTGTAGTGGACACAGAATACACATTGTAGACTCAAACTAGGCAGGAACAAAAAAATAATTACCATAGCAAATGTTTATTGGGATGTGTTGGTTTTGACTTGTAATAAAGGACATTTTCTGCACTGAAGAGGGGAGTTTTCTGGGAGCAAATCCAGGAGTAGCAATGGTAGGAGGAAGAAAGAAGAGAACCACACAGATATTTTTGTTACAAATTGTCCAGAAAGTGGCTGCTTGTAATGATTTAGTTAAACAAATAGTACTCACAATTCTTTGCACTGCAGATGCCTTGATACTAATGAGGCTCCATAGAAAGATGCACGATGATGATAGCTATTGCTTTTTACTGCTCCATGTGCTTTGGGGGAAGTAAATATAAAAAAAACCCAAAAAACCAAAACAAACCCAAAATAAAACCCTCTCAAATACTCCTCCCCATCCAACAGTATTATGTTTTAAAAATTAGCTGTCCACAAAAGCAAGTTTCTTTCAGTCTCATGAATTTCAGAGTAAATGTTGCAAGGAAGATAAGATTTGTCCAGGCCCGCGTTGCTGTGTTTGGGCTGGAGCAGGCTATCTGACTGTTGCGCACACAGAGTTATGCTCCTTTTGCCCTCCAGCTCTCTACGTGTTTCAAACAGACAACAACCCAAGAGAGAAGTGTAGGTCACGCATATGTCTGTCATTATCAGGCTGCTCAGTGCACCTCGTGATTAAGTGTCACTGGCACAGCAGCAAGACCCTGAAGGCAAAAGTGGGCTGGGATTGCATTGTGGGACTGGGGTCTTCCCCTCTGCACCTCTGATGGCCCCATGTCCCAAGCACAGCCACTTGTCAGTCCTGTCAGCGCCCTGGCTTGCTGCCTCTGCGGTCCAGCAAGGACAGAGGGGAGCAAGGTAGCACATCACGCTGCGATGCTGAGCTCTGGGTCTCTCTCTTTTGGTGCATGCAATGCCGTTCCCCACCCATCCCACAAACACCCAGGAGAACTGGAAAACAGCTGAAGGGAAGCTGGCACCTATGCCAACACGAGGTGATGAGGAAGAAGGAAACATGGTGTGCAGTTCCTGGGGTTTGTGGCTTGCTTTCCATGGGGAGCACCTCTGGAATAGCGAGGTGACCTGCGGTGCTAAATTAGCCCCGGCTTTGCTACCGCCCATACAGAATGAACACTCCTGTGCTGTGGTAAGTCACTAGGCTGATTTAATTCAGTCACACAATCAGCTCTACCAAAACACTCAAAGCCCTTTTCAGGAACTGGAGCTAGTCCATGATAAATTTCAGCTCTTGGCATGGAAGAACTTCAGCTGTACAGATACGCTGAAAAGTTACTGAAAACAGTCTGAAAAAGAATCTCTATTTTTTCATTTCTCCTAGTTCTCACATTTGAATTGATCTAGGCCAAGGTAGCACCAGAAATATTTCATTTAGAAGCTTGAAAATATTACCAAAGTTTGAGGAGTTGAAAGCAAAACTTGAGCCTGAAACCCTACCCGGGCGATGAATACAGGCTGACCTAAAATTGACACGTCAGACTAGATTTTATAATATTTTCATCATTTCTGTAAGATTTGAAATTTCTCGAACAGGTGTAATGATTCAATAACAAGTACATCTTTTTTTTAACTCATGGAAGTGAAGTTGCAAATGTGATTATAATGCTCATACAGCACCATTTAAACGAGATTTAAGTGTGTTCTCCTCTATCACTAATGGTTCAGCAGTGCTGCTTCCGCTATCAGGGTTGCTAACTCTTGGTTTTTTACCGTGTTTCACATTATTATGTTGTTTATCATTGCACCATAATATATATAAATCCATGGTGTAACTGGATCTGGTTTCTCTCCCTCACTTGCTGCGAAAAGAATATAATAGCTACACAGAAAAGCAACCCCAACGACCGAAGATGTGACCCCACTTCTGTTCAAGGAGTGACAAAGAGGCTAGTGCTCTACAGCCAGGAGAAAGGGCAGTGAGGGGGTATGACAGGGACCTCTATTAAGTCCTGAGTGGCACTGGAAAGGTCATTTGGGAGTGATTGCTTTCTCTTTTCCAAAACAACGGAATTTGGGGTAAAACATCCAGGTTCTAGGTGGCAGATTGAGAAGAGATGCGAGAACATGTGTTCATCGCACAACAGGTATCTAAGCTGGGGATCTCATTGCCACAGGATGTTATGGATATAAAGGTCTTAAAAGGGTTAAAACTAGTTGAATACATGAATGGAAAAAAAATCCTCTGCGGCTGTTGAACACTGAGATGCCACCTCTGGAACCGGCATTCCCTGAGCTGCGGTCACAGGAGGCTGGTAACTATATTAATGTCACTGTATTGCTGCCTATTCTTATGTTCTTCCCAAAGTGTGCAATATTTGTTACTGCCAGAGACAGAATCCTGGGCTGCCTGGACCTTGAATCTGATCCAACCTACCTGCTCTTGTGATCTTATATTAACTTTCAGTAAAAGGAAAAAAAAAGGGGGATATTTTAGTACTCGGGGCTTTTGAACTTTCAAGCCTCTATGTTCAGTTCCCAGAGTTGAGTAAAAAGAACTTCAATCATCTGGGTATCAAACCAATATAATGATTTTTGAGTGACTTGAGGATCATGAATACCTGCACTATATTGCATAGTAAACCAGAACTTTCATCTGCTGAAAGAGTCCAAAATAGAGCGTAGATAATAAACATATTCACAGCTGCTTTCTGATAAGCCTGAAATACAATAGACTGTACCATTGTTTTGGTGCAATCTCTGATTTTCAGATAAGACTCTGGCAGCATTATAAAACAGTAGTCCTTTCTCCACACATTTTTCTTCCAAAATACTAAGAATCAACTGAAACTCCCTAGCAGGTTTTTTTACAAATCATTCGGGACCTCCCTCCGCCAAGTGTCACATTTGTGGTTTTCTATTATGAAGCATAAGCTCACGTGACTCAAATTAAAGATTTCTAATTAAAAGATTAAGAATGTGACTTGTTCTACTGCAGTTCTGAATCCAAGAGAGATTGAAGTTGTTAATTTGTGCCATGGTATGGTACTGTATGTAGTTTTATTTTCCCCCTCCTCTTTTATGTGGAGCTCTGATTGATGTCATGTTCACAGAGGTCAGAAGGGAGAGAGGAAAAAAGAAGACATTATTACTCAAAATTATCAGACTGTATAGGAAGCAGATTTAACCATCTCTTCGATTATCTCCCCTGGCCAGGATGAGGTATGGTCTACAGTTCACAACTCGTTCCTCATAACCAGTGAGGCAGAAATGCAATGTAAAAAAAATTGATCTATAGAATATATTCAATTAGTGAAATATGAGCAAAGAAATTACTTCTGAAGGAAGTGAAAATTAAGAGCCTATACCAGCGCATGCAGACAGATAGACAGACAGGCAGACAGGCATAATTTTTGTCCTCCGGAAAAGCAGATGGGGTAAGCACTGGATGGTTTCACCAAGCAAAGAGCTCATTGCTTCACCTACCTCGAAACCTCACTATAGAGATGCAACTGTGTCAATAGGACAGGACAAATTAAAATCCCCAATTTATGATTGTGTTCTTTCACTAATTATCAGGTGATGGCATTTTGGAAAAATGAAGAGTGGCTTTACAGGTAAAGAAGACCTTGTCACAGCAAAATACATCTTCAGTTCTTTGCTTTTCCTTCAGCCCCTGTCTGTCAGCCAAGGCACATCACTCATGTCCTCTTTCTTCCTTGTTTTTTATCTGTAAAATGTGGGTAGTAGTACACCAGAGCGTTGTGAGAAATAATTTAATACAGGCAGTGCTTTGATTTCCTTGGGCAACAGGTTTATAACAGCATAAAAATATGTTGAGGGGAAAAAAAAAATGCATTGCCTCTTATCTGAAACATGGATCTCTTACGTGGTCACTTGTGTGTTCTCAGCAAAGTAATAACGAATGATCTTCCCGTCTGTGCAGGCTGACTCTTACCGTACGGAAGAAAAATAACTTCTGTTGTTTAGATGAGCAATGAGAGAACATGGAGCAAATCAGGGTAAGCAAACACTCAAGGCTAAAGTCATACAACATTCCAGAGCACGCACAGACTGAAAGGCGTTCATATAAAACATTTATGGACTCATTTAAGAAGCGAAATCATAAGCAATTGAGTTTAGTTGTAGAGAAAAGGGGTTAAATGTTTAGAATAAATTTTTCATTCCAAATAGCTCAAGGAATTCCTATGCATTATCTTACAAGGAAAATATTCATTGTTCTCTTTGGGTCTGCTAAGCCATCTCTGGGGATTTCCCTTTTCCATGCTACCCCCAATTTCAGCACCTACATACGCTTACAGATTTCCACTAGGATTGGTTTCTGTGACTGCATTTTTCTGACAGACTCTTAATCGAAAGCAGCATGACAAACCGTAGGAAGCCCTATCTGCATAGATCCACTGTCGCTGCTGCACAACGTCGGTCTGTCTGCGCAGCCTGTTTTTGTGCCATCCCCGAGCCACAACTCCGCCGCACACGGTCGTAAATTAGAGGCGAAGGCTGCTGACGAGGAGCCGGTGGTGTCTCCTGCGCTGCCGTGCCCCAGGGCCGTGCATCGTTGGCACCGTGGCCGCTCCTGCATGGCGCTGCCTGTGGCACGGCCCCATCAGCCTCCGCGTTGGAGGCTGCTGGGCATGAGAGTCACTGGCCGACGGGCACGCAGCCATGGGGAAGGCGGTACCACCTTCACCCCTTTCTGAGAGTTGCAGGCATGCATCTGTTCTGTTTGCTCCTTTGTACTGAAGCTCAGAAGATTTCTTCTTCCCCAATCCCAAAAGTGACGCCGAAAGGGCAGAAAAGCAGCACACAGCAGAACGTGTGAACAAATCCTCCAGGATGGGAAGACTTCAGACAACGAGTAGGCAGGTACAGCTCACGAAGGGAGCTGCTCTCGCTTCGTGTCAGGGTGAATTTGGTGCAAAGATCTCAGCCTTAGGCAGACCCTTCTCCTTGTTTTCCTGTTCCCATCCAACAAAAATCAGCTAGCAGCCAAAGGACTAAAAGGCAGCCTCTTCATTTTCGTGTTGTGTTTTCCCCCCTCTCTCTCTAAAGAGCAGGAGAGCGTGCCAACAGCACGCAGCAAGCGGGTTTGTCTGTAGCCGTGCCCGTGCTGGGATGGCCCTGTGCGTGATCTCGCAGCCGCTCTGCGGCTAGACCAGACACCCTGTGATTTACAATTTCTGGCAGTGAGATGGCAGTTCCTCTTGATAGCCAATTTGGCGGGAGAGGGTAAAGAGCTAAAAATGCTGCAATGGATGAAATCCACCTAAACCAGGTGTAAAATTGTGCACATTTTCAGTCCCAGGATGCTGCAGGAGCATCCAAGGGCATATTTTTTGAACCAAGGCACAGACTTGCGGCAATTCAGCGCCCGCCTGTGCACAGCTAATGAAATCCGGCTGACACTTCTGTCACCTCCCTGCTTTGGAGGTGACAGATGCTGGTTGTTTTTTGCTTCATGTGCCCATAGATCTCGAACTAACATTTGTGGGAGCCGGCGGAAGACCCTCCTCTGTCTTCGGCCACCCATGAGCCAGGCCTGGAGAGACACGAGGGCTGAGATTACCTCACGGCATCTCACCTGTGGAAACACGTGGATGCCTGGCAGGTTGTAATTGCTTCTTGCTGAAACGACCACGGCTGAAAGCATGTCAGTGTATTAATACGCTGTATTATTTACAGACTTGCTCGCTGGGCCAAGGTACACACTCAGCAACCGAGTCACCTCGATCTGAACTTTTCTCCCTTGCTTTGAAATTTCACTTTACATTCTCACGATATCTGCCACCACTGCTGTCTTTATTCAGTTTGTTGTGTGCTTCAGATTAACCAAGCTTCTGATTTTTCACAGTCGAGGCAGCCTCACTGAGAAATGGGAGCTTCCACGCCCAGCATTACTCACTCTCGGAAGCATGACTGGAAGAGCGCTCCGAGGCCAAAGGAAGCGATGCCAGGCCTATTTTCTGATTTGATTTTATTCAAGGCACTTCCATTGATTCTCTTCCACATCCAGAACTATTGTTGTCTGGGAATTTTGCATGAACTAAATATAAAAGCAATGGAACCATCCCCAGTTTTGGAAGGAAAGATGCTCGGAGTTTGATCCTAGCACAGGGCCACGTTCAAAGTGCAGTGAAATGCTCTCGTTTGCCATCAACGGGGTGTGGAAAGCAACTGGGCGTAGTCTGGCTTTTTCACCAAAATCCCCCAAGCTCACGTTCTGCCTTAACCCCGGTTTTCAATCAGGCTTGGATTCCCGCTCTAGCGGGTACCTTGCAAGTATGCACGTGGGAATCTTCTGGTTTACCCATCGTTTTTGATCTGAGCGTCTTCCCTGAGAAGCCCTGATGGACTTGTTTAGCTGTATTTCTGTTGTAGAAATCAGAACCCCTTCCTAAAGGGTGCGGACAGAGGTCACAGTGATAATGTGAAAAAATCATGTAGGTTTTGATTTTGGTTTTAAAACCTAGTTTGAGCACTCTGACAAAAGGCTGAAGTGTAGGGCAGTTGACAAAGGGACAAGGAACAAGATTAAAAGAGGAAAGGAGGAAAACAAAGATGAGAGAGGCCCTTTTGATATTACATTACTTTAATTATACTTGAATGACATTGTAAAAAGAGAAAACAAAGTGAAATTCTCCATCCCAGCAATGGGCAGTTGATGCACATAGAGTGTTGTGACATTTTCCACCCAGTAAACCTGCAGCAAATGTAGGAATAACCCTTGCCTGTAAGTACCTTGACTATTCAAATGCTTTTCACTTGCTTAATACAACTTTTCCATCCTCTGGGGATATGACAGGATGGGCCAGGGCTGTACAGTCCATCAGTACAGCTGAGATTCTGAAAACTCCTAAAAAGTGTAAATATCCTTGAGGAGAGTAGGCAAAGAGGACTAACGATGCTGATATTTGTGTGGAGCGTCTGAGCCTAGATGTGCTTGCAGACATTTGACGAGGCAGAGATAAAGACTCACGCAGACCCCTGTGTCCTGGGCCACCACTCCTGACCAGTTAGGTCCCAGGGTACCTTGTATCCAGCAGCAGGACCAGTAGTGCAGCTTGGGGCAAGCTGGCAAAGTCCTCGTCTTCTACAAGGCATTAGCAAAAATCCTTTGGCAGAGTTAAGATTTTTCCTAGCTTGTTTTCTCAAGGCTTTTCTTAAGTGCTTTGCTTTCACAGTTACATGTTTCTTCTGCCTTCAGTCTGGTACACAACTGGGGTAGAAAAAGTAAAAGCAAAGTTTTAGCTTCAAAGACTTTTCTCTCATTATCTATTTCCATCACCAGTATCTGTCTGTCACCAGGCAGAAGAAATGCTCCTTTGTACTGTATGACCTGGATAGATTTTTCCTTACTGCTTATATTTTAATGTACTACTAGAAAAAAAGAGAAGCATTCCAAAACCAGCCCACTGATTTTTAAAAAAATACAGAAAAAGAAAGTGACATTAACAAGATCTTTCAAAGGAAGATATGTATTTGTCTGTCAACTTCACGTGCCAAAAATTCCATCTTTTTTACCAAAAACCTTACGCCTCCTACGAGCTCAGAATGTTACCAGACCTAGAAACGCGCAGTGAAGCCATCCTCCCCACCGCAGATGACTTTGTTCTGTGCATCTTATGCAACAATTAGGACTCTACCTTAAAGACTGCTACAGTAACCTGAACAAAAAGTAATTTAAGCTGAAATGGGTAAAAACTGAGGTGACATAGGACCTTTTCTGAAAATCCAGGCTGCAATTTCCTTGAACTGAATATCCAGGGTAGTGAGAGTTTTGCAGCCCTACGTCTTTACCTGTGAACCAGAGCTGATGTTGCTGGTTCACCTCTGCAGAGCACACCGTGCAATGACAAGTGCCAAGGATTAGCTCGGCTGTAACGATCCCTGAAGACTAAGCTATACATCCGTTTAAAGACATACTAGCCTTCTCAGAGGCAGCCTCTGGTGTGAGAAGTGCTTTTACCAGGAAACGAAGCTCATAACAAAAAGAAGAATACCCCAAAAAGGGAAACCCCTTTTTAGGTTTTGAATGGTGTTTTGTTGCATCATTTGAACATAAAGCTGTCGGCGCTCAGGGCACATGACCTCAAAACCGAAAGGAAGAATTAACTCCCAGGTCTTGCCAAACCCACTTCTCACAAACGGCAGGTTAAGGAGGCCAAAAGGAGCTTTCTTTAAAAAAAATCACTATTCCCAAACTTTATTCTCACGGATCTACCTTTTTTATCTACAGGAACAGAGGTGGAAAGTTAATGGCGGCTCAGCAGGAAGGAAAAGCTCTGCTCTGCTTCTTTCTCCTGCTTGTTGAAAGTCCCATTCACACACAGTTCAGACTAATGCTGGGGGAGGATGGTTTTCTTTGCTAATTTTCCTCCCCAGGGTGGGTAATGATTTCTCAGAGCTAATACGTCCTGACAGATGCAGTCATACTTGTGCTCGCACTCTGCATCTCTGTTGGCCAGTCGGGGTCATGCTTTGGAAAGCTGATCTCTTAATCATTTTATCTGATGGATGCCGCCTGCTATACATCGACTGTTGGTTGAGGTACTGATATTGACCTCTTCTGCTCCCGCTGACGCAGGAGACAGACCTTCCGTGGGGCTCAGTCGGCCAGAGACCAGGGGTGTATGTGGCAGCGTAGCTGTTTGACAGTTGTCTTATAGACAGAAAGCTGCATTTGAATTTTGTTGCGTGTGTTGGTAACTGGCAGGCACCAAAGCTTGGCATGGCAGCATTCCCACGTAGCATCGTATCCTCACACCTTCTGTAGGACTTTGAACTTGATGAACAGCAGATGATAGGCGAGGCTTTACCATTCAGTACTCTCAGCGGACGTGGAACTGCGGTAGATCAGAACAGCTAACGAGCAGCAAAAAGCCAGCATTTTCCCAGAATCCAAGTGTTCCCTTTAAGTGAAATCATTCCCTATATTTATAAATTACGTTAGCCTTTACATTTATGTACTAATGTTATTAAAAAGCTAGAGCATGTGGTGGGTGCAAGTCAGTAGCTAGGAAGAGCGATTCTTGTCTCTTGCCCTATTCCATACCGTGTTTAGTTTGTGAACTGACAGTTCCAAGCTGAGTATGTTTTCTGACTGAAAGATGGAAAGCAGAAGAAGGGGAATGAGCAGAATGTAAAAGGCACCGTTCTCCTCGTGTCAGAGACTGGCAAACGTTGAAATGCTGGCTGCACTCTACAGGAATCATACCTTCCCTTTTTCTCTCCTTGACTGTTCAGGTTTACTACAGGAGTCTTGTCCTGAAGTAAGTTTACACTAGGTAAGATACCTGTGGCCTTAAACTTAGTTTCCTTGGTAGGTAGCAGAGCCGTGTTGACGTGCTGTCACAGGGATCCGTGCCGGTCAGTCCCTGCTCCGAGGGGTGCCGGGGCAGGCGCTCGCTGTCTGGGCCAAGAGTCTGGGTGATCCCTCCGAAAGTGCCTTCACCCAGAGCCTCCCCTCTGGTGCTCCCTCCATCTGGAAGGTCCTTCCTGCTGCTGGAGGCACGATGGAGCTCCCTTGCTCTCTGGGACGCTGGCATGGGGGCAGAGCCAGGAGCTATTCAATAGGTTTGAAGGCAGAAGAAGTGCCCTGGGGAAGGATGTGCAACAGGGCTGTGCTTGCTGCCCTGATTAGCCCATTGCGGCACAAGTAGCCGTGGAAAGAAGATCCACGGTGAAGGATGTATTAGCCTGAGTGGCTCCACGATGTGAAATTTTTTCCTGGCATTAGTGGACTTTGGTATAAAAGCTGACGTAGTATTTGGTGCAGATAGGAAAGGATGGGAGTTTAGATCTGAGCTGTAGCAGCGAGGTCAGTGATGTAGCAGGAGCTCCTGGGCTAAACCCGGGCTGTGTGGTGCACTGCACGCTCCCTTTATAGAAGTGTGAAAATTGTGGTGCCTGAGAAGATGAGCCAGAAATACATCATTTACATTACTGAAGCAAATTAATACCAGGAGTTGGTTTTTTCCCTTACAAATAGGCCTCAAGAGATCGATCTAATCAATTAGCTTTTGGTCATACAAAACTGACCCTTCTGCTGCCAAGTCACCGTGGCGGGGGACGACTAAGTGCAAAGGGTGAAATAAATGGAGCTGTGGCAAGAGAGCAAAGCTGGAGCACACACCGTGCCAGGATTCGGGCTGAGGGCAACTCCTGGGACCCATAATGATGGGGTGCAGGTGGTAACTAGGCTCCCTGGTGAGCACTCAGGGGAATGAAGCCTTAAACGGGTCGCAACGGCAGCTGACACGGCAAGGTGTGGCACGGGACTCTCATTCGATAGAAATCACTGTTCAAAGCATACACGTGGCTAAAGCATTTCTTCTCTAATTCTACAGGAAATGCAGAAATTAGCGCTTTGAATAGTTAAAGTTGCAGTCTGGCTGAGAAAACGACTAACCCTTAAATTAGCCACAAGCGAGCAGTTGCCCTTTGCTGCAACGGCTTTGCCTCTTACTCCTTATTCTGGGGAAACAGGATCTGAGGTGGTGACAAATTATTAGTAGGTGCAGGGCAACAACTTTGCCCTTGCTAAAAATACACTGGGAGCACCCAGGTCTGTGGGGGCAGAGGGAGTGGTCTGGCAGGAGGGCTGGTGCGTGCCTGGCTATGGGTAGCCTAATGCAGCGATGTCCAACCCCATGGACGAATGAAAAATCTCGTAGTCTTTGTGCTAAAGAGTAAAAATGAACTTACTTTGTGTGTGTTGAGAAAGATTATCATGACACCACCAGGAAAGGGCCGTGCAAAGTGGGGCACAGGTCTGGTTTCACGGTATAGTGATAATGCTTATTAATTTTGGATACCCCGTGCATTTACACCTATTACTAAGCGATTTTAATATTTTTCCATCACTAGCACAAAGCATGACCTAACTACTACCAAAATAAATTATTTGCAGGGGAGATTTCACATTCTTTGTCTCACACTTTGGTTAAGCCTCAGTGAGAGCAGTATGATCTATGGTTCCCGGAGCTCTTAATCAACTACTGAGCAAGAAAATTCCTTAATACCTCCTTCTATTAATCAAATTTCGTTTGTGGTTATTAAAAGCTTCCTTATTCCTCCTGGAGTTATCGGGGCCATAGGCTTTAATTCATCAGCACCTTTTACAGCTATTTCTGCTAGAAAGCATCACACCAGGGTCTTGCACGGGGGAAGGGAAGAGGAACGTCTGTGGCAAAGGACTAAGTGAAGAGTGTAAAAGGGATTTAGCTGTTGGCGCTATGAAGCATCCTGGCTTTCTGACTGCACAGGCAGAGCCAGGAGGCATGTGGATAATTTGGGCATGTTCTCCTCAGCAGAGTACAGGCGTTGCTGACTGAACTAATTTCTGGAAACTGTGAATCTGGATTCAAGGGAGATTTATTGGGGTTTCTTTATGAGCTAAGCGGGGAGAAATGTGACCAAAGCGCATGTATAAAAGCAATTTTTTTGCAGAGTAAGTAAGAAGATGGCAGAGCTGGCCAGGGAGGTGCACCGTGATCTTTGGCTGAGCTTTGCCAATTGTGGTGTCAGCACATCACCTCGGGTGCAGAGGAGCCCTGGCAGAAAGGAAACTATTTACCTACGCATAACTTAAAAGTTTTACCTGCTTACTCACCCGTTGGTATGTTATTCCAAAACAGTGGATAAAATAGCTTTGAAAGTCCTGATGGATGCCCAGACAAAATAAGCCAGTTTAGCAAGTGCACAGCAACAGCTTAGCCAGTGCCAGCAGAAATACTGACAGCCTGGAATAATGCTGTCAGCATGTTACTCCGTGCCTGTCAGCATCCTCTGCCGCTGCCCAGCCTCCTGAAATCCCCCTCCCACTCCAGCAGCAGCGTATTTGTAGAACAACGCTGTGCAGTTTGGCATTTGCTTGACTCGGACAGTCCTCCAGGGATTAGGAAATCCCTGTAACAACATTGCTCCAGATCACGGTGCACAGTCACGCCCAGCTCCACACCCTGCTTTCCAAGCAATCGGAAGTCAGGAGAAGGATGGATGTAAGTGCAGAGAGGGAGACACCCGCCCTACCTTCTCACACGGCTTCTTCAGTGGAGTGGCCCGAGCTGCTAGGATCCATATATTCCGACTGTTGGCCTTCCGCGATTTGTGTTTCGGCTTAGTTACTGTCCCATGGCAATGATAAATAGACACTGATGGAAAAGAACATTTGACAGCAACTCCATCTTGTTAATTAGAGTTTTCCCTTTAAAGCTGAAACAGATCTGGAATGCAGAAGGCACATGAGTGTCCCCTGTCGTCCCCCCAGCCATGTGCGCACGTGCACGTGCACCCTCTCCCCCTTCCCTGTCTGAGTCCGTCTGTGGAGCTGTGGACTGATGGCATATATTCAAATGCGGTTTATTTGAAAAGGCAGTATATAACGCAGTTGTGAAGCTCTCACTTTAGAACGAGTTAACGCTGTTTGTGTGGTTTTTTCCCTTTTAGCTATGCCAATGTCTGTGAAAAGGGAATTTTCTCTTATAATTGTTTTTCCTCTGAATCCATTTTTAATCTATAAAATAATGAAATAAAAAATTTTTTAAAGCCATACTTTTTTCTTATTAAAACGGTGTACAAAATTGTGCAGAGTTAGCATATGTGAACCTCAAATAGATTTTAATGGTGACCATCCTACCTTTGAGCCTACAAGGAAGCTGGGGGGGGGCTTTTTACAAAGGTCTGTAGTGACAGGACAAGGGGTAATGGGTTTTAAATTGAAAGTGGGGAGATTTAGATTAGATATCAGGAAGAAATTCTTCCCAGAGAGGGTGGTGAGGCACTGGAACAGGTTGCCCAGAGAAGCTGTGGATGCCCCATCCCTGGCAGTGTTCAAGGCCAGGCTGGATGAGGCTGTGAGCAACCTGGTCTAGTGGAGGGTGTCCCTGCCCATGGCAGGGGGTTGGAACTGGATGGTCTTTAAGGTCCCTTCCAACCCAAACCAGTCTGTGACTCTATGAAATGTTCTGAAGTTGTGCTGTGGCTCTTTGTAATCATTCCTTCTGGTGCATTTTAAAAGTTCAAGTGCATTTTTTTAAAAAAAGAAAAAACTGTCTCCAATATTTATTCCCTGTGACGTCAGAAGAGTGGTGAAGCCAGATGTGTTCTCCTCTGCTTTGGCAGGTGCTGGGTGCCTGGGAACCTTAGCTGTCACAGTTGCTATTAGGCGCTGTGGTCTATAAACACACAGAGAGGCACCATAAAATGTTAATTTATCACTGCATTAAAGCAGCTATTTGAGAAAATAAACAATGAACAAAGGGCCTTTTCACATTTGCACCTATGCTCTTTTACACCAGTTCTGTGCTGGAAGGGACTGGAAGCTTGGACAAGTTTACATTCTCAGCCCCAAGAATTTACTGGCTGCCAGGAAGCTCCTCTCCTTCTCCATCCATTAGCCTTGAGGTTCCTCTGAAGTTGCAATTTCTCCAGCTTTCCAGACACTTGAATTTTCAAGGCTAGACAAGAGGTAAATGTCTCATGCACAAAACAAAGGCACTCTTGAGGAAGAAAAACTTCAAAGCCATGGAAGTCAAGGCCTTTGCTGCCATAGAAGGAGCAAAAGGCATGGGAAAAAGCAATTAATGTTTTCTTTTTCAGAGGTCACAGCCCATGTCTTGTGAATCTCAGAGAACTTCAGCATTGAGATAAACTGCGGGTTGGAGAAGGCAGTAAGGAGGGCCTGCTGTGGGGAGGGAAGTTGTGACTCAGGACCAGGTTTCCTAGAGCCTGGGTGGAAAATGTCCTTCTGGAGAACTCACTGGGATGCGCTACAGGCAGATGTTTAGCCCCAAGCCAAAGACAGCGCACGGGCAGGAGCACAACCTGCCTCCCCGTTGCTTGGAGGAAGTGGGACTGGCCATGCAGGATGGAGTTGCTGTCCCTGGGTGATGAAGGGGGGTCCAACCCCATCAACATCCCACCAGTGAGACGAGCCAGGCCAAAATGCAGGTCATGTGGATTGACCGGGGCCTGGAGGAGGACATCTCACAGCTGGGATGGGCCTGTGCTTGGACATGTTGGAAAAGGAACAACTCGTTAGGTTAGGAGAATGCGGGTGGAGAGGAAATGCTGTAGTGGCAGCTAAAAGGTGATTCTGTGGCTATAAATTGAAAGTATAAGCTAGTAGTGGGGTTTTAGGTATGACTTTAGCTTAAGGACACTATTTTAAATATCCCTTCTGTCTTAATTTATTGTTTGCCTGTGAAAACTCAGGGAAACGCTTCAAAATAGTGATTTTTATTCTTTAATGGTTTCATTCACCACCTCTCTTCAGTCCCCCTGTTTCCATCGCAGACCCGAAGGGACACAGGGCAATTCACGGCACCAAGATCACACACCGAGCCGCACGGTAGCTGAGGCTGTGGGCTGGAAGGAGGGAAAGGCTGAAAATCGTGCTGCATGCCAGCGCCTGGCTCACATCGCGCCAGGATTATTGTCTCTACACGCAGTGAAAAGGGCTGTTCAAAATCTCAAGCCTAACGTCATGCCAAAAACCTGTGTTTGCTGGGTTTTTTGTTTGTCATGAAAAATGTGACACAACGCTTCCATTCCTGCAGTTATTTTTCTACAGGAAAGTCCTTATCTGCAACAAATAAACGCCAGCCCTTTGAGGTCACTGCATATTTACTGTTTCTGAATTCATCTAGTTTTACAACTTTCCTACTTAATTTCTGCTTTACTAGGTGAAAAAGCCAGGATACAGCTGCTAGTGGAAGTGCAGCATTTTTTTCCCCAAAGACAGATGTGCCAATGACTAATGTGAAGAAATACATGCGTCCATGTCTGTCTGTAGTTATTTGCGTGGGGGTTGCATTCGCTCTCTGTTTTCATGGCTCCATGTTTGCACTTTTTAAAAAAAGTCAACTATTCTTTTTCCTGTTTCACATTTGCTGGATGTTACTTTTTAGATTCTTTAGAAATTTAAAAAAAGCTGAATATTTCTCCATATTCTGTAACCCTATGATATTGGCCTTGACCCCAGGCTTCCAAAAATAAGAGCTTTAAATTTTGCGTCAGTGAATAATGGATGAGGCCAATATTCTTCTATGAGGACTGGATTTGCCTTGATTAATTTTTCCAAGTCATACTATGTCACATGTAAACAAGTATAAATAATGTCAGTAGGGTCTAAATAGTGTTAATTTAAACTCAGATAGAAACTTTAACCCCTATTGATAGATACAACTAACGTAAGGAAGGCTGACATCTCCACTAGGTGATTGCCCTGGTTTCCACATGTGTCTGTCCTTCAGCAGTTTGAAGGTACATAGGTGCTTGTAAGTGTGAGAGGAAAGCATACAAATGAAATCTCAAACATGAGAGAGATTACTTCTTGCATGATGTGTTGTGTCACCCCTATATAGCACTAGATCTTCATGCATTGCAGGCTCTACGAGATTTCAGACCTTGCCTGACCTGGACTGCCGGCAGCCCATATAAAAGGAATGGCACCGTGCGGCGCAAGACACGGACCAGGACTGGCCAGGGTGGGTATCTTTTTAATTCTCATAGCATGACTTCATTTAAGAACACTGCCAACTTTCTGCTGAAAACAAGTCCTTCCACAACAACAATTTTGCAGCTTTACAGGGGAAAGAATTACACTTTCAATCAATGCTGGATTTTTAAGAATACTTAAGACCTCTTTGAGGACTAATACATTGTATGAAAAAGACATCACCTTCAAAAACCTCTCTACCAAAAATACTTCGTATACCTCTAATTTATTTATACTGATGTAACCAGAAGCAGAATATGGTTATAATAAGGTGGAATCCCTTTACAAAATAAAAGTATTCTCTTCTACAGCATCGCTCCTCCTAATAATTTCCCAATTATATTGACATACCAATCTTTCTTTTCAAGCTGCAACACTTCCGGCTAAGCTTTGTTCCGCAAGCATTCTGGAACAGTCATTTAGTTGTCAGTTTTGGGGCTGCGGGAGCATAATTAGGTTTATGCAGCTAAAGATACGTCCACATGCTTCTGTGGGAAATCAGATGAAGGGAAGTGCCGGGTTGGCCTAAACTTGCCAGAATTCAGCCCAGAAATTCTGGAGCAAGCCTGAATATTTCTTTAAACATACAGCAGATGATTGAAAATAGGTTTTTCTGGAGTTACATCTATGGTATTGCTAAATGGTAATGAAATCAATTCATAGGCCATGAAGAATAAACGTTTTCATTACTGGCGCGTGCTGCTTCAATCGGATGAGGCTAATGGGCAAACACGTCTGGCTGATCCTCCAAAGAGCTGCTGTCTGTTCACACCTTTAGAAGTAAACTGGCCTGAGGCTCACCAGTTAGGGCTGCCGGTACTTCATGTTAGCAGGTGAGCATCTCTGTCACCTCGCCTTTTTATACTTTCTTCACGTGTTTTTCCTCTTTGTCTGAAGCATCCCATCTTTGGAGGAGGAGAGACACCCACCTGTGTTTGCCATGGCGGGCCCCTGACGTCCACTGCAGCAGCTGCACGCTCAGAGACACAAACCCAAGGCCAGCGGGTTTGGTGGCCGCTGTGCTGTAAGACCAGGGCCCTCACACCGCTTGGATCTCGCAGTTGCCAAGTGCCGCCAAAGCAGAGCTGGTGCCTGAGCTGTGGGCCGAGGAAAGGGTGCAGAGGGGTACCACGTCCAACGGGGCACGGCCAGCATTGCCTTGGGGGGCTGCCATGAGGACACGCACAGCGCAGCTCTTTGTGGGGTGGGGACTGTTCATACTCCCGTATGGTGGAAATGAGAACAGCGCCATCCATGCAGACTGGATAGGGCGACCTCTTACCGCATCTGACTCACCCCATGCAGTCTGGAATGTTGCTTCACATTGAACGTAACAAGAAGAAACTCATCGGTGCTCGTGTGCCTATGTCTGTCCCAGCCAGGGACTGTACAGGGCTAGGCACGTAACGCTGGCTGAAGGGAGGGAGGGAAACGCTTCCGCGGGGTATCTGTGTTTCTGGGCCATCGTTAGACAATGCATGTCCAAATCAGCACAACAAGGTAAATATATCAAACCAAATCTGAGTCCTCTGCTCTTCGGCATCGTTAAAAGAGGTTGTTTATTTCTCTAGCTCATAACTCCTAGGAACAAGCCCCTGAATTTTAAATGTAGATACCTAGGCAACAGGGCATGACGTAGATTCTCAATAAAACTCAAGCTTCCCTTTCCCCAGTTTTTTTTTAATGTGTTGACTTGGTTGGGCTGGCCAAGTTCTATATTCAGAAGTGAGAGAATAAATATTATTAGGGTGGTGAGGCACTGGAACAGGTTGCCCAGAGAAGCTGTGGGTGCCCCATCCCTGGCAGTGTTCAAGGCCAGGCTCGATGAGGCTCTGAGCAACCTGGTCTAGTGGAGGGTGTCCCTGCCCATGGCAGGGGGTGTGGAACTGGATGGTCTTTAAGGTCCCTTCTAACCCAAACCGTTCTGTGATTCTATGATTCTATGATTATTACTGCACAGACAGCCTATAGCAAAGGCTGGGGAAAGGACCCGATACAAGCGTTCTTGCTCTTTGAATTATCTCACAGCCCAGTGTGAAACCTCACTCCACAATTAGGCTGTCTCATGCTTTCGGGAGAAGACTGAAGCTTCTCTGTCTCATCTGTTAGGTGGTTGAGGACACGAACATTATTTTCACCTTGGAAAAGGTTTCAGCTGCCAGGGAAAGCTGTATCGCTACCCGACTGCAAAATGTAAGGGGAATAACGAATTGCTTCCGAAGGAAAGCAGTGTCTGGCCACAGAATAGCTACTTAAGCAGTGACCTGGTTTTGATTTTGTTTTAGTCCTCCGAGTTTGCTCCCTGTAGGTTAGGTGATGTATGCCCAACTAAACATAAGAGAGTTTAATTTTTCTGCTTCCGGGCACTTTGAGCCTCAGTGCAGCCAAAGCCATTTAGTTGTTCTGCTGATTATCGCTTTGCCACACAAACAGCCAGTGCTAGGGCTGTGCGGACTCCGCATAACCCTTAGAAAACCAGTTTTGAACTGTCGAGCAGGTGTCACATTTCTCACATTTGTGGGCTTAGGAGAGTGTTCTGCATTCCTCCCTCTTGCATTTATACATGAACTCAATTAATTTGTGAGATCTTAGATCCAAAACGCGGCAGAACACGTGTTTCTGGCAATGTGTTCTCCAATAAGCGTGTGACTCAGAGAGAGCAATGAGAGGATTCCCTGGAAGCAACGCTCCCTCGAGTACTAATTCCCATCTGTGACAGCTCCAATGTCAGCCTTTCAGCCGAAACAAACAGGACTCAAACCCTTCGGTCTGCCGGGGGACTGGGCACTGCGAGGGGCTCTGAGCAAACGAGCCAAGAGCGAGCGCACATTTACAGGCAGCAGCTGTAAAACCAGCTCTGGAGAGCACGCAGTGCCACGTAAAAACACCAAAGTCCTGCTTTCCTGCTCTGTGGAGGGGGCAGTAGGGTGGCTTTTCAGACCTGAGGTCTGTCGAGGGGCTTCCATGTTTAGTTGCACCCACATAATATATCTGGTGATGGAAGCCGCTTCTTATAGAGCCTGTAAGATTATGGTTTTTTTCACATGAAGGCAGACGTAAAAAAAGGGCGTAGACAGAAGCGTAGCTCCTCAAGGCTTGCCGAGTACCTGATTCCTAGTGACACTGGAAGTGGGGAGATTTAGATTAGATATCAGGAAGAAATTCTTCCCGGAGAGGGTGGTGAGGCACTGGGACAGGTTGCCCAGAGAAGCTGTGGGTGCCCCATCCCTGGCAGTGTTCAAGGCCAGGCTGGATGAGGCTTTGAGCAACCTGGTCTAGTGGAGGGTGTCCCTGCCCATGGCAGGGGGTTGGAACTGGATGGTCTTTAAGGTCCCTTCCAACCCAAACCATTCTGTGATTCTATGACAGGAGCAGCCTTATGTGCTAGGGATTCCAGGCTGCTGCCAGTGGCCTTAAAAACCAACAAAGCAAACAAAAATCCAGTGTAATTGGCCCAGGCACAGTGAGGGATGCAGGGGGAGAGGTCAGCCTGCAGGACATCGTTGGTGAAACCAGGGAAGAGGTTTGGATGTCCAAAAGAATCTTTCCGGCCTGAGCAAGGGACTGCACGCGGGAGAACCTCCAGCCTGGGCCCCACGGCAGCTCCTGTGGGACGTGGGCAGGAGAGAGATGCTCGCCGAGGGTGAAAAAGGTGCTTCCAGGCCAGCAGCAGCCCCCCGCCCCAGTTGTCAGCCATGACGGTGCCAGGGATGGTGCTGAATGGCTCCTGCCTTCAGCGGGGTTCGGGCAAATCCCATTTCGCCCTGGTGTGAGACTGGAACAACAGCAACAATATAAGGACAAAAGTCCATGTGGGTGAGGAGCAGCGCCCCCTCCCGCGGTCACGCTGAGGTGCACGGGTGGAGGTGGGGGGGGGGGGGGGGGGGGGGGCGGGGAGGAGCAGGGAGGCTTTGCCCCCCCGGCTGGGGTTAGGGGAGGCTGTCAGAGATCTGGAGGACACAAAGGCCAAAGGCTGAGAAACGTAGATGCACACACTCACAGCCCCAGCGTGGAAAGCGCTCTGAACAGTATTATTTTTAGACAGGAATATACCGAGAGGGCCCCAAACCGAGCCCAGTAGCAGTAAGAAAACCCCACAAAACGTGCTCGCAGGGTGCCTCTTTTCCCAGGGAACATGCAGGCTGCACACAGTGCTGGGCTGTACCAAGCAGAGGAGAAAAGCCCTTCACCAGGAGGCCTTCACGGCTGACAATTAGCATAACAAGCAGCAGGCCCAATGCAGCTGCCATCTGGCCACTGCCGAGTGTTACGTAAAAAACCCGTCATGAGGAAATTCATTTGCTAGTGGCAAATTCTGTTGCATGGAACAGTAAACTACATGCTGCAACATCGCGCGCGGACGATAAAACGTGCCGCGGCCTCCTCCATTTCCTTCCGAGACACGGAGAAGCAATTATTCTTTCACATTACCGGTCTTTTTGGTCTGTATTATCGCCAAGCAGCATTAACCATCTAATCTCAAAGTTCGCATGATGTGGCTGGCACGATTCCCCTGCTCCCCGTGCACATCCCCCGGCCTTGTCCCGGGACGCTTTCCCAAAACAGCCTTTTCAAAGCTCCAGAGTTGTGGGCCCTGAGAAAGGCTCTTTCTAGCGTGGGACCTGTTCATCATCAGCTTGTACCTCCCTCGGGGGAACGGGAAGAGGCGCAGCCTCATTGCGCTGCTTTGCCTTTTGGCTGCCAAAGGCGTGTTGGTGCCGTGCTCGAGTGTGGGATAGCTGTCCTAATCCACAGATGACTGAAATGGTGGCGGTAACTCGAGAGAAAGCGAAGGGGAATCCTTAATCTGCGGATTATCTGGGGTTTTAGACGGGATGATCCTGAAGCATATGAAATTCTTCAATGCATTTTTTTCATCATGGAACAATAGAGGAGATTTCTCTTCCCACCCCACGTAACCTGTTTCTGTGAGAGACTCAGCTTTGTACTCCTGTAATACTCTCTTCAAAGGCTTCACCCGGAATTAAGGGCTGCCTGCAGGGGAATACTCGACTGCGGGGCAAAAGGCCCCCCAAGCAAGCTTTGGAAGGGTGACCACAGATCCGTGTGCTGCTGAATGAAAACTCCCAGGAGCTTTTAGACAGCTCCAGATGCTTTCAGTCACCCAGTTCAGCGTTGATGCAGCCAAGGTGCCAACTTCCCAGCTCTAAAGACCGCTTATTTCGTTATGTTTTATTTTTAGTCTTGCTATTTTTATACATGATTTTAGTACTTTTATTTCTTTTTGCAAATGAAAGTAGTTCATTTCTTCCCGTATGAGTCTGTTTTCCTTGTGGGGAGCAGAAAGTAGCGAGAGTAACCAAGAGGCAAAGAGGAAAACAGCCTCGGCCTATAAATTAGTTTTCACTGGCTCCTTTGTTCCCCAAAGGCCACAGGCTGATTGTGGGTTAGAAGAAATACAGCGATTTGGGATTATGCACGGATAAAAAGAGTTATCCTCATGAGCTGATGATATGTCATCATATATTACAATCCCGTGGACATGAGTTTGGACTGGGATTGCGGAGGCAAAGTTCAGCGGATCTGGGAAATAATTTACAGCGCAAAATGATCGTCTTTATTGAAGAATGTCACCACGTAGACAAGGGAATTAGGGCAAATAAGCCCTGGTGATTTATAGGTTACAACAGCAATCAGCGTTGAAAGAAGAAGCAGCGGACTGGGTTTTATCTCCTTCCCAAGATACTGGGATACGTGGCAAGTCGATGGAAGACCCTTCTGGTCTGCTGCTGCTGCTTTCCTTCTAACAGACCCCAGCCCGGCGTAATTAATCGAACCGTTAGCAATGTCGTGTGTACAGCTGGGGACGTTTCGGCTGTGCCAAGCTGCCAGGGCATCTGCTGGGAAGGGCGGCGGCACACCCTCCACAAGCTGCCCCGAGGAGAACCACTGGCACAAAAAGCACAGCCAGGCATAGTTTCCCAACCGCCTTGGAGGTACTTCATCAGGACACAAACGATGCCTTAAGTAAGAGCCCTTGCTTTGCAGCTCCGTGCCGGTTTAGGTTAGCAACCGGTTGTGATTAGCAACACCTGATATGGAAAGACATCTTAGAAGCGTTAATTGGAAAAAGAAAGCCTTCAGGTCCTTCTGCAATAAAAGATAACACGTGGCTGCGGATGGAAAACCACTGAAATGCACCTCTTCCAAGGGTTTGCTCTTGCTAAGGACAGAGAAACTCATCAGGTAAGTAAAAATAACAGTACTGCAGATAGAGGTTCAGGGTCCCCTCATAGGTCTGTACCAGGCACCCTGCCAGGCCCCCGATATCTCTGCTCACGGTGCTTTTTGTTGCTGCTAATTGGAAGCAGGAAGAGATGTTTTACTGACAGAGGAACTGCATTTTCAGGTTGTGAAATCGGTAAAGACAGAGAGAATTAAGAAATCAAGAGAAAGGAAACTGCTCGGTACCATGCTCGAAGCGCTGGGGAAGGCGGTGGAAGAAGTTCCCTCATGTGGGGTTGGAGGGGACGGTGTGGGTGAAGCGAAGCCTGCTTGCTGCACCACGGGGACACATTTTCCTTCCCTACTGAAAAAAAAAATCCCACCCCGCTGCTTCAGCTCCACGGAACGGGACTTCTGAAACCAAAAAATAAGCCAGAAACATGATGCTCCATAAATTACTTTTAAAAATCTTTTTAATGAAGAAATAATTCCATTCCAAAATATAGACACACAATTAAATAGTTTAATCACTGCAAAATATAACATGTCCCCAGTAGGTTCCAACAAACACACACACAACGATACTTAACAGCAATACAAAAACCCCATACAATAGCAGTTCTGTTACAATACCAATGAATACCGTGACATCCTCGGTGTCTCTGTGTCTGTCTCAAGTGGCGTCAAGTACAGCAGTTTTAAAAACGTCTTACAGTTAGTTGCCTCAAGATGTAACTCTTCGTACTTCTTCAGTTTTTTGGTTCAAAGGTAAAAATGCCCTTTTGTCTTCAGGACACGGTGGAGTGCTCGTTGTTCACAGCTCCGTCCGCTGAGTCGAACCAACGCGATTACAGCAACCCGCGGCTGCGATATTTACAAGGTCTATCTACAGCGATTGCCAAGAACCAATAAGGATGGGAGGAGATGACCGAAAGTAAAAGGTGGACACACTTAGGATAAATTATGATGCAACGATTTGGCTCATGCATATAAGAAAATACATATTATATCACAACAAAGGCCACACACCTTTTTTTTATGCAGTTTAGTTAACATTACTACTTACAGACAACCCATTCTCCACCTTCGCTTTGGACATTCGAGGACCCTATACATCTTCACATCCCTGTCTCCCGATTCCAAACCACTGGTTTCCCTCCAGTGACAGTAAAACCACCCGGAGTTTTGACTGCTGCGGCGGGCCACTGGCAGTTAAGAAAAGGCCCACGCCACGGACCTCTTCCGTAACTGTTTGTTTTAACGACCGCGAACCACAACCAAAATAATATTCAACAAGCAGACAAAGACCAGCTGGGCGGAAACGCAGCCAGCTTAACAGTTGGAAAATGCTTAAAACAGATATCTGGAGAACCCAGTAAGAGGTGCTTCATCTCAGAGCGTAAAGGACCCAGAGCTCTGCTGGGGATCACCTTGTTGGCACCAGGCTGAGAGAAAGGCGCTTGATCTGTTAACTTTCTTCCCTACTCCTAGTCGGGAATCCCTTGCAATTCTATTTATTCTGTTGCATCTATTTTAAGCACAGCGATAATGAGCACGCAGACGTTACGATGACGGGAGGGACCTATTACTCTGGGTACACTTAAAGACGGTATGAGTTGAATTAGTCAGCCATTGCATGTAGCTGTGTTCTAGCTTGTTTTATCTCTGTTCAGGAAATGCTCGCCTGGAATCCTGAGCCGACAGCAACATCTACAGCTTGGCGGGAGGAGCTTTAAACATGAAGTGCTAGGCACTAGTGGAGGCTCACCCATTCCTGAGAGGAGGTTGGAGGAGGGGAGGTCGGAGAATATGGTGCCTGCGTTGCCAGGACGGCACGTACCCCGGGAGCAAAGACCAGCGATTGCAGAAATGAAAAGCTAACATGAAGATAACCGGACGCCTTCGTACGCGTTTGGATGTCTGAGCCCGAGCCCAGATACGCAAGGAGACGTGGACAAGAGACCTGCATACGCGATAATACGGTATGAAAGTGAACAACGGCAGCAGCTCTTTCATATGGATACTCGTTCCCTAACACAGCGCCCAGGGAAACAGCCACGAGCCGAGAGCGCGTGCGAACAAGTGGAGTTACTGGGTCGAGGCGCACAGCGACCCCATGTTAAACGTGGCAGCGCACGTCTGCATCGCCAGGAAAGCCAGGACAGAGAGCTAACCGGCTTTGGATGGGCATCCCATCGCTCGCTGCAGGCAGACGGTGCTGCTGTGAAGCATCTGTATGAAACGCTGCTGTTTTCAGGGCTGTTAGACTGCGTCACTGCAGGTCAGCCAGATACCGGGAGCCGTAATACTGTGTTGGGGCAGCAAAATTACATTAGCGCCGAGGTCGCCCCGAGCGGACGTCTCTCGGAGGGGCTGCGTGGCCAATGGGTAACACCGCACTGGGCTACTGCCCAGCTTCTGCTCCAGCTGTTCCTTCTGCTCCAGCTGTTCCCGGCAGTGCTAGGGGCCATGCAGGTGTCGTCTTTGTTTCCAAGCAATACGCTGTGGGGAGGACATCCCAGCTAGCTCGTGTCAGGCCCTGCTCAGGAGTATCTGTAGGTTCGTAGTCACAGCAGAGCAAACACTTTTTAGCTAGCCATCCCATTGCCTAATCGAGAACGGCCCTTTCTCCCGAAATGCCTTTATACTTGAGAAATACTAAACCGGACAAAACTCCAATTCTGTACCTGTATGCCTGTCCTTTCAAAAAATTCCACCGCTTTTCTTGTGCTTTTCACTGATAGCTATTTCTCCATCCAGCTCCGAAAGAGTCTCACTACACATTTCCAAGAGTGCATGCAGAACATCTGGTGGCTGGCTAAGGCAATACACATTTGGAAATAAAAAGAGAACAGTTGCAAGCGCACTTTAAGCCTGTACATTTAAAGCTGAAGGCCTCGAAAATAACATAATGGAGTTGGGGGGGGGGTGGGGAGGGAGTAGGAGGGGCAGAGAGATGGAAAGAGCCTGTTTGTTGAACACATGCTTACTAAAGCTAAAACATCAATGAAACAATACCATGGAGGATTATACGTAACATCAGTCAGTTCAGGGATCTTATGGCACCTGTGGTTTATAAACAGCTTTAGCAACGAGTATTTCAAAACATAGTTCACAGTTTTAAGAAGATCTGTGCTGATTTAAAAACTAGATTCTATATCATTTGAATGTCACCTTTTGTATATGATATCTATTTGGAAAAAAAATATTTACACTAACTTCTATGGCTGATTTGTTAGATTATTTTGAAAGAAACATTCCTAAGTTACACATTAGCCCTAAATTAGAGAGGTTTTTTTATTCATATTATTAATTATATTATTATTATTTTAGTACATTTTGTGTAAGTCTTAAAGACTTGCAAACAAATTGCAAATATAGTCTGGTACTTTGTTTTTTGGGCTACTAGATATATACACTCAGGAGTATAATCATTCAGTGTTAAATGCATAATTGTAGCTTTTTATTTCTTCTGTGGAAAAAATGTACAGTGTATAGTAAACCGACCTACTAAAATCTCAAAGCATTCAGAAATCAAATTTCTATCTATAAACAGTATTGTCATTGTAAACTGAACAGGTTCAATATCATGTGCAAAGGGTTTACGTGAGTTGTTAATACCGCCATCCTTTGTAACAGCAGTATGTACGTCAGTCTGTTTTCTTCACCGGTAATGAGCCATGTTACAGAAGATGTAGCTAATATAAGTTAGCTTTAAACAAAAGTCGTCGTTGTCAAAAACACACACCTACAAACTACAACTCTTAGAACAAAAATACTGTGCTACAGTCCTCAGAACTTAGTTATGTGATTTTTTTGTCAAGAGACGCTGCACCTCTTGGTTCCACTCTTCTGTGAAGTTCGCAGCCGAGTTTTCTTCATCGTCTGTCCGAAAGCAGCTCTCCTCATCATCGGTTCTTACGTAGCTCTCGTTGTCTGTCTGACTGCAGCTTGCCTGTGGAGAAACGTTTAGGGAAGGTTTTTTAAAGGAGTGCTGCTTTCAGATGCTGCGCCCACACAGGCAGAGCAAGTAAAGCCTCTGCCTGCTGCTTTATTGAGAGAAAGAAGGAGGCGTTGGCCAATTCCTGTGGCTATCCCTGAAAAAGTTGCACAAGTGAAAATGCCATTCTACCCAGGTGAGCCATAGGTATTTGAGCTGTGAACAGAACCTTACAGGGCACTTGGGAAGTTGGAAACGCTCTTACCACGGTTAAGACTGTTGCCTGCTTTGCTCTCAGGCATTGGAACTGGAACGGGCTGCCCAGGAAGATGGTAGAGCCCCCATCCCCGGAGGTATTGAGAAGGCATGTGGATGAGGTGCTTAGGGATATGGTTTAGTGGTGGACTTGGCAGCGTTGGGTTAATGGTGGGACTTGATCTTAAAGGTCTCTTCTAACCTATATGACTCTATGATTCTCTGCTGTGGGACCCTGGGGTCACTGGATTTGCACTGACACAGCTTTGCAGATGTTCCCATTCTCCCTTCCATTTCACCCTTGCAGGTTGCTCTATGAATAGATTATCGATCACAAAATTACAGATTTCTGTCCTTGTGCACAGCGTTCAGCCACCTAGTGAAGAGTCACTCCCCATCAGGAGCCGGCCCTCACGTGTAAATGTCTCACCCTTCATTCGCATGCTCAGGTATATTTCCCTATGTCTAAAAAGAAATGCAGTTTACCTAAAAAACCAATTCTGGACGCTATAGCCCGTAAACAGCCTAATCTGCTGGGGCACCAATTTCTCCTTGGCGCTCTTCCGTATCCTGAAGCATCAATAAGTATCTTAAATTTCTGTATCAGAGGCACCAAAGGTTTAGTTGATAATGGAAAATGTTTGCTAGGCGATGGCTGCTCTTGCTCAGAACCACACCGGGATCTACAGCCAGGCAACACTGCAAACTTCTGCTTTTGTCGTATTTATTGTCAAGGCGCCGTTTGCCCACCCGACCTTTCAGGGTTAAGGCGCTCACGGTTTTTCTCTTCAACTGCTTCAGACAGAAACCCAACTGACATTGCAGAGGGTCTGATAACAACAGCATCAAGAGACCAAACCCTACTGACGTGAATTCTTTTCTACTCATTTCAGGCATAAAGCTGGTCTACAAGATGAAATGTAAATTACTTTAGTAAAAAAAAAAAAGAGTTAAATTAAAGCTGATGAATGAAGAAAGGTCAGGCAGTTTAGCTTGCTGCTTCTCCTTCCTGACACCATTTGATTGTATTAATTACTCAAGCACAAATGCTTCCATCCGATTCCTTAATACCTAAGGATGCCAAACGGTATGATGATCTGAATTTAGTGTCTCCTTGTGTCAGGCAGCTAGGAAAGACCCAGCATTATCATCTGGTTGGTAACTGGAAAGGAAACCTGCACTGCAAGCCTAATGAGAGGTTCATAAAACATTTCTGAAGCACATTTTAAACAAGTACGGTGACCCTGCTCTGGCAGGGGGGTTGGACTAGATGATCTCTAGAGGTCCCTTCCAACCCCTAACACTCTGTGAACCTATAAGTATTTTTAAAAAACCAGACACGCATCTCTATCACATAAGTCTGCAAGCTAATTTGGGAATCTTAGCAAGAAACACGTTTGTCTTCACAACTCAGCCAACAAATGCAAATGTCAGGCATGGAAGAGGTCAGTTCTCAGCTGCCTGAGACTGACTTTTATTGGATCAGTGTCAGGGTAATGTAAATGCAGATACACCCCCTATTTCTTGATGGTATCATTATAAGCCTTGAGAGCAAAACAAGAGTGGCTTGTGGAACACTGGGTGCCTTAAGACGCCTTGACAGTACTGCTAAGTACTTGGGTTTGCTTTGCATTTTCTGGATAAATTACTTCTCTTTGGTGGAGTGTGGAGAGGGTAATTCTAAATTCTCCCAAGGCTTCTCTCTGTTCCACAGCTAACACTGGGCTAGAGAGATTTCAATACAAGAAATAATGAGCACTAATGAACCTGAGAGCTCTAAATTCATTACAGCATTTTGGAAATGCCAGAATTAATTCCAAGTTAAGACTTGTATGATTTGTCATGTTATAAAACTGTTTCTGGATCTTTTTTTTTTTTTGTAACTTAATCCACAGGTTCTTCTCTGTTCCTTATCATTCAGTGATTTTCAAACCCCATCCCTATCACTTGCGTAATTTTAGAACAAAATTCACCAAACTAAAGCTGCTTCTTCTCAGTTAACTCAGTCACCGTTCTTTTACAGCTTTTTTACGCCTACATGCTAAGAAGAGGAGGCCTTAAGGAGAAAAACAATGAGGAAACCCAAAATATAGCTGAGTGAACGTAGCAGACATTTTTTGAAAATTACTGTGCTGTCAGCCTGCCGTTATCTTCAAATGAACGGTCCGCATAATGCTGGGGTTTATGTATTTGTTCAGAAAAAAACCAAAAAGAGACGCTGAATAATTTGGTTGTGCTAGTAGGGTATGAGTTGTGGGTGTGAGCAGTTCACCTAGTGCCTGTATCCTCCTCCTTCACTGCTGCACCACTGATTCAGGAGGAAGAGGCTGAACAAACTGGGCTTACTGTGGCCGGAGCAGAGGTGGCAAGGGAAGATCAGTTAGCACCTGCTTGGGACTAGTTAAGAGGATAACAAAGGCAAAATCATCCTGGCAGAGCTGCAGGACACAAAAAGGACAAATTGGACAAAAAGGACATCAGAAAAAAATAAAACCCATGAGGATGGCACTGCACTGGAGGAGGATGCCCAGAGAGGCGGTGAAATTTCCATCTGTGAAGGTTTTAAAGTCTGCGCTACAGAAAGCCAGGGCTGACACGGCCTCGTGTTGGAGCTAGACCTGCGTCAGGTGGGAGACTGGACCAAGTGACCACCCGAGGGTCCAACCAACCGACGCACCTACACTGCTGCGATCTCCTGAGCTGCTGGCACTAAGCCCTTGCTAGGAATGAGCTGCAGTGCATAAGCTGTAAATGCAGAGAGTGAACTCTGACTAGCAGTGTTTGGGGTCCTACAGCCAAAGAGAGGCCAGGGCACGGCTGGGAAAGGTGACTTCAGGTAGTGGGCACAGCAAATCTGAAACCCACACATCCATTAACTGTGGGCCAGTAACCTGACTTGGATCCTGGGTTGCAGATCCTGCCTCCCATCTTTCCCAAACAGCAAATGTCCATGTTGCCAAGGGATGAAAATGTCAGTGGCCAGGGAAATGCACACTAGCTCTAAAATCTTATTTTCTTCCCAGAAACCAAACAGAGATGCAGGGCAGCTGTGTCTTCACAGCACTTAAAGGAACTGTCTTGTGCCCTTTGGCTTAAGCAACAGCCCCTCTCACAGTGGCACACCACTCACACTGACCACATCACCTCCCTTGGCCCATGGATTTTATCACCTGGGCTTTAGCAATATTCCTAATCTCTGCTGGTAACCATGAAAACAGAGTTTGGAGAAAAAGGGAAAAGATGACAAAAACTTGAAAGAAACTCAGCAAGACTTTTGTCCCAGAAAAACAGCCCACTTGAATACCTAAGAATTTTTTAACAATACATTCAGATAAAAACAGTTGAAGGGATTTGGGGGTTTTGTGTTTGAAAAATTTCCACCTGTTTCAATACAAACCATTCGGTCACTTTTGCAATGGGAAATGTCACCCCTGGCCACCCAAAGCCCCAGACGCCGCGGTTTGTGTGGTAAGGTTTAGGGCAAGTGAAGGGGTTTGGAATGGGAATGGAACTGAGTCTCCAACTTAAATTATGACGTGTTTTTGTCAACATAGAGAAAATGTGACCACAGTTAAAAAATCAAGAACGAACCCTCTAATAAAGACACCTCCCTGTACTCCCTCTGAAGTCGACTGGATGCTCTAGGTCTGATTTTGATTAGCTTTTCACACCTCCTTTTCTGTTATAATAATGCATATAAATTAATTAGACATGACCAACTAAAATGTTGCCATGCCAGCACTAAGAAAGCATTGCTTTAGAAAATCTAGGAAATTGTAGGTCTCGTGAGAACACGTCCACTGCACAGGTCGACGGCTCTTCATGGAAAATGACAGTGTTTAACCACTTCCAGAGACGGAGGCTTTCTGCCCCATTGGCCACCCTTGGCAAAAAGCAACCACAATCAAGGGATAAAGGCAAAATAATGTCAAATTTGCACGTTCACATAATTTCAAGATCTGCTAAAAACAAGCTCAAAATCACTCTCTTACTCTATTAACCATAAAGCAAGTGGCATTAAAGTACATTTAATATAAAAAGTAAACCATTGTAAATTATGTTTTATGTATTACTGGAACCACTTGCTCTCTTGGGAATTTGTTATACTAGATATTATTTCAAAATCAATTCTAGAGGATCGTAAATAGCCCTTTAAAAAGTATAAATGCAAATAGAATGCAAAAAGACTTAATCATATGACATCAACACCACTTGTCCACTTATCTCTGTTGCGAGATAATGAGGTCTGTTGGCTTTCTACCTCATGTGGCCATCTAGGCAATATAATACTGACTGCATTTGTATCATAGATCGAATAATGCTATCTTAGCAGCAAAAGTGGGAAGATTTAGATTAGGTATCAGGAAGAAGTACTTCCCAGAGCGGGTGGTGAGGCACTGGAACAGGTTGCCCAGAGAAGCTGTGGATGCCCCATCCCTGGCAGTGTTCAAGGCCAGGCTGGATGAGGCTTTGAGCAACCTGGTCTAGTGGAGGGTGTCCCTGCCCATGGCAGGGGGGTTGGAACTGGATGGGCTTTAAGGTCCCTTCCAACCCAAACCATTCTGTTATTCTATGAGAAGTCTTGATGCAATTGCAAGCTTCAAGCAACAACCCAATGTAAACAGCAAAAGCACTTTAGACATTGCAATTGGTATGAACAATTTTGGATTTCATTTTCCAAGGCTATGAAGTATTAGTACCAAATAAAACACACTAGATACGTTAATCTTCCATATTCTAAGTAAAGTGAAACCTGAGAAGGCTAAGCCACGCTTATCATGTGCAGTCCAATTTATCACAATGGACATAATAGAGAGTTTGTTATTGAGGACGTAGGTGGAGTACTAAGTTCACTGATTTTTGTTGCTAATTCCTACAGGGCCAGGTTTTTACAGTGGGTGGGAATATTTCAGTCTTTGGTACTGGCTGAAGTGCTCCCCTGGGAGCCAAAAATAATTTCACCAAGGAATTAACGATAGCACAGTGCTTTAAAAAATATTCTTTCTGACAGGGTTTCAAAAGGTTTCAAAAGCATCCAGGTGATGAGCTGGCAGCTCAGTCTCAGATCTCTGCTAATTTGAGACAGGATACGTATTTTCAAGAAAGCCAGGCAGTACGGCAGTATGCATTCCGCGCATCACTACGTTAACACCGCTTATTTACAAAAGAGAAACCTTAAACGGGATTGACTGAGCTTTATAATTCTAGTGAAAATAATTTTTACTGCTTAATATTGCAAATAATTTGTCTGAAAGCTACTATCATTTAAAGTCATAGTTATTAATAAGTGTAATTAAATTCAGTTATATATAATGTTGCCACCACATGCATAGTTACACACACATACATTGTTGTTGAAAGGTCTGTTTTTCTTTTCATGTGACCCGATCTATAACTGAAAACTGCAAGATAACAGAAGAAGGAAACTTCTTATTCTGGCTCTATAGTACTCTGGGTATTGAGGTTTATTTGCTTTTCACATCCATTTCTTCTGCTTTAGCTGCCAGAGACAGAGTCACCGAGACAGATGCTTCAGCAATACCTAACAGCTTTTAACACTGAAGACCGGCAGCTGCTTTCACAAGGTCTACACTTTAACATCCAAATTCTGGTGTCATCAGATATTGCAAAACCTGTGAGTCAGGGTCATATTTTGCCATAAAAAATGCCATATAAACAAGGATGTTTTCAACCTTTACCGAAATGCTGGCATGTCTACACAAAACACGACATACAAAATTAATTCCTGCTAAAGTTGGCACAGGTTAGTTCACTGGTTTTGTTTATTTGAACATGACCCTACTCCCAGTTTGAAATGCCCATTTGATAGTTGACCTCTGGATGCCTTCAGTTCTGGTTCTGAGGGAGTGACTCAGTTTGCAGACCAGAGTCAGACCCTTGTTTTGATTTCTTCTCCCTTTCTGGCCCTGTTACCCCATGGTTCAGAGTCACAGCAGGACAGTAGCATCATCTCACTGCCATCTTCACAGCAGGGCACTGCACTCTCCTCGGAAGTCAGAAATGCAGAGTATGTGGCTTCACGTGAGGTGAGAAGGAAACGTGTGGTCTCCTGTTTCCTGGGCAAATGTTCTGAGTAACAGGCTACTTCATAAAAATAGCTGCTGTTTGTGTTTCTGGACAAAACACAATTCCTGAACTTGGCATTAAACTCAGTGCTGCTACTGTGAGGTTGGCACGCGTAAGGAACGTGACCCGAATATGGGCCAGCAGGAAATTTACAGACCTTCTTGCTTATCTCTGAATAGCCAGCTTCTAGTTAGTAGCTGAGTACCTTGCCCTTTGGATTGGGGCATTTTAAGCTTCCACAACACATCTGAGGACACCTCTATGGTTAAACAGCCAGTGGATTACTTTCTTTATTGTTTGCCTAATTCCTGTTTCACACACTAGACTAGATGTTCTGGTCTCATCAGAAATCACAGAATGGTTTGGGTTGGAAGGGACCTTAAAGACCATCCAGTTCCAACCCCCCTGCCATGGGCAGGGACACCCTCCACTAGACCAGGTTGCTCAGAGCCTCATCCAGCCTGGCCTTGAACACTGCCAGGGATGGGGCATCCACAGCTTCTCTGGGCAACCTGTGCCAGTGCCTCACCACCCTCTCTGGGAAGAATTTCTTCCTGATATCTAGTCGAAAATTACCCTCTCTTAGTTTAAAACCATTACCCTCTGTCCTATCAGAACAAGCCCTGCTAAAATATTTGGCCATGCCTTTCCTATAATCCCCCTTCAGGTACTGGCTGGTGCTATCAGGTCTCCCCAGAGCCTTCTCTTCTCCAGGCTGAACAAGCCCAACTCTCTCAGCCTGTCCCCATAGCAGAGGGGCTCCAGCCCTCGGAGCATCTTCGTGGCCTCCTCTGGACTCACTCCAACCAGTCTATATCCTTCTTACATTGAGGGCCCCAGAGCTGGACACAGCACTGCAGGTGGGGTCCCACGAGAGCAGAGTAATGGGGAGAATCCCCTCCCTCGCCCTGCTGGCCACGCTTCTCTGGATACAGCCCAGGACACGGTTGGCTTTCTGGGCTGCCAGCACACACTGCCGGCTCATGTCCAGCTTCTCATCCACCAGTACCCCCAGGTCCTTCTCCTCAGGGCTGCTCTCCATCCATTCTCTGCCCAGCCTGTATCTGTGCTTGGGATTTCCCTGACCCAGGTGCAGGACCTTGCACTTGGCCTTGTTGAACCTCATGAGGTCGGCACAGGCCCACCTCTCCAGCCTGTCCAGATCCCTCTGGATGGCATCCCTGCCCTCCAGCGTGTCAACCGCACCACACAGCTTGGTGTCATCGGCAAACTCGCTGAGGGTGCACTCGATCCCACTGTCCATGTCACTGACGAAGATGTTAAACAGCACCAGTTCCAATACCAATCCCTGAGGAACACCACTCGTCACTGGCCTCCAGCCAGATATCGAGCCATTGACCACAACTCTGATTGTGACCATCAAGCCAGTTCCTTATCCACCGAGAGGTCAATCCATCAAATCCATGCCTCTCCAATTTAGGGACAAGGATGTCGTGTGGGACAGTGTCAAATGCTTTGCACAAGTCCAGGGAGATGACGATTTATTTCAGTTATCCTAGGAAGACTAAAGCATTGTAAGGAGTTGAACTCTGGTCTCCTGAAATGTAATGTGGTTCCTTATCTTATGGATAAGGTTCCTCTGCACTGGCTAATATATTTGTCATCATCCCCAGGGATGAAAAAGCCTGTTCTCACTCTTATGGTCAACAAAGGCAGAAGATAAGAAGGGTGGTGGCTCAACAGGAATCCTCAAGACAAGGACAACATTTCAAAAAGATTATTAGAAGTGATTTAGAGAGATTCCTAGGCGTCCTAACACAAATTAAAAGGAAAAAGAAACAGCATCATCACATACACTCATGCAACAGAAGGTGCATTGCAACTGGAATACACATTATGAGGATTAATTCCAAACATTCCTCTAAATGATGATGATACTTACTTGAGAGGAGAGAGAGAAGGATATTGCACTCAACTTTGCAAACTGACCTGTAGGTAACAAAGGACAGAAAACAAGAAGATGACAAATTAAGCGAGTGAGCAGCCAGGCAGTGTATTATTCTCAAGAAAGCCATGCACAAGCCTGGAAACAAAGGCAGCAATCATGGACCCAGGAAATAAACCCAATGAAAAGTGTCTTACACCACACCTCTAGCAAAAGACCGTAACAAGAACACAACTGGTAGCAGACATGGGAGGATAAGCACGGTTAGCATTTACACTCGTGCACTAAATATATTTTTTTCCTGGTACAGACACTTGTTATTTACAACATGTTTCAATAAAAAGAGAGAGAAAGAAGCCTCCTTTGAGGTTCCCTGTCCCAGATTTCCTTGTGCATCTTGGTTTTTCTGCCCGTACTTCAGTACTAATTTAGAGTTTTGTTTGGAAATCTTGCTTGGAGACAAGGTGACACAAAATAACAAGTGTGGGTTCTGACCAACCATCTTCCATGCTACACTACCTCTACATGTTTTTCTAAATGTGCTGCTTTTACACGAAAGGAGACATTTAATAACCTAAAAATGGTTACATATTGGTACCGAGGTTACCATTTTGTAACCTTAGTAGGAGTGCCTCCTCACAGATTTTTTCAGCTGACAACTGCATTACCATAGCAAAGCCACCAGCTTTCTTTGGCTATCCAGATGAATGCAGTGTACATGCGAGTACAAATAAAATAGTCTGTAATAAATCCCAATGGTTTGATGCAAAGTGAGAATAGTTGACTTGGCCACTGTTCAATAGGATACCCTAAACAGGAATTTCCCAACTTTCCTTCGTCTTTGCAAGTAGAAAATTGTGTTTTATCTTTAGAGACAGTAGAAACAGGAACAGAATAACAAAATACCATAAAATTAACTGCAAAGGGCAGAGAAGGAGCCAAGGCCAAAGCACATGTTTCACTATCAGCACATGACTCTATCCAACCAACTCCTAAACATCCTACACATTTAATACCTTTTATTGCCTGCTTTAAACCCGTTCCCTAATCAAAAGGGCACCAGCCATACCGCGAAGGACCTCTCATGTGCGGCATGCTTTGGGTCTGTGGGTATCAACTAAAAATAGTTTCTGCCTATGAGTCACTACTGTGAAATCACTGCCTGACAGGAGCTGACAATCTCACCCACAGTAAAATACATCATGCAATTCGTCTTGGAAAAATGCTGTTAAACAGAACTTGTCTAGAACGAGGATTTTCTGTTCGCCCAGTGAACACATTTCTTAAAGAAAAAAGCCTTTCTTTTTTTCTGATTTCTTCCCCCCAGTGGAAACAAATCATGTAAAACAACAGGGAAGAAAATTCACCTGGGTGTAGTCTTGGCTGACCTAAACTGAAAAGGAGTTTTATTCTGACATCACTAGGGAGATTTCAGAAGGGGCCTACAAGGAAGCTGGGGGGGACTTTTTACAAGGGCAGGGAGCGACAGGACAAGGGCTAACGGGTTTAAATTGAAAGCGAGGAGATTGAGATTGGATATCAGGAAGAAATTCTTCCCGGAGAGGGTGGTGAGGCACTGGAACAGGTTGCCCAGAGAAGCTGTGGATGCCCCATCCCTGGCAGTGTTCAGGGCCAGGCTGGATGAGGCTTTGAGCAACCTGGTCTAGTGGAGGGTGTCCCTGCCCATGGCAGGGGGGTTGGAACTGGATGGTCTTTAGGGTCCCTTCCAAACCAACCCATTCTGTGATTCTATGATTTCCTCCCCTTCTTGGAGTGTTGTTGGAAGACGGTAGAAAAGCTGTATTTTGACTGAAGCAAGAGTAACACCTAGTTCTATTGAGTGGCATGTGTAACGTCTACTACGCAACGGATGTCCTTACTTTGCAGTGCATGTGCATACTCAATTTTGTGCAAGTGCAAAGTCCCGTTGTAACTTGTGAAACCCATGTAACACTGTTGCCATACACCGCACTTCCATACTGTAATCAAAGTACAGCAGAACCGGTCTATCGTTCTTTCTGGAGAAAATGGCATTTTTACCAGCAATAATAACATCTATTATTTGATGCTTGACAGCTGTCACCATTCAGGTATTCCTTCTGTATAACGGACGATTACTTTCCATTACATCAGCAGTAGCTGCTCATTCTGTTCAGAAGTTTGAAGGCTGTCATTTTCACCATTTCCTATCTCAGATAAAAGATTGTGACAACCCCCCCCATGTCACACACTGATGCTTTAGCAGATATTCTGTAACAATCCTGCTCCTTTGGTCATGTCCTTAAAGATCTTTGCAATGAAACTACTTTTCGCAGGCTACCATGGGCATGTAACAGACCTAGGTAAACAACAACAACAGAAGCTCACATCAGCCTCAAAACTACCTGCAATTCTGACATGAGTCAATGAACTTTTACAAGACTAACATATCCTAGCAGCTTTACAGAAAAGAAGACCAAAAGAGCAGTTATTCTTCATTAGATCATGAGCCTGTCAGTTCCAGGTTCTTGTCTCCAAAGTGACCATTAGTGGACACTGGAGAAAAACCACCAAAAACCCAAAAGCCTACATTTTATTAGCTCCCAGCAATCAGTAGTTTAAAGAATTCCTGCCCAGAAGGTGCTTTTGAACCTCATTCCCACACACTTGATCTCTCACTACATGCTTAATCCTTTTTTTTAGCCCATTTATACTTCTGGTCTCTGTTACAGGCTGCAGTGAGTTCCAAATTTTAACTGATCATTGTTTGGGAAAAAAGTGACTCTTGCTTCGGCTCTGCTCCCAAATAACTGCACTGGGGGTGCTCTCCTACTGACATTACTAACGACATTAGAAGGAGTAATGAATTTCATGGAAGGATGTTTTGAGTCAGAATAAGTGAAAAACTGGCAGTAGTCCATTACACCAGGCAGAAGCGCAGACCATGCAGCCAGGACAGGACACCTACAGAATTCCATCTCACCCTGGCAAACTGGCTTTTCTCAGATTTTCTTAAATGCCCTTTGAAAACTTCCTCAGGGGGTGTTTAATGACAAATCCCCAGGCTTCGCTATACTAGATGCTTGTTGAATACTTGGTCCTCTGGGATACAATTCATTTCAGATCCTTTCCTCCCCTTCCAGATTCTGACAATGACACACAGACTCTACTTGAGTGGAGAAACCATAAGGAATGGTTTTTGCTACTGGAGGAAAAAAAAACCCAGCAAGAGCTCAGCCTAACACCACCAACCAGCCTCTACAGTATGAAGCACTGAGGTCTAAGTGACTTGGTGGGCACGGGCAGAGAAGCAGCTCAGAGGCAACCCTGGCTCACTCGATGCCCTGGTCAGCTTAAGGACTACCGTTGTGTGCTCAGGCAGTGTGGGCTTCCTGGATGTGCACAAAGGCTAGATGAATGCCTGTCTACAGAAGAGACCAACCGCAGTTTTTGGAATGTGGCTGCTCTAGTAATGGAGAAGAGATCATGCTGCAGGATGGGTTAATAAGGGCACTGTGCAGCTGTGGCGCATTATGGTTTCTCACTTAGGGATATGTATGGGCAGCTCTCCCACCTGGTATGCCTCATCCTGCAGCTTCTGCTTCAGGTACTCCTCCATCTTCAGTTCGTTCTCCAGCTGGCGGACAGAGTCATTCTCATAATTTTCATCATCTGCTCTGACATAGGGGTCTCCATCTTCTGTAACCCTAAAGACAATTATTAATAAATAGCCTCCTGAGATGAATGACATTCATTCAACAAAACTTCCCTTTATTGTAAAGCTATGAGGAGAGCTGTGAGGGATACTTTCAGTCCAACCGCACGCTCCATCGCTTAGTATTTTTCTGGCAGTGGAAAACACCTCTGCTATTGCTCCTCTCCAGTGGTCTGATATTAATGAAGTAGACCAAAGGGTATACTCTGCTGAAAGTATTTTTGGGGTATAACCCTACGGAGATGAGTAACAAAGTCCTCCTTAACTTCTTTGAGAGTGGTACAAAGAGTAAGAGGATGAACCAAAAACAACTGGACAGATGCCTGTTGTCTTTGATAGGAAGATTCAGGTTCTAAAATCAGTTTGCTATCAGTTGAGTTGCTCAATAAAAAGCATTCTGTATTTTCCAGTTAAAAACTTCTTTTTCCAGTGGGCTCCAACAGGCCCCACAGTCTTGATCAGCAGGGAATAGGGCTGCAGGGAGCACGTATTAGGAAGTACAGCTGTCCCACAGCCTCCATGCTGCCTGAGTGTACCAGACTGGATGTGAGACAGCTCACTCCTGAAAGCATCCCAAGTTCTGGCCTTTACAGAGCTCACTACTATCTAACCATGAAGCTGTCCCCACTTGGATTTAGGCATCTTTTTGGTAATCAAACAGTTGAGAGAAAGAGAAAATATTGCATGCTGTGTATTGTTTTCAACAGAAAAAGAATGAGGTTAAGAATCAAGCAGGTACCCACATGTCACTGCGGATGGAGCCGGTGGCAGCAGCGCTGTGGAGGTACCCTGGCTTCCGGGCATGGATCTGCGCGAGGAAAGCCTTCTCAGACGTTGGGGATGGAACAAGGTCATCAAAATGAGTCCGTCCGAATTCAGAATCCACATTGCTTTCTGTCTCGCTGCCCACTTCTGCAAAGCAAAAGGTTACACGTGGTTCCATTTAACTTTCATGAGAGTAAGTATACTTACCCATTTCTCTGAGCCGTACTCTGCATTTCCAACTTAGGATGCCAACCACCTACTCACAGCGAATAACAGTATATTATTCTACGTATATCTGCAGAGCTTATAGTTTTCTTCTTCTGGTGGGACAGAATAGTGAAGTTTTGCTTATCTCGGTTATTAGGTAGGATATTTTTATGAGAATACCACAGACTGCATTGTACAACAGGTCCTATATGTTCTGTACTGAGGGAAATTTCTAAAGAGCCAAATCCCACTCCATCTGGAATCACAAACTCCTCAGAGTTCTCACAATCCAAGCTGCACCTCTACGGCCATGGCTTTCACAACTGCTGTGTTCCTGAAGCTGTTATTTAGGGACCTTTTTTCTCAAAGCATAAAATGCTTTGAAAGATACATTCCAGCTCTTTTTGTTGTTTTATATTTTCCTACCTCCCATTTTTTTTCAAATATATGTGAAAAGTCAGTGTGATGACCATCCGCCCCACTCACCAGAATTTAGTTCTTTTACCAAAGAAGACATGGTGTTGGTGATTGAATCTGCTGCCACCAGCAAATCATTTCTTAAGTTTCGTCTTGCACCTGAAGCAAGAGACAGACAAAACACAGCGTTAAAATTCTTCACAAGACATACGTTTTCCTGTTGAAAGCAGTTTTAACCCCGCTGAAAGCTGCCATTGTAATAATTCCGGGTATCAAAGTCCTTACGAGGGACACGTGCAGGACAGTTCTCTGCAGAATGGCCTCATTTACTTATGCTGTATGCAAGAGCAGAAGCCTACTCTCACGCTTCATTTAATCACAATGCCAGATATGTGGAGATTATTCATTGCCATCAAGCTTGCATTTGTATGGTGACACCAGCAGACCAGGCCTGGAAGATTAAATCCAGCGTGAACTCATTTACAATGTCTTTGGGGGAGGAGGGAAGAAATCAAGTGTTGTCTCTAAGTTCCTACAGCTCTGTTTAATGACACCATTATTGTCAGGTATTTGCCAGATAATTATGGCAAATATTGAAGAAACATACTTGACCTCATCAAGACTGATACAGATTTTTCTTCTCCGCTCCCTCTCAGCCTCTCCTATAGCTCAAGGACTTTCTTGTGTATTCCGTAATTTACTTTCTCTCTCTCTCTCTTTTTTTTAATAAAGGAAGCACTATTGCCTCTCTAAACAGCCCCATGCTGCTTTTAAACTCTTTCTAATAATGGATCTAGAAGTGCTTCCCTGCTGAACCTGGCAATATTCCCTTAACCATCAATCATGAAAAATTCTTATGAGATGCATGGAATTCTCCTTCCCTAGGAGCAGGCTGTGGGTAATGCATGCTTAACTTGCCCAAATCCCAAACATAGCTCCTATTGTAGCTGAATAATCAATATATCCCACAGAATCTCTAACCTTCCAGACTGGATACTTTGCAGGAATTGGCAGGATTTGACTGTTGTAGATTCTTTAAAACTGGCTGAATATATAAAACCAATACATTAAAAAATTCCCCAGATCCTACCAAGTTTTTTTTCATATGTCCATTAGCAAAAGGTTACTGGAATGTAAATTAGCTAATCTCTCTCTTACGCACACACAAACACTCAGATAGCCACTCCCTCTCTAAAGTCTTCTCAATTTTGTACCTCTGAACTATTGCAAACACTGAAAGCGGAAAAAAAAACCCACAGGAGAAACCGTGCTTTAACCATGGCTTGTTTGCATTATGTATACACAGGCAGATCTCTGTCCATGCAGCACAGAATGGAGCCATAAAATCTCAGCCCGCCCCAGTCATATGTCAAGATGTGACAGAATGGCTGGCTTCAAGTTCCTTGGACTTGACCTTCCCATCTAAAGGAAATGGTAAATAATGACATAAAGCTAGATATTTATCAAATGCAGCAGTTTTAAAATGTAATCACTTACCTTTTCATATTGCTTGTTATCTTGAACAGAACACATTTATACACTTAAAGAGCATTTGCCTGAGACAGCCTCAGTATTATTTATGGATATTTTATTGTGGCAACTACATTTTTCTCTTACTCTTAGCGTTGGAAGAAACTCTCCTGTAACAGCATAGGGGTTAGTGGTCCACATTTTTGCCTGTCTCCATTTTTTTCACAGCAGAAAGAAAAAAAGTATATCTTGCTTGTTTCTTTTGCCAGAGAAAACGAGGTATCCAGCAACCTGTTATGTTGGGACTAGGAACTGTGCCTTGGTAAAACATGTTCAATACGTGAATTGACTGGCACTTTAGTAGAAAGCTCTTGATTGCATTACAGATTCAACCTTGTCTTAAGATACACACAGACACAATTCCCATGAAAATCAAGGGGAAGGGTGCATGAGAAGTCTGAAGTGGGCTCCTGGGAACAAACACACTTCCATTGTAGCAGAGGAACTCCAGAGATCCACTTACATTTGATTTGTACTAGAGAAACAGGGAAAAACATTCATTCAAATAAAAAAAATTGCAGTAATGTAAACATTTTAGGACAGAGCAGATTAGAAAAAGAAGGAATATTTCTTCATTTAGACCACACAGACTACTTACTTTCTTTAGTATACAATATAATCTGTGGCTTTAAGAAAAGCAAAACCGTTTAAAATCTATTGTTAATTGACGAAAGAGTGGAAAGAGGAGCAAGAAGCATGGTGCAGCTTATGGCAGTTTTCTGGAAATACAAAAGAAGTGTCCACTCAGACTTCCAGACTCAATTCCTGTCTAGTCTAGCTGGACCCTTGTCAGTGGCCCACAGCAAAAGGACAAGGGACAACTGTCACAAGTTGCATCAAGGGATGTTCCAATCACATACAAGAAGAAAATATTTCCACGGTACACACAGGCAAACACTGGAACAGAGGCTGTGGAAAACGCGTACCAGGAGCCAGGCAGAACTCAGCTGGTTAAGGTCCTGAACGATCTGATCTCACTCTGAAGCCCTCTTTCTTGGAGCAGGAGGACATGGTGACTCGCAAGAGCCCTTTCCACCTGAACTAATTCCATGAGTGTATCCTCTGTTCCAAGCAAAGTCTTTAGTTAAAACCAAACACATGGGCAATGCCTTGCTGAGGTCAGGAGCAATTCTTCTTCTGGTTAACAGAATGCTGATAACTGGCTGACCGTCTTACAACAAAATTCCCTCTTACCACACAATCCATTAACTGGCATCATTGTCTGCTTTCTGCTTACTTGCTTGCTTTGACAGCAAAGTCTGATGGCTGACAAAGTTTATTTTCAGTGGCAAAACACAGTTATTGCAGATTTTTTTTGGTTTTGTTTCACTGCACGCAACTCGGAAGCTCGAGTTCATTTAGTCATTAACCACAAGAAATAACGATTCTTCAAACAGCCTCCAAGTACCTCAGACAAGCGAGTAGTAAGACTTACTTTGTGCGAAGGCTTCCTGCACATCTCCTCCCACCCCGGTCAGAGAGTCCTGAGGTGCGTGGGTCGGGGTGGAGCAGGCAGAGGCAGACCTGATGGGCATTGGAATTGGTCGACTGATAGTGTGGCTGGGCGAGGAACGCGGGGAGCCTGCCCCTTGGGTCTGCAAAACAATCACCAGGGGTTAAAAAGGTCCTTGCAAGAGCCCTCACCTGCTGTCCTTGACACCCATCCCTCAGTTAAAGGCATCATGCTGTTCATAGCTCAGTTGGGTAATGTTAATTTTGCTAAAAGAAAGACACTGAAGTCAGTGGTTAGCTGAGAGCAACGCTTCCGTGTAGAAAAACAGTAAGTAGGAAAATATGAGTCAAGATCTGACTTCCTTTAAGCATGGGAAAATGTCAGGCAGCTAAATTAAAAGAAAATCCAAGTTAATAAACACCAAAGTACAGACCTTCTCTCTGCCCTCTTCCCCCTCTCACTCTCCATGCACGTTTGATAAAACATAACCCGTTGAGGCTGGGAGAAGGGGAAAGATGCTGGCACCGAGGTGGCTTTTCAGCCCAGGCAAGGGACTGCAACAGCCCCTTCCCTCGGAGCGCTGCCGTGAGAGCTGATCACAGCCCTGCCCTCCGCCTCCCCGCAGGAGAGGGTCACGGTGCATGCAACCCCTCCAGCGCATAAAGTCTGACGCTCGCAATAAATAATACAGCTTTATGCTTTTTATTCGGAGCTAGAGAACTATTTTAAGCCACTACTAAATCACACACTATTAAATTGTTCGCTCTACGGGATATACTCGGGCACTCCCAAAACACTGCGGGGATCGGGCAATATAAATTCCTGCTATGGGTTCAGCTGCTGGGAGTGAAAATGTTTTCACACCAGTCATATAAAATGTCACGCTGTTAGCACCTCACAGTTAGCATCACTTAGCTGAAATGCAAGCAGACTTTACAAAATAGTCATTTTTACAAACGCAGCTGGGTGAGTGACACCCAGAGACGCAGCGCCCTTTTCACCCACCGTTTCAAAACCCCTGGGAATGCGTATCCACGTAAGGAAAAACAAATGCCAGAGCTCACACCAAACTGCACATGGCTATGGACTCAAAACCTGCGTTTGGTAGATGCCAAGGACGGAGGCGGCTTGAGTGTTGTTAAAGGGGTACTGCAACACGCACCCCTGCTGTTTACAGTGAAAAGTAACCCGAAGGCTGGTGTTTCCCTCACCCTGGGTTTATTTTGAGAATTCAGAAGGGTTTCTTAACTCTTCTCATGCCATTTCTTTTGGGCTGCCACTACAGCCCTGACACAGTTTGGCAAATATGTTCTAAAAAAGACAATAGCAGCTCACTGCAGGAGGAGAGCAGCATTGCCCTTGAGATTTTTATAAATTCCTGTCCCGGACCATAAATAATGTATCAGAACGCTAAGCTATTTGTTCTCTTCTCCTATCACCCCTTTCTAAGAGACATTATCATCAGAGAGACATCAAGGGCAAATTAGGTTTATGAGGAATAAGCACATTACTGATGGGAGAACGGAGGATTTAATACTTACAATTTCTTTAATGATCAGTTTTAGAACATTTAAATGATGGATGAAAAGGAAGTCACATATATAAGAGCCAGATGCTCTCCTGTTTCTGGAATCATCTGTACCCGCTGCAGTGGAAATGCAGATCTCCAGTCCTCCAGAGGCAGGGCACAGAGCAACCTGGAGATGCTCCAAGGTCCTTGGAGGTCACATCCCCTACACATCAGGCAGCTACAGCTATCTCCTTTCATGGCCCAATGGGGCATGTTTCATTCTCTGTGAAGCAAATTTGTGAAAGAATTTCTGGTTCCCAGGTCCCTCTTTTACTTGCCCTTTTTCCTCAGCTCCCCTTTGCCTTTGCTCTTGGTTCTGGGGAGCATCAACAACAGTAGGATCTTTCAGAGAAGATGAGAAAAAAATGGACAAAATTTGCTTCCTATAGCCAAGTCACATTTAAGGAATGAACTTCAGAATAGGCATTTTATTTACTAAAAATAACAGATGCCTGCCAGTATTTCTTCACTGGAATTTTCCCACAAGAGAAATGTAAAAGCTGCTGCACACCAGTGCTTACCCTTGTGTCTGCTTTGCAGCTATGACTGAGATCTTGTGTTTATGATAAACAGTACTCTCTTATCTGTAGTTTTCAACGTTGGAACAAACTGTTTGGGAGGTACAGAGAGATGAAGCATTTGGAGTCCCCTGTCCAGTAAAACACCTCCTCTTTTTTTATACCATTGGGCAGTGTCAGACAGAACCAATGAACAGCAAGTTGAAATAGGAGGATATTAGGGAATGCCTGACTTCAGAGAGGTGAACAGTTTAATTATATTTTACTCATCTAGATCCACCTCAGCCCAGATTTGTGGGAACAGAGTGCTATAATCACTGGATTCCTGCTTAGTGGTTATCAGGAGAAATGTTCTCACAGGCTACAGCTAACGGCCCGAAACCTGCCATGATAATCAGCAGTGACTTCTTGGTAACTTCAGCAGAGAAACTGAGCACCAAATTGCTCCCAAATCTCAGCAGCCCCACCAGCTGAGGGCTAAGGCAGGGAAAGGAGAGCTGCCACAGTCACCACGGATACGTGGATGGCTTCAGCTTTTATGCTGTGCTTGGCTGCAGCTATCGATGTTCTCTTGCCTTCTACGAAAACTTCCATATATTTTATTTAATTCACCATCCATAGTCAACCTGCTATGGATTTTAAGTTAATCCTTGCTAGAAAGGGAAAGATTCCCCATGATCAAATGTCATGTGTGCACTGGAACAGGCTGCCCAGGGAAGCCGTGGAGTCACCATCCCTGGAGGTGTTCAAGGAACGTTTAGATGTGTCGCTTGAGGACATGGTCTAGTGGGTATGGGAGTGGTGGGTTGATGGCTGGACTAGGTGATTCTATACGTCTTTTCCAACCTTAGTGATTCTGTGCAATTCTGTATGCTTAGGCTAAAGCGCTTGAAATGAAACATGGCTTTACAGGAACTTTAGCCCATTGCTCCCTCTGCTGGAACCGAGCTGGGATAACATACGGGTAAAGCCCATCGCGGGATGTGAAGAACTGTATCCTTTCACAAGGAAGGGTAGAGAGAAATAGAAAGTTCACAAGCATTAGGTGAATTGCCAGGCCACTCATTCCAACTGAATTCCTCCAGAAATTAATTTAACCCAATTTCTCTCAACAGATCATGAAATGGCATAGTGTAATAGGGATCATTTAATGGAAAACGTGCGAGTAATTCCTTCGTGTCATCATCTGGTATTCAGGGAGGCTATTGCTCTCGGAGAGAAAAAAATCATAGCCTGAAAATGTGCTTTCAATTACACTACCCAGTGAACATTTCATATGGTAGGGAAAATCCTGTCACTTCTCTTATGCAGAATCAAAAAGATGGCTCTTACACAGAGGTGATGTTTGGTCAGGTATTTTTTTCGTGCGACATACTGATATTCTATATTATCCAAAATGCTAGTTTTATGAAGGTGAGCATTACCTACAAACTCTGCATGCTCTACCACAGACAGAACACATCAGACTTGTGACTGTACTGCTGCTGATGAAACCAAAAGGAAGCGTGTTTTGTTAAAGTGAAGCATTTTTATTGGGCTAATAAATCAGACTGCTGTCTGAAAAGTGCTTTTTTTAGCCTAATATCTTTCCAAGATCCATTTCAATACTAAAAAGCTCCGAAACAATCACATTTTCTAAAATTTACTATTAGCAATGCAAATATTTGCCCTTTTGGATCTAGGTTGCAGAAGCCACTTAGAAATTACCTTATTTCCCTGAAGACTCACGGGGCTGTCAGTATCAGTGCCAACTTCAAAAGATGTGCACACAATGCCCTGACTTTTTCTGGATAAAGTGAGATTTCAAACTCATTGTCCTGGTCTAATTTAAACACAGTTACATTTTTCTTAAAGATCCAGAATTCTCATTACATTTTCAAAATGTTATCTACGGTAGAAGTGTTCTTTAACTCATATTCTAGGTTGGTTTCGCTACATTTTGTAGTTTCCATATCTTATGTGTCTTATTTAGAGTGAGAAAAAGATCAAGACTCCTTGTAGCCATGACTCACTTCCTAGAGGACTAAGGTGTTTGTGAAAATTGCTCCAAGACACTTGAAAATAATATGTGAAAGAACTGCAAAATATTAATTTCGGTCAAAAGAACACACACAGATTTCAAGCAAAGGAAGTAAAATAAATCACAGGAACACAATCACATTTAGAGTTAGTGAGGCCTCCAATAAGGGGGCAACTTACTACCTGTTTCAGTTCTTCTTCCTGAAGAGAAAGAGGATCAGCACATGACATTAGCCAGGATGTCAGTGAAGAACAGAAAACACAGCCAAATTTGCAGTACAGGGTTAAAGTCAAGCTAGTTGAAGGTATCTGACCAGGTTATGGTCCCACCTCTGCATACTTTGAAACACCAGAAAAGTGCAAAACATGCAGAAAGCTACCATCGTTTCCCACCCCAGATTCTCTTTGTCCAGGCAGTGCAATGACAGCAGGCAGCCCTGACTGCCTGTTGTAGCACTGCAGCATTTCAGAGGCAAAGGGATAAAATATCCTGTCTACTGCCAGCTCCCAAAAATCTGCTGGCTACCCGGTGGGCTCTGCTGCTCAGGTGCCACCGATTCCTGCATTGTGGCTGCACACACCTCTGCCTGAGGAGATGCAAACGGCCTAAGGGGTCAAAGTCAGCCTTTGAAGCAAATACATGTTGCTAAATGGATTTCAGTGGCATTCTTTCTGCTTTTATGAGAGCCATGTTCAACCCAAGTTGCAGTGGATTTCCCTGCACTCATTTTATCTGGCATGGCCAACAACAAAACAAACTTTTATGCTATCCAAAGCACCTTCTTCCAAGGCAAATTTCTAGCCTCATGTGTCCTGAGGCACATCAGATAAAACAGGGCTGGACTCTGCAAATAAAGACACATTTTCCATCTTACCCTAGCCTGTCTTGAAAATGCACATGTTTTCTGATATCTCCATTTTTTAACTGAGATCCTTTGTTGAGGCATGTTTCACCTGTTTAACAAGGGCTCGTTTCTGTATTTATGAAAATGACCGAGTGTTGTTGGGGGAAGCATCTCTAAGGTCAGAGAGTTAGATGTGGTTGTCAAATGGCCCATCTGACAGAACTAGCAACCGAACGGGCAATGACAAAGGAACTAGTAAAAACAGTTCTGTACTGTCAGCTAAACAACAGTGTACAGTGCTGCGTTGTTTTTTCTCACACTTACTAGTTAACTGGTTTTACGAGTCATTTTTTTTCTTATTCTTTTGGTTTTGTCCTCAACAGAGAAAACCCTAAAAACACCTGAACCTGGACCACAAAATGTTTTGTGTTTGGACATTGTTGAATGGCCAATCCAGAGATTGCTAGCCTGAAATCCAGAGATGCAGCCAAATCCTTTTGCAAAAAAACCAAAACAGGATTCATTGCACCGTGCTGCAATATTATTTAAAGGATTGTAATACTTCTTCAAAAGTTCAGAGGCTGTCTCTAACATTCCATCCTCCTAGCAGTAGCTGACAATGATGACGCACTGTTACTGCAGGAACACCACCATTTGAAACCCCAGAATTGAAAGATCAAGGTGAAAAACAGAAAGGGAAGGAAACAAAGCCAAATTTTAAGGGTGTAAATAGTCAAGTTCTGCAGAGTTCTGTGGTCATATCTCCTCACTTGCTTCACTCTGCTTGTTCTCCTTGGTAGTATCAGGTGGAGCTCCTTACCTTCAGCAGTTTCATGAGGCCCTCTAACTGAACCATAAGCTCCCGCCGGCTTTCCTGGAGAGCAGACATCCTCTGTTCCAGCTCATCTTTCCTCTGTCTGAGAAACAAACAGATCTGATCAGAGCTCACCCCTCACAACATCAGCAGCCTTTAACTGCATCGTTTCCCCAGCCAGGCTATGAAACATATGCCTACACACATCAGGAAAGCTAACACACCGCATGAATTTAGTGCAGCGCTCACAAACGGGGCTACGGGAAAGGTGGGGAGTGCCCTCATCCTAAGAGTATTCATGGGACTGAATATAGCAATTATGGAAAAGACAGACACTGACACAGGCCCTTCTCCCAAGATCAAATGAGGTTCAAACAAATTTGTGTTAAATTCCCTTGTGAGGATGCTTGGCAGTTTTTGTCTTTGGATCTCTCCAGTTGATAACCTCACTAGCTGTCAAGAAGAAACTAAAGCCATGCCCTGAAGGACAGGAAGTTAAGCAGGGCACTGAACAGAGCAAGATATGAGAGAAGCTAAGAGAGTTCAGACATTCAGGCAGAAAACCAGTGATCTGCTTTTGGCTCTATTCTTTTTTTTTTTTCTGAAAGCAAGACTGTCACATAGTGGAGATATAACTGCTTGAAAATAGTTCTTTGGCCTCAGAGTCTGGTGCTGGTCCCGTGACAGTGTGACGACTGAGCCCCTCCAAGCGTGGCAGCCAGTTTGTGCCCACATAAATGGGAACAGCCCTGACTCCGCACAGCTCCACTGCACAGGATGGGGGTTCAGCACTTGCACATGTTCAATCACTAAATTGTGGGGGAGATCCCCACAGAGATATAAAATAACACAGTTGCTTCCTGGAAGCGATGATGTAATTAACAACATTACTGTTGAAAAATATATGTATTAGATATTTTTTATATACTACTGTGTTGCAAATAACATAAAACCACTATGCTGTTAGCCCTGTACTACCTATGAAATATGACATTTTAATCCTAAATGGAAAAGCACCGGCGTCAACGAGACTAAGTACATATCCTATATTTAGGGGAATGTGAAACCCTGATTTTGAGCCTTCTCTGTAAGTAAGCAGTTACTGATCTAAACAACACTGATTTCTCCAGGATTGCTCCTGTGTGCTCTCTCTCACCTATATAATAGGATCATATAGTACCACTGCCAGGTTGTATTTACTCTTCTGGAGGATTAATCTACTTTCTGCTGCAAATTGCCTGTGCTAGTTTTTCTTTTCCAGGCATGTAATGGTTGGAAATGCTATGAACTGTACAAAGGCAACTGTGTTTAAGAAACTGCTAATGAAAATAAGATACCTTGGATATCCATGTAATTCAAAGTGGCAGGTCCTAGCACAGACCTCTGATGGGTTTTACACTCGTTCTACGGAGAGAGCGGACCTAAGCAGCGAGCAATGCACAGGCCCCTCCTCTGACTTTTTTCTCCAGAGCAACTTCTTGGAAGTAAAGGGCTTTCCAACCTGCCTCCAAGACAGTGCTGGTAACGTAAAGGAATGTTGTGTTTGGAACCTCACTTCCCTGTGAGGGTGACAGAGCCCTGGGACAGGCTGCCCAGAGGTGGGGGGTCTCCTTCCCTGAAGACTTTCCAAAGCCACCTGGACTTGTTCCTGTGTGATCTGCTCTAGGTGACCCTGCTCTGGCAGGGGGGTTGGACTAGGTGATCTCTAGAGGTCCCTTCCAACCCCTAACATTCTGTGTGAATCTGTGAATCTGTGTGGGTCTGCAACACTGCAGGAGCTAGTCAAAGATTCTGGGACAGGCACCCACAAGACAATTTACAGATTCCAGCAGTTCTTAATATTGTATGAACCAAATTCACCTACTACCCTAATTGCTTCAAACCTCAAAAATCTGTGGGGTAAGACATAAATCAGTGCTGCTGTTCTGAGTCTGGCTGTTTTACACATGATAAGAACATCTTAAGCGTCTAGGTATTTGAGGTGGTGTTAAATTCCACAGTAAATCAATCGCCAATCTTGTGCCTTTCAAACGGTGAACATTTTAGAAGGTATGCAAAGCAGTACAGACCCACAGATTAAAAGTTATTTTCTGACACTGCATATTAAATCAGAAAAGATATCATAATTGAGGAACTCGGCACCACTGCCCTAGGGACATCCCATGTCAGGAAATTCAAATAAGGTTCTTACGCATTTAATAAGCGTAGCAAAATGGAAAAGAGGGAAAAATTCAGCAGTCAGTCCACTAACACGGCACAATAATTTGATATTTTTTTTAAAGGATAATGAATTTTGTTTGTCAACTACATAGAAAGCTAATCTCATAAACCTGCTTAAAACAGACTTTAGGCTTGATGCACAGGAGCTACATTATTGGTATATTTTATGCCAATGTACACATTTTCATCAGTCAGTTTTGAATGTTTCACAGAACGTCACTTGCCTGTAGATATCTAGAAGTAATTACATACTGAAATCAATAAGCAGCTTATTTGTCTTCAGACTGGAAGCGAACGTAATTATTTGTGAAACAGAAAACTATTTTACTGTGGAAAACTCAATAATAAAACTATACAGTATTTGCAGAGAAAAAATTTAGCACAATTTCTTACAGTAATTTCCTTTGGTTATGAATCAGACCCCTAAAATACTACTTGTGTGAGGAGCGGCTAAGTGGCCAAAAATGTTCTTTAGTCTTCTCATGAGAGAATTGCTCTATGGCAGGGGGTATAATATTTAATCTAGCATTGATCCACTAGAAAGAAAGTGTTTACACTCTATTCTCTATTCACATGAAGTATTTTGAATAGTTCTTATTGGATTCCCTGCCTGGCTCTCACAACATGAACTTCAGGACTTGCAGGGAGCCTATGGATCTGGGCCAATGACAATTGCTCTTCTTCAATGTGTTATACATGGCAATTATTATAGCCATGCAGAGTATCCTAAATAACATGCAGACACATCCATATCAATGCTTTTAGCTTGGTGGGATAAATGGGGAAATGATCTTCCAAATCTTAAGCGGCTGCATGTGACATTACTCCTCACTTCCCCCATGACAAGGAGGGTCATTCTGCAGCCTGGTTTGGCACTGTGAGCAGAACTGACCTCTCCTTAAAAGTTCAACAGAGGGGGGAAATTGCCAAAAATGAACATCTAATTTTGGCTGTATTTTCATATAACCCTGTATTTACTTTAGCATACACAAGAAGACTTTGTAGAAACACTTGTTCTGACAGAATGACATTTTTCCCCATATAATAATTAATGGCATTTGGACAGGGATGTGGGAACTGATTTCAAATCACCTAAGGGCCTAACTCCGCAAATAGTAATGCACGTGCTTACTTTAATGTAGATGAGTAATATGTGAGATTCCTCATGCATTCTGTTTAAAGCATAAGCTTGATCACTTTTAGGACTATAACCTGCACTGCAAATGGAGGAAAAAAACCCATACACATTGTGATATTCACCTAAGCAAGCCCTCAAAACTGTAAGCCAGGCTTATCTCTTATTTCTGCTCTCATTGAGAATGACTGGCTGGCCCCAGTTTTTAAACCCTGCCGGAGGTTTACTGCTGTGGACTTACCTCAGGAGTCGGAGCTCTGCAAGGAGGGTGGGATTTTGTTGTGCCTTCTCCGGTGTGGGCTGAGACGCTTGCTCATGTTCAAGTCGCAGCCTCTGGATCTCCTGTAGGATTTCTCTTGAGGAAGAGAACAAGCAGAAGACTATAAGTCAGTAAATTTTCACAAAACCAGCTCACTGGACATAGCAAGAGGAGAAAAAATGTGACTATGTAGCTCTTCATCAATGTGGATATAATGACCAGGCTCCAACCAACAAAGGAAGCTCTCAGCACTGGGACAAGTCTCTGGAGATTTTAAATAAACTTTTAGGATTTCACCATAAAGAGTAACATTTCTTCAAGACCCCTAAAAATCAGATGTAGATGTGAAATAGCAATATGCTTAAATTGCTCCCTTCTACTTCTTCTCCATGAATGTGTCAACGATCCCATGAACTTCACAAAAATGAAAATAATACCTGGCTCCTCTTGAGTATCAGAGAAAATCCTTTGCACTTAAGAAAATACTTTTAGTGTAAGCAGAGATCTGAGACTGGTCAGCAATTCATGGAGAAGCCCTTTACTTGGACTTGTTATGGCTGGCTTGCCAGCCCTGGAGTGCTGTCAAAAGGCTAATGCGAAGCTTCGCAGCAGAAGGCTGAAACCTTTGTGGATTCTTTCTCTTCTTCACAACGCACCGGATAGCAGACGGTCAGGAGGCAGCCTCGAACCATGAAAGACAAATCGAGACTGGAGCTGGTGGCTCATTACACGGTGACAGAAGGCAGTGCAGAGTTTGGAATAGGAAACCATCTGGTCTGGGCTGGCCTCTATTTTACAGTCCAGCAGTAAAAGCAGAGCTCTGCTGCCATCCGTTTCATGGCACCAGGTAGTCTGACACCCAGGGCCAGAGCCGCTGCTGCTAACAAACGGGTGCCCCTCCTTTTTGGGGCCGGATGGCCTATTTCTCCTCGACACTCTTTTCAGTCTCAGTCACATTTGTACCCAGTGTCTCATTTGATCAGCAGCCTAACTTGCTGCCAACCTTTCTGCAAACCTTTCGCAGGCAGACTGTTTTCTGGAGAGCTTTAATCATCTTTTTCACAAATAAAAGCAGGGGAGCATAACATTACCAGTGTGACTGATCCTTTTATCATTTCATGCTTATTGTGCTACAGAGGATCCAACTCAAAGTTAATCTGGTTTTGAAACAGAACAGGCTTTTTTTTAAAAAAAAACTCTTAACAAACAGCAGCTACAAACAGTAAAGCATCAATGGTTATATCACGTCATTGAGCAGTATGCTCATTAATACACAGGGTGGCTGTGGATTTTAAAGCCTTGGTTGTATTCTGTGGACCTTTTTGTGCCCTGTACCTTTTGCAGGGGGAGGCGTATGTGCATATATTATCACACTGCATAGAAGGAGGTGGTAAAAAATACAGGTGGTAAAATAAACAAACATACACAATATATGGGACTGAACAAACCCAGGTACTCTGTGGATGCTTACCGGTTTTTATTTTCAAGCTCTGCAATCAGCTGCCTTTGTTGCTTGTTTGCGTCAATGGTGAAGGAGATATCGGATGCCCCTCTCTGCTGACCCGGCTGCTGTTGTAAAAGAGAAGGCTGCATTGAAGGAGGAATAGCTAACGTGCACCCATGAGTTTGACACAGATCTGCTCTGTGAAATCTGCTTACAGAAAATGCAGCACCAGGCTTGCCACCACTGAAAAATGAGCATCCACATTGTGCCTATACCAGTACGGCTCCAGTGCTAGTAAAGGCAGGGTAAGTGCTACAGTAAATAAGACTCAGTGTTTACCATCCTGTCTATTCATTGCTTCAAGGAGCTTCCTCTCCAATTGTAAAAGGCAATGCCACTGCTACAGGCAGTTGCTGTAATATGGTTCTTAATTTTTATACTACAGACAAGAGGAATACACTGAAGAAAAAACAGCATTCGTCTCCAAAAAGAAGAGGATGTGTTTCCTGTGCAGTGATGCTTCCTTCTCTTGGAAGTATGGGTTTACTTTCAGTCTGACAGCTCTACTCAAGTTTTCTGTCTGTCCCTGTGGCCCATTTGGCCAAGTTTTCCTGTATGCTCTGGTGATACTTCAGGAAAGCTCTTTCCCCAGTCCTTCAGGTAGGGCAGAACCCTTTTTCCCCAGTAAAATTGTTAATTAAAGTACATCTTACGAAACTAGGCAGTGCTCCCTACGGCTTCAGTGGACTATGCTCATTTTTCATGTTCATCACCAATTATCAAATACTGGTTGGTTTGTTCACGCTCCTGTATTTCAGTATCATATCAATGACAATGCAGAGCAAGACATTTATAGTTTCACTATCAAAGATACCTATTTATTTCTAATTCCAAAGAATCAGACATCAAATAATACTCTGCTGAGTTACTGCTGTGATCAGAGTGTTTCTCACTGTAAGAGCCCCAAGAAACATATTTCTGGAGCCCAGTTTTACATGATGCCAGGCACCTCCTCCTCCAGGAGGTGGCACCTTGCAGGAATGGACCCCCAGAAAAGATGAAGATCCACCTCACCGCTAACATTTGTCACCACTGTGTGTGGGGAAAGGACAGTACATTATGCCTGTAACCATTTCCTAGTTTTTCTGCCACAGGTATACTTTTCCATTTCACTCCAGCCAGAGGGAAGCAGAGGAGTGCATGAAGAAGAGAAACTGCTACACGCTGGTGGATGCCAAGACTGATACAGAGGGAACCAGGATCTTTATCCTGAATGCCCAGTGTTGTTAATACATTTTGTTCCTTAAAAACCAGAATGACCATCTGCAAAACTTAAAAAACTTCCACTGAGCTCCTAATGTGGCGCCACTCTTGTGCTTGGATTCCTTCCCTCTCCTTTGTTCAAAGAGCACAGATGGACAGCAAAGAGAAATTCAGAAATTTTCCTTCAAACCAGCTCTATTTAAAAGCTACTTAAATATTTTTTCCGAAGTTTCCCCCGTAGCACAGACACATGTTTTATACAACTGATTTCTACCAGCTTCTACCCCAAAACATTATTACTAGAAATCTTGCTTTCATCTTGTTCAGCCTGGAGAAGAGAAGGCTCCGGGGAGACCTTACAGCACCTTCCAGTACCTGAAGGGGCTACAGGGAAGCTGGGGGGGACTTTTTACAAGGGCCTGTAGTGACAGGACAAGGGGTAACAGGTTTAAATTGAAAGCGGGGAGATTCAGATTAGATATCAGGAAGAAATTCTTCCCGGGGAGGGTGGTGAGGCACTGGGACAGGTTGCCCAGAGAAGCTGTGGGTGCCCCATCCCTGGCAGTGTTCAAGGCCAGGCTGGATGAGGCTTTGAGCAACCTGGTCTAGTGGAGGGTGTCCCTGCCCATGGCAGGGGGGTTGGAACTAGATGATCTTTAAGGTCCCTTCCAACCAAACAGGACCATCACCTGCATGTTGCCTTAACTTTGAAAGATGGGAGTCACAGCTCTGGAAGGGATTGATTTGTGCTGGGCTGCCAGACCAGGAGCACCCTTGCACCCCTCTCTTCCCCTGCAGCTGCAGGTAGTGTGAAATGACAGACGGCTGCATGGGCTGGCAGATCCATCTTCACTGCCTTCACTTGGCATGAACGGGACACGGTATTTTTACACAAAGAGCGGGGCCTGATTTCACCCTTTTCAATTGACCTTGCAGTGTAAATCTCAGTGTGAAAATATGCTTCCAAGCACTTCGGACTGGCCACTTTTCACTTAACCATCATTTATGGTCCCTTGTTCTATCAAATGTGCTGAGATGGAAAAAAAGGTAACTAGGCTGACCTTATTTGTGCCACTTAAGATTTTATATACTTCAATTAGGTTCCTGCTTCAGTCCCTCTTACTCCTGCACATAGTTGGTGAGGTTTTAGCCTGTCATCACCTTCTATCTTGGGATACATAGAGCAGAATAATCATTGCTCTGAAATGAAAATGGGAGCCAGGGCTAATGCAGAGGGTCATTACAGTCATCCTGCTGAAGATCATTCTTTAAAATCCTCAGCACTTAGGGCCCTAGTGGCCATGATATTTGAACTAAAGAGTAAAATGGATTCACCACCCCATTTTTCCACTGCAGTAAATCATTAACCTTTAACCAAAGCTAGTCCAGACAATATTTTCTAGTCTTTCCTGAGTTCAAGATGTCAGATTCCCTTTGCTGTAATTGTTTAAATACCACTGTATTAGTATATAGATTATATGCATTAATATGTGGATTCTTTAGTTTAAATGGGCTGCATAAAAGTGTTATTACTAAAGCATAACAGCATGCGATGAAAAGGGTAAGGAAAAATGATCCATTAATCATTACGACTGTGAGACGTAATTTCCCTGATCCTGCCAAGCCCCTGGAACACGACAGAAGGAAAGTACCTTCCTTTATTTAAAACACTTACTGATGAAGAAGTTTCTGCTGCCAGCCTTGCTGCATACCTGGCGATCAGCTTATGTTCTTCATCCAGGCGACTTGCGCTGTCGAGCACGCTGCTCAGGGTTGGGGGGGAAGGGGGAAAAGGCATGTTAATATACAGCAAAAATGGCCCTTGTCTGTCACACTGTCCACTCACACACCCTCATCACAGAATTTAGAAGCAAAATGTCACCAAGTTAACAACAGCAGATGTTAATTGAGCAAAGAGAAGTGGGAGGGTAATTTCCCTGGAAGGATCAGCTCTAGGGCCAGGCAGCATCTTCCCTTAAGGGGAAACAGCAGTGGTCTCTGCCCAAAGAGGGTTGGGACGTGGTAAGGACCACCACTCAGCATTCGTTTTAACTTCTCAGCTTTGCCATAACACCTAGAAGAGCAATTACTTTTTGGACAATGGATCAGTAGGAACCTCAGTGTTTGCTGAGGTCAATTCTAGAAGCTTTGACAGATTTGCAACAGAAGACACTATTTAGGACAGTTTTGCAGGGCACTTGCCAAGGCCTCATGGACCACAGTCTGGAAGCGCTGATCTAGGAATTTATGATCAGATTCTTTTATTCTTGGTTTCTTTAAGTTTGGGAGTAAGATTTCAGAGAATCACATAATGGTGCACCGCTGATTCCAGACTTGGACTGACTTTAACCTGGAGACAAGTCCTGCTGCCAGGATGCAGGACTCTTCTAGCACCTGCTATGAAAAACGTCTGCTTTGGTCGCATGCACAGAACCTCCATAAAAATTACTCAGAAAGTGTAAGAACTTACTGCAAATGTGCCGAATTCATTTAAAATACTGCATTTTATTACTTTCTTTTTTCCTATCAATATCAAGGGCAAATATTTCTCTCAGGTTAATCTAATGCCAGCTGTCTTTATTTTAAATGGAGGCTATTATTTAGTCAGATGAGCAGGAAAAAGGTAATATAGTGGGAACCTTTACTATTTCTAAATATTTAGAAGCTTGCAGAAAGCCACCAAAACTAATAGACAGAAAATGAAATGTGAAGAGGACTTAGTTGGCCCTGGATAATCCCAGGATTTAGAATCCTGTATTGCAGTATTGTTGGTATATACAAAAATCAAACGATGCCCCTGAGAAAAGGTGAAAGGAATGCTTTGCTGCATGGAACACACGAAAGCCTGCAGACTATCCCAGACAGAGGTGAGTCTGACCTCTTTTCTTATGCCTTGGCAACTCCCTGAAGTTTTCACTGATGGGAGACAGGCACCCACCTCCCTCCCCCCATGCTCTTCAGGACATGCAACCGGTTGCTGGCAACCGAGCTTCACGTTATAAAAGACTGCGCAAAACAAGGGTTACTTTGGGCATGGACATATTATTTGATTTTTGCCAGAAATTCTATCCTGAACTTGAAGACCCTTCCAGGTGAAAATGGCACTTGTGCAAAAAGTTCTGCTTTCGAAGAATCAGGAACGACAAAGGAAATCTTTCTGTAAAAATTCTCAGTGAGTTCGCATCCCCAGGTACCGACAATGTGCATCTTTCGCTGGCTTGATTAAGTTCACTGGGATTCAGAAGTTAACTTTGAAAGATGAGTAGCGGTTGATATTCACTGATTATTAAACTAAAGCTAGGAGTCATGTGGATTTGTTATGGCTTGCTGAGGTAAGGGAAAAAGAGACAAACATCATCTTTTTTGTCATTCTGACAATAACCTGTGAGACCACAAACACCAAATGTAGAAAAACAGTAAAGCTATGAAAGGTCAGACCCAGAGGCATTCTGTGTAAGCTAAGCTTGTGCGACAGACCACACCTGAGACTTCTGCTGGTAGATGAACACTGACTTTTTTTGGTTTTGGTTACGTTTAATTAGTTTCGTTATACGCATAGCTTAATTCTATGTTTACTCAGATTCTTGTGGGATAAGTGATTTACTTTCTGAAAAGACACAAGCTAAGGTTACTTTTCTAAATTTACACAGTTCTGCTTCTTACATACTCATGCCGACTGTCCTGATATGTCATCCAGAGAAAGAAGGGGGAAGCAACTCTTACTGACATATCAAATAATGCAAACCAGGTAATAAGGGTTACTTTCATGACAGTATAATTAATTTTTAATTTTTCCATAATGACTAAAGCATCACATTCTAACAGATGACTATGAAATCAGCAAGCATTCAGCATCAGTTTTCCTTTTTACAGCAATGTGCAACCACGTTATCCATCCTGGAAAAATAATGGATTATGGTTCTACTTGTTGGCATAACACAATCTGCAACACAGTCCTGAGATGTGAGTTAACCCTGAGATAATAACTTTACTGTACGAACCAAGTCACTGCAGCTTTTTGATTCTTGCTATTTAATTTCTTTGCTATTTAATGTCTTTGATATATATTTACGTGTAGGTGGATGTCATAAAATAGATCTAGCAGCACGACAAATTTGGCCTATGAATGTCACAAATCACTGGCCCCAAAGCTCTGTAAATTAGATTTCAATGGCTGAGATAAATTTAGTTCTGGAATGTACCTATTCTATGTGATCACTAAGAACAGACATGCGCACAGCAGCATTCGCCTTGACTGCCAAGACTTTTATGTCTAAGAGTTCTGATTTACCATAATTCACATCTGTGTTACTTCAGCAACTTCACAGACAGCGATGCAGTGAGAAATACACGCAAGCTTTAAAATATTATGAGTATGTGTGCAGAATCTGGGACCCTCAAGAGAATGATTCAGGCATCCTTTTGAAAGAAAATGACCATTTTGCATACAAATACCCTGCTGCTAAGCCTTCTTTTCTAAAAAAAAAAAAAAAAAAAAACCAACCAAAAAAAAAACCCAAAAAACAAAACCCACAAACAAACAGCTTTTAACACTGCTTCTCCACTAGTGACCATTTCTTTAAAGACTTTGTAATTATCAGCAATAATTGGTCTGGCAGGATTATTACCATTCAGATGTAGAATGAATATCCAATACTATCACCTGTACAACAGGACTTTTTTAGGCTTCAATAGATCTGCGTAATATCCTACGGTCTAAAGAAGATCTGTTAAAAAGGGATCTCACAACTGCATGAAAATGATGAAAAAGATGATAGCCTGTGAACAAAAGGCTGACACCGGAGGATCTTTGCTATTTCTCAGGCTTACAGTGTGTCAAAATAGCCTGCTCTGCAGTAGGCACCTGCAATAGGTGACAAGGATCTCCCCTGATGGTCTTAAAATTATGTCACCACTGGCTGGAAAAGCCTCAGAAATGCCAGCCTCTTGTGAAATCTTTGCAGTACAGACATCAATGTGGCCTTCATGACGTGCTCTTGTTCTACAAACCTTCGCTTCGCAAGCAATTTACTATAGAAATACTGACAAATTAAAGGGTAGGCTTCTAAGCCTCAGGGCTGTAAAAACAAGGTCCTGTCAGCACCCCACCAAATATATATGCTGAAGATGATCGTTTATCTGTGACACTTTCAAAACTGTCCTGGTTTTAAGGCACTTTTAAACTGAGACACATCATGTGAACCTTCTGCTATTGTTTATCTGCCATTTACTTTAGAATCACCAGGATTTTACCCTCAAAATGTTAATAACACTCAGGTATGTGGGTGTAATTATACAAACTAACTCCGTTCAAAGGAGCCAAGTGTCTATACATTTCCTCTGTAATCAGTGACATTTCCTCTGTAATCAGTGGGTCTCTGAGTGTTTTTCTTCTTTCAAGGGAAGATTCGACCAGCCTTCCTACCTAGAGTTAGTTGCTGTGCACACCCCCCTAATAAACGTTTTTGAAAATACCACAGAATAGCAGGGCACATTTATAGTACAGAAATATGACTCACCACAGTACTACACAGTATCACACAAAAAAATCAGAAAGTAACTTTCTGTGGAACAAAAATAACCTCCTACTTGTAATATATTTTATCTTATTTTCTTCTGCACCTGAGAAGACTAAAATACATGGAATTAATAGTCAAAACTAGCTAAAGCCTCTAACTTCTATGAACAAAAAGGAAAACTATTTGCAAATTTTTAGAATCAGACACTAAAGATGAACTAAATTAAATATCAAGTATTGGTTTTACGTGCTAAAACACATTTTACATTTAAGCTAAACAAAACATCTGGCTAAGGGATACTTTCTCTACCCATACAGTTACTATAAATAATGAATTAAGTCTTTCTCTTGTTTCTTAATTTGTCCTAGAGTAAGGGATTCTAAAAAACACTCAAGTAGCTTATTAGGCTATGAGGGATGGAAACGAAAACTTGTACTTCTAGTTGCAGTATCAAATAACTGCAGGTGACAAATAAAGATAAGCAGTGAAAATTAATTAAATTAATTTAATGCACCACCATCCCCAAATATAAATACTTGTTTTGTTTTGAAATACTATTACATAGCTCTTAAGATAATTTTATGTATTATGCTCATAAAGTATTTCTGTAGGTTTTTCTTGCGGATGAAGGTCCAGCTACAACCATTCCTCCTTTCACCTCTGGCTGCCAGCAGCACTTGAGAACACGCGATGGCAGGTATGGGAAAGTACAGGTGGCGTTTTGCAGGCAGACACACAGCTGAGCTGACGCTGCAGCCTCCCCTCGATCAGAAGCTACCCCGTTATGGTTAACGACGTGCTTTAATCAAGTTACCAAATCTTGTGGAGCTGCAGGGTGAAATAACTTGAACTCAGCACCATCCTAACATCCCTGTGTGGGTTTTGAGCAAACTCTCTCCAGCCGCTTTGGGGTACGGGCAGGAGTTGTTCACCTCTGCCCGAAGATGCCACCTCAGCCTCTAAGAGATGGGCCTCACCACAGCTGAACCTCCTGCAGAGGCTTCCCCTAGCTGTCCTGGAAACTGGCTTCACACAGGAGCTTCAGGATTGCAACGTTTTATTTGTTCTTCTTGTCTTTACCAAAATATACTTCCTTTACTACAAGCCTCAATGCAGCAAAGCAGAAAATGGCAATGCAGCATGGTTTGACACGACTAAGACTGCTGTCCCTCTTCGTTAGGTTTCTGTCAAAATTTTATTGGTATCTTATACAAATGACTGAGATGATTGTTTCTCGAGGAACCTGCGACTGCAGTGATTTAATGTCAGTAGCCAGATGTTATGTACTACTGCTTTGCATTGGTTATTTAAACAATTAAGGCCATTATCACTCACTCTCCATTGATCCCTCAAAAACATTAGATTTGAGGGATGTTCCAGCACATCATTTGTACGTGCATATTTAGATACAAATTTACTACAACTTGGTGAATTTGGCTCAAAAGCTTGAAGGAACAGGCTGGACTACAAACTAAAGAGTTTGTTACGAGCAAAAGAAATCTCACCAGCATAATTTTGTTAGAAACACTGTACAGTTTTCTGTTCAGCACCACATACTGCACTGCTCACCACCTCGCTGGTACTGGGCTGCAAAGGCTAAAGTTCTGTTGCATTTGGAGAGGTGGGCCAGTGTTTGCCCTCCCTGGGATGGCCCGCTGTGATGCCACCATCCACAAGTGCTAGGACAGCAGTAGACAAAGCTCTGAATGCCCTCCGGCAGAAATAATGAACTATGTTCAAGACACGCATTTAAAAAATGGTCACACTTGAGTCTGAAGGAAAGATCAGGGCAAATTTATATACAAGATTAAACCAATGCAGAAATCAGGCAGATTTTTAAAAACAATGCCTGACATGTAAAAATGGAAATGAACTCTTTCCTTCACCAGGCTAATAAACAAATGCCTATTCTTATTATTGTTGTTGTTGTTTACATACTATTACCACTTCTTACTTTCAAGATAAGGTGAAGCTACAAATGATATAACATCTCAAAAATGATTACCTCGAAAACACAGACTTGTTACTCATCGCTGCATGTTGTTTTCTGAACCACCACCAAGCCCTGCACTGACTAGAGCATGGTAAGCAAAATCAATTTATGTAGCCATTCTGAACTAAGCAATTATTTGCAACACCTTGCTATTTAACATCACTTGAGAGTACAACAGCAATTGCCACAATCCACCAACGTTGGGAGGACATACCCCATATCCATACACATTCCCTTTAGGTTAATGCTCATAAAGAGCTGCTTCAGCTTGTAGCCAGGAGGAAACAGTGAGAGCACTTGGCCGACCAACGTCCCTTTCCTGGGTTCCCCAAAGGTGCCAAACCTGCACTAACCGTGCGGGGTTGCTCTGCAGCATGTTGACATACAACCCGATGAGTACATGTTCATCGGCCAGCCTGTCTGCAACATCGAGGCTGTACTGTAACCTGAAACGGGGTCGGGGGGAGAGAGGGTGCAGTCCGGACAGACAGAGGGAAATAAACAGAGAAAGCAGGAGCAAGTAAGACTGTGAAATGGGAATTTAGGAATGCATACTTAAGTGTTCTTAGAAAAAAAAAATACCAAGTGCAGAAATTATTTTGTTATTATTATAATTTATATGTTAAGTATTTAATGGCTTAGATGGTAGAATCTTACTTGGTTACAGAGCCAGCCTTGGAAATCAGCGAGATGCCAGACTGGGCCAGGGACTGGAGCTGTACAGTGCCATTTATTTCAAAATACAGCAGATTGTGAGGTCAGCACTATTTGCTTTAATATACTATGTATTACATATATACATTAAATATACGTACGTTACACATGTGATTAACATACTGAAATCACAAGTTGGATTTGCTTGAAAGTGTCTGATCAAGACCTCACGCATCCAGGTGTACATAAAAATACTTAGACATGCCCTACTTAGCTCACTGGGTTAATTGGTTATCACAATTTCCACGGGAAGGATGTTTATAGAATACATTAAAAGCAGGAGGAATAGTGGAAAAGGTTTTGGTTTAGCTATGTTAGTGCAAGCTTTGAACATACTCTCTCTTTAACTTACCCTTTGCCTTTCAAGAAAGCTGGAGCAGCCCTAGCCAGCAGTTTGCTCTGCTCTACTTCAGTATTCTTGGAAGGAGAGCTAGTTAATAAGACAGGAAAACTAAGAAGAGGGTAAACAGTGATGTCTGAAATTCATTACAGAATAGAGTTTGGAGAAAGTCATTCAAGTTCCCTGGACTGAATAAAAATAACAGTAGAAGCTTCAGTTTCACAAAACTTCAGGAAATGGAAAGTCAGGAATTTGGAGTTTTCCCTCCTGTTCTCCAAAAGCAAACTAGAAAGCCTTCACTACAGAAAGACAAACAGAAAGCGCTTCTCTCACAAATGGAGAGCTGAAGGCTTGCATAGTTTCCAGGTGGAGCCCAGGGTAAACACCACCTGAAATGCAGGCTTCAATCTGGGAAAGCTTCACTGTAACAGCTGAATTGCTTTTCTCCACGTTTGCCGTAAGATGGTTTCAATAACTTATGGAAATTTGCTTATTTACACCTAATTGATGTACATCAATTCCATTTTCAGAAGTACTGTTCTTCTGTTGATTAAAAAAAAAAAATGCATCAAACCCACTTTTTTTCTGACTAAAGTATTTAATGGATTCAGTAACTGCTTCTTTCCCCATGCTAAAATATCCACGTTTCTAATTTTTTAAAATTACACTGGCTAAAAATGGAGATACTTAAATGTTAGTTTTTCTTTCACGCCGCAGCATTTTTGATTTAAAAACCAACAAAGCAAAACAAAAGTATATTTTACTTTCTTATTTTAAAAAATTATTCACCTTTACCCTTTGGTTTGGCTAGGGATACTGTAAATGTCATTGATCAGAAGACGGGTGCGTGAGCATGCACGCGCCTGTGCATCCAGGTGTGCTTGTGCACGTGTATAGGCACATGATGTTGCAGAAACGTGATGGATGACAAATCTGAACAGACGTGGCTCTGATGGGCTGAAGATCAAAACCTTTAATCTTAGGACAAAAAGGGAATTCAGTGAGATGACGGGCACGCCATTCCCCTCCCTTTGGGAGGTCAAGGCTGGCAGCGGGGTTCTGAAAAGGATGGTACCAATGGGTGTCCTGAGAACACAAGCTCTATTGATTTATAATAAAGCTGGAAGGTAGGTGAATGTGCTGGATTCAATCAGGAAAGGGTTAACTCCCTTTACTGTGGTTGCTAGGGAGCTGTGTTCCTGGACACTGAGAGAAGCACTGATAAGTTCTTAGCTGGTGTTGGGCCTGTACTGCATTCAAGGTCTTTCTCTGCTTCTGATACTGCAGCTGACCCACACTGACCAAGGAAGTATTTCATCCCATAGTACGTCATGTTCCGGGTCTTTGGGCAGGGAAGGGGGTCCAGTAGCCATTATTCTTCCCATTACTCTCTCCCTTACTCCCTTGCTCACTTACTCCTGGGCACTTGCTAACCCTCCTGCGTTAGCTGCTTTGCTAACTCCTGTGCTGGCTCGTTCGTGTGGTAGATGGTGGGTTGTTTAGAGTTCCTGGCCGTGCTATCGCTCATAGGGTTCGTTTGGAATCTGCTATGACAGCTCTTGGGCTCCGGCCCTCGGGCTGCAGCTCTTGGGCTCTCTGGGTCTGACACTCACTACTCAGCATTGGTCATTGGGTGTGCATTGGTCAGTGGATGGTGAGAAACTGTATCGTATTATATTGTATCATATGTTTCATTTTCTATGATTTTAATTATTTATTAGTAGTAGTATCTGCATATATTGATTTAGATTTAATTAGTAAATAGTTCTTATCTCAATTTTACGAGCTTCCTTATTCCTTTTTCCTCCGATTCTTCCCCTCCACTGGAGGAGGGGAGGGGGATTTGTGAGGGCAGCTTCGTGGTATTTTGCTAGCCAGAGTAAACCATGGCAGTGAATGAAATGCAGTACTGCACAGCAATAAGAAAATATCTGCTTGCTTCACATTCCTACGCCCATCAGCATGCTCTTTATCTGTGTTGTGCTTGCACAGGAGTAATATCCATGCAGATAAACATGCTCCATGACATCTAGCAGGATACGTATTTCATCATGTTTTCTTCCCAGTTACAGAAGGAAAAGGCATTCAAGGGCTACAGGGTGTGTAATTTCAGCCAAAACCACAGCGGTTGGTTCTTATGTTGAGATAAATATCTTGCCTCAATGAGAGACCAAAGACCCCAGGGCAGATTTTATGCTTTGCTTTCTAAGAGTGCAAGGTGATGCCCCCTCTGTCAACCCTAAGTTCTCCTCTCCTGTGCTCCAGAAGCAACATGGTTAGGGCGGAGGGCCAGGCAAGCAACCTTCACTCATTGACAAGCATGACATCAACTGCTCAATTTCCGTTTCCTTCTTAGTCAACTAAGCAAACTTACATCTGCCAACCTCTTCTTATAAGCTGTTTTCTAAGCTTTTCTGATGTTTGGGTGTCTCCCCTGGAACGCTCATGCTGGTTAGCGCATTTGTCCCCGTGCTGCTGCCCTACCCTGGGTGCAAACCTCCAGACAGATGTCTCCCCCTCCAGGTAATGAGCTTTAATGGTTTTCCACATGATGTCCTAGAGTCAGATGCAATCTAACAAGCATATTGCTGACTTCAATTAGTTTGTGGTTCACTGCCTCTGCTAGGTCCTCTGTTAAAATATTTTGGCCTATCCAATTATGCTCCATCTTTAATTTGATTATTTGCTTCCTTGCTAGAGCATATTTCACTTATAATTACCAAGTTTCCTCTAACTGATTTCAGATCACTTGGACATCAATTACTACCATTGCAACTGAGCTCATGTTTTAATTTAGAAACTGCTCTCCAAGCACTCCTTCCCATAACTGTTTCAACCTTTGTACCATCGACAAATTGCCTACACTCACTTTATTGCTCCGACTAGGTCATTACAAGAAATAGTGCAGTGTCTGTCTTAGGGTAGCCCTCAAGAATCCCAGCTGGTATGTTCTCCTCCTAGAATGACAGCAAACTTTTGAAAATGTAATTACTGATTTTCAATCTTCCTTTTATACTAATTTCCCCTAGTCCATGTTTGCCGTGGGTACTTCTGTGTCATCTGGGACTATGTCGAAAGTCTTTTTAAGGTCAACCTGTATCATATCTGCTGCTTCTTTTTCACCCACTGGACCAGTTATCCTGTCAGTGAAATCAATTCGTTTCGTTTGACATAAATTTGTTCTTGCCAAATCCACGCTGGCTATTTCTCATTGGTTTATTATCCTCTAGGTGCTTGCTAATTTTTTTGGAATTCTGGTATCTTTGGATACCAAGGTTAGGCTGTCTCTTGTATAATCCCTTCAATCTTTGTCTCCGTTTCCACCTTCATTCCTCCTTCATTTGGAAGACCCAACATTTGTCCTTCTTGTTATTCCACATTCTCCACATATTCCCCAAAATACAGCTAATACTTCAGAGATTGTTTTGGCCACCGTGTGTTTCTCTGGGTCCTACCAACTGGAACATACATTTGACAGATATATTCCTGTTAAAATGGAACTTTTTGTAAGATGTCAAAGAACGCTTCCCCATCCAAATTAAGGGACAAAACTTCCATCTCTGAACAGATGTTTACAAAGATGTAGATGAACAATACTGAGGTAAATTTTATACCCTCGTTAGTATCTACCTGCCTACTAAACTATCATACCTTTCTTTTCGCAGGTAGAATACTGCTGGTGAAATAAGGAGTATTTCTCATCTTGTTCCGAAGTCAATCACAGTTCAAGTCAATCACGCTCCTTAGCAGCAGAAACATGGACAACAGCAGCAACCAGTGTGCTTTGCTCCAAAGTTAGCTGTTGTCCAAAATTTGACCTAATCTCTCACTATGCCCAGGCAGAATATCCAATTCTTCTTAGCTGTTATGCAGAGTTCAAAAAAGGCCCAATCTGCTCTGACTCAGCATTAAATAAGACTCAATTTCTCCTGGGCTATGGGCATTTGATACCATAGTGCATCCTTTCTATCTATCTACCACAGAATTGCCAAGTAATTTCAAGTTCATCAGAATGTGCTGCATCACTCCATTTATTTCAGTTTATTGCGTCTTTAGAAGAAATAAATGTATTAGCTGTGAGCAAAGGGTGAGAAAAATGCAAGAAAAACCATTCTGTTTCATCTTACCCCACCTTAGCCCTATAATCTGATATCTTAAAAAAGACATTTATTAAGAAAGAGAAAGAGATTGTATCGATTATTATGCTAGTGATGTACTTTAAGGCAGCACTGACAGACTGCAGCTGGGGAACAAAAGAATGCAAATAAGGAAGAAAACATTAATTTGGGGTATAGAGTTATCCCTCTTGACTGGACAGAAGTTTCTATAACGCTCAATCTACCTGTTTTGACATAAGCAGCTCATTGGGTTTGCAAGGGCATTACCTACTCTGCAGCAATATTCCCTTCTTCTGTTGCCCTCCGGCTAATCAGAGATCAGAAAACCAAAAGTGAGATTAACACCTGAGTATTAGCTACAATAAAAAAGGTACAGGGTTTGTGGTTTTAATCACATATTAGCTGTCAAAGCAGCAAATGCCTGTGATTTGGCATTTGGGAGAAGACCACAGATCTTTTGTTTCTTCTTTTCTAATATCAGTGCTTTAAAGTTGTTCTCGAGCTGTACAGGGCATATTGCTGGTAATAATTTGGACGCTGTATAGATTTAGCAGAAAGGTGCTTGTAATTTTTATGCCAACCTCCTCATGAAAGCTCCTTATGGACACAGTGGCTCAAACTAAGCAAAGCAAGCAGAGATATTTTAAGGGATTTTGATTCTGAAGTGGCTTGAAGAAACAAAGAAGCATCTCAGGGAAAACCTGAATCTGACCTCCTTTGAGCCTCGGAATTATTGTGTATCCACCCAAAATCAGTGCTTCAGGTGCAGTTAAGCTGCCAAGAACATATAATATTCAATCTTCTTTCAGTTGTTCCCCATAATTTGTCATTGTATTTACTAGTTCTCGAAGATCTTTCCTGTAATAAGATTCCTATTCTTCCCAGTTCATTTCCTTTTTTCATCCCTGAATCCAGACATGAAGATGATACTGTGCTGAACTTATGAGACCATATCCATCTCCAGCAGCAGAATGACTCGGTGTGCTGAATTCAGCCGTTCCTGCTAGAGGGAGAAACTGGCTGCGCATGGTAATGGTCCTCTGTGAACACAGCCAGCCGAAATAAATACCATGGGAACGCTACAAATGACAGTCTGCGCCAATTCTCCTTTGCATAAACATTCTAATTACATAAAAAACTTTCTTTAAAGCTATCTGAAACCTCTGGACTAGATTGCAACAAATTAAAGTAACCGTAAGTTATCTGCAGTGAAAACACAGCCAGCAGAGCTTTTAGCATGGATTACGTTCAGCTAGAAATTTTACCCTGAGTTTGTACCATTTTTATTATGATATGAGTCACGGAGAGTTTAATGTAAGATCAGCACAATTGCAAACAGATCTGTCACAGGGTGTTTCTCTGATGTACGAGAGGATGAGTTACCGCTAATGAGGCCTGATTGTCCCAGGACAATAATAACAGTAAAAACGGAAAGAATGAATGAAGATACTGTTATTAGCCTAACAGGGATTGAAGAACTTGGCATTTAGCAGAGAAGTACCTTGGTCTCAGTACTTCCTTACTGAATCACAGCTAATGCCCATGGATTAATCAAAAAAATAAAAAAGAAAGGTCATTGCACCCCACAGTAAAAGAAGATGGGGAAACTGTTCTTATCCAACTGCGTATTTCTTTTACGCAGAACAAAAAAGGCTCTTCCTATAGGTCACTAAGACGAGAGGGAATGCTGGGAAAAGGGTGCAGCAACCAGAGGCACGAGTCCCAATCCAACGCTCACTCTATAAGTGGGAGGTCTTCAAATAAATTTAGTAGGATTTAGATCTGCCTTTTCCGTGGCCATTTTGAAAAGCAAAGCGAAGGGATCAGGGGAAGGTTATTGGCAAGCGGTGCTGACTGCAGAACAGTAACCACCAGCAGTGAGAGCTGTGGAAGAGGAGGCTGGCCCCGAGACCTGGAGTTGTTTCCAGGCTCTCATCCGAGCCTCTTTCCTTCCTCGGTCAGGAACGCATCAGGCAAGTCATACACTGGTGATGGAACCATCATGGTATATTTTTCTGTTTCCCAAAACAACGTTTCCAACTTCCTCGAGATGCATTAATATTCATCCTACGTGAAAGGGTAAAATGAAAGATTTGCGCTGAGCAGAAGCGAGAGAAGTTGGCAAAGCGCGCAGCCAGCAGGAAGTCTATTCAAAAGACTAATTAGAGCCACAGAAACCCTCTAGCCCACCAGAGCCTTCCTTAAAGAGTATCTTTAGTAGTTTAGCAGAATTGTTAATGATTTAATGCATGAGCTACAGAACTACAGTGATTAGTGGGTTAGTGCTCTCATACTGACCGTGAATTGTTGTGAAGCTGATTTACATACAGCTTTATAAGAGAATGCTCATCAGCCACAGGACTGGCTGCATTTATACCCCCAAGTAACCTGAATGATTCAAACAACGACACCTTGTTAATATCCCAAAAAGTATACACAGAGACCGGCGTGTTCAGAGCGGGTTCATGACTATAAGTGCAATTTGTAACCATTTAGAAAGGATACTGACTTGACAGTCGGCAGGGTGCTTTTTTTATTTAATAAAAAAAGTGCAAATTACATTTATAAGAGCCAAAAATAAAAACAATGAGAATAAGCTGTCTAACACTTAAAAATCCTGCTAGGTCACTGAAACAAAAGTTACAATAGCTTTCACATACAAGTAACGTAATTGCTTTATATATCAGGGTACTGTTAACTCTAAAAAAGCCAGAACTGACTGCTGCATCATGGAAAATTTTGCTGTGTAAGGACGTCATACTATCCACTTATAAGGAAGTCTGGGTACCCACGGCTGTAGGGTTTTTGTCTCCTGCCTTCAGGGGACTCTCCTAGAGAAGTTATTCCTCTAGGAGAAAAGGAATTCTAATGGCTCAGGGATCACATATGTTTAATCCTAATGGTTAAAGACAATCGGTTGAATTAAAGAACACAAAAGTAAAATAATCAGGATTTTTTCAAACAAAGAAAACAAGTAGCACAGTAGATGATAGTGCTGTGATTACTACTGCAGGTCTCAGGCCTAAATGGCAAAGCAGATTTTTGTTGAATGAGCACAGGGACTCCCTGGGGGTAAACAGAAGCAACAGCTATACTCTTAAAGAGCATAGCTCTTAACGACCTGTCCTGGAGAGGCCACAAATAGATTATCCAGTCTTGCCCCGACACATACAATTCCATATAGTCCAACAACAGAAATGAATACGCATTTGCAGTCTCGGCTGTCTGTACAGGCAGGAGAACTAGTCTTGAGGGCTGCTCTGGGACTGGCTTTCAAAAAGCATCTCAGTCACACCCAGCAGCTATTTGCACTGAGACAACACTGAGAGCTTACGGTTCATCGCTCCCAGTAACAAAGTTCATAAATCACAGTAAGCCATCTTTACTCTGACATCACAGAGTGGTACGCTGTGGGTTTGGTTTAGGTGTTAAAAAATGTAGCCATGCACACTCAGAGATTGTGTTTGGTTATTCAGGAACGCTGAAGCACTGACATGTACAGCAGGAACCAATCAATAACATGCACCCAAGGAAGACGTATCACTCATCTTCCCCAGTACAGCAGGAAGTTATTTTACTGCCACCTTCTCCTCTATGCGCACTGGTAGGCTTACATGGATCACGTGAAACTGCTAGCAAATGCTACACACATTTTGGCCACAGGAGCCAAAATACTGAGCCAAAATGTACACTCAGCTGCAAGCACCTTCTCTTTGGGATCAATGTGTCTGACCCCTCTTCCCTGGTTTGTTTGCTGAAGGGTCACTGTAAGGCAAGACTGTTCTCTCTCTTGCAGCCTTTAATAAAAATCTGAATGGTTTAACAGGAATAAGGATGTCTTGCTGTATCTTGCAAGTAAGAACATGTTTATATCATATCTTGCAGTACGATGCCAGCATTCCCAGTAGGCAACAGCAAGTCCCAGTTTCTATTCCCACGCTGCTGCTACAAAACGGCTTCTCACCAACGGGTTTCTCACCTGTTTTCAGCCCCCACGGGAGGATGCCTACATGTACACTTGGTCACATTTAGTGGGACGTCATAGTTCAAATGAGAACTGAAGTTCTGTGCTCTGTTGTGAGGAGTTTGGGTTGTCTTAACGCCAGCCCTCCATCTACATACCTTGGTATCAGTCCAAAAGAACCAAGGCATTTTCTAGTCATGTTTGTTCATTTTATTGTGGTTGTGTGTGTGTTTGGGTTTTTTTTCAGAGCACGAGGGAACTGAAAATTGAAAACTCCATCACCCTCATACACTGATTTAACTTAAATTACAGTAAGAACTCACCTTCTGTTTGCAAAAGGACTTCCTGAGGGAACAGAGTGGGAGAAGAGTGTGTCGTTCATGCTGGTTACAGGTCGTGGGGGCCTAGAAGAAGGCAAAATATCCAGTTGTATTAATTTTGCACAACAGAAAACTCATAAGCAACAGTATTTACAGAAAATTAAGTGAACTTCTTGTTAAAGTAACATTACTACTAGCATCTTCTGCTTTAAGAAGCAGTAGTTCTAAATAAAAGAAGCTGTGTTTTTAACCAGAAGTTGATAAAAATCACACTGTTACTTAGGTCAAGATAGAAATAATGCTTTTGTGTGTGCTGAGGTGAGTTTTAAGCAAAGTGCCCAACTTTTTTCTTGCTTTGGCAAAATAACCACTATGACGTTTTTTCTTTCCAGAGCCTGTAGTCCACCGTGCAGTCACTGCTTTCAACCAGCTAGGCTGAGCACTGGTGGCAGCATGGAGGCCTGCAGGGGATGGCTGCCAATAAATGACACATCTTTTCATGAGGTTATCCTTGGTGCTCAGCTCCATCCTACCATATCCACACAGTGACCACAGCATACCCACAGCCATCAGTGTCCCAAAAAATACGGGTAGCGCTAAACTGGTTTAACAACAAATCTTTTCAACTGGTATATCAAACCCGCAAATCAAAATTTAAAGTAAGTATATAGTTTAATAGGATCCCTTAATAACGATGTTTTTATTACGACATTCTTTACTTCCAGGTCTTACTAAAAACTAAATGAGAAGAGATATTTCCTCTGCTTTTTTACTGTCTACACTTAAAAAATACTTTATGTATAATTTTTAATTCTGTATCCATTAAGGAGAAATTTCCGCTTCTTAATGGACTTCTTATGCAACAAATGTGGTCTTTGACAAGTCCAAATGGATTTCTCAGCATGAAAACACCCCACTGATTTTAAGAATTGTACCTGCAGACACACAGGAAAAACTACAGTTCTGGTCAGTCAGAGATTTGAGAAGCAGCATTTTGTGCTCTATGTACTTATGGAGAAGTGTTTAATATTATTTTTCATGGATTCATTCATCAGAGCTAGGAAGAGCTTTGGGTGAGGCCATGATCAGAGCCAATCCAATGGAAAGGTCATTGTGGTATGAATCTTGAAGCACAGAGATTTGAAAATAAACTTCAAGAAAATGCTTAGAAAGTAATTTTATTTACTGGGCAAGCAACTGGTATTGTGTTGCCTGGGAACTGTGAACTGGTAATTGATGCTGAAGCAGTTCACACCAACTCCATACGGCTACTGCATTTCTCCTTTTCTCCATGCAATTACTGGCCAGTGAACAGATCCAAAACTAACTGGGCACAGGCCAGGGTTTCTGAAAGATGGCTCCAACCACGTGCTGCTGAGCCCTGATCAGTAGAGAAGGGAGGAGAGCCTGGTTCTCAGCACTGCCCCAGGGGAGGAGGCAGGAGGAGTGCTCCCTTGGCAGAGCCTGGGCTCTGCTTTGCCTTGCACCCCATCCACCTCTGCTGACTGAGTAGGAAGTGGGTATGTGGCACCCACAGACTTCAGCAGATCAACACACACACTTGAGGGTAATGTCTTCTCTAACCTTTATCTCAAAATAGGGATGGAAGGGAAAGTTTCTAAGCCCCCAAAGAGGTTTTCTCTTTCACTGTCTCTGTATTCAAAGACATTTATTTCATTCTGCACTCTGATAAAAAGTTAAAGATTGGTAATAATGAGATTATTGCATTTTTTCCAAGCTTTTTCCTCCAATAAGTGTACTAAAGAAGAAAAATACTCACCAAGTATCTCTTTTGCAGCCAAAATGAAATGGAAAAGAGATCATTAATTACATTGTCAGTTTAATATGTATATGGTTTAAGTAGTGCATTGGACATACTCCATTCATTTGACCCTGGTTCTGCAAAAAGCTTGAGAGCCTCTATGCATAAAAGGTCACTGATCCATTTATATATGCAGAGCTACTTTTGTGTACAAATGCCTATAAACTCTAAGGCTTTGCTACGGTTTTGTGATTCGCATTAGTTTGTCAACTGTTATATGAAGAAACCTATATTAAACTAATCTGAGCTTTCCCAAGGCAAGTTTCTTAAAGGCTGATGCCCCTGTCACATTCCTCAGGTTCAGCCTGAATATCAAATGGATATTCAAACGTACATCTACAGTTGTGTGATGTGGCATGACAAGAACAGCAGGCTTTATGGTAAAGCAAAGGAAATCTCAGCTGTTGACTATAAATGTGTATCTTGCTGACGTTATTTCTAAACTTCTGGAAGTGAGTGATTAAGCTGATAAAAGTGAGCTGATGATAATCAACTTTCCTCAAGGAGGCAGAAAACACTTAATGCTATTAAAATATGCTGTGTAATATATGCATGTTATGGCACAGTACATACAGTCAGAAACCAAATTAAATAAGAGGAATTTTTCAAGTGCGCCATGCTGGTCTAACCTCTTTACAGTGATGTCAAAAATAATCCCCCCCATGGGCTTAGTTGGAAACAGTCAAGCCAGTGCAGAATGCATTTGAAAATCCCTCCACAATGTGCTGGCCACGCCATTTGTCATCTCTGCAGTCTGGTGATTCTTTTTTGTTGCCTATCTTACATATCTAAAAAGGAAAAATGACCCCACCATCGTGGGGGCGGGGAGAGTTCCTCCATCAGGTTAATGACACCTTGATAACTACTTCTCTAGATGAGCCTCAGATGCGTTTCTTGCTTAATTGAAAATTTCGTGTGGCACCAGTAAAACAGAAAAACCATGCAGTCTTTTTGTCTGGTACCACTCAAAGGTGAAAAAACAATGAAAAGGAAAGGCTGTATAATAATGCAGAGAGTACGTGTCCTCATTTAAGCTAGAAGCTAAGAAAAGGATACTGTTTTGTTGCCAAATCTTTTCCATTAAATGCACACATAAAACCCTTTTTGCCTGGATTCTTGCCCAGAGCTGTTTCTCTCAACTTCCATTATGTTTAAAAATAAAAACCACATCAGCGAGAAGATATTCTCAATGAGGTACTGTAGCATATCTCTCCCCTTAGTTAATTTATGTGAATTAGGCTGTAGATCACGCTACCTTCACAACTTACAGATTTTTCACTCAAGTATCATTATAGCCAGTATATATTGCCAAGTTATAGTGCCCTCAATCTATGAATACGGAGAAACTCTATCACAGAACAAAATGGATGATGGTGCATTCTCACATCCAATCACTCTAAATTATGCCTGTATAGGTAGGATGAAGGGAAGGTGTTAATTTCACAGTGAAGATTTGGAACAGATCCTACTCAGTTCCGGCACCTTCCCCTTGCCTTTCCTAAATGCATTTAATCCATCCACAGTAGCCCAGTTTTCACTACCCATTATCTTGTGACATTCCCTCAGGCCTCTGAGGTCCTCCTCTTTCAGTTTCATACTCTGTGTCTCTTCCCATTTCTCTTAAAATCAGCCCTGCGAAATCATCAGTGACTCGCTGGCAGAGCCAGGCTGTTACACCACACACAGCAGTGGGGCAGCTCAGCAGATCCTACTCTGGATGATTTCTTCCAACCTCCTCCACGGGATGAATGGGTTTTAACTGACAGTGTAACAGGGATTTGGCAGTATGTACCTGCCAGAGGCAGCTCGTGTCTGAAGAGCAGAGTGCTCTTTCATGCCCTGAAAAAATTCTGCCGTAACCACACAAGGAGCACCATCAGCATGATTTATCCTTAAAATGCCAGGTAGGTTAGATGAATTTTCCAGGTGTCACACACTGACCAGCATGTACTAGCTCTTGAAGATGCTGCAAACAATCACTCAGTACTGGCAAGAGTAAATATGTACGATAACTACAGATGGGAATCGTTCCAGCAGCCAGTAACACAGATACGCAGCACGTAAATACAATTTTAATGGCTGCTGCCTGGAATGCTTCAGTCACAGCCCCTGGGAAGGTGGTTAAAAAAGATCTTTTCCTAAGACATATAAGATGATCTTATCCTAAGAGTAAAAGAAATACTTTTCCAAGTTAATTTCTTTGTGTAACTTTCTTCCAACCAGTGTTTTAATTTTTCCTGGAACGTTTAACTTTTTTTTTTTTTTTAAGGACCCAGGAAGCAAAGGTAAAACAAAGTGATACATAAGAAAACCTGAGGAAATGCCACTACAGGCAGTGAACATGTTTTAGGAAAAAAGAAAATCCCAAGTGATCATTTCTCCACCTGGCACAAATACATTTTCTCCCTGCTTTGAGTTTCTTGATTACCGCAGAGAAAAAGCAGTGACACAAACTACTATACCAAGAATAATTTTGTTTTCCCAAAGTATCAAAACAAAGATAAAACTGACTTGGAAATTAAAGACTGTTCTTGTGCAGAATCACAAAATTAGTCTTCATGGCTGAGGGAAGTCACAGCTCCACTAAAGCCAGTGAGAACTCTGACACCAATTTCAACAAAATTGGTAGGACTTCCCTTTTCTCTGGTGTTTCATGTCAAGACATACCTGTAATACACTGAAGTTGAGAGTCTCTAGATGACAAAACTAATGTTCTCAGCATGAATACATCCCAAAGTGCTGAAACTCTATGGAATTGTATGGATATGTCTTGAGGAGAATAGGGACCTACCAACACTGGATCTCAGTATTTGTTTGTATGCCACTATCCCACTGACTCTTCAAGTGAACTCACACCGGAAGAACATTTTTACACTAAATACTCCTATTAACAAATTTGCACTTGTGATGCATTGAGCCTGATAGGCCACAGCTGCCTCCCATTTTGTTCAGAGCTATAGTATCTACACTCGGCGTAAGCAAGTCCTGCAACAAAGCTTACTTTCTCTACAGCACACAGATACTTACACAATATGAGCCAGGTTTAGAGGTTTTTCAGGCTGGTCAGGGAACATTGGGTGCAAAGGTTCACGGCTGGAAGCACAGCTTAAAGACTTGCTAAGTGCATTAGTTAGCTTCTTAGCAGGTGATTTCTGGGAGGAACAAGGAAGGTAGAGGTAATCTGGACAAGTAAGGTGCATACTGTTTCTTCTATAGGAAGCACAAAACAACAGGAAGCTCTACGGCTTACATAGGCATGACTGACAACCCCTTAGCCCCCCCTCCCGTCCCCAGGGTGTGGTAAAGGCAAAGGCTGTTTAGTTTGGAGGAAAGACTACTCTTACCTTCAGGGGCCTTTAGAGTAGGCTTGGGGGGGTATATCTATACGGACAGATGCAACTGCCAGGGTGTATCTATATGGACAGATGCAATTGCCATGGCTTCTTTGCAATGCTGCACGCAGGTAGTATTGAATGAAGGACAGCACGAAGTTAAGTGCTGCCTGGACTAGGGCTGACTCGTGCCTCACCAGCCTGGAGTGCAAGCAGAACAAATCTTTGTATGCCTATCCATAGAGATACACCTACAGGACACCATCTCCTTCCTAAGTTGTGGGCCAGGCACAAGGCTGCTGTATTCTTTCTCTCCGCTGGTATTTCCCTCCTCAGCTCTAGCACCCTGTACTGTTTAGCTGCTGCTACAAAGCTCCTCTGCCACCTCCCAGGGCCGCTGCAGCTCGGACCATACCGGGAAAGAGGAAATTTCAGACACACGTATGGCGGGAATTGCTCCATCATGGTGACAGTGCTCCAGAAGAGTCTGATGTACTGTCACTGTCACCACAAGACGGGGAGGCATGCTTTTCACCCTGAAATCCCATCAGTGAGTCTAAAAAATCAGTATTTTCTGCTTTCAAGTTTTGGACAGTCTTTGCAGTTGAATGCTTCCCTAAAGGAGGACTCAGAGATCTAGGGTGTCTTTTAGGCTGTGTGAGAGATTCTCCAAACCACCTCTGTGACTCAGCTTCGCTGCCAGTAAAAACAGGGGTAGCGATCCTTACACTGTCTCTTCCCCCTGAAACACAGCCAAAATTTCTACGTGCTGAAATTTTAAAATGTTTCTGGAACTTAACAGGAGTGGTATTGTACGTGTTCACACACATCGAGTTATGACCGTAATCAACAGTGAAATTTTACTATTACAGAATTCCAACCTAAATACACAAAGTTCAGCCTTTTTTCTCTTTCATTAAAATTGCAATTTCACTTTGAGATCGGTTTAGTTCCACTGCACCCACGAACACCTTTAACCTGCATGTGGAGCTCGATGCAGATGCGTTAAGGAGAAGGCTAACCTGGTTTGAACAAAGGCTAATGAACACTACCAGGAAGGCACTTTTAAACTTGAAGCAAAACATTTGCTTCTGACAGGGCAACATTTGAAAACACTAGGCACGTAGTCACGTTTTGTCTTCTGCTGAGCAGAAATCTTAAGTTTTCAAATTACTTCCTACCTATAATTACAGCTCTCTCGGCTACAGCAAAAAACCCAGACTTTATAGCACAAATTGCTGTTAGGAATGAAGTCGGAGCTACGTAGTGGGCACTCTCGTATTCAGAGACTAAACTCAAGCCATTCATGTCTATGAAACAAGCAGCAATTAGGACCCAAAAAAACAATTACAAACCCAGATCTGCTGGGAGGCAGCGCAGGGCCCCGTGTGACTGGCATACAGAACAAGCCACATCAAATTTAACCCTTGCCTCCTCCATCAACAGAAAAACAGGTATTTAAAAAGTGTTAAGCTTCAGAACTTTGTTAAAAAATAGTCAAAAAGCGTTGTACAAACGTGAGTCATTGGTATATGTATAACTGGTTTTCTTTTAATAACAATATACTTCTGTAACATTTGAGATTAGTTAGGATACTTGTGCTGGTCTCCAGATTTGAACCCTGAAGGACGGGGACGCTCCATGACCAAGGGCTTCTGCTGGGGCTTTGCTCCAGCCCGTGGAGAGCTTAGCCCCCCATGCCTGATGCCCTTCAGAGAACGTTAACGTCGCCGTTGATACTCCTCTTTCAGATTAGAAAAAGCACTGAATTTTTTTATTTAACAATGAAAAGACTGAAGTGTGTTTGTCTCTACAGTAAACACGGCTGTGGATCTAAGCCTGTGACCACGCTCAGAACTACAGTGCCAGGATTGCCAAAACTACCATCCCAAATGCTACGCGTATGCTGCAGCCACTCAACTGAAAATATTGATGAGTGCGAGTTAAGTATTCATCACTTCATTTACACGTCGCCAAACCGAGCGCGCCAAGGCCGATTTTACCGCGAGTCCTGCGGGAGCGGGAGACGCTGCCGTGCTCCTGGTGCCAGTCGCTGGCCCCTCCTGCCCTGCCCTCCCAGTGGCACGCGCCCTCAGAGGCACCCCAAATCCTCACCCAGAAAAGACCGTGCCCACCTCCGTGCTCTCCCGATGGCTCCCCAAGGCTCGAGCCTCCCTGATGGGGTCACCGATCTGAACCAGCAGCCCAGCTCCTGGCCTCCCTGTGCTGGACGGCTACTCAGAGCTGCAGCCGGGGGTTTCTCCGCCGGCTGGAGGGCAAAGCTGTCTGCAGCGAGACGCGAGCCTTCCCTTACCCATGACGTGTACTCTTTCATTTGGTGCTGGTTGCTGTGGGAACCGCTGGCATGGCCCCTCCAGAAGCAGTCCTGACAGAGCTGGTAATTGTGACACTGCTGGCAGCGGTAGCGAAACCCCATCATGCTCTCGCTGTGGCAGTAGGAACACTCGACGGGGTGGAAGACTGCGCGGAGAAAGAAACGCCGAGATGTAAAACAAAGCAGAGGAACCCCCAGCAAAGGTTTACGGACAAAGCCCCAAACTGAAGGGCAAATCCCTTTGCTGTTTCCAGCCTCTGCAGTGGCGGATGCTGCCTGCGACTCTGACCCGTGAAAACTGGAGTAGCGGCCCGCCAACCCGTGCTGAGCCGTGGGCAATGCTTCCTGTGCTGGGCCCAAACCCTTCAACACTTCTGAGCTGATACCTCCTGCTCACAGCTCTGAAAAATGTGTTCAGTGTCTCACAGAATACAGGAGAAGAGGAAATACATACGTGGGAAAATGCACCACAGCCTTCAGCTGGTTAGTGGGGGAAGCCAAATGCTTTGCTGTGCTGTCAGGAGCTAAAGCGATGTGCCTCGGAAGAAAAGTCAAGCTCAGCTGTCTGATTACTGGGAGCACAGAAATGTACTTAGGACTGTCATTGTCTCTTAATTACTGCTGTCAGACTGTACAACTGGTGTCATTTAGGTACCTATATATGGAGTTGAACACTTAGCTTTGGATGCCCAGATTTGGAAAGCTGGCCATTGAAGGGACCCATGTGGTCCTGTTCTCTGTTCCACTCAGAAGCAGATAGTAATGAGGATTCAAGTCACTGAGCACGTTAAGGCACCAACCAAGACATTTTGAAGCCCCTTCCTGGCAATACTGCTGTTTCTGTTCCTCACTACAGCATGTACCCAATTTACCACGAGGTACTGAACATCTCCTTGTTCCCTGACACCTTCTGCTTGTCAGTTGTAAGGTTCAGCCAGGGAGGATTTGGATCAGTGCTGAGGGTGTCAAGGTTTTAATCGCTTGCCAGAAATTCGCAGCAGGAAGGGTTAGTGCTCTAGGCTGGGAAACAGTGCGAAGCTGGTGAGGGACAGGGTGGGATGACAAGAGCTTGAAGAAGACAGGTGGTTCTGTAGCCAAGGACTTGGGAACAACACCTTACCCTGCTTGGTGCCTTTCAGTGGAAAAGGGATTTATTTAGTACAAGGACGCATACAACTGCCTCCTTCTTCTCTTATCACCAAAAACTGGCTGCACTCCCTGCTCCCCTGACCTTATTCCAGCCCCATTTTCTTGTTGGAAATACGGTCTAAATGCTTTTATTTTTCAACAGGTTGAGTATATATGATATTTTCTTCCTCCTGCCTGCCCTCACTCCCCCACTTTCTTTTTCCATGCAGCATCCCAAAGCTTCAGTTACGCTAGAAGTAAACCTTCCAGAGAGCAACAACACAGGAATATTCAACAAGGCCCTCACACAAGAACCTCTGAGGCAAAATACTGGACTGGAAAACTGTTTACAAAAAATCTATTTATCTTGCTAAATTAATGTTTAAACACTTTTGTATAAACTTGCCCCATTTTAAAATCTTCCTCTTTCTAGACTCAGTGTTGGAATAATGACTGTCAGCATCATTGCCTCCTGATGATCAAGAGCAAGAAATGCCACATTAGGAACAAGTACAACCAACTAAACAAGACAGTAAAAAGACATTTCTTGTCTTTTTTTCCCTATTTAATATTGGTAGTGCTGGTCCTTGTGGATAGCAGAAGCAGGTTGCTTTGGAGCTGGGGAACTCCTCCAGAACTACACGAGGAACTGTACAGAGTTTGTGAGCTACAATTTGGTGTTGCACACAAGTGAGATGAGACACACAGGCTTTCGAGCTCTGCCCCTGCACTTTCAGTGTGGCAGCACCTTCTACAGAGACAGCACGTGAAGGCTTTGGCTGGAGGGGTACGTCATTCCTGAGTCTGTGAACTTCTCCCCAGGTGCTCAAGAAGTTGGAAGGCTGAGTAAGATACTACTGCCCAGGGACATGCAACGTGCAATAATGAAATGAATTGGTCATCATGGTCCCTTCCTGTCTTAAAATCTGTGATATACTCATTCTGGGGAAAGACAACTCTTGAGGAGAAAGAGGCATCTCATAGTTAAACCCTCATTATCCAAAAATGCAAAGGATAAGGACAAATCTGCCAAATATTTTAAATCTGGAAGTTGTGCACAACCTTCAGCAGAGGAGCAACATATAACTTGACAATTCGGGTCACGAGAGCAGTTGTTGGAATAATGTCACACGCACTTTTCCCCTAGTGGCTAAAAAAAAAATGTGACAGGACAAAGGGTAACAGGTTTAAACTGAAAGAGGGGAGATTTAGATTGGATATCAGGAAGAAATTCTTCATGGAGAGGGTGGTGAGGCACTGGAACAGGTTGCCCAGAGAAGCTGTGGATGCCCCACCCCTGGCAGTGTCCAAGGCCAGGCTGGGTGAGGCTCTGAGCAACCTGGTCTAGTGGAGGGTGTCCCTGCCCATGGCAGGGGGGTTGGAACTGGATGGGCTTTAAGGTCCCTTCCAACCCAAACCATTCTGTGATTCTATGAAATCTGGAACTTCCTTGCTCCTCTTCAGAATATATTGTCTGGCAGTGTAGGATTAGGAAGAAATCCTTCATAAGGACCTTTTGGCTGGTATTTTGCACCACACTGGACATCTCCTGCTAAGAATATTGCATGAACGGAAACTACCAAACTGTTCCTTTTCTACTGCCATATGTCATCGCTAATAAAAGTTGTGGCCTTGATAGTTTACCAAATGTAATAAGTGTGTGAATGGATCAAGTCCTGTCACTTTTTGCTTATTCAGAGCACAAGAAGAGAGGACACAATTAGGATAATTTCCGGAGCATAGCAAAAATTAAAGCCCATTCCTGGATGAATGACCAACAGGATTATTTAAATATTTTACCAGGGACTGTAAAAATAGGACATGCAGTGAATGAACCCAGTACAATAGCTCCTACAAAGCCATCTACAGAGTGAGAAAATCATCACACAAAAATTTACTTTTGTAACTCTATTTTGGCAGCAGCTCTTACTTACCATTTTCAACATTCGCCAGTCGATGCAGAAGTGGTAACCACACCAGACACTGTGGCGGGGGATCCGACATAAGAGTATCCAAGAAAGTGTTTAATGTGACTTTTTTCTGCTCAAACAAGCAAACAAACATGCACAGAGAATCAGTAATTAGGCATATCAAGATGATTTTATCTTGTCCTTACAGAAACACTTTGGAACAAGTTTCAGACACTGTTTGCTTGCAGCCCTAGTTTACTAAAATGAATTAGTGATACTAGCAAAGATTTTTTGGACTATTTTTAGCAGTTACACTGTATAGGACTGATGACTAGCGATGCTTTTCACAAGGCTGGGTTGAAGACACCTCGCTCCCATTCCCTTCAAGACTCTCTTCTGAAGTCATTGCCTGAAGATGCTTTGTGAATAAAGCTGGCATTCAACTCTTCATGTTCTCATGTGTTTTGAGTACCCCATAATGGGTAAAAGTGCATGGGGGGTATCACTGTGTACTACCAATTTTTACATGAAAAGCCACTGCAGAGAATGACTGATGGTACTTCAACAAAGAAAACAAAAGAAAATAATGTCAAGGGAGTATAATTTCAAAACAAATATAGGGTAAGGACAAACCATCACAGGCAATTGTCTTACTGTAACTTATGTAACTATGCTTATCTGTTGAGTGATGGTAACTAGTTATGGGTAAGCTGTGATTGTGGGAGGACGTGTTTAAATACACACAGGGACTGCAAATGTCCCTAAACTCTCCACACCTGTAAGCACTTAAAGGCCTACACCCATTTGTATTTGGAAGAGATTTCAACTCTAAAATGTCCCTGTTGACTTTAAAAATGTAATCTAAGACCTTAAGTTTCTTAGGCATCTGGAAAAAGTCATCACAAATCTTTGTTCATTTGGTTGGTTGTTTTTTTTTTTAGGCCTAGTGGTGATACTTCAGCCTGAAATATCTCCACCATAAATACTTTCTCTTTCCTACCTAGTATACTGGCTATGTAAGTGTGTATCGAGGTACACAGCTGCTCCGTGGTCAAGGACAGAGAGTCTTTAAGAAATCAGCAACTGAGCCTTCCTTTAAAATAAAATTAAGATGCAAAAACATTGGTCTCTGTTGAGAATGTGTGCAGATATAATTTATAGACATGCATATTTAAGTAGCATTCCTGTATCCAAAGGGATTGCTAAATTTTCATATCTGATTGCATAAGCTACTGCTTTAACTTGCTAAAGAACTGTGGTTACCCCATGAGGAAGGAAGACAGCAGCTTGCAGTGACATGTATCATCTCCATGTGTTGTGGAGTACGTTTAAGAGCTGAGCTTTCCAGATGGAGTGTCTGGGCTGCATTTATATACAACTGCCACCAGATGTAAAGAAAATCATTATTACGCTTATACACTGAGTGATCAGTGGAAAACACCTTACTCTGTAACAGTCTCAGTGCTGAAATATTGCAAGATACTGGGGAAATATATAAAGGTGTGTGTCCCTAAAAGAAGAGACAATACTTCAGGCTAGTTGTGAAAATGGTCTTGATTCTTTGATGAACAGAAATAGCCAGAATATGAGCTTTAAATCTCACTGAAATATTACTTTTCCCCACAATACCTGCAGTATAGAAGTCCAAACAAACAGCTACCACCTGCATGTTGTATGAATGATCTTTCCAGCCACGGAGAGTGGAAAAGCACTTCCACATAGGCATCCTATACTCTAAGCATCAGCTCACAGAAAAGGCCCTTTCATTTGGGTATCTGCTGTGGATGTCTGGCATGGCTTTGCTGACCAATGCTGCCAACAAATGTCTGTGCTGTCTGCCGCAGAACTGAGAACAGGAGGAGGAAAGGCAAACCTAAGTCTAGGAGAAGAAGGGTCCTCCAATGCCCCATACCGCACATCTGAGTAACCGCAAGTCTTCCCTCTGCTCTTGAAGGCAGGTAAGCTGGCAGCAAACACACAACTGGTCTAAACAAGCCCACAGAAGGGAGGACAAGAACAGTTCTTCCACAACGGCATAGGCTTTCACGTGCAGCTATAACTGAAGACCTGATTTGCACCAAATAAATCAACTTAGCTTCCCTGACAGCTTTATGGCCAGACACCTCTGATGGTCACTGATTTTATGGATTAGAGAGAGCAGTGTCCCTTAAAGAGACATCAGTAGAGCAATTTCCATACATTTTAAAAGGCATATTTTCCTCCTGCAGGTTTTTTTCAGTTGCTGGCTAAGTTGAAACTGAAAGCTGTTTTCTAAATATACGCTATGTGCAGATGGAGTCTAGGTTTGTGGAATAACACTTAGCCAAGTGCTAAGAAAATTAAGTTAGTGTCTATCTTTTTAGTTTGGGATAAAAAAAGAGAAATAGAAAGTGTTTTTGTAATAATAACAACACTTTTTAATACAAATATAGTATATCATCACACTAATCTTACATATGGTGATGATAAAACTTCTTTTTGTGTCGCAGATTTCTGTTCTGGAACATTAAGTTACTTGCTCTGGCATTTTTGTTCCATAAATTTGCTGATGAGGAAATACTGTTGTTTCTATTTTGAATAGCCATTCAATCTAGCAGTGGTTCACAGACGGAGGAAAATACATGGTTTGATCAAGTAAACCAGTACAATGGGCAATAATAAAACATTACTGCAATAAGAAAAATCCTTTCAGATGCAAACTGAAATGGACATGACATTGTGAGCAGAAGATCATTCCCAGAGTTTTGCTTTCCCTGAAACTGAGGATCTGTATATCAGAGGGCTGAAAGGCTTCTGATAAGCAACAGCGATCCATACTGAGAGCAACGGAGTGTGTACCAAACTTATCACAAGGCATCAACTTTTGATAACGCTAAGTGCAATATGAGAGAGTGAACAAACGACCTACGGTGTGACTAAGACTGTAAATATCATTCATCACAGTGTCATAGGGATATCTTGTTTTGAGTCTCATTTCAAAACTCTGGTTCACCCCTAGTGAAGATGTAATCAGAAGTGAATAAAGTGAATTTAAGTGAAATACTAGACAAGGTTTACAAGAGAACTTAGCTGCCTACAGATGCAAAACAGCAGCTTTGAGAATATACTGCATACCTAGACCAGTCAGAGACCCAACTCTCGTTAGCTTTAAGTGGAGATTGTGAACTAAACTACCTAATCCTTTACTGGAGACTTTGTTTCTTACGGTGCCTTAGCACATCTGGTCCACTCATTTGGATGTGATATCAATGAAAGTGCCATTTCTGATAGCTAAGATGATAGAAAATGAGGCCTGAATTAGTTTTTTTTTAGAAAAGAAATTGTTTTTCTCATCTTGAATAATACCACGTCCAACATGCAAAGCTTGAATGCCCTGTTGCCAGGCAAGAGCACTCATTATTTTAACACAACTCTACCAAAAGTCACTTCCCTATGTAAATTCTTCAGCATAAGATGAAGTGCTGTCTTAAGTCTCCCTCTGTGAAATAAGCTTCACATATGCAAGCATTACCATTTAAAATGATTTGGGAGATAATTCCATAAATGAATTTCAACAATGCTTTTCAGTTGACTGGAGTGCCTATTGATTAGTGATGAAACTGAGGGAAAACAAAAAAAAGAGACTCAGTTTTGCATGAAAATGACACTATTCCTGCTCCATTCAGCTTATTTATTCAACAGTATTCAGTTAGCAATGGAAGGATAAAGAGAAGGAAAATACCACTTTGTTTCTAACTCTTTCCTAGTTTCAGCAATTTCCCTTATTTTATGTCTATGGAATCATACAGTGTGATGTGTGGCAGGAGCCAGAAGAATTAATTTGCTCTTTTTCCACTGGAGAAGTGGACAACCAGCCCCAATTATGGCATCTTTTGATGTGCTAGATAATAGCTGCAGCCAACATACTGTATTTAGTGCATCCACAGAATCTGGTGAGTTGTGGGAAAATCTTGTAATTTCTTCAGGATAAATTAATTGCTTTCCTGACCCTACCTCATTGATGTTATTGGTAAGAGACTTGGGATTTTCTAATAGCTAGTAACTCACATTTTCAATAAAAGCTTAAGACAATTCTCTACTCATCTGCAAACTTCTTTTGTGCGTACACCATCGGTTGAAAAACACGTAGTTTGATTTTTTGGTGAGAGTTGACCTTTGTATGGAGAAGTTAAAAGTCTTTCATATGCTTGTAGCAACAACTATCCACAGCAGAGGACTGCAAGTCTTGGGGTATTTATATCCCCTAAATGTATCTAACTAAAGTGCTTAAATGAGGAAGTTAGACTCCTCAAGCTCCCTAATTTAGGAACATGTAAGGTAAGATCCTGCTCTGAATCACTTTTTGACTAAGCCTCTCTCTTCTCTATATGGGAAACGCAGAGACAAGCTTCCTACTGAGGGCACCTAACCTACATGCCAGAATTTAGCAAAGCGGACCTCCCCTCCACTCAGCCATGCTTTCCCGAGCAAGTATGCACATAGGTGTAAGAAAGGAAGAAAGTCTCAACCTGCTCAGAGGTGTGAGTTGGATCCCGTATCTAGGACGCTCACTGTTCATTTACCTGTTGCGAGAAACACGATTTTGCTGATTGCTCGGTATAACCAAATGAAGGCCCTTCGAAAACAGCCGTGGGCAGCTTGAGAACCTCCCGCAGAAACATGTCATATCTGCCATACACCATCACTCCGCTGGAGTCGGAAATCATTGAGAAAATATCTGGCAGGGGGGAAAATAAGAAAAGGAAACAGCAACTTCGGTAAGAGCTACAGATTTGCTCTCAATTCAGCACCACCTGATTTGAACCAGAAGAACTAAACAACATGTCCTGCTTATGGAAACCTCCACTGGCACTGCATCTTTAATTACAAGCCCTCTCAACAGAAAACAAAGAGAATGATTTACATATTAAAAAGTAACTGATTTAGATATTAAAATATTCCTGCTTTGTTTTCATTGTGTGTGGTCATTTTTTTAAGCGAAGTTTGACGCATGGCATGAGGCAGTAATTTAATCAGATCAGAAGGATCTAATTTGACACGATACGCAACATCAGCTTTTCGCCTACTGCCAGCTTACCATGTCAAACCCAAATCTTGACAATGAGTTCATTAAGTCAGTTATTTTTGTTTTGGACACACAAAGCACTGAAGGTCTTTCAGATGCATTACTTTTAGCTCCTCTTTTTTTATTTTTATTTTTTTTTAATTCATGTATTAAAATATCACAGTTTTATTATTCCAGAGATGCATGTTTCTCAGCCTTTACTCCGTGTTTAAGATTATCCTAAATTTAGCAGGGTATCATGGATTAAGGAACATTTTTCAGGTTGTCTTGTCAGCGCCTTCATTTCCAGGAATCTGGAAGGGAAATTCTGACAACAGGACTCTGGGACTGCTGACACCAAAAATCAGCATCGTATCCCAGCCTTCCACTGGATGGTCCCTGCCCCTATTCTTAAAGCAGCCTGTGGAACAAACAGTGTTCAGTTTATAACACTGGTCAATTTATAATTTATTAAGTTCAGTATTTTGAGTTTCTAAATAGAAATAATTTAAAAATGGCACCAAATCTGGAAGACTAAATCAACAATTGCGATTTCTACTTGTCTAATCGACAACAATATGTAAACTCAATTTTCTTTAGCTGTGGTAGAAGGCTCAGAGGAAACTGAAGGTTGACATTAATCTGTTGGTTAAAAAGTCTGGAAAACGGTGTTCTGGACCTGAGCTACAGAAATCGTATCACTAAATATCATTGCAACTACAAGCAAACTATGCCTTGGCTATTGGGAAACTGGGAATAGATCCTGTGACATGAGAATCTGTTCTCCAAAATAGATGGAATTAGTATGTGCCCTATGGGAAGAAATACATATACTGCATAAATATATTGTGCTTTTAAGTGTGAAATAAGAGACGTTACTAAAAAAATATCTGAAGAGATTGCTAAATGATGCTTCATGATGTTGGACATTGGAGGCACTTACATGTGCTCTGAATTCAATCATCCCAAAGTAAAAAAACCCCACCAATCAGAACCTCAATATATGCAATTTGGCTTCAAAAATACGAAGTCTGGTACGAAGTTCAGCCAAACATTTAGTAGGGTTTACTTGGAGCTATATCTAGTACAAATCCCAAACCCAGTCATGAAACCATAACTTTTCCTAATTCCCTCTTTTCCTACCTGTCCTGTTACCTCTCCAAGTACAACACCGATTAACAAGCAAAATGTGTCACCCGAAAGACTTACTTACATCTTAATTTGTCCATGATCTTCCCTCCACAAAGAGTTGCCAAAGCCATTTTGACGGCAAAAACGGAAATTTTACCATGTCCTTCCCTGCTCAAAAGTAAAAGTAGACATATTTTACTCATGCATTTTATAATATGGGCCTCCTTCCATTTAAGATGTACATCATCAACATGACATATTGTAATGCACACTACATGTGGACTGACATAGAAAGAAATAAGACCTTTAAAATCAAAGTTTGTCTTGTGGGAACACGCATTGTTCTGTAAAGATCTCAGAACAGATTTATGAATACTTATATGAAGCTCAGCATTAAATGTTTTATCTCATTATACCCTAAGGTGATGATTATTACTGCTATTTGTGCTACAGCAGCACTCGAAGGCGCCCATCACACTCACGGTCTCCTTATCCTAAGTGCACTGTGTATCTTCTGTCCCTAGAAGATTGCAAATAAATGCAAAAATCAAGACTGGGGACAAAAGTGAAAAAGTAAAAAGGGCTCTCATGACTGCACAAGCTGCATATTGTGCCTGGTAATAAGTCCTGACAACTGCCTTTTAGAAATACACCTGATCTCCATGAACCTTTAAGAAGAACTTTGCTGAAAAATGGGGAATAAATCTGCATCCAGAATGAGCAAAGGACATTTGTTGTGATATGCAGAAGAATCTTGCCCCTGGTTTGTGCAAGCTGAGGGTATGCCTGGCTCTCTATTTTCAGCTTAAAATGCATAATGCTATTAAATCCCAAATGCACACAGGAGTATGCCTCGGGGCAAAAAGACACATTTTTTTCTGTAAATCCAGCCACTTTCAGGTAAAAATGAAAGACTTCCCCCCCCTTCCCGCCCCAAAGGATCAGACCATATACCACATTCTGCGAATACAGAGTTCACCTTTAGCACCTCAACAACTCTTCCGTCAACTGTCTTGAAGCATGCAATGAATAACTTTGGCGCTCCCCTTGCCATCTTATTCTCGCTCCACAGTCATGATGATGCCCAAAGATTACCTGATATTACCGAAACCTTCGAGCTGCATGAGTAATACATGACTGCACACACTGCAAGGCACTCTCAGCTCCTAGAAGACCTACCCTCCCAATGTAGGCAAAAGTAAGTCCAATGTTGACAGGAATGGCAGAACAAAAAAGCTGTAATGTTCAATCCCTTTCCAAAGATGAGAATGAGCATATGCTCTTGTAAGTTCATCTGCTTTTTAATGTGCATTCTTTTGGCATCCAAATAGTGAAATGTGTTTTTTGTTGGAATTCTCAGAGTCTTACTATAAGGCAGTAAGAGTCCACAGGTGCACTGGAGCAACTTTTATCTGTTATCCAAACTCCTTACCATTACTTAATAGCTTTCCATATGCCTGATTAATGATAATGTGTTTAATGAGAACACGTTGTCATCTCGCTTAGAAAAGAGAGAGCCAGCCAATATTTGTGAGCTTAGCAAAATGGCATCCACGTCTCCTTCCAAGTTCTAATGATAGGGCTGATGATGTGACCAGATAATAAATTTTGTGTCATTTTTTGGAAGTAGACTTTCTGTGACCTTCACTCTTTACTTCAGTATTTACTGTATCAGGGAACATTACTTTTATATGAGGTTTCCTGTTAAAATACATATAATTATGTCTTACATAAGATAGTCTAACTGCACTGGCAATCACAATACAGAGAAGTGTAGCTCTTTGTCAATATTTCTGAAATTACCCTGTTGCTTGTCACTCATAATTCTAATGAAGAAAGTCGTGTCTGACAGAACGAAAAGATAACCTGAATCTGGAAAGCCACAGAGTCTGTGACTCTCTCTCTCTCGATCTCTGCTAACCCCAAACCAGACTGATACAGAAACATACACACCTATAGTAGACATGACCGGTATACACGTATCAGTACATTAAAGCATGCTACATGCTTCACTGCTACGTTCATTAAGTTACCCAGACTTTAGAAAATGAGTCAGTTCCCTAAGCCTGGCTAGCTAATAATCTTTAAAATTCAGTGAATAGGATTTCGTTCTACATCAGTGTGACTCGTGATTCCAAATATTAATTCTAAACATTCTTTAAACTCATTTAAAATTCTGCTTTTTGTCAGAAAATCAACTAGAGAGAAAGATAAAAAGAAATACATTCACTACTTAAGTATTTAAGAAATAAATCTTTACTATGTTGTTTAATGCTGGCTTTTGTGCACATTTTATTTTTTGTGACATTGTGTTCATTTTGACCGGCTTCATATGACTAAAATCACAATATTTACAGTCTTCTGTGACTGGATTCTAACCTGTGTAAACCAGGACCTAGCACTGCTGTGGCTGAGAATGTGGTTGTTTTGTGCTCTTTTCGTGTGTGCTACCCTTAGGACCTTTGGGGATTTTTCTCCACTGTTTCATCATGAGGTTTTCACCTACCTTTAAAAGAGTCGTTATACTTAAGATAAATAAATGCTAAGTGGAAGCAATGGCGTTACTAAGAAGCAATGGAAGAATTTGAGGAAAAAATAAAGACCCTGTGGTAGTGCTTCAGATTTAGACTATTTTTCTCAGAAGGTTTAGTTACATTTAGCAAAGGGATTATATTCCTGAATGGCAGACACATATCCACTCGCCTTCAGCTTTTCACCCCACAGCCACCGGCTTTTCCCATACTCAAACAGTTAGGGAACAGATGAACAGAAAAGATTTTATTTTTCTCTTCAATCTCTCCGTTTGGGTTGATTGGTTTTGATGCTATATTTTGTACCGGTCATTTGTATTCATAAAAGCATCACTAGAGCTAGTATAAATTCAATTTGCCCTCCAAATATGTATGCGTGTGCATGCATACATATACATACATGCATACATAAATATATATGACTGATGGACAGACAGGATAATGGGGCCTAAGACTCGCCCAAATCAGTTGGATCCAGAAGCGCCCTAAGCTATGTCTAAGCACTACAGACGCCCTTGACTGGCAGCACTAGGGCCTCGCAGCGTTTGCTGTGTAAAAGCAAATGCTGAAGCAGTGGCTCACAGCAGCATAAAGATCTCTTACTGAAGTTGGTGCTCCCTGAGAGAAGCTTTAGGCTGGCTAATGCAAAGAGATATACATTTTACTAGGGGAAAACAGGAGAGGACAGAAAATATTTTGATTTTATATAGCACCTCTCTTACTGAGGTTACTCGTCAGATCCCTACAGAAAAGCACCATCAATGACGGCAAAGGCAAACCTTGAAGCTGATATGCACTTAGCGACAACACAGGATGGAGTACTTAGGAAAGGGAATGATGGCCAGGGCTTAAGGTTATCTCCTGCTGCTTGGGGAAAAAAAGGGCAAAAAATAATAGATGCTTTTAGACATCGTAGCAGAGCAGACGGTTTTCTCTTCAAATGCATGGCTGCAGAGAGAGACAGCCTCTCCCCAGAGCAAGGAAACCCCACAGACTGCCTGATAAAATCCACACACCATACAAGGCTCAGTCCAGCTCCAGGGCCTGAATTTGCCTTTTGGGTCAGCAAGGAGAGCGGTACCAAATGGATGACACTGACATTTGCCAGGATCTCTAGAAATACTCATACTGAGACAGCCATATGGTGGGGAAAGCTATAAAGAAATAACACCACATCTTTAGAAATAGCAAATGTGTGCCATGAAATGGCCATTGAGAAAATACGATTTTTCTCATTAACGAGGCACAAAGTGATTAAAAGCTCACCCAAGGTTTTAAGTTCTCTTTTCCAAAAGTAACAAAATTCCGGTTACTTGTGGGCCTCCTACTGCCCACCGTAATCACGACAGCCAATTCTGAAATGTCAGAGGCTGTAATCACAAATTCCTATTTTCACAAGCAGGTTGCAGAGAGGAAATTTTATTGGAATCAAGCAAAATACTTTCATTTAGGAGAGCAAAATGCATAACAACCAACTCTCTGAAATGTAATTTTTGCTGGACTTCCTTCATAAAAGCTAGCTGGCCTGTATGGCCTTCAGTGATTAGTGAAGGTGGAGAGAGAGGGAATTAAACACTTCACAGCTCTGAATAGATGGATGAGCAAGAAGTTATACTGCCAAAACAGATACCGAACATCTTCACGTACTGAACTCAGTATGATTCAAATGTGCATTTGATTAAACAAGGGCATGAATATTTCCTCTTTTCTTTGTAGAAGTCAAGCCCCTCCAGGCAGTTTGGGTCTGTTCCACAGCCCAGACATCACAGGATGAGCTTTGTAGGATGCGTATGTCAAGGGACAGAGAAAGTCAGCTATGATCTCCTCAGTTAAACTTTGCAGCAGGAATAGCTGTATTGCAAGACTGAGTCAGTGCTGGAAATGATCCAGCACAGAATATCTTACAGTCTGTTTAAAAAGAGTCTTTCTGGGAGCGGCTCTATCGAAGGAGGCTGATACCCTACCTAGCCACCTGCACAGGCTTTGACACCCGCCTGGGATGGAGGTTTCAACTTGCCATCTTTTTACAGAGTACTTGTGTGCCAGTGAAGGAAGTATGCTGTTATTTCATAAATCCAGTTAATCACTTTAGACCTCGCAGCCAAAGCTACTGCCCAATTTTAACATGCAGTTAAAAAAGCAAATTGGGCATGTTTTTGTCCGTATTTTTTAAATCTGACCACCTCATTCTGCTCACTGGTTTTGGTCTGTTGGAGTCCTCTACCACATGATGTTGATTTTCACATACTAACAGCAAATTAATTGTAACAGCACTTCTGTTTGGGAATTTTGATTTTGTTGACTTGCATTTGTGTAAGGTTGCACTTTGGTTTTGACTTAGCATGAAGGAGAACTGGAGTCAGTGTCGTGAAATGTTATACACTCTAATTTTTCCCCACTTTTTCCTCCCTTCAGGGTTGAGCAGCAGGAAAATACTATTATCTGTAGGCCTAATGAACCCCCAAGGCCATGAAAAAGTCATAAAAAAACTGGAATGAAAGTTCAGCACGGGCAGTGGGCAAGCTGGCCTCCATGCCATAGCACTCTTAAGTTTTGTTAGCCAGGTTCTTGCTCGTGAGAAGGCATCTGTATTGCAAGCCTAGGGAAATGCTCCCTGCCACAGGGCAGAGAAACCTTCCAGGTTTCCAGCAGGCTATGAACAAAGGAAGAAGTTCTGTTTAAAGCTTGGATGATCTTCAGCCAGCACTGTACACGTGGGCCTAGAACTAAATAAATGAAGCAGTGGCAGGCTTATTAGATTTTTAAATCACGTATGAACTTGTCCCTTGCAGTCCTCTCATATATATTAAGCTGCAGACTTCATCCCACCTTACAGTTCCACCTCTGTTCCTCCTTTATGTAATGAGTTTCTCCCCTCTATGGGTGGGACCACAAGAAAGGACCTTGCTCTTTACCAACTTGCAGCTTTCAGCAGAGAAGAAGGTTTCTGCTGCACTGCAGGGCAAGGGAGGGAAAGGAGCCACATGCGAAGCAGAGATGTCAGCTCTGGTTAGTCGCCAGCAGCTCTCACACTGCCCCTCTAGCATGCAGGAGCCACCTCCCTCCCTCTGTTTCCCAGTAACAAGGAAATTGGGATCATCAGTGCTTGCTAAACCAACACCTGACCCAAAACTTCAATAATCTGAATCATAATAAAGGGTAGGGCACATTTTGAGAATTTCAGATTACATGTCTCCATCTGTGACAGGAGTCCGAACTCCCGTTCAGTAAAGAGAAATCTAGCTGACACAGATCTCAATGAAACCTGAACTTTGATATCTCAGACCGCACCTGAATCTCACCCCAGGTGTCTGGTGCATTTAAAGTGGGGCGATAGGCAGCCAGTCCCTAGATCAGACCCTGGAGCTGGGAGCCTCTTCCTGTCAGTCCTTTGGGTATCTCTGTCCTTCTGGGAAGTGCATCCTGTGCGTCCCGCTTGAGGCAGCACGACAGACTCAGTGACTGCTTGGGGAATGGAGTGAGGGTCACAGCCTTTTCACCCCAGGAGGTCCCTACAGGAGCCCAAAAACAGGACATGACCCCACAGCACATGGGATGTTTGCAGGGAAAGCAAAACCTTCCCCTTTTAAGCATATTCTGTGTTTCCCTACAGGGCAGTAAAATCCTCTCCTCTGCAAGTGGCACTGAGGTCTAGCTGAGATCTCTACCCCCGTCACAGTGACCTACAAAACAAACACAGTATTGCAGGTCTTACTTCCACAGTCCTGGGTGTTTCCTTGTGTTTATCAGCCAGGAAGCAGTTTGCTTGTGGCATGTACCAATGCATGTGCCTGGCCATTTCTGTCATCCTTTAGTGTTCTTGTCACAGCCACAGTTGTATAAATTAAAATCCCTGTTCCTTCTTTTACTGCCCTTGAGGGAAGAAAAATATGCCTGAAGTCTATAGTTTCACAACGGATTGGCTTCTTTTTTTTTCCCCTCGGAGAAGCTGGAGGGGAGGTGGGTGCAGCCTCATCATGTGGAACATCTACTTCTTCTCCCCGTTGCCATGGCAACCGAGCCGCCGTCTGGTCTGGCTCCAAAAGGTGCTCTATGGTACCCAGCACTGGGGCCCTTGAGCGAGAGGATGGAAAAGAGGGAGGGGGAAAGAAGCGGAATCCTTATTTGGATGCATCAGGGCTAGTGTTTTCAGCTGGTGAATTTTCAAAATATAAGCCATAAAGAGGCAATAGGTCACCTGCATCTGTTATACTTAACCACTGTTCTCCAATAATTCGGTTTTGAGTATTGCAAATACTGCAGTACAGGTTGATGACTGTGTATTCAGAAACAGTAATATGCATGCAGAGTGTACACGTTACGGTTAGCGGCATGCTCTATCTCGAACTTGTCCTTTTTGTAATACGGGTTCCATTCAGTAATAAACAACATGAATTTCAGCATCACCTCCAGGTCTTTATCCTATTGCTGTCATGGTCTCAAAATCATGCACTGGCATGAGCCAGAAAAAGAATTGCTTGCAGCTGCAAGAACTTGCAGAAAAATGAGCTCTTTCAAAATAATGAGCTATTAACCCATGTCACTGCTGCAGAGGCGCTGCAGTGGTGTCAGCCACTGGCATGTCAATAAATAACAAGGCAAATTAGAAGTGGATGTAAATTTGTTTCTGTAGATAATTCTTCTTTGATATAAACTGGAACAAGTCTCAGTAACTGGATGAAAACACAGTTGTGCTGAATTTGGCTCGACAGAAAGGTCCTTAATTTAGGTTCTCTCCCTAGTTAGCACTATTCACACGCTCATTATTTGGGTCACAGTTTAGCTTGTTCAATTGTTTTCCAAAGATATTTCTGGAACGAGTAAAATCCTTTCACGAGACAGGAGAGGAGGGAAGAAAGGCAGACTTACGGATCAAAGGCCGCTAGCAAGAAGTTGAGCAGTAAGCTGATGGATTGCTCCACATTGATCTGGTGGGTCGTCGGCATCCGTTTGTTGAGCTGGTAGAAGATAGTTGAAATCACAGCTTCCAGGCGAGCCACGTTGAGTTCGATGCTGGGATCCAGGTTGTTGAGCGCGTTTTCCCGCAAGGCTTCTATCACGTTCCAGATGTCCACCAGGTGCACTAGGGTACGGGACAGAAAGGGTCAGCAGGGACACGCGCTCCTGAAAGCGGTCGAGAAAAGAGTCACCTCGTCCCACAGGGTGGGGAATAACACAGTCACACAGGACACACTTTGTGAATAATTAAATGAATGAATGTGTTTTCCATCACGGAGAACTGAACTTGGTAGAGAAAAGAGCAAATAAAATTCAAATCCATTAATAAGCAAACGATATATTGATATTATTAGTTGCAATGAGTACAACTTCAGCTTGGGAAATTATTCCTCACTGTATATTCAAGTAAAAATCTATATTTTACAGAAACCACTGGAAGGTAAACATATGCCTCTGTGAATCCCCACACAGAAATTACTCTTAGATATTAATTTGCATAGCAGATGGGCTTTTCAGAAGATCCTGTGAATACTAAGTGTTTAACACGTACTGACATTTTGAAAATTCATTTCAGCAATTTGTATGGAAAGCAAAATATTTTACAGAAACAGAATTGTAATTGAGTCATGGTAGACAAGCTACATTTAAACAAAGAACACGTAATGAAGTGATCCCACAGTCGTATTTTGTGTCTTCTGAATATATCTGTCAAATGATTTATTAAATCTCTTTCTTTGACAAAGTCCTGGTCTAAGCCGAATTTCATGGGGGCTGCTTTTACCTACCAGGACGGCTTAAAGGACAATCTCTGCTCACCCTTCATATTGTCCCAGACAGAAATCTTGTTTGCGTAGCGTTGTTATTGTGGCCGTACGATTGGCTTGCTGCAGACTGGCATTTCCAGAAGTGGTGGACCATGCCAAAAATAAAAAAAATCTACACTCATGAAAAATTTGGATTTAGCTCAAACCTGAACTCAAAGAATCATCTCTTCTTTATCTTAAGTATTATCTACTGTCCTACTAAACTGTCAATAAGAAACAAATCATGAGGTTCAGAGTGCAAATTCTCTTTTTTTTTTTTAACCAGAAAAACTACTGTATAGTTCTTGTTATTTAGCATGGTGATATGACATATCAAGAGCCATCTGTATGTGGAAGAAGATGCATTTTTTTGTGAACAGAGAAATTTAATTCTAATTCTCATCATTAAATTTTTACTTGCTTGGTTTGCAGGTGCTGTCTCAGACTGCACTGTGACATGATGGTCTGATGGCAGGGAAATGTAAGTTGATACTAGGTGGATAAATGAAACCAGATATACTGTCATTTTACTTAGCCTAGATTTTTTCCCTATGATTGGATTTCTTTTCTACTGCCTTAGGAAAAAAATAATCTCTTAACACCCTGCTACTGCACGGGTCAGGCCAAGGAGGAAGATACACCACAGAGGTGAGTGGCAACAGCAGCGGCAACTACTTCAGGCACTAGACAAGGGACTTCCCTACTTGTTGCTGTTCCCTAGCAAATTGGGAAAACCTGAAAGATGCAGTTCCATCATGACACCTAAATATTTATTTGACCATTGTGTTAAAAAGAAGCTTCTATGGGTGACCTTGTATGCTGGCAGGTTGTCTTCAGAGTGTCATCCTGAATCAAGCCAGGTGGGTGGAGTACACAACCTCTCTGAAATCTCTGCCTTCTAGCTGGGAGAAGAGCATCGTCCCCAAAAAAATCCAGCATAGGTCTCAGATCCTTTTAATGCAGTTATTCCCATTCCCATTCAACCAGTTTTCACCGACAACTTGCTACAGAGGTAATTTGGGTAAATGGGAGACCGACGATCTCCCTGCCCATAATAACTGACCCTTTCTGGGCAGCTTCTCCACACGGCTCAGAGGCCAGAGAACAGAATTCACCAGGAAGCAGGCCATCGCCTGGTCCAGGACAGAAGGGTTAATGAGCATTTCTCCCTCTGGGTCACTGCTTAAGGCAGCCAAGGAGGAAGCACAAAGCAATATGCCAGAAGATGCAGCAACAGGCTAGACCACGTGCATGTATTTTGTGACCTTATGAAGAGGGGAAGGGCAGGCAGAAGGTTGAGCATGGTGTCTCCCTCAAGGCCTAGCTGCTGCTGGCCATGAGGGCTGTCTCTGGCAATTCCAACCAAGTAGATGAAGGAGAAGGTGCTTCCACCATCCCTTTCACCAGGCTGGCTTCTGGGTGTGAGGACAAACTGTCAAACCTGATCTGTGGCTGCACTAACAGGATAACAACATGAGAAATTACCAGGCATAACAAACAGCAAAAAGGGAGTAATGCATATGCAGATGGCTAACCTCGACTTGAGGCTACACTAACAAGACAGCAACCTGAGAAACAGCACAAACAGCAGCGCAAGTTCAACAGCACTGCTGACCTAGGCAGGAATTATTAGCGCAACGCTATCATAAATAGTGAATAAGGATGTAAAATCGGCATCATGGAAGCTAGTGAGAAAAGAATAAACAGGGACAACCTGTTTATTTTGGAGTACATGAGCATGGAAAAAGCATGGGGGTGAAAAAGGCAATATAAAGGGTAACAAATCATGTCATTAGAGCTCCCTGGGGGTACCTCTCACGCAGCCCTACATCTGATCAGCACAGAGGAATGGACACAGCAATAAGAACGTTGTTTGGATCATAGCTGTATCTAGTTTACTCCTGCAGTCACGGGGAACTGCGACGGTTTCCCTAGCATTGCCGAAAGGACACCCAGGGAGGATGAACCAGACACCTGGAGTCCCTAACAGTCCCTTAACAGAGAATTTCACACAGCAATTTAACTTTAATTGTTATAGCCATGCAGTGGAAACCTCTTGAATAAGAGAGCATGGAGGAAAACAGCTGGCACAAGGAATGAGGCTGAAACAGGGCTCGGTGTCTTTATTCTTCACATGATCCAGTACTGATTCAGTACTGACAACCGTGGTTGTCAGATTTTCGTGGGTTTGTTTTTTTTTTTTTCTTTTCCAACTGATATATATTTTTCATAACATAGTCATATCCAGAGTTAGTTTTGATGATGATCCTGGGAAGGGAAATATCCAGAGGCTAGCAGACATGGGGCTAATAATATCAGTACACTAACACATCTGAGAGTAAAATATTTGGTTCAGTGTTAACTCTAACCTGAAAGCCTCACAAGCTACCCTGATATTCATTGGTATGCCAGAAAGGTAGGGCACAAGACTAAGAAAATGACTTATTAGAAATTACACAGTAGTAAAAGTCCTCCACCAACCATAAAATATTAGTCTTGAGGAACTGCTGTGCATTTGTACTATAAATAACTTTACTTGGGCTTTTTTTTTTTTTCCCCCCCAGAAACACTTTGGTTCGACTTGAAGCAGAATAAACAACAATCCTACTGCACCATTTTATTTTGCATTATATTAATGAATTTCAAATTTCTCTACAGAGGCTGGCAAGTCATACTTCCTGGAGGAGGAAATGGAAGATGGACAAGAGCCAGATGTTTTAACAAGATTTGTTAATTTTGAAAATATCTGTTGAACCGTCTAGCACAAAATCCTAAGGAGGGTTTGTTAGTATAGCAGACTGAAGTCTCTGGTCTTTACTCATGTCAGTTGTTATGGACAAGAATTCAACCACCTAAATTTAAATGTAAAAAATTAGGTGTCTACTGTCAGCTGGTGACCAAGGCTCCCTCTAACGTCAGTGAAAGGAAAAGGCAACTTAGAGCAGCTCTCTGGAGACAGGTGGGATGAACAGTGCTTTGAAGGTGCCACCATGTCTTCACTGATTACAAAACCTTAAGCAACAAGTTTACAAGAGCTATGTAGCCTCAGAGCGGATAAAGTTAGCTGAGATGAATCCCACACCTTGCTCTTTAAACATTAAGAAAAGATGTCTGTTTTGTTCTGACTACTACATGGCCTAGAATAATTCAGGCTCTATATAAAATATGAATAATAGATACTTCAATCTGTATGAACAGCAGCCAGATCCTGTCATAGTCACAACCTCTTACACTGCATCACTTAATCTTGAGCAGATTACACTAGGGTGTAGTGCCCTACTGATCACTTCAAATCCTATTTTTTTTAAGTTTACTCCCACAATAAGCAGATTCTGACATATTATCTCAGGCTGCCAAGTCAACCTATCAACATTGGGAAGAGAAAAACACAGGCCTCTACAAGCTTCACTCTATTAATTTATACTAATAAAAGCTCATGCCTACAGCTAATATGATATCTGTAGCTTTTTCAATATAGTAACAGAATGTCAACCTTACACATAAGCTCACATTTCTCTCATTTTAATTTTCATCCTGTTACCCACTGTCTACAATGGCTGCTATGCCCAATTATTTGTTTATCCATCCCTGAGATTGTCTTAATCCCACTGAAGAAGGCGAATCTCCGTACTCTGCACAACAGGTAGTGCAATAAAACCCGAATCTGATTTCTATGTACATATGATGCTAACAAGAAGTCTGCAGTGTAACAACAGTTTACAGATGCAGGAGAGCTTTCTCTCTCCTAAAATCTGCCTTAAATACCCACAACAAAGTCATACTCTGCAAGTTTGTTTTTAACTTCTTGTTGCTGTGGCTGCTTTTGTTGCCTTAAACACATTTCCCTCTGAAAAGAGAACTATCCCACAGTATGAGCAAGATGCCCTGTCCAAAATGGATCTGTAAAGCTACAGAAATCTGTCAGCTGTTTATTCAGTGTCAGCAGATGATCCCCAGGCAGGAGGAGTAAAAGCCGCTTGTACCTAGCACCAGCGTGGTATAGGGCAAGCCGAAACTGCAGCCCAACCGATCTTCACACACCCTCAGAAAGGCCTGGCACTCTGTAAACAGCAGAGCTGTCAAGGTGTAGAAGATCTCCCTGATTTGCCTGATGTCTGAAAAAAATGCAGAGGATTTTCACAAGCAATTGCTAAACTATACATCTCCCCTTAGGTTTTCTGTTAAGTGATTTCTGAAGTCACAGCCAAGCTAAACGTCTGCATTATTAGATCTTCTATGGCAAACACTGTCTGCTAACTTAACTTTTATGAGATCAAGTCATATTTAAACACTCATAGAGGGTTTTGTGTCTGAGCACATTCTGTAACAGAGAGCGATTAGTGAATAGAAATGAAGTCCAGTATCTGGACAGGAGTGGGACGATGCAGATGAGCAGCATTAGAGATGCCTGCTGTTGGCTCCCATGCAATTGTGACCAAGAAATACATACTTTGAGCAGAGACTGGCTGAACTGCAGAGAATTAAGATTTATGGATGAAAATATACTCCAGGTGACAAATGTTACTTCCTTCAGTGAACTCCTTCACCTGTTAAGACAACATTTGGAGAGTGCCTGTGGCTAGGGCACTGTAACTGAGCTGCTCGGTCTCTGCAGGATGTAAGGGTGAATGAAAGACAGCTGGCTCAGTTTGTGTTTCCAGTTTGCATTGGACTGAGTTTTGTATTTTCCGCAAACTAAAAAGTTTTCAGACACCCTTTCTTTTATATTCTGCCCTTCTGCCTTTGCTTGTGTTCAGAACATCTTTTCCTACTGCCTGTTACTACTTTATTATAACAAAAAAGAGTAATTACTGGTTACTGTGCAGAATTCCACCACTCTACAACTCTGTCAACAGGTTGATTTTGGATACGTTTGGAGAAATTGAGAGAATTTTGGACAAATTATGTCACTTACTATAAACGCATATATGTCAATTTTATTTGTTTGAAACCTCCCTCTTCAAGCATTCTTTAGTCTCTTCATTAGCAGTAAATCAATGTATTTTTAATTTGTTGTAACTAGTAACTGTAATTTACTTGCAACTAGTAATTTCCTGGTTGGTAGATAAAGGTATCTTAACAGTCAAAATGTGAAAGAAGAGATGGACTACATTCATTCTTTTTCAACTCAAAGCAAAAAAATTAAGATTTATTTATGCAGTGAAAAATGAAGTCTTCTTTCCATCATGCAGTTTCTTCAATATTATGGAAAGGCTGTGAGAGAGAGATAATCTTGGATATATCACTCATCTCAAAGGAGGCAGATCACTTCATCATTTGTCAAGAAATCATGTTGCCCTAAGCAAAAATAAAGAAGAAAACTGTAGTGGAAGTTTATCTTCTGAGTAGTAAAATACCCACCTAAAAGCAGTCTGTGTGCTTAAGGTTTCATACCACTAAACGGACCTACTTATGCAAAACCTCTCATCGGTTCTACTGCATTTTTTGTATTCCACCTGAACCAAGAACGTTACAATGTTATCTTTCCATTTACTACTAAGTGAATGCGGAAGAGGAGATTACATTTAATCAAACAAGGGAAGCAACTAAACCAGGGCTTTAATAATCAATCAAAATTTATTTAACATACAGTAGGTCTAACTAAATCTAGGTTAAACATGCCCAATTGGTAGTTAGGACAGAATTCCTCCTTGACAGATTTTCCTTTGCTGGTGAATACAGGAAAAAACCTTTAAAGAAGTAATAATTTAAATTGTTTCCAAAATTTTAGTACACATTTCATTAAGATTTTAGTCCAGGAAAGCTCTTACAGACATGCTTGAGTTTAAACATACTAGTATTGTCATTTGAAATCAATGGCACTTGAATGTATGTCAGGTATTTCAGGTGCATTTCATTAAAAGGGAAAGATTTATGCTTCCTTGTCTAACAATTCTAAAAATATTATAAAATATGTTAGGCGATTCTTCTTGTTTTTGATTAGAATCTGTGAATCCATCACAAATCAGAGTATTGGAGACATTTGTCACTGCCATTGCTATGAAACCCTGGGAAGTCACTTATTCCTTCTGTTTGGCTTCCTCTCTCCTGCTGCCAGGGGGGTGATGGAGGACCGAAGGAGGCGTGTTTTCCCACTAAACTACACCTGTTTATGGCCGAACAGCTCCTCAAATCAGTCAGCTGTAGCACGATCACCAAAAGCTTTATCTGCACTTCCCACCACTACGCAGATCAACGCGGCAGCTACGATGGCTTGCAATCTTTCATGCACCCTGGTGCCAAATTCCAAGAAAAGAAAACGTATCAGGGTGTCGCTTCTGCTCAGGGTTAGCATGAGGTACGCAGCTCTTTGGCTGGGTCCATCTGCTGCCAGGCACAGTTCATACAGCCCAGTGATTTCTAACACAGCTGGGCACCTGCCAGCCAGCCGGTCGAATAAGCTTGGTGTGCGTTGGGCCACTTCCGAACGCTCTGCAGGCCACCAACGGCTCTTGGGCTGGTCACCACTGTTTTCCAAAAGCAAGACTGGTGGACTTCTGGTTTGTCAGCACATATTTGAATGTGTTAATGTCAAAATGTATTTCATTGCATCTTCTTCCTATTTCACTTGATTCCTAAGTTTTGTAGATACAGTGATTGGTGACTAAATACTACAAGCCTAAAGAAGGAATTAATGAAATATTCAGAATATTTACTGCCATGTTATTCTGATCCCAAAATGCTTTAATTTTTAGAGATGGGTGTATTAGGCCCACACAATAGTATGAAAAGTTGTAAGATGATGATATACTGATAACCAAGGGTAACCAGAGGTAATATTCACTTCTTTCTTTGCAAAAATCAATGTTGTGTTAGACTACCCACCTGGAATTGAATTTGGCAAGACTTACTGGTAAGCTTTCATTTCAGGATGAAGGCCCCTGTAACAAGTGAGACAGTCTGGAGCAAGGTAGACAACCTCGGTGGAGGAGGATCTAGTCAGGGGATGTTTAAACAGACCAGCATAACCAGGTCCACAGGACCTCATGGGGAATGTACCCACAAGTGCTGAGGGAGCTGGCTGATGTCAATGTGAGGCCACTTGATTGCTTTTAAAGCTTGTGGCAATCAGGGGAGGTTCTTGAGGGCTGTGAGAAAGCCACTGCGGCTTCTATTTCCAAGAAGAGCAAGAAGAATCCAGTGAACTAAAACCTCACCTCAGTCTCTGGAAAGGAGCGAATCCTCCTGGATTTTCTACGCATATTAAGAACAAAAAGGTGATTGGGAGCAGTCAGCATGGAAAATCATGCTTGACTACCTCTTTGTCTTCCACAATGAAATGGCTAAGTCACAGGACAAGAGAGCGGGGTGAGTGTTCTTTATTCTGACTTCAGCAAAGCTTTCAACACTGTGTCCCATAATATCCTCATTGGCAAACTAGTAAGTACAGGCTGGGTAAGTGGACAGTGAGGTGGACTGAAAACTGGCTGAAGAGATTAGCTGAAAAACTTGTGATCAGTGGCACTGAGTCCAGCTGGAGGCCGGTCACTAGTGGTGTACTACCAGGCTTGATACTGGGGCCAGTACAGTTAAACATGCTCATTAATGGCCTGGATGAGGGGACAGAGTGCACCCTCAGCAAGTTTTCAGCTGATATAAAAGAGGGGAGTGTGGGTGATACACCAGACAGCTGTGCTGCCATTCAGGGGCACCTCAACTAGCTGGAGAAACAGGCTGACAGGAACCTAATGAAGTGCAACAAAGGGAAATGTAAAGTCCTGACCCTGAAAAGGAATAAGCCCATGTACCAGTACAGGCTGGGTGCTGACCAGCAATACGCCTTTTCAGCAAAGAGCTGCACTGGGTAGCGTGTTGGAGCAGGTCAAGGGAGGTGATCCTTCCCCTCTGCTCAGCGCTGGTGACACATCTGGAGTGCTGGGTCCAGCAAAGGGCCACAAAAATGATGAAGGGACTGGACCAAGTGTCACATGGGGAGAGGCTGAAAGAGCTGGGACTGTTCAGCCTGGAGAAGAGAAGGCTCAGGGGGCTTTGTAGGTGTGTACAAATACCTGATGCAAAGGAGCAAAGAAGATGGAGCCAGACCCTTTTCAGGGAAAGGATAGCGAAAGGAAGGAAATGGGCACAAATTAAAATACAGGAAAGCATTTAAACAGCAGGAAAAAAATTTCTCTGTGAGGGTTATCAAACACTGTGACAGGCTGCCCAGAGAGGCTGTGGAGTCTTTGTCCTCGAAGATATTCAAACCTGAACTGGACACAACCCTGAGAGACCTGCTCTAGCTGATCCTGCTCTCTCCAGAGGTCCCTGCCAACCTCAGGGATTCTGTGATGTTCTTGTCTAGTCATGAACTTATCCTGGAAAACCTCTTACTGGACAGGAATCACTGTTGCCCCACTGATTTTCTTCTCTAAAGCCATTGCTCAAGTAAGCTGCACTCCAAGTCTCTTGTCTGACTCACGCAATAAACAAAAAACCACAGAGCCTGCCCCGAGGACCCTTGAATGCTTGGGACAGGGTCCTCCACATCCTCAAGAGGTTTTGTGTGAGGTGTATGGAGGGCCTCCATGGCACTCTGTGTACTCACACATTCCCTCAAGCTTTCCTTTGACTGTCAAGGGGTCTCAGAGGGAGGGAATGGTTTCATTTAGTCCCCTGACAGCTGCATGCATTCCTCCTACACCTTACCTCTTTGCCTGTGCTCTGATGGACACCCAGAGTGAGCAGGAGTGCGCGGATAAGGAACTAACATCCAGACCAGCCAACAAAACATCCTTCTTCCGAACTACTGTGCACACGGAGGAAGGCAGCTGCGTTCAGACTCACTGAATTCAGGCGGACCACCTGCCCGTGTGGTACACGCCACAAGGGACACGCTGGACGTTGTGCAAAACGGCACGTGGGATCAGCCTGCACCGGCGATACCCCACGCAGCAGGAGCCGGGCTCTCCGTCCAGCTGCAGACCGCTGCCCACTGCCTGCACCCGAGGCATTCTGAGCAGCTGCCAAACCTGGCTGCTGGGTGCCTGGAATCTGCAGGACGTGCTGTGTAGAACCGAGGCCCTGAACTTCTTGGGGAAAAGTTTTAAAGGTTCTCCTGTCCACATACCTGGGCTTGCAACCTTGTGTCCTCACCTGCTGTTCTGTCCAGAAGGAAAAATGAGTTATTCTAAAACCTTCTGAGACTTGGATTGCTACAGCACATTAAACTAATGTGGCCTGTTGGAAGCGTCTGTCAACTTGGCCAAGTGCTACTAATGAGGAATAACCATTAGGTACCTGCCAAATCTGCCAAGGTGTAAGAGTACGTAAAGTTCTCCAGTAAAATTCTTCTCTTTAACATTAATTTAATTTACAATAAAAGTTCCTTCTCCCCCTGCTGTCATTTTCTGTCTATTTTGTCTCACCTATATGTAAGTGAAGCCTGAAGAGCTCTCTGTGGGCGGCAGAAAGGCCATCAGTCTCCCCAAGGAGCAGCACTAATGACAGCCGATACTGCCAAAGGGAAAGGTGGGCGATGCACCCTGCAGTGCTAGGCCGGGAAACTGTTGTCATCTACTTGTCACCCAGATGCTGGGAAAGTGTTTCCTTTTTTAAACACGCTTTGAAATAATTTGAAATGCTGAATGAAGTATAACCCATATAAAATAAAATAATTTAAAAAATTTAACTCTAAGCTTCTTAATATTTTGATGACAACCAGGAGACACCACTCAATTAAAACTTTGCCAAACAGTCACGTAGCTTAAATCCATTGATTATACATAATTTTCCTGTTTTAAGATTTAGACATCATTAAGGAATTAAAGACGGATGTGTAAATAGCAGACCTGTTGCTACATGTATTCCACAGCCAGAAACTTTATTACCCTCCCCCCTGCCTACGGACGATGGCATCCCTAGATTATTCATCTCTATTATTCTTGCTATCTGACCATAATTCTATTTTAATGAGAAAGGCTTTATTTGAGGCATTGCATGATCAGGCCTCAATCTGACTAAACAGTTCCTTCAAATGGGTTTTGCAAGCGTCAGCTTTAAATTAGCCAAAGAATTCAGGGGGACGTGAAGTAACAGAACGTGGTCAGTCAATACGTCTATGACACACAACAGCTTTCATATTTCTCTATAAAGTAAGGTTAAACTACCTTACATCTGAGTTCATATTTCAATCAGTAAAATTACAGTCTTTCAAGTTTTTAATTAAATATAATGCTTCTGTACAGTACTACAGCCAACAGTGCATTAGGAGAAAGCTCCTGCCCCCCGAAAAGGTGGCCAAAAAAGCCTCCAAGGCCAGGTGATGCTGCATCTGGAGCTGGTTTTCAAGGTACCGTCTCTGCTGTAAATCTGATGACACAAACTGAATGACAGAGACTTTCAAACCAACGTTTCCAGGGGAAGAAAAAGCGACATTCCAGCCCTCCTCTTTAGCAGATTAAACTAGAAGTTGGGAAACGACGGAAGGTATAAGAAAACCATGATTTCCGAGCCTGGCACAACGCAGGCTGCGTGCAGGAAGCCCAGACAAAGCCGCTCCCAGGGAGCCGGCGGGACGCGGTGCACCAGCCCCCCGGCACCCGCGGCCCTGGCCACAGGATGGCACTCCTGGGCGCGTTTTACTAACCGCAGCGCACACCCGCTACAGCATCTTCACTCGCTGCTGGCACCGTGTCAAGCGAGCTAACTCCGACCGAAGGCTGTGCAAGGAAACGGCCCTGCCTGTGTGTTCAGCCGGATGAAGACCCTGTGCTCGGAGACGTGGTGTGGATGTCCTTACAGGCGAGTACATGTGAGAGGCAAACAGGGGCGCAGCCGTGGGGGGAAAGGGCAGAATGTCTTCATGCTGAATGTCCTTATTACAGTGACAAAATCTCCTCCAGAAGGATGATTCTTCAAATGCCAAGGCTGACTAATACTGCATCTTTCTCTCTTAAATGATTTCAGTTTTTTTCCTTTGATGCAACCGCTGGCAGCTCCCTCTATCCCCCCCTAAAAACCTCCCCGTCCACAAGAGGAACACAGCTCGCTGTGACTGCGTTACCAGCAAAAAGCAAGTGTAAAGTGAATGTTAACAAATTGGGTTATTTATATTTTTCATTAATTTTGAAGTAGTATGTGTTACCAGCTCTAAGGATACAGAGTACCATCCCCAACCTCAGATTAATTGCTGTTTTCTGTAAAAAATAGCTTGTGATGACAAGGAAATACGTGATTTAACAGTTCTTAAGAACAATTTCTTCCCTCATGGCTACAGAAAACAAGCTGAGATTACATTCTCAACCTTTAAGGTTCACTCATATCGCAAAGGTCAGTGAAGAAGAATGAGCACCTATTGTGTATTTAGGTCTGCTTAAAGACAAAAACCTCTCCTTGGCCCATCTCCTGTTTTTCAGAGTTTGACACACGGTTATTTTGCCTTCTATAACTTATTTTTTCTACTCATTAAGGGTTGGCAAGACTGTAAACAGCAACACAAAGTGCAGAACACTAATGAAACATGACTTGTGTATTGCCCGGAATATAAAAAATGTAATATTTTATGTATATGAATACCTTAAGGTGATCCTTATTCCATTAATATAAATAATTTCTTATGTAATGTAGACTGAAACTGGCTTATAACATTTCCATCTATTAAAAATAATTAGAGAAATACTTAAGCTGAACTTCATGCTTGGGTAAACTGCCTGACACCAGAATTGCATTTTTTACCCCCAGAACAGATGTACTAAAGAGTGATGGCATGTGCTTCTCTCTTTTATGAAGAGTTTGAGTCAATCCAGAGGGTTTCTGGGACAAAATCCCAGTATCAGCCTCAGCCGTTGAGAGTGAGAGCATTGCAATGAAGCAGGACATTCATGTGACACGCAGGAATTGGGTGAAAAAGCATTTTATGCTCGTAAGGACAGTTCAAACTCAAATCTTACTAACCTTTTGCTGAGGTTGGTACTGCAGATGCTAATTACTGTGACACGTTCAAGCTTTCATAGTTATTTAAACACCCATTACATTTGAAAACAAAAGGATGTATTTGCCCAAAAATCTTTTGGGATCCAAGCTATAATCAGGTTTGAGATAGGGAGAGATGGATCCTGCTACCTGGAAGATTCATTTTTATTGGTATCAACTTAATTTGAATAGACAATATCTCATTCAGAGAAATTGTAGAGAATATTTGAGTAACTCTGGCTTTGTGTTCACTCCATCTTTCCACATTTGCCCTCCTGCCATTACTCATATTCAAAGCAATGTCTTCTGCAAGAGCTGCTCAGTGCTCCCGTTCCCCAGGAGGTTTGCTCAGTAACCAGGACACCCCTAACAGGAGGCAACCGCAGGGGCTCCCATTGCATCAGTATCATAGAATCACAGGATGGTTTGGGTTGGAAGGGACCTTACAGACTATCAAGTTCCAACCCCCCTGCCATGGGCAGGGACACCCTCTACTAGACCAGGTTGCTCAATGCCCCATCCAGCCTGGCCTTGAACACTGCCAGGGATGGGGCACCCACAGCTTCTCTGGGCAACCTGTGCCAGTGCCTCACCACCCTCTCCGGGAAGAACTTCTTCCCGATATCCAATCTAAATCTCCCCACTTTCAGTTTAAACCTGTTACCCCTTGTCCTGTCACTACAGGCCCTTGGAAAAAGTCCCCCCCAGCTTCCTTGTAGGCCCCTTCAGGCACTGGAAGGTGCTATAAGGTCTCCCCAGAGCCTTCTCTTCTCCAGGCTGAATAAGCCCAACTCTCTCAGCCTGTCCCCATAGCAGAGGGGCTCCAGTCCTCTGAGCATCTTCGTGACCTCCTCTGGACTCACTCCAACTGGTCAATATCCTTCTTATGTTGGGGGCCCCAGAGCTGGATGCAGCACTCCAGGTGGGGTCTCACAAGAGCAGAGTAGAGGGGGAGAATCCCCTCCCTCGCCCTGCTGGCCATGATTCTCCTTGATACAGCCCAGGACACGGTTGGCTTTCTGGGCTGCCAGCGCACACTGCCGGCTCATGTTCAGCTTCTCATCCACCAGTACCCCCAAGTCCTTCTCTTCAGGGCTGCTCTTGATCCATTCTCCACCCCATCTGCATTTGTGTTTGGGCTTGCAGTAACCCAATTTGTTAACATTCACATTCACTTTACACTTGCTTTTTGCTGGTAACGCAGCCACAGCGAGCTGTGTTCCTCTTGTGGATGGGGGGGTGGGGGGTGGGTTTAGGGGGCATAGAGGGAGCTGCCAGTGGTTGTATCAAAGGAAAAAAACTGAAATCATTTAAGAGAGAAAGATGCAGTATTAGTCAGCCTTGGCATTTGAAGAAACATCACACCCTAAAACTTGACATCTCTTAAGGAAACAGGTATGACGAACAGGTCAAGAAAACGAGAAAAGCTGCAGTTGACACAAACATAGCTCAACAATCAGCAGCAATGAGAAAGGAAACAAGACTGCAGAATGTGGACTGACAGATAAATGAGTTTTAGGTGAAGTCCCACACACCCATCTTTCCTCCTCTGTGTGACAGAAGCTCTTTAATGATGTTGTCAGGGCCCCTAGATAGATTAAGAGTCTTGATGTACATGGTCACTTATCTGTCATCCTTTATTTTGCACATGCAATCCTTAAAGACATCCTGCAAATCCAAGACAAAATAAGAATTTCAAGGCAAAATACAGATGAACGAAATGTGGAAAATTAAACTTGGGAAAGAACAGCACATACTACAAGAGATGTAGTACGATACTAGTGTTGGCTTCACTTATCAGAAATTGAGTCCAAGCCCCTCAAACAATACACACAGAGAGACTCCCTCCCTCCCTCCCTCCCTCCTTCCTTCCTTCGTGCCATAGCAGTGTCAGTGAGGTCATGAGAGTTACTTTCAATTTACTTTCTGTCAGGAGGGGAGACATGCGTCTATCTATCCATCCACATGGACCAAAGGAAAGGCTGAGCACAGACCGAACTTCTCCTGGAATTAGCCCAGGCTTTGCACAGTAAAGGGCCAAAGACTGTTTGCAAATACCCTGCTAGAAATCCATTGTGGCCAACAACAATATCACAGATGTAACTCAGTCTGAATTCAGCTTAGCAGTGCCTTAATTCAACGTAAGGAAAACTGCCGCTGTATATGATAACCATTGTCACCGGGAAGCTGAATGTTCATTGTGTAGAGTCCCAGAACTATATTGATAACACTGAGGATGTTATATTGCGCGGTCTCTTCACACTTACAAAAGCAGGAAATTATTTTTACGGCCAACATCTTCTGCTCTCACAATTTGCCCTAGCATACCAGATACATGCTCTATGCAATCGTCCACTAAAACCTACAGAAATTAATCCTCTGGTAAAATATGGGTAACAGTTAAACTGAAGTTTCTTTTTGAATATTCTACATGTTACAAAGTTGTTCCACGTTGTCAAAGGTACAGAGACTGACTGCTGATGTAACTCTGAAAACAAATTAACATGGAAAAGAACCACTCTTTGGGAATTACAGGAGAGAATTATAGTCAAAATGATGTCAGGCCGCACACTCTGACTGTCCTTCTGTGGACTATTTGCTGTCTTCACCTGGAAGAAGCCCACAGTTGCTGGGAACACGGACAGCCAGCATCCTTGCTGGGTCCACAGCAGTTTCATTTGCAAAAGTTACTGGAGACAGACACTGAAAGGAAACAAGGAAAGGCTAGAGACGGTTGGGACTCTCTGGGAGGCTGCAGTAGAGATCACTGCTTAGGCAGGAAGATGGTGCAGACTGTGCAGTTAAAGTGGAGGATAAGAGGAGAGAGCAGCCAAGAGAACGAGGGTTGCAGAGAAGCCAGAGACGAAGCAAATGCCACAGATAATGACATGAAGCTGAAGACGGAACGGGGAAAGGATGAACAAACACGGTTACAGTTTGAGGGGAAACGCCAAAGGATGAAAGAAGAAAAAGCTCTCACGTGAAGAAGCAGCATCCCTCAGAACATACGCTGATCCTGTGACCACTAAGGTATCTGTTTACATGAGACTGGATGTCTGCATGCATTTTGCAATTTGTAGACTGTCTAGATGAGTACTAAGCTAATACTGATTTATTTGATTTTGAAGTGTTCATTAGGAGGAACAATGTGGAATAAGATGCACCAACTCTCTAGTTTGGGGTAACTAACCCAAAGCCTGCCAGACAAAGGTGACTGACGCCTGTTACCAGTGGCAGATGTTCAGAGACATCAGTGAGGAACTGAACAGACTGTCCAACCTTAAACCTGCACCAGAAAAGCCATCAGAAATAGCACAGTTTCAGCAGAGTTCAGGAAGTCAGTAAGAAGAGATTTTCAGCTATGATCCAATTACAAAAGCTGTCTGCATCAAGGCAGAGCTGAGCCACCTGGGTAGCAGAGGGCAGCGGGTAGGTATACTTGGGACGTGGCCTACTCTACGTGCCTGTCAGCTTCTGACTCAAAGGAAGCCAATTCAGTCACTTTCCTCTGTAAAGGGCAAAATAATATTAGCTGACAAACTTCTGCAACTAGTTTTTTAACAGGAGCCACCTGGGATCATGGGTATGTTTGGAAAATCAATCTCTAAGCAAATGAAAATTGAGAGTTTAAGACATATAGCCTTGTTTGGTTCACTCTTTTGGACATTAAAATGAATTCCAACGTCCACTGATAGATCTTGTATCAATCTTGTACTAGACAGACTTGCAGTGGTAGCCTTTAAGGGAACTGGATTTGTCTTTAAGGACCCTTCCAACCCAAATTCTGTGATTCTATGGACTACTTAGGGAGACCTGAGATACCCCAACCCTTTTGCATAATATTCCACTTTGTGCTAACATCGAAGAAAAGGCTAAACAGTAGTCCCTCAATGAACATGCAAAATATACAGGTTATATGTCAGCTCTCTAATAGCTATTATGATCTGTTAAGCATATTAATAAACTTTTATAGTTAAAAGGAAAACCTGAACCCATTTTTCAGGATATTGTGCTGTGAGTGAGCACTCATAGACTAAAACCCTTAGGAAGGATTTGTCTGCAGGGAATATGCTAAATCAAGCCCTTTTGAACTTTAGATTAAATAATTGATGCATAATGCAGAATGTATAATATATGCATCCTTTCCCCATAGTTGCCTGGAAACCCATATGGAATGGTACTAGCAGTTCCAGGAGCATTTAGTGTCTAAGTCGCTGGTAAAGACAAAGGAACAAAAAAGTTTTAAAAATCATCAACTCATCTTTCTTTTCATTATTCAAGTTCTGCAGGATACCAGAATTAGTAACTCACACAATGGTATCATGACTCTTGTACTATAGAGTGCTTTTTCTTTTTATAAAGCTGTATCTCTTGGAGCCATGTGAATAATATCGTTCACTATAAGTGAACTGTAAGATTCAGCTTCTGTTAAAATAGAAAACAAAGAACACAACTCATATTTCCAGACTCTATGTAATAATAATAAGCAAGAATATCCAAGACGGTCTTAAGAGAATGAAAATAAGAACTCAAAATGGTGGGGGTTTTCCAAATTATAGGATTTTTTAAGCAAATCTCATAGAAAACGGATCACTGAGGGTTTAGGAGAATATGAGAATGCCATGATCACATATTCAAGAGGCAGATTGTTTTCCTAGGAAATAACGTTTCAAATTGCAGCCAAGCAGACCTTTTGCACTTCTCAAGGAGGCAACATTGCTTGTCATTCAGTTTGATTGCTCTGTGACCCAGCTTGAATCTATCTTGCACTTTATTGCTTCCAAGATGGAATGAAAAACATGATAAAAAGCAACAGTGAGAACAGAGCACTAACCATGGAAACCTACAGTGATGAAGGACCGAGTTATTTAATCTAAACAATTCTGTAAGCATGATAATTCGGTGGTTGTCTTTCTGATGGTCATCCTGAGAAAACCAGAACAAGGGGCAAGCAGAGAATTGCGCAGGCTACGCATTCCTTGACAAGTAAAAGGCAGGATATTGAGAATGAATGCCTCCTGCCACTGCAGGAATCTTCATGGGATTCTTACACACTGCGGATACCACCATCAAGCATTTCGTGTGCACTCCACTTCACTTTAGAGAAAACAAGTATTTGCTGAGTCCAAGAAATAATGGTGTTATACTACGGCAGCAAGAAGTCTCGTTTAAGTGAAGAGAAGCAGTTGCCTGTTCCCAAATCAATTAACAAAGATTTTATGGTGAAGTATCAACAGAACAGACTGAAACACTTCTGAATATCCTCTAGCTTTGTATTTAGGGAATCTTTTTTGGGTATAAGATCAGCACGTATTTCATCATGCAGATGAGAAAGTTGAACCTGGATCTCCTGTTGACTTCCTCAGCTACTGGATAACACAGAGGTCACAGCACCATTTCCAGTGTGGAATCAAGACTTTCATATCCTTTCCTTTTACTACAATTCCCAGATACTGTGACTTTTCATTCTGTGATGAATGGTACGTTGAATGGGATGGGATAAAATGGTATTTTAAGTGTCAGCCCAGTACAGCAAAAAAAACAAAACAAAACAAAAAAAAAAAACTCAAACCCAAACTGTAGTAATTTTATTTAGGTTTAATCAAATAATTTTTAAAAAGTTCTTGCCATCCTAATGAGGGCCAGTAGCTCACACAGGCTGATATAATTTGATACCCAAATTGTCAGCTTCTAGAACAAAACCAGTATCAGCAACTTGCCGTAGCGTTACAAGAGGTGTAAAAGTACAGACGGTAAAATGCTTTAAGAAAAGCATTGCAAAACAGTGTGTTTACAATAACTGTCATTCATTCCCAGTGGGAAATTAATATATTTCATGAGGGTGAGAAATTATTCTAACTTAAAACAAATGTAAAAAGGCAAATCAGAGCAGAGAGGCACCCAGGAGCATGTACGAAAATCAAGGTGACATGCCTACATCCCTACATGCCTCAGCTGTTACTGCTTAAGCTCCGAGGAGGTAGGAGGAAGAGTAGGGTGGAGGTGGAGGGAGGAGACTGCCTTGGACATTCACAAGGTCTCCATCACAGTCATGGCAGCCCTGCTCCCTATGCGGAAACAGCTGTACTACAACTTGGATAAAACAAAGAAAAAAAAAAGTAAGAAAATCACTCACATACATAGAAGAATATTGAAAGTAGAAACAAAGACACTGAAACCCTAAAGTGTTGGGATTAAGCTGCCAGAGAAACAAGCTCCCTTTATGCCTGCATTAATTAAGCCACATATTACTATCACCAGCACAGCTTTAGAGTCAAGATTTCAACAGCCAGTGATTTACTCCGATCTAGGGAAATCAACAAAATCTGCTTTTTGAAGCCAGAGCCATAGAATAATCTCACAACATATTCAGGAAAGTTCATCAAGGACAGCAGTAGTTTTCCAGCTGTACAGCTGCATTAGTGAGTGACATTTAATGGTAAAATGGTTTTGATTACGATACGTTGTTATGTTCTACTCCTGCTGCCACCACAGCCCAGAGGGAATTTACATGTGAACATGTTATTTCATCTCATCTTATTTTTCTGTACTAACAATTGGATTTCAATAAATTCACCAAAAACCAAATATTAAAATAAACCAACTGCACAATGATCACTGGGGATAACTATAAATTATGCTTTTTTGTGGTTCCTGAATACCGGTGAATGTTGAGAAATATGTGCAACTGCTGTCATTGGTCCTTCGTGCCTTCTTTTAGGAAAACTCCTGTGTCTGAATGCTACGGATAAACAGCTGAAGGTCAACCTTCTCAAGATGGCATTTTCCTGGCAGTGAGGGGAGCTGAGCAGGAGTCTGTATGGTGAGGATGAATACTGGATGCTCCAAAACCTGCTGTGATGCACTGGAGGTGAAGCGAAGGACAATATCCTAATATTTGAATTTGTCAGAGCAACACTGATTCATAGGGTTTTCAACTTCTGTGACTGTTGCAGACCGCATGGTGCTCACCATCTCCCCTCCTTGAATCTTGCAGTGTGCACTATTTAGGGACAGCTTTAAAGCACATTTAGAAAACCTAGATGATGATGAAGTGAGCTATTCGCATTTTGACCAGTACAGACCGGAATAAACATGTAGCATGTTTGATCAGGTTTCTGCACCTGCTTCCTATCTGCTTCTATTATCCCAAATAATGAAATTTAACCTCACATGATTAGAGTGCTGCTATTTCTGATACTATATCCAACACCATGATGCAGCAGAGCAGCCGCAGTCGGCTCACACACTTCTGCTTTACATTCTGAGATGTAAAGATGACGTAACGCCCAGCAGTGTTTTCGCTGGGGTCCATCTATCCAAGACTCTTGGCATTAATTTGGAATTATTCACGCCCAATCCTCAAGAACTTCTCAAGACTTCCTTAGTATTTCTTTGATTTTTGGGGTTTTTTTTTACAGAAGAAGTAGTACACCTTGTGTTAGTATTTATGACTAAGAGAAGACTATTGCTATTACAAGTTTGTTGCTACAGTAGTTCTGCAAAGTAATAAGCAAGTAGCCTGCAATCGCCTCTTTCCATACCCACCACATCCTCAAAGGCACCTACATTACCTACAGAGTTTCTCCTTCCATTACTTCCATTACTTTAGAAATTGTCAGCAGAAACAGGGAAGCATAAAATGAGTTTATATTCATGGTGCGCTAACAAACCTTCCCAGCTTTTAGTATTTCTGCATGGAGAATTTTGCAGGTCTTGCTTCTGGGATTTTTGTCACATAATGCATCCCATGTTTGGGCACTTTAGCAGATTCAGAGGTGTGTCAACAACAATTTGTAAATGTTATTGTTATTTATTTGCAGTGTTAACACAGGCAAAGGGGAATGCTTACACTTGCAGGAATTTTTCTTTTAGAGGTTTTTCAAATTTATCTACTTATCATTTTCTGAGTCCTTAAGAAGAATTTCTTGCTTTGCTGAAGAATGAGGCTGGGCTGGATTCAATTCTAACCTCTTTGACAAATAATTGCAATGACTGATACTGATTTTTCTCACTTTGCTGATTTTATTTAAACTGCCTGTTGGTTTAAATGCTCAGAGAGACTTTTATAAAAGAAATACTTTTCACATGCATAGTAGTTTTCCCAAAGTTTTATAGAATTATCAAAAAGACACATATTTGCGATTTTGAAGACTGTTGGCTAAATATGTTTAAAGTAGCCTTCCTCTTGTGAAAATGAAATAATCCCATGGAGCAATTAATTTGACCAACAGTGTTAGTATTCGAAGTACAACATACATAGTGGTACTCTGGGAAATGGTGGTCAACTGTCACCTCATCTGTAATCTTTGGCCAGATACTTAGATTATTTTGAAGAGAAATGCTGCTAGCGAGAATGGCTCTTAAGATTCTCAAGGCACTTTTGCCCCTTGCACATGGCCTACCTTCCCAGTAAAACCCAGCCTGCTGCTGAAGGCTTCAGCAAAACATAATCTGTACTGACTGAGAGAAGAATTCACAAAGGGAGGCCAGGTGATAAACCTGTGTCTGTGTCTGCATTAAAGACAGAAGAAACAACCAGTGGATTGTTTGTGATAAAAGCAGCTGCCTCTTAAGTGATATCCTGAGACTGTCTATGCTACTGGGCACCTTCGGGTAAAAAAGATGGTGTTAATAAAACCTCTGCTCTGCTTCCCTTGGAACAGCAACTTCTGGCACTCAAAGCAGCTCTCGGCTTCCATCCTCACACACCTTCAGCCTGTAGCCGAGAGCAGCGCTCTGCAATTTATTAAATTAGTTCTTTAAAAGATCCCCTCAAATACACTCTTTCTGAGCAATTTTTTCCAAGTAAGCCTGGGCCGGTGTGCCAGGGCAGGGCAGGGGAGCACAGCTGAAAGAAGGCAAGGATGGCTTGAGTGACAGGAGGTGCTATGCACTGGGAGTAGAGCAGAACTGCCTTTGAGCTTTTTCTTTTTATATTCTTCCCTAAATGAAAGAGCTCAGATGCAGCAGAAAGGGGTTTTTTCCCATGTCACTTCTTTTTTTTTCCTACTGAACTCACTATTGGGTAGGAAAAAGAAAAGAGTATCTGACAGGAGCAGGAGGTCTGATATTAACCATTTTGGGGCAGTGCTCAGTTCAGTTGCTCTGTGTTTAGAAGCTATGCCTTGGACAGCCAATGCTTGAAATTGCATCAGGGGAATGAATGACTTCCTACTAATAAGAGAAAGCCATCTGGGAGAGCAGCACTCTAACAAAAACAACCAGAAGGAAACTGTAGTTGATGGTAAAAAGACACACAGAATTCAGCCCATTGGAGAGCGTCAGGAATTATTCCTTAAGTTGCACAGAACCTAATTCTTAGGACAACATTTTTGTTTAAATCCCCGTTTTTTTTTTCTTCAGAAGAGGTTGACACAGCATGTCTTGACATATGACCACCAAATCATTTCTCCTAGGTTATCAACAGCAACCAGAAGGCACGCGCCATCCGTAAGCCACCTGGTGCAAGCTAGCAAACTGAGGAACATGTGTATTGATTCTCTATGAGGAGAAGCAATGGTTCCACAAAAGGAAATCACAGTTGACAAATAAAAGGAACAAAATTAAGATTAACAACCAATATTTTTAGCTAGCCAGCCACTCCAACCAATGAGGCTACTGCACCCTTAGGTTTTCTTCATGTGCTTTGTCTATAGATAACAAAGCAACTAGCGTTAAAACTTTGCTATCACTGTCAACTTAATTGGATGCTTTTGTCACCTCAGACTACTGTATTCTGTCACCATGAAGTGAAAATTTCATCCCCTTAAACATAAAAATTAAAATAAACAACTGAATGCAACACAATAGCTTCTTTCAACCCATTTCCTCCTTGATGGGAGAAGCCAGCTGCTGGGCAGGTACCAAACCCCTCCTGGGTTGTGTGGCTAGCAGCCTGCTTATAATGTGATACTAATCCTTCAATTCAGCTAAGCACATATTAAAAACATGAGAAATGTGCTGCAGAAGTGATTGAGAGACCAGCTCCGTAGTTAATAACCCAATAAATACTCTCCAAAGTCTTTTCTGCCACCACTTGACCTCTCCAGTATGTTTGGACAGCATAAGCTAAAGATTTCTATAACATAGACAGATGTAACCTCCAAACTAGGAACAGATTCCCAGGCGGTTAATCTCTATCTGCAGTGAGCATTTCTTAACGTGCTTACCACTGTGCGTAGCACAAACATAGCCAGGCTGTCACTCCAGTTTAGGTAAGACTACTAGTCCGCTCTTGTGAGACCCCACCTGCAGTACTGTGTCTGGCTCTGGGGCCCCCAACGTAAGAAGGACATGGACCAGTTGGAGCGAGTCCAGAGGAGGCCACGAAGATGCTCTGAGGGCTGGACCCCCTCTGCTATGGGGACAGGCTGAGAGAGTTGGGCTTGTTCAGCCTGAAGAAGGCTCTGGGGAGACCTTATAGCACCTTCCAGTGCCTGAAGGGGCCTACAAGGAAGCTGGGCGGGGAGCCGGGGGGGCACTTTTTACAAGGACCTGTAGTGACAGAACAAGGGGTAATGGGTTTAAACTGAAAGCAGGGAGGTTCAGATTGGATATTAGGAAGAAGTTCCAGAGAGGGTGGTGAGGCACTGGAACAGGTTGCCCAGAGAAGCTGTAGATGCACCGTCCCTGGCAGTGTTCAAGGCCAGGCTGGATGAGGCTTTGAGCAACCTGGTCTAGTGGAGGGTGTCCCTGCCCATGGCAGGGGGGTTGGAACTGGATGGTCTTTAAGGTCCCTTCCAACCCAAACCATCCTGTGATTCTATGACTAAAAAAACTTGGTTTTCCTGCATTAGTCCTATCCCTACTACTGCTGCTGACAAGAGTTCCCCTAGTTAGGATTTTATTTTAACTTAGTGTGGAATGGTCTGGTAAAACACATAAACCAACTCCAACCACTCAAACTGGATGGAGAATAAAGCATAGACCCAGACACAGATTTTGTATGTATTTCCCCTTTAAAGTTCACAGCAGATGACTGTGCTAATAGAAACTGCAGCTGTAAGGGAAGAAAGACTGAATCTCAGAAGAATCACTAAAAAAGTCACTAATCAAGTGAGAAACTTCTCAAGAATGAAGCCCAGATGGAGGAAGACAGACATGCAGAGATTACAAGCAGGTTCATCCTCCTAGAAGAGATGCCTCTAGGTAGCCTTCTGGAACAAAGGGGGTTGACACATGCACTTACTTTGCTGCACCCCAAATAGACGAGGACTAAAATCATCATTTCTTCTCATGGAGTTGCTATCTTATAGCATATTAAGCATTTAATTTGGAGGATCTTTCTGGAACTCCCAAATGTTATTTTACAGGAAAATTGGAGAATGTAGTTACAGTACTTAATAATTAAAGTTGTGGCCTGCATCATGAACCACCCTTCTATGACTGAATCACTAGCATGTTTGAGACAAGCTCCTTATATAAACAGGTTAATATTTAAAATCTGCCCCAGCACTCTGATTAGTGTCCTTTGCCATGCCAGACCAAACAGTCCTGGTTTGTGACGGATGAAGGACAGACCAGGGAGTGCAGCGGAAAGCTAGTAACGGAGTACGAGAGAAGCGCTGACATACTTACAGTTGCATTTCTTCTGAACAAACCTAAGCTTGCATGCTGTTCGGTAGGTGGACAAACGAATGCGATCCAGATCCTGAGCACCTAGTGGAAGAGAATAACAGTGACATTTGAATGGAATATGACCCGTGCATGTCTGTGCTAGCAGGGAAGCCAGAGAACAAAGAGGACACACGAGCTGACTCTGTTTAATAACTTTCAAGGCTCTCTCCTTTGCAGCGAGAGTAGAGAGAGGTGAGGAGAATGGAGGGGAATGGCAGGAGCTACAGTGTTAAAAGACTTTTATAAAGGAAGGCAAGGAATAGTCAGCCCACTGTGTCTGTCACTTTGAAGAACAATCTGGTCAAGCTGCAGGCTAAAAGACACACTGGCCAGGCTCCAAGAGCAGGGAAAACCTCCATCTAATTTTAATATTTAACAACAAAGCTCATAATAAATAACTTGGGCTGACATGCCAGATCAGAACAAGGTATTGCGAGCAAACCAAATTAGAAACAATATCACGTCGTAATGAAAAGACTGACAGCAGTCTGCAGAAGGGGGCAGAAATAGTGCAAAGGCTGTGAGGCCCTTCTCCATTTTGCAGAGGTATGTGCTCTGCAACGGAGACTTCCAAGGGTCAGCTCGCTGTTTCACACATAGATTGCCCCTGGCTGCTCCAACTTAAAGGTCTGGCAGCACTTCCAAAGCAGCTGTGCAGAAGATGGGCATGAACTGACTGGCAGGTACCTCGCACACAAGGGTGGCAGAGAGGGACCAGGATGGTCCTGGCACAGTGTCTTTAGGCCTCCCGCTGCTGTGCACCTCACATAACGTTTCCCAAACCCCCTCAAAAAGTAGATGAGGAGATTGTGATTTAAGTCTCTCCCCTCCTTGGCTGGTGTGTTTTACATAAAGAAGTGTTGCCTCATTGCTACAACATGGCCTATGAAATATAAGACTGCATATTAACTTTACCACACGTTTCACGGAAACACATTCAATTACATTTTTGTGCATTTGCTTTTCTTCACTGTGGTTGGCCCTGTAACAGGAGAAAAACCTGTTCTGTGCAGTTGAAGAAGGTACCAAGTCACAAGCCCCAGAGCTTTTTAAGGAACTATGCACATGAAACACATCCAAACAAGGTACAATCAGGCTGTCAGAGAAGTGGAGTGGAATATGGGCCTATTCTGCTTTTACACACACTTCCCAAATGCTCTCTTTAAGATTCCTCTTGACATTATTAGACTGGCCGCTCAGCCGCGCTGATGTACATATGGCCATGTCGGCATTGTTCACCCACACTTTCTTACACAATCTGCCATCCTTTGGACCCAAATATTTCAAATGTGCTCCCGACATGTGAGATGAAAATGAGAATAACACTCTGCCCTCTCCCCAGACTCTGCTCTTTTCCTGACCGGATTCTCCCACACCATCATCCCAGGGCTCCCAGCTACTCCCTTTTGCCGGTTGGCTGCCATAACACCATCTGTTCCTGGGAGAAGCTGCCCTTAACTACTTAATATCAGGTCTGGAAAGTTATTTTTATTTTTTTCATCATACGCTTTATTGTTAAATGACACAAGTTTTTTTCTTCGCCATTAGTATCTCATTGAGAGCTTTTGGAAAACTTCTTTACCGGTAAAGGGGAGGATAATACTTGTAACCCTAAGACTTGACTTTTTTAATAGGACCGATGAGTAAAATGAATTTAACTTTTTCCCTCTTAACTTTAGTGAAAGCTACTAATAAAAGCTTCCAGTGCTCCTTTATAAAACTTCAGCCTTTTACCAAGATGTAAAGATTCAAAACAAAGCGAGACTGGCTCATTGAGCTTCCTAGGTTGCAGTATAAAACCTAATTAAACAAATTTGTAGGCAATAAAGTTGTTTTTTTCTTTTTCTGTTTTCTGGTTTTTACTATTTACACACATAGTGGATGGTATTATTTTGGTAGTAGATGTTTTTGCTGATAAATCCCTAGAACAGACAATTAAATTTTATCATGATTTGCATTTTGCAGCAGTCAGAGATCTATTTGTCAAATAATTTCTGCAGAAAAGTGACTTCCCTTACATGGAGAGCCCTGAGAAACAAACGGAAAGATCCACAGGACTGAGCACAGCAAATGAAACTGTGAATTTGCAACTTGCCTACAGGATTGCCAGTGGCCTCTCCTTCCTTTTGCCCGACAGCAGTGTTTCGCTCTGTTTCCTTCGAATATGCTCATCTCATGTAACACTGTTTGCAGTTTGCAAAAATAATACAGGGATACACTGCAAGCTTTGGCTGTTGTTTTCTTGCTGGATAATATGCGCTGGCAGCACTACAGCGATGTACGTTTTGAACTCTCTTTATCAGTCTGGCTATACGTCAGCATGTCAGGTAAGACTAAGGGCAGCCTAGTGATGTGATGTCCAGCGGTGTGTTTTGAGATATCTGACACAATTTAAGCTTTGACCACAGGACTTGACAAAAGATGATATTGTGATGCTAATTCACAAAGGTTTGTAATTTGGAACTAGAAAGGTGCCTCTTCTGAAGAAAACAAAAAAGTCAAACAAAACTTCTTCAAATACAGGGAAAATCACATAGTGTCCCAAATCTAAAGTGAGAGTCAAATCCATCTATTCCTTGTTCAGAACAAGTTTCCTACTTAAAAAGGCAGGAAAACTTGGATTTTTTTTTTTTTTTCTGTCTTGTGTAGTCTGGAACATGCCCTATATTCTGAAAGTATTGTGGGGTTTTAATCACAGCCTAGAAGTTATGACTGCAAGAACCTAAACCACTGGCAAAGTCCTTTATATAATGAATTTTATTCCTCTAATACTAGCAGGTTACCTAAAGCTTATTTTTCTTATAATGTTAAGAAGCTTCGTGTGACCCACAGTACATAGGGCGTGTGGAGCACGTTTTTTATTAAACATGGACCATGTGAGCTTGCACATAGCTAAGGGTGTCTGAATGCAAGGACAGAAGGATGAGCTTCTGTTTCAGTGAAGCACACCCTTTATACACACAGGTATCCAAGGGACTCTCAAAATGCAAAATTGAGCGTTTTCTATCCACCTGGACATTTCTTTGTCTAAAATATACTTAGTTTTTCACAAAAGTTTAGTGTTTTCCCCTTTTTAACCAGTTCTGCGTGTGCATGTGTAGCAGGAGGAGGAAGGGAAGCCGGCAAACAGAAAAGGGAAGAGCATGTGAGATAAACCAGATATGAGTAAATATGTCAAAATACTAAAATGTGAAAGAAAAAAATAGTAGAAAATAACTATTCGTGTACAGTATGGCAAATAATCCCTCCTCCACCTCAACTGCTGATTACAAATGTTCCCAACACACCCTTAACTCCTCCAATATAACCCAACAATAAAACACCCTTCAAAACTGTAGGAACAAACCATAAATCCTCACAGCAAAGTCTTAAGCAATTATCTTCCATTTTAGGAATATTTCAAACTAACTTAACGGAAGTTCTGCTGTTGACTTTAGCTGATACAAGCTCAAGTCCTCTCTATAACTCTAATTAAAAGTATAGTATGTTCTGATAATAGACAAATGCATTATCTCTTTTTCTTGGGTGTTTTTTGTTTGTGTGCATGGTTTGGGTTTTGTGTTTTGGTTTTTTGGTTTTCTTCTAGCCAAAGAACAACCCCTCCCTCCACTGGTCCAGGAGGTTGTTGCAAAAGGACAAGAGAAATATCCGAGTGATGACAGCAAGCCTTATGTAATACTGATAGAATTACAGGGCACAACCAAGCTAGCGGACACAGTGGAATAGGCCAAGACCGTTCTCAGTATCTGAATGCCAAGTCCTTCATCTGGAGAGCTCTGGAGCTTTGGAGAGCTCAGGAGCGCAGATGAAGGGCATTTGGTGCCCCTGGGCTCACCCCTGGAGAACAGTCCTGAGCACATTTAATTCACCAGCACAGACCTGGCCTTCCAGTGTGAACAGTTGCTCAAGTCCCAGTAAAGCTCATATTAGTCTCTCCCAGCAGATGGGGGAGATATTCTGTCATTTTCTACTATCTTGCAGGGGCAAACAATAGGAAGTGTAGTAATTACAGACAGAACTTAGGTAAATCTAGTAACAGGGCGGTAGTCTCAAACTTCGTAGGTCATAGAGCTTCCTTGAGAAATGGTGGATTGTTTGTCAGAGAAATAAGAGACGACTGTCAAGAGAATTGCCGGAACACTGTTATACAGTACATCCCCAACACACTATTCTGCAGGGAACACAAAGCTTCACTAGCAACTATAAAAAATATGCTGAAGTGGGGTCTGTGGTACATGAGTCCCCATACCGTGTGTGGCTGGGATGGAGTTAACTTCCTTTACAGCAGCCTGCACGGTGCTGTGGTTTAGATTTGTGGCTAAAAATGTGTTCATAACACACCGATGTTTTAGCTACTGCTGAACAGTGCTTGCACAGCATCCAGGCCTTTCTGTTTCCTACTCTGTTCCTCTCTGAGAGCCGGCTGGGTGTGGGCTAGGTTGGGAGGGGACACAGCCATGACAGATGACCCCACCTGGCCAAAAGGACAGTCCGTACCATATAACATCGGGCTCGGCAACAAAACTAGGGTAGGGAAAAAAGGGGCTGGCGAGTTTTGTTTTCCAAGGCGGACATTGCTCAGAAACTGACTGGGCATCAGCCTGCTTTTGGGAGGTGGTGAGTGGCCACCTTTGCATCACTTGGTGCTTTCTGTTGTCATTTTTTCCCTCTCTTTCCATCACTTAATCAACTGTCTTTACCTCAAGCCACGGGTTTTCTTGCTTTTGCTCTCCCTATACACTTTCCCATCCGCCTGGAGGGATGGTTGGGGATTAAGCAAGTGGTTGTGTGAGTGCTTAGCAGCTGGTCAGGCTCAACCCACTACAGATACCCTCCCTAAAAGATGGAGACCTTTATCCCTCATCATCGCTACCTATGTATTGCAGCATTTTTGTCTGAAGAAGCTATTGATTAAACAACACAATCACAAAATCTGATGTAGAAAACCCCTCTCTGCGGTTATTTGGTCAAATCAGCCCATTTTCCTGTAGTTTTGGTCTCACGACATTAAACCATTTGTGAAATGGAGATACCAATCCCGTGAACTGGAAAGCTTGCATAAATTTTACTGATGCTGTATTGCAGCTGGCTTGGTCTATCACAGTGAGAAATTTCTAGGAAGTACTTACGCATTTCTGCAAACAGCTGCCTTCTTTCTGCCATGGTATTTCCTCTTTTCCCACAATCTTCAATCATTCTGGAAGACAAAATCATGTGAAAACACTGAGCATTATACCCAGACTGAACATACGTACATAAGCATCCATAATCCGTCCTGGAGAACCTGTGAGGGTAACTGGTGCTCCACGTGTGCCCAATGCCTTTTGCCAGCCTCTCTGTGGCACGGTTTGCGGAGAAGCTGGTCCCCAAATTGTCCTCCATACCCTAGACTCTGCTTTCAAGCATTTGTTTTCTCTCTCTCTCTCTCTCTCCCAAAGGCAATGTTCAGTTTTTCTGCTTGATGTAACTAACTGACTTACATAACACAAGCTCTGAAATTCATTTTAGGTTTTCTTAAATAAGGAATCTTCAGTTTAAATTATGTAAGAGAGAAGAAATCATAAAAGATTCAGATATTATTTTACAGTTTATAAAATGTCTTTTCTAGCCAATTCTGGGTGGAGGAGACAGAAAAAAATAACACAACAGCAACTAAATCTCTAGTCCTTAACATAATACCCTCTATTTACTCAAGCAAATACACTACAAATATTCATTCAAATTCAAGACAGTACGCTACAAATATTCATTCAAATTCAAGACAGTACGCCTCTGATTAAATGAGTTTCAGTAAAAGACTCAGAAGTAAGAATACATTTTCCTTCAGTTTTCAGATATAAAAATCTTCAGGATATTTCAAAGAGCGTTACTGCTGGATAGAGCAGAGAGAAAAGAGGCAGTTTCCTTCACAGGCAGCATTCTAACCATAAAAGACTAAAGCCTTCAGAGCAGAGATTAACATCTTTAGCAGCACTCAAAAATTGAAACCAGTGTCAGCATCACCACTTCCTATGGGTAATTACTCCAGCAAACCAATATCCTTTCCTCCCTGCCAAGCTTGGTTAGGGCTTCTGACCTGCATTGTGATCTACATCCTTATCTCAACTAGACCGTATAAAACAACACTGGACCACCTGGGATATAAAAAAGATGCTCTGTAGAGTCCTGCAGTCCAAAATATTCTACTGTAGAAAACCCACATATGTATAAAACAGGAAGGATAAAAGTACTGGATGATGAAGTCTACCATCACCAAAGGACTCAGGAAAGAAAACCAGTTTCATTTCATTTCTCGGAGAAAGAAAGGCAATCACGTAAGAGGTGTTTTGCTGTGGCTTTCTTTTTTCCCTTCCAAAATGCACTGTTCAAATGAAGTGGTGGTACATTATAATGGCCTTTTCCAAACAGTCTATTCAATTCTCAGAGTACTGATAAAGGCTCTGCCAAAGTGCCATCTATGGTGGACGTGTCATGATGTGAGCAGCAGTCCCACGAGGAAGTGGACAAAGGGTATGGCTGCAGCCTCTTTGCAGGGCTATTCAGGTTCACCCTCATGCTCTAATTTGGCCGGGAGTGGTACAGATGTGTGTAGCATTGCATTAAGTCTGAGCTAAAATATCCTGCCTTTCTGCAGAGATAACGGCTTTCAGTATAGCGCTTTACAGAAGTGGCCACACAGCCTCTGATCTGGAGGCAGTTGGTGTCTTGCCAGCTTAGAGGTGTCAGGGAAGACTCATGTCTACCTGCAAAACGAGATACACCTCGAGATACGCCAGACCCAACTTGCATCCTGATTAGACAGCAAGTTGTAGTATCTTTTGTACCTGGATCGATCTCAAATCTCTGCCGTTAAAAGACAAAATTCTATGTAAACCCACTAACCCTGGCTTCAGTTCCCCACTCCTTTCTGTTTCTACTCGAACTCGTGGTAGGAGACAAATTTGCCACAGTGAATGACCAGAGCTTGTAGGACAGATGGGTTAATAAAGCCCTTTGAAAAGATAGCATCTTTTACGAGGCAGGGCAGTTGAGGGAACACTTCAAAGCAAATACAATTTTAGATTAACTTTTATTATTTGTAGAGTGGGTCACAGGCCACCACAATTTTCTCTGACTGCTCCTCTATTCAGAATTATCCTACAAACAATGTGCAACTGGTTTTCAGACTATATACTGTTCGTATTGACCAAGATTGGGTTATTCTGATTTTAGCACAAGGATTACATCATCTTCTTTCAGTTTCTTGATACAATTCCCACTTCAATCTTCCAGATTTTTCTCCATTTATTAATTTGTTGTTTTCATTCCACCAACGTTCTCTAACCTTTGTGAAAAAATGACTGGTATCACAGTGATTTCTGTTCACTTTATAGAAAACAAAAAGGGTGCAACTTTATTCTCCCTTCCCTCATACTGTCTCGTGGGTAAAAATATTCCTTAGCTATTGCTTCTAAATATCTACAGAGCATCCACCGGAACGGGGCTCACCTGTGACCTTGCTCACCATGCGGAAGAATTGTCCCAGTCAAAATTAAGTAAGAAAGGTATTTTTCAAATAATGCAAACTGTGCGGCAAGTTCTCTGCCTTCAGAGGACCCATTCCTAAAGTGTCCTTTCAGTAGGGTAAAAATCATTACCTGGTTTGCCCTTTTGTGCAGTTCATCCTCCCCTTACTTTTATTGATGTTTATATCTCCTTATATAAGATGTTTCCTGGACCTGATCATCATTTTTCAGAATGTCCCATTATCTACTGAAAGTGAATCACCCTTTCCACTGCTGGGGCTTATGGGGATTACCAGGCCTGACAAATAACTTTACATTTATATACACTCTACTCAGGCTTCCTTGGAGAGGGAAGAAACTTTGTATTGATATTTTTAAGAGTCTCACTGCCCTAGGTATTTTACAGATTTTAAAACAGCCTTCATCCCAAGTGACAATCCTAAAATCCACTGCAACGCAAAATATATCATTAAGCTAATGAGAACATTAGTGGTGACAGTGTTTTCAGATAGATATTTTCTATCCCTCCTTCACGTTTTTCCCTCATAGAAGAAACGTGATAGATGATGTTCATCAATATTGTTATTTCTGAGTCGCTGTTGACAGGAATTCACTCAGTTGTGTTTTCCAAGCTTTTGGTATGCATTTTTAACTCTAGAATGTGCTACAGCCCAGGCTCAACTAATGCCACTGGTGTTGGGCATCTCCCTGTTTGGCCTCGTTCACCTTGATCCAGCTTACAGGTACACAGCTCAGCTCTTTAACTTAGATCACAGAGACTGAGCCTGGGATGCGCCCAGCGCAGTCCCTGGGGCTGGCCGTGAGCATAACTGACTACAGTCATGTTCCAGTATTTCTCATTTTGTTTGTAACACATGCAAAGTCACAAGAAAAAAAAGGTACAATTTGTTCTACAGGGGGAAAAAAGCATATCACAAAGTGAACTGTAATGTACTTTAGGAAACAAAATAAATTATCAGAGACATAATTTTGAAAAAATATTAATTAAAGTACACTCTTCCCATAATAAGGATTAGATTATATTCATCTTCTATTGATCCCTTCCACTATCTTTTTCCCTCCACTTTTCTCCCCAGGAAACAGCTCCTCCACTGCAGGTAGGGAGAACACCTACTGTGCATCTAATTAAAATTCTTCTCACGGGCTAATTAGTAAGGTACCAATTAGCAAGGCATTAAGGCTTCATTATATTACAGACATTCCAGAGCAGAAATCATGCCAAGCATAAGGTTTCCAGCCTCTGAAAAAGACACCGTGAATGTTTCATTTCCACCAGCGTTTCAAACTGAAAACTTCAATGAAGTTAGTAGGGTGTGAAGGAAAATAATAAATAAAGAAATAATTTAGTTTGATGACAACTCTTTTGATTACAATTTCATCTTCAGGCTTATCATGTATCAGAAGCATAGGTGGTCTATTTTTTAAATATACTTCATTTGCTTATAAAATCTGGGAGGTAATACATAATATACAGAAGGTGAGGCATCTAAATGCCTCATTTTTCTTTCCTTTGCTGTTGTGCTGCTTTGATTTATGAGTACTGTAATAATCTCTCTCACACATAAGTGTTTTTGTTGGTTTAGTATTTATAGGGTAAATAGCGTATTTTATTAACCCCCGGGTTACTTCATCCTTCTTATAATGAGCATATTTCCATTTCTTGAGCTATCTCTATGCAAGCCTGTCACAATTAAATCATTAGCTCCAAAAAACCATCAAAAGAAGTAATTGACTATATAACTGGAGAAGAAGCTCCCCTCTGGAGAGTTCCATACACTTCCCAGGAGACTGTCAAAAATTCCTCACCTGACATACACATGCACGCACAGTTTGATGACTCTGAGAAAAGCCACCCCATTAACACTTCCACAAGTCCTCGTCCCGTTCATCCGTGACGGATGAAGTGGCCCCGGGAGGCGGGAAGCATGCCAGTGAGGAAAATCGTCTGCTGAAATTGATTAATTGTGGCATGAAAAATTGATAAAGTCCCATGTGACGGCTGTGACGCCCTGCATTCCTACATCTCTGACAAAAGAGATGCTGAATCCTGACCGGTGACATTCCTGACAGTCTTTCAGGCTGGATAAAAGTTGGGGTTTCTGTCGCAGCAGGCACAGAGGAAAAGGGGAAAGTCTCAGCCCGAGCCTTGTCCAGTTGTGCTCGCTGTGGTTTTGAAGTGCTTGGGAGCATTCTACGCCACAACTTCAAGCACTGGAAGTTCTGTTCCAAAAGACTGGTAAAACCAACATACTCTCTCATGATTACTTTTGGAAAGAACAACATCTGGTAGAAAATACCAACCAGGCTCAGGCATCCTTTATCTGAGCAGTCTGTATTTCCCAAGCGAGGAAATCTTCAACTCCTGATATAAACAGCTATTTTTTTTCCTCCATGAAATGTCAAATGTTGGATACTTGCTTTGGTATCTCTGGGAACTGGAAGCATTAGGATGCAGAGAAATGTGCTGGTTTCCCAGTGGCTATTTTTCATGCTGTTGACAAATCAGATGCTATTTTCTATGCAGCTAGTCAATATTTAAACCCAGCTTTGAGCAGAGAACAGTCACATTTTTCAGCAGCAGCAGCTCTTGTCTGCCATTGCTTGGGACAGTTTTATCCAAATGCCCTCCATACATAACAAAAACCTGCTATTTCTTTTCAGGATTTACCAGCATCTCAGCTATGGATTTATGAATACAAAAGAGCCTGCTAGGGTCTAGCTCACAGTGACTTTGTGTGGAACTTAAAAGTTGTAGTTAACAGCTAGGTTTGGAGAGCTGTAGGTTTTGTAGCAGTACGAGAGAGATTTTTCCATAGGTTTTTCCTCTTCTCCCATTTTTTCCAGATGCAGCACCCTGGTAGATGGATGCTGCTCAGCTAACTAGAGGAGAGTTATGGCTGCTTATTGCAAAGTGAATTTGGATTGGAGAACAGAGTTAAAAGGGACAGGGAATGCTAGCTAAAGCTGTATTTGCAAAGTCACCCACCTCAGCAATCCTCAGAGTTAATAACGAGAATCATGAAAGGCCATTTCAGAGCCCTCTTCTCCGTAATGGATTTATTGGTGCCTTATGAATGTCTTGTTCCACATCTCCTAATGAAGCAGGTTCCTAATGGGTCTCCCTCAGCTTCGCATTCCAGGACTAATCTTTGGCACTATAATAAAATTGCTCAATGCTTTTTCCTGAGGCTAGGTGTAATTGCATTGCACAGTGCTTGTTTGTATTTTATCTAGATGGGCATTTACAGTGAAGGAGGAAAATAAAAGCTGTTGCTAAGCTCATCTCCAACATGAGCCTCAGCAAGTCTGCCTCTTCTTACTTTTGTCATATTTTGCGATTTTACTATTACAAAAAAAAAAAAAAAAAAAAACCCAAAAAAGAAGAAGAAACTGTCTCTTGATTTATCCCTTTAGCGAAATGTGTCTCTTGATTTTAAGAAAAAATTTTCCAACAGATTTTTCATCAATTCCCCTTTTGGGAGCTTCATATCCTTAGTATAAAACTGTCAAAAATGCCTAATAAGGCACCCACTGCAACTCATTTTCGTAACAGTCTTCAAGGAAGTCTGAACACCATGCAAATCTGATCTGTGAGGTCTAAAAAACAACTTGCGAAGAGGCTTATCACTTAAGAAAGGGCAACTTGAAGATAGAGAACATGAGAGTCTAAATAGACTAATTTCATAGTTAATACTGGTAGAGAAGCAGAACTTTAACAGAGGATGCCGTGACTGGCTTCAGAGAACAAAGGATCCATCAGTCATTTTCCGTGTGAACTAGGCATTATCAAGTTTAGGAATTCAAACTGTTATTAACTAGGCCAAAATACATCCCAAAATCATTGTTTGTCTGCTTTTCATGGGTGCTTACAGAGTATAATTTTCAGCTTTTCTCTGCAACACAAAGGAGGACTTCTCTTGTATAACAGAGAATCTTACTACTCCAGACACAAAAGACATTTAAAAACCCCAATACTTGAGACTTACAATATAGATGTGAAACTTTACAAAACCCTCTTACAGGAGTTGCTTAGATATTATTTTCCAACCATGCTCTTTTGGAGTCAGCCTTCCCGGCACTACAAGAAACTACTCCATTGGATGAAACACAGAAAGAAAATTGATGTTGAGTGATTCAAATGTTTTACCCCTTGGAGAGTAAAAATGATCCAATAAAATAATTCTGTTCAGCTCCAAAAAACTTTCCTCCAGTGCTTCATTGCCATTGCTTCTGATAAACGGTTCTGATAAACTGTAGGGATTGATTTTAGCTAACTGGTAGACATTTAAATACAGTTTTTCAAAGTTCTATTCAAATGCTATTTTATAATTATATTTTGTCTAAGTTTTATTAAATATTTTAAAACAAATAAAGCAGATATTGATTTCCTTTATACACATGCATAACGTTTCAGAGCTTTAGTTCAGCTGAGTGGTAGTTAAAAATAACTTCTGCTAAGAGCTATTCCTTTTTTGCTACATTCAAAACACATTCCAGAAAAAGAAGAAAACCCCAAAGCTCAAGACACAAAAGTTGTCGATATACTACGCCAAATCTGCTTGTCTGATGTGTTAATGCGTTAATGGAGCTTTGCCATGGATTTCACCCAAACTATAGTTTTTCCTTCAACACATGGGTTTTATTCTACTGTTTTTCTAAAAAAACCCAGGATCAATAAAGTATTGATCCCCTTTAAACACTCAAATTTGCAATTCTACTTCTTTCAGTTGGTTAGGCGAAGAATAATTTGTAGGGAAAACTGTAATGAAACTCAAGGGATAAAAAGTTATAAGGACTTTGACACAGGAAGAATGTAATTGATACTCTGATACTTTGGTACTCTGGTCTTCTCTCAGGTCTTTTTATTTGCCATTGTAGAAATACAAAGGAGATTGCAGGATTTCACATATAATTAAACTCCTACTTAGTCAAAAGGACCTTTCAGTTCTTCTTGTGCTGCCGTAATTAAACCCAAATTCATTTGAGTAAGCTGTCAGTGATATAATTGTGTTGGGAAGCATTTCCTGGCTTCTGCCAATTTTAATAATACAAGTTGTCAGTTTTTGTAAATAGGGATTTGATGATTATTTGCTGTAGGACAGTAGATACTTTCATCTCCTTAGAATTATAAAAACAGCTAAATAAACCAAATGGTAGCTGTGGGAGAAGGTACATTCGCAGGCAGTTGAAATTATTGAGCTCCTTTGTGTGTACTGTGAAAATCTTTTATTAAAATTAAGTAACGTTGGGCAGTAAAATAAATTAGTTAATAGAGAGGCTGTTGGCTTTTGTCACCTTACCTGACCAAAAGTTTCAGCATCTGAAGAATTAATTGGATAGCCATAGATTTAAAGGAGTTGAAAAAAAACTTACCAGCTAAGAAGAGTTCCATTATTCAACTGAAAACCAAGGAGAACTTAAATTTTTTCATCTTTATACCTGAGATAGACCCTTTTGGCCTTGTTCCACTTTGTAATTTTCTGAAATATTCTAACAAATAGATTCATGAAAAAGTACTCTGAATAATATCTAAACAACACAGCTAAAAAAAAAAAGCTTTAAAAACGTTCCCATGGAAATCCAAGTCTTTCCAGATTTAATTAGGGGAAAATAAATTACAAATGAGAGAATGATGAGGCACTGATGAAATTGTTCACATATATTCTTTCACAGTGGTAGCTGCTAATTTGTCTTAAAGTTCAGGGAAAGCGGGCACTAGGACATCAGACTGGCACTAGGATGGGAATTAATGAATTTATGAGCATATTTGGGTTAAGTATACCTTCTGAGACAAAAAATGCTTTGATTACCGAGTCTGTATGAATCTCATGCAGAGAGAAATCAGAGCCTTAATGCAAGTAAGAGCAGCCTACAGGCTGATGTAATTAATACCTGAAGAAGGCATTTCTAGCAATTAGCTATTGTCAGTGAATAAGGAAATGGGAGATTTTACTTTTTTCCTGGCCATATCCCTGCTGTGAGCGGCCTGAGGGCTTGGGTAAAAGTGATACAACTTGATCATTTGGTGGCTGCATTCAGCTGAAGATTCTTTTAAAGCAGATGCCAACTTATTCCTTTCAATTCTGTTTGCAAGTACCAGATCACACTGAAGGACACTTCAGACACCAGACACCAAGTCTCTGAGTTTGTGGTGGGAAAACAAGTTCCACATGCACCATTAAAATGATTTCACTTGGCAGCCTTAGCTATAACAGTTCAGTCCTCAAGATATCCATATCCAGTTAAGATACTAACTATCCCAATGTCAGAACGATTAAAATCAGTGTCTGTACATTCTCGTTTCATAACTGTCTGCCTGCATAGCCATGAATAATCACCTAAGCAGTACAGCAACACAATCATTATGTCCAACAGAAACAGAACAAGCAGGCTGGCAGTACCATGTGGTAACAGAAGAAACAGCAGAAAAAAATCCAAGCAATGAGATATCTATATTTGTAAAAGTTTAAGTGACAAGAAATTACAGGCCAATACAAACATGTCTGAGTTTTCTATTGGTGAACGCGTAGGAAAGGCACTCAGATGGGCTCTGCTTCAACAAAAGCTTTCTTTAATCTGTCCTTTTTCTGCAAAGCCTTTGCACACAGACCAGACTCAAAGACTGTGCTTGAATTCCATTGTGCTAATCGAGTACTTAGCTGAAGAATGGATTGCTAAGACAGGCTCAAAGTTTTCTCTCTTTAGTCCTTCATAAATGCCTAACAAAAAGGACAGCCTACAAACCGTGAACATAAAAGGCAATGTACTTGGAACTGGCACTTCAAGGAGGAGTCAGAGTACATAAGATAAGCTTTAGTCACGTGCAGAGATGTATCTGACAGAGAACACACCTCCTCCGCATGTGATGTGGAAGTTTACAGAGTACTAAGGTCACTTGGAAAGCAAAAGGAATTAAAGAATTAAAGTGAAGGGTGTTAAGAAGCACAAGAATCTTTCCCCCTTTCATCCTTCTCCTCTTCATTATTTGGATGCATGTTGAGATGCTATTCAGGACACTCTTACAGAAGTGAACTGTGAAGAGAACTACAGTTCATGTCAGTTTGTCACTGGTTATTCCTCAAGTATCCTTCCACAGAAGGTTAGCGTAAGTTTTCCTGCTACAGAACTGCATTTGAAGCAAATGTATTGTCTTTGCCTCTCAGCCAGCGTAGATCTCCCATCGCTGGACTACCTTCAAACAACATTACCATATCCTTCCATATTAGTCTAGCTAATTCATTTCAGTGATTAATGAGGTACAGCTATTTATTAGGTGCAGGAATTTTTGCAAAACTATCCATTTAAATAAATAGTAAGTCGGGCATCTTATATCCCCACTACAACATCAATATGTTAGACATAAGGCTCTGAAGTGCTGTAATAACTTGAAACAATTCAAGAAAAAACCCCACCCTTATTTCAACAGGTGAAAAACAACAGGAAATGAAAGAAGATGCAAATGAAACAAACAGACAGCTTGATACGCACTATCAGCTAGTTTATCTTCTCAAATAAAAAATGTAATACACCAAATTAATTTTAACCTAATTAAAATCTGACATTATTTTATTAGGCAATATCATTATTACAATAGTGTACAGGAGAAAATGAAATACAATATAATTATGTAGCAAATAGTCTCCTACTCTAAGCCAGAACAGAAAGCTAATACTTGAAATATTGAATGCAAAGATAATGGCTGGTGATGCTTGTAAATGGACACAGCAGAAACAGGCTCCTACGTATGATTCACTGTTCTTTCCCCTCAGATACGCACACTACTGCACTGGTTGGACTCTGCTATGCTCGAGTTACAGTTGTATATGCAAAATATGCTTGAAAAGGAACATTTTTAATAAAACAGTATTCATTGTATTGTGAAAGAACATTTAGGTCATAAAAACCCCTCCGATGCAGCATAAAGATTTCAGCTAGTAGAAATATACATGGAAGCAGACTTTCATCTGGAGAAATTTCAGCGCCCTGAATTTACCTTTCCCATGGTGAGGAGGGAATGTGAAGAAAGCCATGGAGAGCACAGGAAAGCCCAAAAGAAGCACAGCTAATCAAACTGGCAGCTATGGCTGCGAAGATTCCTGATGCGCTTTGAAATCCCCAAATGGTTGTTAAAAGAGGATTTTCTTCATGTAAAATGAAGTAGACAGCTTCTTCGAAACATTCATCTAAGGGTAGACAAGACAGAAGACACGATCCCATGCAAGCATTGCTCTAGGATGCACAGAATGCATCAACCTGTGTGGAAAAATGACTTTTGTAACATTAGAACAGGTCACAAGAGATGTCAAGACAGGGTCACACAAGACTTTACGTCTGTATGTGCTTCTGTCATGTTTCACCCAGAGCTAAACTCCTCAAACTAATTTTTCAATACCTCCTTCCTTTGCAAAGACCTCGTTTTCCTTCTATTTCTGCTAAGGTCTATTATTCTACATACAAACCCAACAGTTTATATGTTTAAATGCACATATAAAGCCGTAAGGGAAGATGAATGCTTTACGTGATGTATGTCTCCCACTGCCAGGAGGAATTACTGGTCTCAAGCCAACATTTTCACCTGTGCAGGGTAGTTTTTTACCCTGGGAGAACTGCTATGGACTTCAGTGAGGCTACTCAATGAATGAATAAGGACTTTCCTGCCCTTAGGTCACGGTTGCATCTCGTAGGAGTTTTTTTCAAAGACCACACAACACAGCAGTTCTAGGTGAACCACCTCAAAAACACTCCCTGGGGCAACGCCAATCACTGAACTCCCAGCCGTGAAGGTGCGATTTCCAAGATCCAACACGCTTACACAAAGATGAAATAGGCCACCGCAAATCAGCGGCCACTGACGATCAGAAGGGCTCACAGCTGATGGAAGGAGAAGGGATGGTCTGTGTGTCATGGGTGAGCAGCACATTTATTCAGATAATTGCGACCCAGAGGTAGCTACAGGTCCCTTTCACGTTCAGAGGCCCTGTGTGTAGCCCACCGCAGCTGGTCTTGCCAGTGTGATGCTCCAGCTGCTCGCTGAATAACCGCTTTCAAAGCAGTGACCAGTTTGCTTCACAGAACAACAGAAACTGAAGTTGAGAAGCCCGTGCCAGTTAGAAATGCCGTATCACTGCCTTGACAAAACCATGGCCAATTTGAACCCTGCAGGTACACGTAGCCGATCCTTAATTGGTCCAGAGGCATCTAAATAGATGTAGTTTAAGTTTGTAATAAGCAGATTTGAACTAAGCTGCTTAATGATATTGGCAAACAAGAATAAGTGCATTCACACCTCGGGTGTCATTTGCTTAATTCTGAGACCATGTCTAATATTATTCTGCGTATTCTGGCAAAAAAGCAGCAGTGTATTTCGGTCTGCCTTATCAAATGCATCACCTCAGGGCAGGAAGCAAGAGACCTTCCCCCTTCGTTTGGCTGTGGTTCAGCCATACTCAACTATTACATTCTGCTTTAGGCACCAAGTTGTCTGGAGGCTATTGGCAGAGAGGAAGGAGAGAGGAAGAGAGATGGAGAAATACTCAGAGGGTAGAGATTGGAGGGTCTGATTTCTGGGAAGAGAATAACATCAAATCTATACAGTTTTGTTAAAAGCTGATGAGCTGGGAATAAAAAACTATCTGCGGTTCATGTTGAGGAGAGAATTAATAGGTGTGATACACAGGGTTTAATTAGGAATAAAAGGAATGGTATTTAAATGCAGAAAATGTCCCATCTTGACATGGGAAGTGAAAGATGTATTAGGCTGTGAACAGTCTCTCAAGAGATGTGGTGAATGCCCTACAGTGTGTGGCTTTTTAAAACCATCCCAATGAATCTTTAAATAGATATTGTAGGCCCAACACACTATTTTCAGTGAGGTAAAACGGAGACTCCAGAAGTGTTTCTGGATAATGTTACCTATTGACATTACTGGGACTTGTACTGTTGGCTTCGAGGAGCTAGGGACCAAATTGGAGCCAGGCAGCCAAGTGAAAACCCTTTAGGATCAGACACCTGAGAAGCAAGAGTATGACAAGCCCAGATCTAGGGGCAGACATACTCAGCGCTGGGGGTTTCACATCAGGAAACCAGGTGAGTCCTGTGTAGTAGGATCCCAAGCACGAGCAAGACAGAGCTGCAGCAAAGTCAGCTGGAGGACCAAAAGCTTTTCAGCAGAGGAGAACCAGGACTATGCAGAAAAGGGACAGGACTACCAGGCGAGATGAATTAACACCGCGTAATATGCGGAGCTTCCAAGAAAAATCAGTGGGATTATCTGAAATAGTTTCTGGTGGGTTGAGTGGCCAACCCCTAATTCCTCCCAACCTGCATCCGGCCTCTTCTGCTGAGGGAACCGATTACAACCCGTTGCAAGGCTGAGGGTCTTCAGAGAGGCTGTCTCAGCGGAGCAGGGCTCTTCCTTGTTGCCTGACCAAGGCACTTCCAGGAAGACATTGTCCTTCATGCCCTAGCTGTAGGCCCTGTGCAGGCTGTCACTGTGTGCTGCTGCTGATTCCCAGAGAACAGCTCGCCTTTCCTCTTCACCTCTCCCACTGCTGCAGGGGATGGTGACACCTCCCCAGAACACTGCTTTCCCTCCCTCCGGGAGACAGAACTTAGGAAGGACTGGAAGTGACCTGGAGGGTGGAGGAAACCTGACAACACTGCTGAAAATCTTTCTCAAGCACATCTGAAGGACCTGAAATACCCCAGTCCAGCTCAGCTTTTCAGCTCGAAAATTTCCATTTCCAAACCCTGGAGAGACAAAGGATCATTCTACCTTTCCAATCCATTGCCTATTGACTCAGGTTATCAGTTACCTCAACTGGTTTTCAGCTGTTCTAATACTTGCGTTTCACTACGGACGCTGGAGGCAAAGGGTAGTTAGGAATCAGAGGTGTGAATTCTGTTCCAGAGGCATTGAAACAGATTTAACAAAATCCATTGGGTAAATATTTAGCTGCGGGACTGGTTCTAAGCAAGCCTATGGAAGTGTGGTTTTACAACACAAATGAGTTGAGAAGGGGACTTGAAAGAGCCAGAGATGCTTTTTCTCCAGTTGCTTACGATTTTACTTATTTTATCTACAATTTTTCTGTTCAATCCGATTTGTAAAGCAGCCAGAGAGGACAAATACCTTTTCGTGGAACAGGCTCACATGCTGTAATGTGTTGAAATATTTGGCAAAGAGAGGCCTTTTGGTGGTAATCCCTGCGTACGCCCCATTTTTCTGCAGCCGAGGAGAAGCAGTGGAAGGATTTCCATCGGCAATCTCCAACGCCAGGAGATTTGTTTGTATCAAGTGCCAGTCATTCCTTACTATGTCAGCAACAGGCTATTTAAGGTTGTATCATCTAATGCACAACATCACAGAGATTTCGGTGAGGTAGAAAAATATTATGGAGTAGCACATCTGGAGGCAACCATTCATATGTCAGTCGCACTGAGCTGGCTACATAGGCAGGGCTTATCAGAGCAGAAGCCCCAGGGGGTCCATGAGAAGCCAGGGTGGAGCAGATCCTACTCTGAAGTAACAGCAACTCTGGAAGTCTTTCAAATACGCAGTTTCTGATAGAGTCAGTCTGCTTGCGAAGGTTTTACCATAGCAGTCATGGAGCTATAAATAACCCATAGCATTAATAAGGTCAAAATAATGAGGGGAAAAAATGTAATGGGATCACTTCAGACCCGATTTTCATCTAAGACCTCACATTAGAGAGAGCCAATACGTATTTTTGAAAATCATGTTAGCTCTATAAGGAAAATACTCCAGGTTGAGACACAAATAGCTCAATTCTCTTTTTTCTGAGTGATCTGCTGAAATTGCGCTGACTTAAACAGTTTAAAAAGCTTTAAAATTTTGTAAGGTTCTAAATTTACAGAACTGTAACACTACATATACATAAAAATGATAAACTAATGCACTTAGAGAAGAAGCTGGAGAACCAACATGCTTAAGCCTCTGGAAGTTGCTAATGATAAACTAATGCACTTTAAAAAGAAAGAGCTGGAGAATCAACATGTTTAAGCCCCTGGAAGTTGCTACATCTGCCAGCAACAGTTGCTGACACGAGCCAGATTCTTGAACAGTGCTGAAAACTCAGATCCTGGGACAGTTGCATATGAGCTGCTCCGATGAGGAAGAATACCAAAGACCAAATCCAAAGCTTCACATGTAAATGCTTTCTGTTCGCCTCTAAAATTTCAACAGAGAAGCTAGGAACAAATATTTTTTTAAAAAAGGCTCCTTGTCAGACTTGATTAATATATTTGCTAGGATCAGAAAGACACATCACATAATCTTTGACTTGATCAGTTTTGATATGACAAAAGATTAGAAAAAAACCAAATACAGTACTCTCTCCAATGTCCAAAGAAAAGATGTTCCCATTCTGCTCATGCACACTGAACAAACCGATCACATCTGCACACATTTGGTTACATCAGGATAAAAGTGAGTGCGTTTTATATTTGTTTCCCTAGTAGTGCAAACACCGACTGCAAAACAGGTAACACCTGAATGTATATGGGAGAGAACACCTTTTAAGATTAAACCTTTTAAGCTTTCTAAGGGCAACAGCTACTCAGAATAATCTTTTCTGCCATATACCTACCCATGAAAAAGATTTCTAGGCAGATTTCCAGGCCTCCTAGGCTAGATACAGCATCTGGATTGTCTCTGTCCTGGTACGAAGGTTTTTGACTTGTTCTTGAATTCATGGATCTATCTGCAACAAATGCAAACTTCAGTATATGCATTGATTTCTGATATTTATTGGGGGAAAAATACAGATCTGTAAAGAAAGGAACTTTAGCTTACACTTCTCACTCTTTTTACAGGGTGACTTTAAAAAAGAAAAACGTCTTTTGTTTCTTTTTTCTCAGTAAACAGCTCTCTTGTATTCCAGACAGGTTTATTGCGTGGGAAAAAAAATATTTGCTCTTTAAAATAAAGGATTTAGATTTTTTTCAGGGACTGGGCCAAAGTTTTGCCCTGAATGATGAAGAGCAGACATTCGGGGAGATTTGCGTCTGAGGGCTCCCGGCCAGAGTTACCATGAGTACTTGAGCAAAATATTGTGGCAAATTTCTCTTGGCTGGAACAAAGGCTGCAAATCTGATTTTGAAAACATGGCATCAGGGTACAACCCCCACTTCTTTCTTTCTGCGTCTACTGTAAAAGGCAGTACTACTTGTACCGCCACTGCTTGCAGGCCCCTAGGCCATCTCCCTCTTGTTCCACACCTGGAACAAGACAGGCCTGACACTGGTCCCTGCCCCTCATGTTTCTGCCACGGGTAGAAAGGGCAGGTCTGACTGCTGGCTGTGCAAACACTTTTAAAAGTGGGAAGCCATGTATTTGGAGCATTGCTATGGCTTAGCTAGCTGCAGACTTACTCTCTTAAGCTGATACCCAATACATTGGTTTAAGTTGCTATAATGATAGACCTTTGCAAATGTAGCCTGCACTGCCTTAGGGAAAATAGGTTGCACTGAACTTGAAATTCTCAGTAAATATGTCTGAAATTTCTCCTTTTAAAACTGGGAGTTGAAGCCTGTTGAAATCTACCTGGAGTTTTTTCTGCAGCCCTGCCAAGTGAAATACCCTCTCCCTTGGGAACAGAACTCACAGGCTGGCATATGCAGCCATGCTTGTCCTGCACTGATTAATGCTTCTCTGCTGCTGGCGTGGCATCTCTCCTAAAGGTTGTGAACTTCCAAGTGGCTCTTTTCCAGCACAGTATGTTTGGAGCAGAAAAGGGAACAGGAAAGGTGCGCATGAAAAAAGTAAAAGCTCTTCACCTTCTATATGAAATACGGAGTTTAATCCCAGTTCCACCTAAATCAGTGCAAAGGTTTTCACTGACTTCAATAACAATGAAATCAATTTTGCCAGGATTTTACCTGTATTTAATTTTAGCCATAATGGTTTATTCTTTCAAAAGTAACCTGCGACTTGGGATACCTCTGTTTCTGGATGTAAGATATTCATTAGGTATCTGCCTTTCACAAAGGAAAAGTTCTCATTCTCCCCCCTCAAAAAATCAAGCTGGGTAATGAAAATAAACATCATCTTTTGAAAACAGACTCCAGTCTTCATGTTTGTCTATTTTGTAGTGGTGCAGTGTTAAAATTAGAATTCTGTAAGGTTAAATTGTAATGTGACAGATTCACAATCAAGGGGGATCCAAGACAATGGAACTGCAACAATTGATAAGCAATGAATAACAGCAATGTGTGGATCAGCAGCCACTTCTCTTCTTTAATTACTCAATGAAAAAGGTGTCATTTGCCATAAACGACACGATCTTGTTCATCCTTAACTGGCAGATGTGAAATACTCAATGATGGGAGATTTTATGCTTTATTATATCAGCTCATTTTTTTCCACATCTTTATCCAATTCAGATAATTTTGGATTTAAAATTATATGCTGTTTTACAAAGACAGGAAATTAACCTAGTGACCTTGATGTAATAATTTCAGTCACTGATTCCAATGAAAATAATCTATCCCTTAGCTGTCCAGAATTTTGATAGGAAAAGTGTAACTACCAAACTGTGAATATAGAGAAGAGAGGATGAAAAGGCACAGAGATTGCATGGACACATCCAGAAGAGAGAGGTTTAAAATACTGCCTATTTTTATGCAATAAATCATGCTGGGGGAAGGGACAAAAGATATTTTAAAATGCAGACATAACCGCAAAAACTCTTCTTCCTGGCCTGCAGGTGTTTTCACATACCAGGTTGTCATCTGATACAACAGGAATTTAAAGGGACAGGACACTAATTAGCAGTAGCTCATGTGGTCCTGCCCTTTGCAAGAAGTTGCACAAGCCAGATGGAGTATGTTGAAGACGGCAGAGCCTGTTCTGCCTCCAGCACACATGGGGGACTTCCCTGTTCGCACCTGACCAGCCGTAGCGGAAGGGAAGATGGATCAGCATTTTCCCAGGTAGAATGCACTTACAGCCCTGGTATTACTGCCCTAAAAGGTGAGGGTTTCAGCAGACCAGATTTTTGCTATCGCCTTCCAACAGTTACAACTGCACAATATTAATGTCCTGGGTTGACAGTTAACTCAAGATCAGCAATGTTGCTATGAAGACATATTCTCTCATGTGGTAGCACTCAGTTTAAAATACACTGTGTAGAGTATTTTATTTCTACTAGAAATTACAATTTACACATAAAACTTTGGTTTTATGGACAAGGGCAGGACGTTTCAGGTAAACAGATTTTATTATTTTTTTATTACAAACTGTTGAAATCCTTGCATGTATTTACAACTTTGAATTATCCTGGGGTTTGGTCAGAATCCAAAATACAGAGATGTGAGCTTAGTAAAAGGGAGCAAAAGCACTTTCTGCTGCCTGTCTCACTACGTTCAGATCTGTAGCTGTTCTCTACACTGCCAAGTCACACCCCAAACTGAGGAACATTATCTGAGCTAATACTATTGCACTAGTGATCTGATGATTAAACTCCTTCTTATTTCCTAGGCTTTAGAGAGACAAATGGGAACAGAATGGCCTGACTAAATTCTACACTAGCTTTCTGGCAGGATTTCTTTGAGCTTCACCCAAAACTTAAGGGTCTGGGATGTTCTGCTATTCAAAACCTATTTCTGAACTGCAAGATCTATTTCTGTACCTACCTGATACATTTTCTGCCTTACAAAAAAAGACTCCTACAGTTTCAGTCGTTTTAAATCACTCCCTCCATGCAGCTCAGTTAAATGTGCTGTGATGTGCCTCTTGTTTAACTGGGGAAAAAGCCCTGCAAAGAGCACGCTTCACTGTCGGCCATACGCAGCCTGAGTGTGTGGAGCCACAATTTCTTCTGCAAGGAAGTTCCTCCCCTTGCACCTTTTGACTCAGAACCCTTAATTCTGCAAAATGTGGCGGTTTATAGTATGCTCGTCATAAACCCAGGCATTTAAAGAAAATGGAGGTGAAAGGCTCAATAATCTCTTTTTCCTCCCATGGCAGCTGGAAGGCTGTCGGGAGGCAGCCACGCTTACCCAAGCCTGCAACCACCCAGCCCCAGCACTGAGCTGGTGTTCCAGCTCATGGGACCCTGCCTCACCGCTTGGCCCAGTCTGCTCGCTGGTTCGAAGGCACAAGGTTTCTCTTTGCAGCCAGCTCTGTTTGCTTTAAAATCATTAGAAGGTCCCTTGTGCCAGAATAATTACACTCAGGCTCTTGAAAATCTAAACCTGACCCAAAATGAGTAATTATTTCATTCTGCTTTTAGTCTTTTAGGTTATTTATGTGATTTACAGATTTTTGCATTGCCAACTGGGAGAAAAAACCCTACTAATGGCTAGCTTAAAACATCTTCCTCCTTCAGCTTCTAATCATGGCTCAGGATTACTCCATTTTCCTGCATTAAATGTATCACTGTAACAAAATCGCTCTGAAAAGAAGACTCAGCAGTGAGGTGCAGCACAAACATGGAAAAGAAGGCACGGCTTCTGCTGGTTTCGTCTCCTTACACATGGCGTAGCTGTAACAGGTTTCTCCTTTTACGAGTAGGTTGTCCCCTGTCTCTGCGCTGACGATTCTCCACCGTCACCTTCCCTCATTCACCCACAGACCTTCCTTTCCAGTGTTCAGTGCTCAAGGTGCAGAAACCAGACTTGTTACCCTATTTCACATCACCTCAGCAGTTAGGGAAGGAGTTTCCAAGTGTCTAGTACACAAGCCCATAGGGATACTTCAGAAATAAGGGTTATGTGTTTTTTAGGATGTGCCTCTACCACCCTTCCGCAGCCTTCCTGAGGCTGCCCTCCAGGCAAGGCTCTGTGCAGAGCCGGGACCGGGTGCCACAGCTCCCAGCACCTCTAAAGGTCACCTATCAGATCAGGATGGAAGGCCAATGGTTCCAACAGCTCAAAACTCAATTGGTAGGCCGATGGGCCACCTGGAGAAGCTCTTACCCCTAGGCAACCATGTAAACTAGAGGCAGGTGGATCAAGGCCCACACTTTGCTTCTCTTCAGGAGTGACGTGGGCCTCATTAGAGGAAAGGTCTGCCAGAAGGAACGCTCCGCGTTTCAGTACTTTCCCCCTAACAGACAAGTGAGCGATGGGCTCTGGCAATGCCTCACTTCAATCAGGTACGCAGGACACCACAGTGTTTTATCAGGCACAAAGCAACAATATGCAAGAGTGTGGATGAAGCCCAATTAATCTCTCTGAATAACATCAGCAACTGGCCCTGTATGAAGTGCAAACATAACTGCAGCCACAATGCTGATAACATCATTCACAGAGAATCGTACAGGTAATCTTCATGAACACAGGAAAAACTTGCCACTTAAGTTGGGACAAACAGAAGACGACATACAGAAACAAATGAAGGGAATGAAAAGGAGCAAGGATTATTGGTGATGTGAGCTAGAAAAGAAGATTTCTTGTATGACTGTTAAGGGACAGATTTGAAGGAAGAGCATCTGGCCATTAGAAAATGCGAGTCTGCTCCAAGGAATAGCGTAACAGAGGAAAAAACAGCGCACATACGTAGTGAGGATGGAGGGAGAATAGGACAGATGGAAGAGAAGGGAGGCAGAAAGGGGAAGGCGGTAAGAATACTGGAGGAGTAGGGAAATACAATGAACATACAGCCTGGAGGTCAAGGGGTACCTATCACTGCCCCTCACGCTAAGGCATTGGAAGTGTTTTCAAAGCCCTCTGAAGCCACTGAATTGTACCTTTGCATCCAGAGTGTGCAGAAGTTGACAGTTACATTTCTAACATGGAAGAAACACACAGGACTCACAGAATGAAACCTAAACAGGTATTTTCTATCAGCCTACTCACAAACAACACATCATTTTGAAGTAGTACATCAGAGAAGCATTTGGGCACCTCACATCTGCTGGCTCACTGCTGATGGGGGAGCTGTGTGTGCACTGCACGAGGAAAGCAAAGAATAGCTGACAAAAGGCGGTAAAAATCAGTTAACACCTTTGATTAGAGGCCAAAGGACTAGGCTTTGTTTCTCAAGACACATGAGGTAGCACATTAAGCTGCTCAGAACTGACACAGCTGGTTATAGGGTGGGATAACACTCTGAAGAGAGCTATGGCCACACTTCCAGTGAAACAGGAGGCACCCTGACCTTTACATCCATCTCCCTGCCCCAGACAACCTACTGTCTTCTCTCCTACAGTGCCGCTGAGTGCACACAAACTCACGTGCCCTTCCCACCTGTCACAAACCAGTGGTTTTGGTATGACACTGTCCCACCATACACATCTGTGTAACTGAGGCAGATGGTATAATGGGCAAAATACCTAATAAGAGCTGGAGAGAGGTTTGCATGCCATATAACCAATGTGATCTAACTGGTTACTTGCTTAAGATAAAAAATTACCATTGTTTCAAGACCTCAGTAGTGCTTAAGTGTATTCCCTAAAGCTTGATAATGGAAATCCTGTCAGAAAATTAATACAGGGGATAAAGTAGAATTTGAAACAGTCCATCTATCAGATATTGGAAAAAAAAAATCCATTTGTGTTGCTATTTAGGGCCATAACATTTCCTTGAATAGGAAATTACACAATATCATTTTTATTAAGCTTAGATGTTTTCAAACATAAACTTCTTTAAAATAATCCAATTATAGCACATTTTTCATGTTTAAACACATTCCAAATAACGTGTCACTTTGTATTTTGGAGTACACTGCAAGCACTTGCTCTGCCTAAAAACCATTTGTGTTCACACAGATGAAATCTGATTAGTTTAATTTTGGTGTTACTATTGCTGTTGAACTTGCCCCCTAGACTGGGAATACAGTTCCTTCAAAGGAAAAAAATCTTCATTTGTCTGTGCTGTTAAATTAGGCACACTAGAAAAGTCAACTAACTGAAATGGGTTTTTTTCTGGGAAAGCCAGGATCAACCACTGTTTCTCCTTCCAGCCACCAGCAGAGCCCGACCCCGCTCCTATTAGGGAAAAGAAAAGCAGACAGGTTTCTCTAACAACACTTCTTCATGAGGATCTTGCTGGTCAGTCTCAGAAAGTCCACAAAGAAGCCAAGAGAATCATATATTTGGTCATCTTCTGTCAGGCAGAAGACCTTACCAGCGTTCGCTGGCCCAAGCATTTGTACAACATAAGCTCTTCCTCTCGACACCTTTGAAGACTTCAGTGTGCTCATAAATCCTAAAGAACCGTAAAAGGCACTGATGGCTGATACAAAACCATTAAAAATTTGGCCTTTGGCTACAGAAAAGCGTTCGTTGCTCTGGAGATATACTCTTACAGACTATTGCTTTTAAGGATTATTCGTGGCTATTTACCTTTTGAATACATTTACTTTTGTGTGTGTGGAAACACATGCACAACTTTTTTTGCCTTGGTTCTGTAAATATTCAATTAAGCTAATAAACATTTTAACTGAGACACATTAACTGTGCCAGCGCAATATTTCAGTTTCAATTAACCTTTTAATTTAAATATTCATCTGCCTACTTTCAATATAATTTAAAGCTGGTAAAAATCCAAGAAATCTTCAATACAAGTGAAAGATAGCCTGAGTGGAATGAAAATAAATTCTGTGGTGAGATGTCAGCAGTGATTTCCCGAGCAAATTGACAATAAGGAAGCGTGATGAATTTATGAAGCCTAGGGGTTGTGAAAAAGAAAAAAAAAAACCCCACTTTTATTTCTGCTTTGCTCTGCTAACTTCAGCAGAACTAACAATCAAGATGCTCCCAGTTTTCCAGTATTAGCATTCCTCAGCACACTCTCCTATTTCCTGCCGTTGTCAAAGGGTGCTTCAAAGTCTAATCCGCCGCTTTTCATTCTAAGCAGCACTCCACACCAAAATACCCGTAACTGAAGACGGCTATGGGCTTTTAGTCTGCACCTCATGACATAAATGTGTGAGAAATAACATTCTTAATTACAGTTAGTAGGTAGGTGGCACTGTGCCTCTCAGCCCTGCAAATCCAGCTGCTTTCAGTCCAGTGCTTGGCTGCAGCTTGCAGTGAGTGCGGGACGGTCAGCCTCAGAGGCAGGCAGAGTTACTTCAGCATCTCAGGAGATCAGGACACAATTTGGCACAATTAGCAGGCAACCTGTTCAGTAAAAGGAAGGGGAGGCTTGTAGTTTGTGCCTCTCTGACTCTGCGTGACCCAATGTGATAGCACTTCTGCCACTTATCTTTAATGAAAGAGCCTGTGGCATTTAATCTTTTCTTCACTCATTTTTTCTTTCTGGAAATCATGAAAACCAAAGGAATTCAACCCAAACTCAATCATTTCTGTTTAACAACATATAGCAAGCCTACGTGATTCACTCTAAGTGTGTCTGTGTGTATATGCACACAGAGATCACATATATGAGGGTTATGTTACATGGGACAGGTGGGGAGGGAGAAGGAGTCTTGTCGCATATTAATTAATTAGTATAGCCTGAAGCTGACGGAGGAGGAAGTAGAATCACAGAGAGCAGTTTTTCCTTAGCACAGATCTGGATAGGACATTTAGTCTTTGACATTCCAAGCCAGAGACTATCTCAGCACAGTTTTACTGGGAGACGAATCTGTGGGAAGAAAATATGCTCCATTTCCACTCAAAGACCTAACATCTCTGAGAGCCACCTGCTGCCCTGGGCTGTTGGCTAATGGAGCTGTTTCCTCCTTCTTTCACAGGATGTTAATTCTTCACCCAAAGTAATCGTCTGCACGTAATCCCACATGAATCTCTAGGTTTTAGGGTCTCTGCCCACCCTTCCCACCTCAGAGAGTTTTTCTTCCGGCTGTATCTCTACTGTTCCATCAGGAAAAGAGGATCTCTTCTCAGGGTACCACAGCATTTGGCATTTTCTCAAGAGACTGTGCTACTGGAAACAGGAGGCTGAACAGACTCTTTTGCTCTACAGTGAACTTAAAAAGTTCTCCAAGGTTCACAGCTGCAGAAAAGAACATGCAGCGAGCCAGAAAGTAGAGTAGCTCTAACGCCTCATGACCGTTCTGTAGCACAGACTCGTGATCTGTGAGCACTTGGGACCTGGCAACACCGAAGGCAAGTTCCTTGCAGGAAGAATTGTAGGACATTTGACCACAGGCAAATAAGCCAGGTGGCGGCTTTGCATCTCTCCCTGAGGCATCCATATACAAGCCTCCCATCCTCGCTCAGTGCCACCGCAGTCAGTGAGCCAGAGCCTCATTTTCCACAAATTGTTTTGTGTGTTTGACCTGTTTTAGCACACCCTTAAAACCAGAATGGGTATTGGAGCTAGCCCTACAGACATCCAAGATAAACATCCTGATGCCACAAGCTCTTGTGCTCCATGAAGAACTGAATCAACTTCTCCTGAGATGATTTCATAGCAGACTTCCATCCAAAGAGAACAGATTTCTTTAATTCTCCATGATGAATGCTTTAAGTGGCTGGACCTTCTGGAAATAACTGGTCCTGAGAGCACAGTTCCTTCTTGTGAAGAAGGCACCCTGGACTGCTCTCCATATGCCCACCCTTGATCCAAGATGTATGGGGCCCTGGAGACATTAGCTCTCCCTTTGAAAATGCTTTTGCCCATTTTGATTTGAGCCAGATGAACACGTGGATGTGGAGCCCAAACTCCTAGAGTTAGCATCTGCTACTGTAATCATCCTTATACATATTTATCCCTAGAAAAATGTCTCAGCCTTCTGACAGCTGAGTGAGGGACTGGCCTGCTCCTACTGGTGCACATATTCCTACATGGATTAGTCACTGTGAGTTGTTCAGTACTGGAATTTTGCCTACGTTATTATTTGCATACAAGGCATATACACATCACATTATGTAGACTTAAAATTTTGTGTCTCTTTAGATTCCTAGTGATCAAGATCCCAGATTTCTTTTTTCTCAGAGGCTGACACACAGTCATGCCAGTCCAATGGATTAATGTTTTTCTTTCCAGCGGAGTCGGTTTGGTTTTTCCTCTTTTCTCTGTGAACCCAAAACTAGTAAAAAAATTATAATAAAATATCTGATTTTAATCAGTAGGAGGGCAGATGCAACCTCTTATAATTTGTTTACATTATTAGTGAGTTATAGTTGTAATGACGGGTAAAATCTGAATAGCAAACTCGCGCAGTGAAATTATTCTGATGGTACAGTAGTGCATTTTAACAGTATTCCATGACCTTCTCAGCTGGCCCACATACAGAAGGCACCCATACGTTATAAAGAATGATTATGTGTTTTACTGCACCTTTCAGAGGTTTCAGTCAGCGCTGGGTACTAACACATTGTGCAGTTTATAGACATATAAGACACTGACCCTTGTTTTGAAGGTTTTATAAAAGATTCAATGGGATTGATGAGACACTTTGGTGAAGGAAACTACCTTTTGCTGACAGTGCTCATGTTCTTTCTGTTCACCAGGCTTCACCAAGAATATTATTTTCCAGACCCATATTTCCATAATCTCTTACCTTTTTGCTACTCTAGTAAAGCTGAGTAGCCAGACATCCTTTTCTATCTTGTTTTGCTACTGTTGCTTAACAATGAAGGTCCTAACCAAGACTTTCCCTTCCTTGTAATAAACTATCACAGCTCTGATTCCAAAGACAAAAGAAACTCATCGAGAGGGAAGTATTTATCAGAGGATGCTTTGTCTCCTTTTATCTATATTCCTTAATTTTTTAATTCCCTGGACAAATTCACCCCTAGTGCACCTCTGTGGCAGTCAGTTAGTGCATTAGTGACACTATGCTATGAATCACTTGCATCCCTGGTGCCTTACACTCTGGGACACAATGGATGTGCTGTATTAGTGATAAAGAGCTCTTGGGTGTTTGAATCAGATTCCTCATTCACCCAATTGAACAAGGCCCCTAAATCCAGATAGATTAAGCTACCTTGATTGCTGAGATAATTTGATCTCAATTTTCTTCACTCTGCTTGAACTGGTGGAATCAGAGGTAAATCACAGTCCTACTTTCTTGACATTTTCCTTGTACAGCTAATCCTCTCCTTCAAAGATTTCCACCCTTCCCAAATCCTCATTTTCAAGAATCCCAAAGAAACTCCTTGTGAACCTGTCTCATTCTGGGATCATAAATGGGCTGCTCATTGAGGCACTTCTTCATTTCACACATTGTCTCCTGGGAGCTGACGGGCAGGATGGCTGCTTCTTTCTTCACCTCTGTGAAAGTCACCTCATTACAGCCAGCGGAGCCCCATTTAAATCTGAGCTCCGACCATGCCGTACCTACAGCGTGGCATAAAGCACAGTTCCTCTTCGCTTGTGACAAAGTTGCCTACGTCTCAGACTTGTTTTAGTTACACCATAACTCAGGCTGTTGCTTCTCGCCACCAAAAGGGGTGAGTGGAGGGAAGGCTGACCTTCTCTCTAGTCCTTGGAATGCTCTAGTCCATAGGAATGCTCCCCATTTGCCTACAGTGGCAATGAGAGTTTTTCAACACAGCATCACCAGGGATATAAATATATCTGGAGAAACAGAAAGGTCACTTGAAATCTTTTACTCAGAGCGGTGGAGTAAGACTGCACATTTGCACACCCTTGCTACCCCCTGTGTGAAAGTAATGGGCCAGGCCACTGTTTTCTTACATTTTATATCCGACTACCACCAACACACTGGAGCCTTTCCCACTGACTGGCTTCGCACACACATCCACACTGTGTTCCTTGTGCTTTCTGACATAACCAGGCAGGGGATGAGTCTTTAGCCGCACCTAAACCTTCCTAAACCGGCACAAAAATGTCTGGATTTCTGTCTCTGACTCTCGTTACCTGTGTAAGCAGAAGCGTCTGTGGAGCAGAAATTCAAGGCTCTTAACCACCTCTTACACTGTCGGAAGAGAAAAGCAACTGTTTGGTGAAACAAGCAGGAGCCCGGTGGTAAGGAAGAAATATGTTCTAAGTTGCAGATAATACAAAGTATTCAAATTGTTGGGAACGCTTCATGGGAAGCAGGAAAAGTATTGAAACAGCTAACTTGAATTTCAAGCATCCTCTCCAATATCGTTTTGGTCCCTCAGTCTGTCCCTTTCTAAAGTACTGGTTTGTTCCTCCACCTAATGGATGCTACCTGAAAGCCTGTCACATTTAACCTGGTGATGTGTAAAAGTCAAAGAAATGTGAATAGAGAACATGGGAGAGCAAATAGTTTTTTGAGTTTGGTATGGGTCTGAATAAACAGATAAATCCAGTGCTGACATTAATTATTTCTATTGACCTGTCTGTGGATACATGGTCAACAGGGTAAAGAACATAATATCCTGTGGCACTGTTTCCACCTCCACCTCCTTATAGTTGCACTGAAGTTTGTTAAACTGCATTTAACTGTTTAACTGCCAGACTTAAGGAGGTAGCATAAAATCTGAAGGAGAAAATGAGTTGAAAATTAATTTCTAAGAAGACTTGGGCACCCTGACACAGCTGATCAGGAGAGAGGAAGAAAAGTTAATACATGCTAAAGACAGCAGATCGTTAAAAAGTACTGATAATAAAAACCACTAAGCAGGTAAAGCCCTGGACTCTGACTGACAAGAGAGATGTTCTATGTTCTACCACTATGCAGACAGTAACAAACCCAAAACTTGTTCAACACCTCGCAGTAAACAACAGCAAAAAGCTACATACACTTTGGCATTGACTTGAGGGCAATCCCCTCCTAGTCTATAAGACCGGTCTCTACGCAGTAAGAGAGTCTCTAACAGTTTAAACCACTGTCAAAGTATTCACATTGTCACATCAGCAAAGTTACTTAAAAAAAACCCACAAAACACTTGGAAAAAAACAAAGAAAAAACTCTCTGGCAAGTTCTGCCGCCACAGGGAGGAGGGTAAGATCTCAGGTCAATTGATGCAGTTGTACCTTACCTGGTTCTGCAGTTTAATTCCTCCAAGCACCCGTACTCCTTTCCGCTGAGCACAACATGTGCTGGGAACTGGAGCATTTGACCTTCCCCAGTTCTCCGGCAGAAACACCAGCGTAACCTTTACCTTCAGCAAGGAGCTGTGCTCATTTTCCCCCTCGTGCTCCGAGCAGAGCAATCTAATACACCTCATCATGTGGTGTGTTGCCATAGCAGCAATGAATCCAGCTGCTGCAAGACAAAAGACTGACAAAAAGTTGGGTTTTTTTCTCCTGTCCACCCACCCGGTGAAAGTCAGGGTTGTTTTCTTGTGCCGCAAATCTAAGCCAGAGAGACTCATGCCGCCTGCGAGAGCTAAGTTGGGGCAAAGTCTGAAAAGAAAGACATAATTAAACTATAACGTTTTGCTTTGGGGAATTTGGGGTTCATTTTGAAGAAAACAAATGAGTTAATAGTATGAAATCACCACTGATCCCTTAAACAGCTAATCGCTAGATTTCTGCTATTCACTGGTTTCAAAATTTGGGTCCCTATCTCCATAGGAATTGCAATCACATAATCATGCTCAGCAGGTGGAAATGCCCTGGTATAGCTGCAGAGCCAGTGCAGGTGACAAACACCAGATTTACACCTTCGGATACAAAAGAGCCGTGCACTTCCACCCGCTTGGTCTGGAAAAAAACTTTTACAAAATTGTTTGCTTGTGGAACAGAATTGTATTCATCTGGAAAATGCTAAATAATCATTATTAACAGTGCCCTACTGGATTAAGCCTGAGTACTAACCATAGCAGAGCCTTTTGAGTTAAACATTGATGCTTTACAGCTTCAAATGAATTCTTGCACTGCTGATAGCTCAGTAATACCTTTCCAAGTCTGCCTTGGGAAGTGTACTAGAAGACAATTACCACCCCTAAGGTCCCACTCTTGCAACTGCATCTTTGAGAACCAATTCTTCCTGCGAAGCAGGGCCACAGCCTTCCTCCAGCAGTTTCAGCAGACAGAAAAGGAGCCAGGCCTTTCACCTGCAGGCAGTTTCTTCAGGAGCAGGGACTGAACTGGCAGCAACCTGATATGTGCCATACGAACTGTGTCAGGCTTTTCTGAAGTCATCCTAATAGGGTTTTCCCAGCAACCAGCCTTCCCCAAAACCTGCTAGGCATTTTGAGTCGTAATACCTGCTTCTTGTTTCCAAGGTAAAAAGCCTGTTCTAGGTGTGACAGACACTATTGCTGCAGAAGTGTCTTAAGTAGGAATGTAGCCCTGCAACTGTATCATCAAAAGGTTAACTTTTCTACACATTTTTCCATTGCTTTGAATGAGATGGAAGATGCAGCAGTAACAGCCTCTACTACCATGGATCTCGTCCCACCCTGTTAGAGACTCCAAAATAAAAATAAAATGGTAACTACTAATTCATTCTCTCTTACTGCTTTATGAATAGACTTAAGCTCTGTCCAAGTTAATTCATAATATTTTTACCTTATTTTCATACAGAACCTGCCAAAGCTATTTGTGGAATCTGCATTTAACTGTAACTGCCAACAAAGGCTGGCTTTGGAGTTCACAGATCTCCAGTTTTGTAGATGTTTGGAGCTGCAGCTGTTCTAAGAAACCTCTGAAGATGGAAAACAGCAATGCAGGCTCCTGGAAGAGTCACCTTACTTTTCTGTGTAGTAGGTATTTATTTATTTATTCCTTTTTACAATTCTGTCTGGCATTCTGAATATAGGGACAAAACACATGGTGCAATAGGATTCTCCACAGAACAATTTCTACAGTTACCCAATGCATATCCTCTTAATTGTGACTACACAGTGGATTTTCTTTCCCAAACACTATCAGGAGAACAGGTAGGCCATACAGCACATTTGAAGTTGTAAAATGTGATTGAGTTTCAGTTACAATCATAGAATTGCTTAGGTTGGAAAAGACCTTTAAGATTACAATGTCCAACCATTAACCCAACACTGCCGAGTCCACCACTAAACCATGTCCCTAAGCACCACATCTACATGTCTCTTAAATACTTCCAGGTACGGTGACTCCACCACCCCCCTGGGCAGCCTGTTCCAATACCTGACAACCCTCCCAGTGAAGTAAATTTTCCTAATATCCAATCTAAACCTCCCCTGGCACAACTTGAGGCCATTTTCTCTTGTCCTATCGCTTGTTACTTGCGAGAAGACACCAACTCCCACCTCTCTGCAGCCTCCTTTCAGGCAGTTGTAGAAAGCGATCAGGTCTCCCCTGAGCCTCCTCTTCTTCAGGCTAAATGACCCCAGTTCCCTCAGCCGCTCCTCACAGGACTTGTGCTCCAGACCCTTCCCCAGCTCCGTTGCCCTTCTCTGGACATGCTCCAGCACCTCAATGTCTTTCTTATAGTGAGGGGCCCAAAACTGAACACAGGATTCAAGGTGTGGCATCACCGGTGCCCAGTGCAGGTGCACAATCCCTTCCCTAGTCCTGCTGGCCACACTGTTCCTGATGCAGGCCAGGATGCCATTGGCCTTCTTGGCTACCTGGACACACTGTTGGCTCATATCCAGGCGGCTGTTGACCAACACCCCCAGGTCCTTTTCCACCGGGCAGCTTTCCAGCCACTTGTCCCCAAGCCTGTAGCGCTGCCTGGGGTTGTTGTGACCCAAGCGCAGGACCCGGCACTTGGCCTTGTTAAACCTCATACAGCTGGCCTGGCCCATTGATCCAGATCCATCTGCAGGCAGTTGTTACACAGTCATTTGCAAACTCTGTGATAAGTACTTTACACATAAACAACTACAAAAAACCCCAAAAGCTGAAAGGCAAGCAAACTTCCCATGCACATCTACTAATGTTCCAGTCTGTCCTGTATACTTTTAGTGACTTCTCTCTAATTGCATGTAAACAACAAAAAAAGAAAACCTATTGAGGGAGCCTAATGGACTATTAAAGGACTTCACCTATTTTAAAAGAAACAAACACAGGCTTTTGAAAAGCAACATCCCCTCTTTCTGAATCCACAAATGAGATCCAGGTCATGCAGCTGAAACTGCAGGCTGGAGCCCCAGCAGAAGCTTCCCTGCTCCCAGACCAGAGGGCTTTCCCACTCAACAGGCCTTGCGGACCTACAGCACCTGCTCACTGTTTATAGAATGCTGACAACACAAAGACTAACAGAGCCATAATTTCTATAATTCATGTCTGCTCTCGTGTCCTAAGGCTAAAAAGCAGCCTCCTGTGTCACTCATGATTTCACGCTTTCAGTCTTTCTCTCTTCTGCTGCGTTTCCCCCCCCCCAGCCCAGTTCTCCTTCATATGGGTTTGTAGCAAACTTTAGGGGACCTGAAGCAAAAGCAGGCCAGTTGTAGACATTGCTTGTCAGTAATGGGGGATAGCCCTGAACCCTTCAGTGTATTTAACACAGGTAGGCACACGGAATGTGTTCCTAAGGAAGGTGGGAACCAGCTTCCAGGTGGCACTTACTTTTGTAGGGAAAGGGTTGGGCATGGCTTGAAGCATCATTGCATGCTTACTGTTGTGGAACAGTCGGTTAATGCACTACCTGGAAAAAGCCACAGGAGATCGAGCCAATGTCAAATGTACTCAAAGGAAGGTTACTCTGCCTTTCTAAAACGCGTGTTGGCATGGGGCTGCTTTGCACTGATGGCATCAAGCCTGTCTGGACTTGTAAGATGAATGGTAAGATGAACTTTACCATTTACACTAAGAAATGCTGCTGAGCCTTCTAGAGGGCTCTCTTCCTACTGCTGTGGGATAACGGATCCTCTCACACAATACTCGACACAAAAAACAGAGGTAAAGCCTGGCTCCTCCCAGAACTGATTCCCTCTGAGGAACTCAGCCTGAAGCAGCCATCAACACCTGACTCCTTTAAAACACATTGTGAGCACAAGGGATGGAGTAGCAGCACTGCTCCAGCACTGCTCTGGCATTTCTGAAGCCAAGCAGGAACCAGTGCAAGGAATCACATCTCTTCTTGCAGCACCTCTGTCCTGGCACCGGGCAGTTGCTTGGGTAGGCAAGCAGAAAAGGCCTCCCTAGTGCCACCCAAATGGCCGAAGGTTGATCTGCAGAGCCCAGATATTCAAAGATATTAAAAGCAAATCCCTGGCCTGTTCGGGTCTGTTCACTGCTGGCTTTCTGAGCCACAGACAATCACAGTTTTAGACTTTCCTTTATACAGATGCCAGCGCTCATTTTTTCCTCATTTAATTGCTTTTACAAGGAGCCAGAACTACTAAGCCCCATCGACCCAAGCTGCATCCCAGCTAAGCCAGCCTCTGCATCTCGGCAGAGCTGGTGGGAATGGCACAAGGGCACCCAGCTTGCTCCCGAGGGGGTCGGCAAAATGTTGTGCCAGCTCTGGCTCCCAGCCTGCCACGTGGACCCCAGCAAGCCTCCATACAACTGCCCCGACATCACCATGAGGTGCTCCCTGGAGAGCTGGGTCTTACACACCCCAGCAGCATGGGTCCAGCATGGCTTTGGGGAACCCAGGAGCTCCCCACAAGCTGGAGCATGGGAGGGCAGAGCCAGGCACGGCTGCAGCTGCACTGGCACTAGCAAGCCTGCCTGGACTCATGCTGATTCAGGTGCCCTTCCCAAATTAATAATGCTTCAGGACAGACGGTGGAAATACACTGCAGAAACACCTTCGCGGCTGAGCCACTTCGTGGTACCTCAAGTATTGTGTTCTGGCAGTGCTGGGGAGGCAGCACGCAGGGACAGGAGCAAGCAGCCGTGATGTGGCACAGGAGGAGACCTTGCACTGAGGCAGGTGCTCAGTTTGTTACAAAACTGCACCTTTAATTTCGTAATAGCTGAAAAAGAGTTGTGACAACTGAAATCTGTACAGCTCCTCCTTCCTCCTACTCCCTGACAATCCCACTGTCCCATAGCTGGCAGTGCACACCACTCGCAGCCAAAAGCCCAAGCAGAGAACCCACACTGCCCTGATATTTTGATTATCTGATGAGCAGGATTTCTCGCTTGATGACTGCCTTCCATTGCAATTAAACTCTGAATGTGAAATAAAGTACTTTCACCAAAACAAGTCGGAATGAACAAATACTCTGCCACCTGGAGACTGGGCTCAGCCTTGTGTTTCTCCAACCAGCGCTGAGCCCACTGGGCGGCCAGGAGGACAGGTGTGCCGCCCAGGTATGCCCTCACACTGAGTCAAACGAGGAACCGTTCCTTGTCAGAGAGCAAGTACAGCGACCCTACCTGCACTCGCCTCCACAGCTGCACGCGGGAAGAGAAAAAGAGAGAGGAAGCAAGCAAGAAGGATATACATCATTTCCAGCCTCTGACCCAGCATTCCTACCTCTTCTGCAAAGTGAATGTGCTGGCTGTGAATGACCTAGGAACTGGGAGGTTTGACCTGTGTTCCCCCTTGCTGCCACAGGCATCCTTTCCCACACAGGGCTAGTCTCTGCGATCCCTTATTATACACTGGTGAGCTGCTTATAACTTTTTGGTTGCTATTCTGCATTGCTTATTTACTTCTCCTTTTGTCTACGAGAACTCACCAGCTGCCACAGAGCACTGTCAAATATTTGCCATCCATGTCAAGACTTTGTCAGGTCTGGCCATGCATTTTCTCTCTCTCTCAGGTGCTTGACATGTTCCATGCCTCGTCGTGCTGCTCTTCCAGGGAATGGTTACTATGGCACTAAACAAAGGCCAGCGATCGCCGTATGAAACAGCAATGCTGGGGAGAAAAAATGTTTGAAGACTGGACCACAGGTATGCAGCTGAGTGACAGCCTGTGCATTTCCAAAGCATGGGAAACAACATGCAAGCACAAGGGGCCAGGGACCGGTCTCATGAAACGGGCTTTTTCTAATGTTTCGCAAAAGGGCAGATTTAAGAAACCATCCCTGAATAAATCAGCTATTAGTTTCCCTACAACTGTGGTCACTTCAACGCTCCTGCAGAGAGTGTTTTATTTGAAACCCATTTCTTCCTCTGTATTTTAACATGTTGCTACAAAGGCAATAGCTCAAACCACCTCAAAAACCATCTGGGCTAAATCAGCCCAACCACAGGCCTCTGGCCACTCACCCAAAAGCAACGTGGCTGCTGCTGGTCCGGCCCAGCACCTCCTGCTCTCCCACTCCACCCCCCAGCTACACGGCCATCCTGCTGTACCACCTCCCAGGAAACTTAGGCATGAAGCAAGTGCGTGTGCTGGGGCACACGTGTTGTAACAGGCACGCAGCCATAATTTGATGTAGATGCTTGGGTTTTTCACTTTGGGCAGCCCATTTTAAAAGAGCGCACGGTTTCTTTCAGCGGTTCCATGATAAATCGCATTTAAGACATAAATAGATGTAAGAAATGGACAAGGTGCAGAGAGCAGACGATCTGAATTTGCATATCTTCTATTTTAAGCATCTAACAGGAATGACCTGAATTGCCCACATGGAGACACCTGCCTCTCTACAATGAAGTTACAGGGAATTGCTGCTCCTAACGTTGTTCTCTGAACTGCATCCAACTTGGATGCTTAAAGCAGATGGTATCAGTACATCTCCTAAGGCTCTGCTTCGAGTAGACAAACCCTAACCTCTTAAAAAAATTAACAAAATCACTTACAGGAGTGCAGCCCTAAATCCAGGCGATCCAGGGGCTGGAGAGACCTTCTGCACAATCCCCTTATGCCAGAGTGGTCCAAACAGCTGCTGACAGAAGAGCAATGTGGGCTTCTGCCAAAAGCTCTAGGTTACTCCACCCGTTTATTTCCCCTCACCTCAGCTAATCAGCATAAACTGAAGAGAGTCATGCCAGTAGAGAAAAACAAACCTCAGGGGGCAAACAGAGGCCAGCTGAGGAGGAGGGTGGAAGTCAGGAGGTGGCACCCTCCCCTCTGAGTTGGTTCCCGCAGCGGTGGCGGATGGCGAGTGCCAATGGATGGCAAGGTGCCAAACAGTACTTCTGATCACCTACCATTAAGGGTCATGCAGTTCTCCTCCGTAACACTCTGGCCAGATGACGTTATCTGTAGGTCATTCTGGTTGCTACAGTTTTCCCGGCAGTTTCAGTCGGACACAGAAGTCTTCCTAGTTTTCTGACCCTAGATCCAGATTGCTCAGATAGGAACGGGTATAAAGATTCCTGTAAATACAAGGTTTTATACAATCTCCCAGAATGTTTAATCCCTGTGAATATTAGAGATATATTTACGTACCATCATTATCAAATCTTGTGTGGTTTTGTTATCGTTCGGGGTTTCTTTTTTGGCTACATCTGCCACAAAATACAAAAATTCTGCCTCGTGAGAGATCTAAGGATTTTCTGCCCACAGCTTTGCATAAACTATACATGGAGATTTGCCTCTGTAGGTATGTGGTAGGAATCCTGTTAGCATTTATATATGCCTCCCTAGATACTTATTCCATGCTTTAATTAACCCCAGGATTTGAGCTTTTCATGAGAAAATTATCTAGCAGGGCCACTGTAGTGTGATTTAACCCCTCAGCCAGAGAGAGACAAGGATATTTTATTGTCAAAATTGAGAAGGATATGCCAACAATCCTTCAATCACAGCATTTCACTGGCAGTAATGGCATCATGGTAAAACCAAAGTCACTGAAAATAGTACCATGGCATGAGTAGCTGAAAAGCCAAAATTGATATGCATGTCTGGTCCATTTTTTTGCAGTTAGTTTAAGGATAACAAGGGAATTGCACCGTAAATATCAGACAGAGTGCTTTTATAACCAGAACCTGGTATTTTACATCCACAGCTTGGCACAAGCTACAAGGGAAACTGATGAGGAGAGCGCATCCCACCCCTTACCCCAGGTAAACATTAAGTTGCCACAAATTTTAGAACAGTTAAGCATCTACATTTGAGAGCAATTCTGCGGTTGGGCAGGTAGAGTGGGGCTGGAGCAAAGAGGCCACCAGCTAGGTTAGACCCCCGGACCACTCCTGATCTCCCCCAAACCCTGGGGACAGAGGAAGCAGCAGTGGCATCATACTCCCTGGCAGCTGTCAGGACCAAGCAGGAAGCAGCACCCATCTCTGTGGGGCTCCTGCTGCTAACTCGGGGCTGCAGGTCCCAGCAGCTAGCTGAAGGCATGCTCCAGTGAGGTCTAGGCTACCTGGAGCACTACCGAACTGATACTACAAGCTTCACTGCCTGGAATTTTCCTCCTCAGATAGAACTTTTTATTAAAAAAAAAAAAAAAATTAAATCAATAAACATTTTATCCATATGCTATTGGGACCTGACTGCCTATCTGGGGCTGAACCTGGCTCCAGGTTTACAGAAGAGAGGGAAAGAACCAGACTCAGACGATAGGTGAAGTAAACAGTGTCCAAACACCATGGCAACGAGAACAAATTCCTACCTATCTGCTTTTGTAAGCGTCCTCTCAAGCTTGCTGCCGTGTTACCCTGCTGCCAGGCAGCGTGTGCATTCTGCTATGAGGCTGTAACAGCACACCTCCCCGCACGCTATGAAAGTTATTGCGCCCTCAAGCAACAGTAATCTGCGCAGGATTTGGTCTGACTACTACGCTTCTTGCGATAAAGAACCACAGTATTTCTATGAACAGTCCTTAAAAGATAAAATCGACCTTTTTTTTAAAAATCACTCTCTGACTTTCAAATACGCTGTTATTAGGTGATACTTAAAATGACTTTAAATAAAACAATTCTATAAATAAATAATTTTTTTATTTCTTCTGTTTGCTTTATGGTTTCAACGGCACTTTCTACTTCTGTTTGTGCAGCTTTTCAATATAATAGCAGAGGAAAGGGAAAGTAGTAACAGAATAAAAGCAATCTTGAAATAAAACTATGGACAAGAGATTAAGGGAAGTGCACTAAGTGAAATTATTTTTTACTCTTACTTTAATATTTGATTACACTTCATGGCCCATCTACACTTTTTGAAGGGAGAAATAAAGCAAGATTTTGCTGCAATTTTACATATTGCTTTATTATCTTACCCCAAATGCTTTTACTTATAGTTGTGTGCCTTTAGCGACTTAGTAAGTTTGGAAAATTAGTAGGAGGCAGTAACACGTCTGAGATCCTTCCATCTCCTCACCGACCTTGCAGAGCTGGCCGTTTCCCTGTATGTTTGCCCTAACACAGGGAGAAGACCCTCAGTGAGTACTGGGCTCACAGGATCTCATTGTTCCTGGCATTATGGAGTGGATCCAGACCCACACTCAGGCATGGACTTCAGAGAAACAGAGGCTGGACCTTGCCTTAGCTGGCCCACCAGCCTGCTGCTCGTGCTGGCCCAAGGCACTGTCCACCTGCATCACAGACAAGCCAAGCGCATGTAAGGCTATGTGTACCACCAGTCTAAATCTCCTGCCATTTAACCCATCGTATTTTGCAGAGTAGACCTCCATCATCTGGCTGGCTTCAAGCAGGCAGTAAATTCCATCTTCAGAAGGCCCAGCACCACATCTAGCAAACAAGCATCTCTGAAGAGACCCACTGCCGGAGGCCAGCGTGCCCCCACGCAGGGGAGGCCAAAGCTGGTGATGTGAACACAAGTGAGGCTCACGGGATGTGCTGAAGCTTAGCCAGCCCCTGCTCCGCAGTGCAGAGGGTCCCTGCTTTTGAATCCAGTGAGTCCAGTTAAGTGCATACATAAGCTGTGGGACAACGGGAAACCAATAAATCTTGCATTAGCAGAGATGCAACTATTAAATAAAAACAGCTCTTGATTTTCATTTATGGGCCTATTTACATTTTTTTTCTTAATTCATGCACTGGGATGCAGCGCTTTCCCTCTCCCTAAATCTCTTTCAAAGCACGTTAATGTGCCTTTTTTTTTTTTTAATTTAGCAAAAGTAAAACCAGACAGATTCAGCAAATCTAATACTACTCAGAAAAAAGTAACATTAACTAAATAGGGCACTATCAGCAACAATTACAGTAATGTGTAAGTATAACTGCATCTGTCTGCTATTAGCATGAAACGTAAGCATGAGAAACAGCACCGGGATGAACGTAAACGTCTTTCTAGAGAGACCTTTAAGGAAAGTGTGACTACAAACGCAGGTAAACCCCAGTGCTGGTTTTTACAAGACTTGAACCAAAGCAGGTCTGACTTTCCTGTTGGGAGTATGGTAAAGCACATAGTTATATAGCTAACGAAAGGGAAGGTGGAGAAAGACAGAACGACACAGGCAATCTGAAATTGTTAATTGTTGCAAACTAATGATTGTGTTTCAGTGAACTGTCATTGTGCAGTACATGAAGCACTCTCCAGTGTCCAACTGAAGGCACTGCAACAGGACATCCCAATCCCTTCAGCCGGCCATACGATTAATTACTATACATACCACTGTCCAAAGAGATCCAAGTTTGGGAGCTGGGACCTTGTTCATAATATCCACACCTTCTCTCACTCAGACTCACAGGTTCACAGAGTGTTAGGGGTTGGAAGGGACCTCTAGAGATCACCTAGTCCAACCCCCCTGCCAGAGCAGGATCACCTAGAGGAGATCACTCAGGAACAAGTCCAGGTGGCTTTGGACAGTCTCCAGGGAAGGAGACTCCCCCACCTCTCTGGGCAGCCTGTCCCAGTGCTCTGTCACCCTCACAGGGAAGAAGGGTTTCCTCATGTTCAGGTTGAACCTTCTGTTTTCCAGTTTATGGCCATTGCCCCTAGTCCTGTCACTGGGCACCACTGAGAAGAGCCTGGCCCCACCCTCCTGACACCCACCCTTTAGATATTGATAAGCATTGATAAGATCCCTCCTCAGCCTCCTCTTCTCCAAGCTAAACAGACCCAGCTCTCTCAGCCTTCCCTCACATGGAAGGTGCTCCAGGCCCTTCATCATCTCAGTGTCCCTGCGCTGGACCCTCCCCAGTAGCTCCTTTTCCTTCTGGACCTGAGGAGCCCAGAACTGGGCACAGCACTCCAGGTGAGGCCTCACCAGCGCAGAGTAGAGGGGGAGGATAACTCCCCTCGACCTGCTGGCCACGATCTTCTTCATGCATCCCAGGATGCCACTGGCCTTCTTGGACACGAGGGCTCACTGTTGGCTCATGGTCAGCCTGTTGTCCACTAGGACTCCAAGGTCCTTTTCCCCAGAGCTGCGCCCCTGCCAAACAGCCCCCAACCTGTACTGGAACATGGGGTTGTTCTTCCCCAGAGGCAGCACTTTACACTTGGCCTTGTTGAATTTCATTAGATTTCGTTTACGTGTGAAATGTTGCATGGGAAATGGAAGTGCATCCTGGCTGAAATTAGCTCCAATGGTTGAACGGGCTCCCAGCTTCCACCAGGAACCAGTTTGTTGCAATCTTCAGACACAAAGCCTGAAACAGACTTCAGAAATACTGCAGCAACCCAGTTTCCAAATCTAAAACTGGCAAGTGGTTTCACATGTGTCTCCTCAACCAGTATGGGATTGGAACACTTGGAAGACCCTCTCCTGTGCCCACCTCCATCCCAGCATGTGGCTCTGCAGGGGAGGGAGCTCCCCTGCGAGGCTGCAAGAGGCATTGCCCACAGCCACCCCCTTGTTAGTGCACAGAAAGACTGTCAACCCCAGCTAATAGCAGCTGGGGCAAGAGGATTAGGGAGCATAGGAACTGAAGTACCCAGGGGAGGTATCACCCCTGAACTGGGTCACTGGGGAATCTGTCTGGGCTTGTAGGATGGAGTCAAGGCTGTGGAGAACACAAGTACTGCTGAAGTCAGCTGTCTGGTTTGCCTTCTCCTGACACTTATCCCACTGATTTCCCTTAAAAACATCCAATAAGGAGTTTTAGCATAAGGGTTTCTGGCAGGGAAGTCTGTAAAGAGTTAATACATTTGGTTTCCAGCTTTGGCAGGCTGGATTCATTTCCTACTTATATTGCAAATGAAAACAAATTCAATCTTCTCCCTGTGCTCTTCCACAAAAAAAGAAGTTCCCACTCCATTTCAGTGGATAAACAGCCTTTTGCTCTGGAGAGGTCAGTATGGGAAAGCAAAGGAGTGATGTTGATTAAAAAAAGAGGCAAAACAGTCCCTGTCTTCCTGAGAAGACCTGCACAGGTCTTACAACAACCATACTGAGACCACCTGATGCTGCAGATAGAAGTGACTCTTAGGCAGCAATCCTTTGGATTGTGTTCCTGATCGTTTCAAAATACAGCATCAACCCAAACTGCATTCGTGCTAAGTGCCACAGTAGCTTTAACTAATTATCACTGAACAAGGACATTCCTTCATTAGATTGTAAATGACGTGGTCGAATAACTTTTAGCAATTTCACTGTCGTCAATTTAAGCTCTACTCTGAATATCAGCTGAAAAGTTGAAAAATATTCTTCTAAAATCGGTTTAGCGTCTTTCTTTGGCAATGTTTTCTTTCTTTCATTTTTACCTAAATCTAATTAGAGCTAGCAATATTTGTTATTTGTACCAGACAATCACCATAGCAGGGAGGGATCTGTAACTGTGAACCAAATAACCGAGTGTTACCAAAACAGTTCCAGAAACAACGTTTGACAATTCATAAAGTGCCACATATGGCAATACTCGGGCCAATACTTCTCCCTGAAAACAAAAAAAACCTCAAAGCTGATTTCTGTCTTAAGTTGTGGATGAGGTTCAAAACATAACATGAATCCTCCTCACCCCTTCCTCTGATCCCTGACCAAGCTAAACCTCAGCGTTCAAAAGGCACCTGGTCCCTCAGCCTTCAAATTTTGGGCTAAGAAATATACAGAGGACTGCCATCCCTAGTACAAAAGGTGAAACAGGACAAAAATTATAAAATAGGAGTTTGATTTGCCTGCATATAAAAAAGATGAGCGGAGACATCTGGGAAGCTAGATCTCCTGGTGCCAGGAAACATTTCATCCATAGCTGTCCTAAAACATACCACTGAACTCATGGATGCTAATATGTTCTTTCACAGACTGTCAATCTTCCAGTAAAAGAGCTATATCTAATCATGTCTCACTTCTGCATCCTCAAATTTCCCACTCTAATTCCACCAAAAGATGCATGTCAGAGTGAACCTGTGGAAAAGACAAGAGCTCCAAAATACTGCATGCACTACCAAACCGCACGCGACTTCTCCTCTTCTGCCTGTGATCAGAGATAGCATCCTTTATTACATGTGTACCTTGAGTGTGGGGAGAGGCCAGCACCCTGGTACTCACTTCCTCACACCTGGCAGACAGTGACATCCCGGACTGTGGATGGGAGCCTGAGGACATGCTGACCTACTCCTTTCCAGATCCAGCCCTTTCTGAAGTCAGGGGAGCTTCCAGTCCCCAGGATAGTGCTGTGAAAGCCTGACTCCTGCTTCCCTGACACACAGGTGTAATAGGCACAATGGCATTTCTGCCCACGGGGTATTGATGTATTCTGAAATTCCTTCCCATCTCACCTTTATTCCGAGTGTAAACCAACAAAACGTGAAGCATGAGAGGAAGGATTTCTCTCTGCTATTACTCACCTGCAATGGAAGCTCTAAAGTACCCTCTAAATCCCATTCTATGGCTTTGTGGGCTCTATTTCTCCTTAGCCAGCTTTGAACATCTCAAAAGCAGTGTCTGTCCTCATCCCACTGTGAAACCGCACCGCGTTTTCTGCCCTAAAGCACCTATTCAGCAATTCTGGACAAAGGAAAACCTGCATCACAGGATGCTCGTATAAGGGGCAGAGGATGTTTATGATGCACATGAATCCTGTTGTATTTCGACCTGCAAGCGGAAAGGACAGAGCCCTTCAGGTGACTAACAGCTACCCATTCTCAGGGATGATTCTTCACATCAAGCACTGCAGTAGAAAACCCTCTATGACCTGATGAGTGAAGTGCACTGTGACTCAGGAGATGGAGGTGAGCCTGCCCTCTTGGGATTCAGGCACGTACAATGACTGAGGAATTACACCGTGGACCTCCAAATGAAGCACTTGGGTAAATATAGACAATCTTGACATCAGCCTTACCTATCTTTACAGCTATTATTAATATATCTAAGGATAAATGTTGGGGGAAGATCGCTAGGAATTTGATTTCCAAGCAATCAAGTCAAATACATCTGCAGCTGATTAAAGCAGTATTAATTTAACTAGTACTGAGACAGCCAGTCAGCACTTGGGAGCAAGAATGCAAATGAAGTGTTTGCTTGTCTGTAAGATTGAGAGCTGGGACTCCTGGGCATCCCGGGTCTCCTGGGCATCCCGCGTGTGCAGCCAGGGCAGCAGACACTACAGAAGCAGCGGCTCTGCTGAAATTCATGCAGGTCATGAAGCAACCATACCTGAGTGACGGGTCATTGGACTGTGGTAAAAAGATGCATAATGAAACAGACTGAGACTCCTGCATTTTAAAATGAACGCTTTCTAGGGTGAGGGAAGCAACGCCCAAAATGCAGACCACATAGAACAATGTATTTATCTCATTATACTGTAGGAGAAGGGACAAATATAAAAGGCACCAAGTTGCTCTGACCCACAGCCTAAGTAATGTCAACCTGTGTCCATCCTGACTGCCCTCAGGTAGCATCAGCCCAACAGACCTGTTTACTTTGTCTATGATGGGTTCTTACCACGATAAACTATGACAAACCTTTCAGAGATGCAGCAATCCACAATTACTTTTCAACAGATCTGTGTGTAAGCAGGGTCCATATTTACGTTGAAAATAATGTACTCAGGTAAAAATCAAAGCTACTGATGCATTCGCAGTGGATTTCCCTTTTTTAACTTCCTCTTTTGAACATTCCGCTCCTGAACATACCCCACTTGACAACAAGCCCATTGTTCATCTTCAGTTCAATAGCAACAAGGTTGGTTTCCGTATGGAAATCATTTTAATAGTAAAACACAGGGGACCCTTTGCATAAATAGTTCAAATGAAATGTGGCTTTTAAATCAAAGCCAATTATTATTTATATTTCAATATCACTGAAAACATTTTGTTTTAAAAACTGATCCAGAGGGATCCTAGGCTCAACTTCTCTTGAGCTTGGAGGACTAAGTGGAGAGGTGCACCTAGGACTTGCTCCCAGCCTCCCGATTCTCACCACATAGACACAAAACAAGGGCATGTTTCAGAGATATGCTAGGCACCTGGATACCAGCCGACAGAGATTAAATGCCTCACAGAGAGTGCATCGGAAAGCCCACGCAGGTCTGATTTTCCAAACAGAAAACCCTACTAGGAGTTCTTCTGTTTGGTCCACGGTTCTAGTTGCAGGAGGAAGGAGAATGAATCAAACGAGAGAAGGGGAATTGGGAGTACTTTCTCCATTGCGTAGTCAGCCCACTCCTGGCACTATCTGGAGCTCAGTACTGCAACCTCTGTTTTCCTCAGGGCATCTCAAAATCTTTGTTCAGTTCCTGATTTATTCTCCTGTGAGGTCAGAGTTTAGACCTCTGTTCTCCCTAGCAGTGATAAACTTCACTTATTTTTGCTACAGCTAAATCCAGTACTGGTACCTTGAATAAATCTTGGTCTTTTTTCTTTTAAATGACACTGAGCTGAAAACAAATAGAAAGTATTCACATGAAAGATAATTGAAATAAGCTTTTCTGCTCAGACACTGCAGCAAGCATTGCTAACAGGGTCCAAAACTTGCACACGCAAGATGAGAACATTTCTTGTCATACAGTGTGAAAAGCCAAGCCAGCTTGGACTTTTTCCAACAGGAATTTGTAAGAAGAAAATGCTGATTTGTCAAACACAACACCCATCATCTGCATTCCCTAGTTTTGACGACAGTTCTGTCGGAAAGGTTTCTCGGGTCTAAGGTAGAATTTTTGTTCAAAGCCTAAAAGAGGCTCATGTGCATCCAGCAGTTAGAACTCCACTGATGACTGAGAAGACAGATGTTTGGGTCCCTAGCTCTGTCACCGTAGCTCAGGAGCCTCGAAACTGGAATGCCACTGGGAAAAGCCATCCTCCTAACTTTGAGCTGTTAGAATGTATGTGCGTAGGAATAAATCTCTGAATGACATTTTGAAAATAACTTAGCTTTAAATCAATGGTTAATGAAAAAAACTCCAACCAATACTGTGAACACTGACAGATTTCACAACGTAATTCCCTAACTTCTTCTCCCCCTGGCTATAGCCAGCTCTCCAAACAGGAACAGCCTTGTAATTATGCTGGTCTCTTCCACTTTTCACAGTCCTTTGCAATCATACTTTAAAAAAAAATGTCCAGGCAAATTGAAATGAGGAATATAGTCATAAAGATGGCATTATTGAACTAATATGTAATTCAGGAGACCCTGGCTTAATTCCCTATCCGTTCTAAACTCAGTCCCCTGTCTATAAAACAGGATTAATAGCATGTCCTATCTCAACAGCATTTTCCTGAGGACACAGACATGAGACCGATGTGGTAAGACGTTCACATAAGCAAGGAGCTTAGAAATACCCAAGACAGCCTTTGCCAGACCACTCCTGCTAGCACCCTCTGGTCTATAACTGAACTGGCCCAGCACCAGGCTGATACTGAGGAGAAGGACTACTACATCTCCCTCTGAGCCCCGGCCAGTGCTCGTTACACCAGGGAGGAGAGCAAACGAGCCAGACCCAATGGCAGTGGTAAGGAGAAAGGGGGGCTCCTGGGGAGGAGGGTGGCATGGGAAGCCGGAAGACACTGGGGAGGACAAGAGGAGAACTGGGCAGAGTAACAGGTAAAGACATGATGAAAGACAGGATCAGAGCAGGAGAGAGGGGACACAGCAGAGGGAAATGATAGCAAAAATATAGAGGGGAAGACGTAAGCAGCTATAAAGGAAACTTTCTTGCTCAAGGCATGTGTGCTTCACCTATGAATCATAACCATATTAATGATCATTAATTGACACTCATCTACTCACTACCATCAGTAGTTTCTGGAGCTGCTCGGGAAACCCAGTGGGAGTTGGTTCAGGTTTCAGTGCAGGTTTTCTCAGAAGTTTCAGTTCTTATGTTCCATGTGTCTTCTAACAACATCTGCAACATCCGCTCCGAGCAGCCTCAGTATGTCACATTCCTCGCACCACACAAACACACAAAATGACAATTAACTTACAACACACACCCCACACCTCCCTGCAGGGCAGCTGCACAGCATCAAATACCTTTCCTTCTTAACCAAAGGCCTCACTCCCTGCACCAGGATCAACATCAACGTTAGCTGTGAAGAGCACCAGCGAGGGAAACCGACTGATCAGTCCATCTTCACCCACCACTCACGCCATACGCCAGACATCCTGAATGCTCAGCCCTGAGTATTTCACCACTCACATGTCTGCTAGCCTCCCTCTAAACTGCCACATAAATAAGGAGATAAGAAAATAGCAACCAGCATTGCAACATGCCTTGGATTCACTGCTCTTTGTGAAAACATAAATGGATATAAAGGTTGAGCTGGAGACGAGGGCACCTTCTTTCTCTCCCTAACTCACTCAGACAGTATAAAAGCTTTCAAACATTTCTTCCCTGAACATGAAAAGGAAAAAGCAGCTGCTAACACAGGCTGTTATTTGGGAGGCTGTTAATAGAAATCAGGCAGAAACATATAGCTCTCCCTGCCTCTCACACACAACATTGTTACGACGCAGTCTAATAATTGAGCAATAAATCAAGTGAGCCAAAAGCCTAAACATCCCCCCGGCTCCCCGGAGCAACTGCACCAGCTTTCATCCTTCTGGTTAATAGTGCTTAACTCTCACCCAAGTGACATGAAAGGCACCATCTTCGGAGGAAGGCAAGGATTTCCCAAGGAATTCACCCAGGTACGTGCTACGACCACTGGTTACAGATGCAATGAGGGGGGAACCTCTTTCTTGTGTATTTTGACAGCTTGAAAAACTTATTTACTGAAACAATAACTACAGCTCTTACATTGTTGTATAGGACCTTTAAACACTACAGGATTTTTGTAGTAAATTCCAGTGTATTGCTGCAATTTCCAATCCACCCATCTTGAGAGTGAAATTGTAAGACACAAATAGACAGCCCATTTCACCGATCAGAGCCCTTCAGATACCAGTTCTAAACTGAGCAGATGCAAAAGCCCTTGGGAAAATCTTTGCTTAATGTCAACGGTTTTATTTGGTTCTTTGTGGATGCTGTATTTTTCACTACCTACCGAGTATCTCCGCACTTCAAACGTACAGCAAGTAGCGCTCACTGATGTTTTTCTAGACCAGGCTTCCCCTTGCCTCAGCCACCAGAGTTCCAAAGAAATACTGTTCAGACACCTGCTATTATGTTTTTGTTATTTCCACTAAGGCCTTACAATTACACTAATCTGGCCACAGCCTGAAACCAGGACTTACTGAGCCGATGCACAGCCAGAGGCAAGTGGACCTGTGTCTTTATTCACAGCAGTGTAGACCCAGTGATTCTACTGATTTTGCTGCTGGATGTTTCTGGACCAGCAGGACTGAGCCAACTGGCTGCTACTTTCCAAAGTGAGGTTTTTCTCATGGTAAAGTCAAACTAAAAATGTCTGTGCTTATTAGAATGGACAACTAACTTTTGGGGAGAAACCCCTTAGAAATGAGGGATGGAAGGAGAGAAACAAAGCACCGATACCACTGTAAAATTGTGTGCCATCAGGACGGCAGTGCTGAGACACACTGAATTATGTGTAATGCTGAAGATTAGGATTCTTACATCAGAGGAAAAAAATCTTTAAATGGAGGTCACGCATTTCTGTGTTGGCTGTAAGACCCAGGACAAGACGAAGGGAAAGCCTTTCACTTGGTGTGGGGTTTTTTGATCCTCCTGTTGTCTGCACATGCAGTGCTGAAAACCACTCCCTCCAGTCCCGAGCTGAAGCTAGGATGCCCTAACCATTAAAGCAGCCTGTGAGTGACAGGTCACTCAGCAGCACAAACCTGACCCACAGCCAAGGCTGTCACACAAGCACATTGGTGTCAAATCCTCCTCAGCATACAACGTGAAGCTTACGCTGGCTTGACACCATGCACAGGAGGTCACCCCATCAGTGCTTCCTGAGCAGCTCCTAGCCTGCAAAGTGGGGATCGGTGTTTTGCCACCTCCTCCCCTGGTGTTAGGTGTTAGACAGCCCAAGGCTGGCCCTGGGAGCCGAAAGTCTGATGTGCTGTACTGTCAAACAGCAGCCGGGGAGAAGGTGGCCAACCTACAGAAGGATGGTTCAATGCTGCTTGGTTTCTTCACAGCTCTGGCTTCTTGCTTTTCACTCTTGGACCAATACATGTTTCTGGGTGACAGAAATTGTCTGTGGCCAGTAATGGAAGGAGGCTTTTCTGTTACTTGTTTCCCGATCACTGGAAATGGCAGAGGACAATCTCCGTGATGGAGATGTTCCCTCCCATGTCAATGCTTGCACGGCTGCAGCCTGTCTGGTGCCATCTGGCTACAGCCTGGGCAACGTTATGGGTATAGATAGGCCCAATGTGCATTTTAAGGTCCAACTTTGCTCAGCCAGGCCTAGGCAGCCTCGGGTGCAGTGGGAGTACAAGGCAAATGTCAAACACCAGCTGTGTCTTTGCATTTTGCCGGGGAGAGAAAATGGAGAGGTAAAATACCACTTACTACACAGACCAGCGGGCCCGGCTCAGGACACGAAGCCTGGGAACATTCACACCCCCATTTGACCATACCCTAATGCTATTAAACATGGAGACCTCACCTCTGGCTCAGGAAGCCCTCAAGCCACAGATGTTTCTGTGCTGGGAAAATATTCTGGATGACCATCAGTGTTTTTTCCTTACTGTTGGTGCCCCGCTGAATGGAGACACGTGTGACACCCAAGGGCTGTTCGCAAGCTCTTACATCCGCAAAGGGAGCAGCTGTACGTTACTGCTCCTTCGGGAGCAGATCTGGTGTGGGAGTATCCTGGCAGCCAGGTGGATGAAGGAGCCAATGCAGCCATGAGGATGGTGACCTCGGCACAAGAAGGAGGGACGAAGAGTGTAAGTGGAGAAGGGATCTGCCACTGACGGCACAGTGACACGGACTCGCAGCCTCCAAAGCTGTGCTGCCAGCTCAGGGCAGCTTTTCTCCCTGCTTATCACACGGAGAATATGACACCTGTCTTGGGGTGCTCCCTCGACTGTTAGCGACTATCACACGCCCCGAGCAGATATTTCAGGCTGAGCAACCTGACAAATTTCCCCATGGACTAGAAAAACAAATAATTTCTTTCCCCCCTGCCAAGTGACTTGTTTTCTTTGTTTTAAAGAAAGAAAGGAATCCTTGTTCTTCTGCTGAATAAGACACCTGGTATTCAGCAGTGACTTGTTTGTTCTGGGGGAAGCGGAACGGGCTCGGGTTAAACTTGCTACGTTTTAGCACAGTTCAAAATTCAAAGGATGCCCCTTCAAAAGCTGCGTTAGAGTGGAGCCAATGCTTTTACATATAACTGCATGTTTTCCAGGGAGGCTGTGCCTATTGTGGCTGCTAGGAGGTCCATCAGCTAAGGTATGATATCAGGATTATTTTTAGAAAAATACAGGCTGGGGGAGGAGGCAGCATGTGATCAGAGATGCAAAAGCCTTTCTTGGACATGGATCTTTTCTCCTTGGGGCTTAAAGGATATGGCTGTAACAAGACCTTTTTGTGCACAAAACCAGGAAAAAAATCTGGCTCAGCCTAAAGCTTTATTTTCCATGGCAGTCTCCTCTTCTCCTTCTATGGTCCAGTTTCATACTCTGCTCAGTAAGCAGCTAATGCACGGCTCCCTTGGTTGCAGAAGCAAAGACTCAAGCAATACTAAATTTTTAAGTAATTTGCATTTTTTAGGCACCAGTTGGTGGACATCCTATCAGTTCTGGCTTGGATGGTCTCAAAACAGCTTTCTCAAAAGGAACAATTTCTCATCTATCCTTTGATAGAAAGATCTTCCTTACCTATTATTAAAAGTTGCATGCTGAGAGGGTCTCTGCTGTGTAATCCCACTCACACAAATAGGAAAAAACTGGCATAAGATAATAAATCCATTAGCTATACTTATGCACTGCCAGTAAATGCTCACAGTCCCACAGAAAGTCATTCCGAAAGTCGTTCCTGCCATCGATGTAGAAAAGGCCAAACCTGTAAGACGCAGGCTTCCGCTGTGGAGGGGGTTAACATCTAACTTGAAACAATGCACCAAAAACTAGCCCCTGCTTCTAGTATAGAGCTGAATGAATTATAAACCATGTGGTTTGTGAACTAATCACAAGTACTAAAAGACTGAATGTTCTGTCAGAAAACATGTATACTTCCATTGCGCTGACAACTGAACTTTCAGGAGATCTTAGGAGGCTAATTTGCATCAAACTTCTGTTATAAGCTTGGTCTGGGCAAGCATTGTAGACATGGCTCACCCAACTAGCTTCTAAGACCTCCCAAATTTGAACCTGTACGGTGGCCACATTTAAAAAGATTTGGTCGCTGTCTGTCCACCGTAGCTCAGAGAGCCTTCAGATTTCTATTCCTAGCTACATCATCGGTTAAGGCAACAATACCTCTTTTTTTTTCAGGCACAAATGCTCCTTTCAAAGTTAAACTTTAATATCCCACCTAGGACATAAAACAGGCCCAGCAACTTCAAGCAGCCCTCTTTGCAGTTTGAGATGCTACATCGTTCAGATGTCCTCAAGTCTAACAGGCTCAGCCTTCCTCATTACAAACGGCTCACAGGTTTGAAAATGGGCCCCATGGCAAGTTATTTCTACACTGGAAATCCCATTTTCAGTCTTTTCCCCTTTACCTGTTTGGCCCAATGATTCAAGTGCTAGGAACACAGCGAGAAACGTGATCCCCAAAGAAAAGGCAGCCCCAACAGAAACTTGCAGGTTACAATCCAGCAGTGAATTGCAAAAAGAAGTAAGCTGTAATACAATGCAAAGTCAAATACAATGTGCTTGCTGTTTCTCTCAAATATGTTTTTCTGCAGTAGCTGAAGTTTTGCTGGCCATATATAAACTATACATAAAGGCAGACCTTGACACACGCCAGCCAATTCCCATTTAAGCTTAAAGCTCCCCCACGCGTCAGAAGGAGATGAAGTCACAGTGCTTTATCTGTCGGAAGCTTTTTAAGTAGGTAAATTAGTAAGTGGACAAACCACACAAGTTTTATCTTCAACTATGCAAAACTAAGAGTAACTTTTACTTCTGCGTTCAGAAGTGGAACTTCAGGTATGTAAAATATTCACCTGACTTCAATAAAACCAAAAGATTGCGCTTTAAGAAGGATCCAGGGGAAACATCTTGGTATAAATTACAGTGTTCTCCTTTCTGGCAACACCTGAAAATAGATCTCTGAGGAGGAGTGAAAACTGGGGTGTCTCATGAAGATGTTGCCTCCAGACTTTTGTGTACATCTTTCATTCTGTTCTTAACATACAAAGTCCTAGGTTTAATCTAACGGCATTTCCTAATCCCATATCTAAAATTAAAACTGCCGTTACCTAACCGTATGGATGGGTTTTGTGCACTGGATGACAGTTTTTAAGGAAAGCCTATCATGCATGCACCATACAGCCTCTGATATCACAAAAACTTCCCATTAAATGTCATTTGGGACACCAGTAATTGTTATATTCATTTAGTTTAGGAAGAATAGCAAGTAGAAAAAAAAACAGTAACAGAACTTCCCTATCACTGGCCCCCATGATCAAAGCAGTAGGAAGTGTGGGGCAAGTCCCACGTCTGGTTTGTTCCACTTCCTTTGCAAGCTGGGCCCTGGCAAACAGAGTGGACACGCAGAGGGCATGCGAAGTTTGGTATACGTATGTGGGCAGCGGGAATACAAAGTGCTCAGGTCGTCCCCCACAACAGCCAAATGGCTGAACGTGTCAGGTCACCCAGCAGAGAGCAGCCTAAACCTAGGGCCAAGAACACTGGTACACTCAGATACTGACAATGCTTTTACCCTGTCTGCTAAGCCAAGCCTCTATCACTTCCCCATGACAAATGTCTAGATGGCAAGTCTCAGTCAGTATTTTAGACAGTGATTCCTGTCTGCATGAACAAAGACGTACACCATATGCAGCAAGCATTACACCACGAGGTTCCCTTGCTTTTGGCCCTTGTGTGTTCTTCGTGCTGTTGGTAGAGCTCTGCTTACTTGTCATTGCTTTGTTTGTGACCGTGAGAAACAATCTGCTTTACGATGGAACAGTGCAAGGAGTCAACAAGTTGCCACTTTACTGTTAACTCCTGATTTTGTGAAGGTTACTTTCGATTCCCATCACTCCTGTACAGGGAGAGCTTCTCGCTTTATCTGAAGAGCCACGTCCTCCCTGCCTGGTCCTTTGCTTTGCCCTTTGGCAGGCGAGACACCCTAAAATAATCTGACGGACGGAAACACAATTGCTTTTACAAGCACAATACTTCATTATATATTTGTTTTGAAAACAGTTTCCAGAGCCTAGAGTATGTCAGCAAAAGCCAAAGAAAGAGTGTTGATGTTGTTACAAGGTCAGCTCTTCAGAGACGGTAGGCAGCAATGTTGGCACGCTGTCAAATTATCACCATGGCAAGGATGGCAGCTCACAGGCAGTGATTCAGCTGCTTTGACAATACCAAGGCTCCAGCTAAATGTGAAGATAAGTTACTCATACTCCCTCGCACGCGCGCGCACACGCTCTCGCACGCACTCTACCTTGGGACTTTCTTAATGTCTTTTTTCTGTTTAAATTAAGTCACAGGGTTTAAGAAGAAACAAAACCAACATGCTTAAGGCTGACAGACCACAGTGAAAGTTCCTTCTCCTCATATGTATGTTGTGTGCATATATACATTCCTGTACAGACACACACCTCCTACGGACAGTGTTATTATTATTATAAACAAGTTTTTCCTTAATTGAAACAGTGAAACCTGATTCTCAAAAGACTTCCTTCCTTTGTACCTCATTTCCAGCTTCCTCTCCTCGTAACGTAATGACTCCTGCACCGTGGGTTGTGGGGAGACAGGCTGCAACACCCTCCCCAGGAGAGCGCCAGCACGCAGGGTGGCTTGTTGGGGGCTACGCACGTGCGGACGGCTCGGCTCCCGTGGCCAACAACGTGTATCTGCTCAGTCCTGCTCCCCTTGAGCTCGCATTTTGGCTTCTTCCTTCTGCTCACTCGCCAACATTTTTATGACAGTAATAGGAGTTTAGCAGTTCTGGAAATCTCTTTTACATGTGTTCGTAAAGTGCTCGTATACAACAAATGCTTGCATCTGTAATGTTAACAATTCTATTTACTACAGCTCAAATATATCCCTGTACTCCATACAGCATCAGAAAACTTATTGATGGAGGGAGACCCTTAGAGCTGTGCATAAATTGCAAGTCCTCTTCAAACTACAGTGACTGGCAGGCTTTAGGGAGCTGCTCCGTAAAAAACGTACAGATTGCACTTGAGTTTTTTTATTGGGATGTTGTGTTATGAAGTCACTAATTTTGTTTCACTTTGAGAGTCTGGGAGGAGAATTTAAAATACACAGGACTGAAAAAACAGCCTGAGATAAACTATATCCAGTAAACACTGGAGGGTTGTTAGGAGACAATGACAGCACTATTTGCTCTGAAAAGTCTTTTTACAGGCTGATGCAAGCTATAAACCTCGCTTTGCTATACAAGGTGCTTTGTTCTTAGTTTTGATATTAAAAAAAAGGCTTTTGTATCTGCATGTGCCCTGCAGCCATGTCCTCACTCCATGTTAGGGCAAGAACGGGGTGTGCATCAGCTGCCTCCTCTCTCTCCCTTGGCCTGTACCCAGTAGCCTGTAGCTTTTCCAGAGGAAAGGAAACCCAGCATGGGGAGCTCCCCTGCACCCTCGCCAGGCCCCAGCTGGGATCAGGTGGGGAGGGCTCAGGCCTCAATTTACCATCCAAGATGTGCTCCTCCAGGCAGAATATTTCAGCATTTCGGTGCAAGCAGGTTTTTCCCCAGGAAAGGTACAGGAGTGGCTGCTCGCCTGTGCCGTGACGTACGCTCAAGCACCAGGACGAGGACAGCACAGCAGCTAGCAGGGTGATGGACAAGCTCATGCCAAGCACGCAGGGTGCGGTTTGCCCAGAGAAGCCAACCCAAAGAAGGATTTTTCTCCTTGAAGCAGGATCATGACCTGACTGATGAGCCCTCCAGGGAGTGCAGGTCCCCCCCTGCTCCCTCCCCACTGTGGCCCATAGACTCTGCAGTGGGTACACAGTGTGAAGCAGGTGATGCAGACACCTGGCTGCTTATCAAACAGCAGCATTAATAGGGCTTTCTTAGCAGTTGTTAATTCCAGGAAGTCTCCTTGTTTTCCTAAGAAGAGCTGTGAAGAGGGGAACATCAAAAAATGCTCAAAGTCTTTGGAAACACAAGGATTTCTTTCTGGAAGTATAGGACTCTCTGAATGCTTCAGAGCTCTTGGGACCAAATCACTGTCTAAAGATGATAAGCATCTCCATGTGCTTATCCAACTGACATGGAAAGCTGAATTTTGGCACAAAGTTCTCCCGCACCAACAGGCTCACTGCAAGTCTCCATCCTTTGCAGTCAGAGGTCATGCAGCCAGGCCCTCACTGCCTTACTTCTTCTTTATCCTCTGGGGGTTTTGGTCCTCGTGAACAGCACAGGCTGGAGACAAGCACACTGTAGCTGAGTTCAGTGCCTGTCTGCCCACCTTCTCTGCTTCCCCCTCAGGATGCCTTTCCACCCAGAGTCGGACCTCTCTAGATCAGTGAGCGTAGGTTGCAGGAATGTCTCGGTTTGCTCCAACACAGTAACATGGGAGGGGAGGCAAGAAGCCTTGGCTGTATTTCCAAAGGAGAGGGGCTTTTTTTCCCTTTCAAAAAGACACTTGTCAAGGGAATATTAGTGGAAAATGAAAGACAGAAGCTGTGTTCCTGCGCGTGTGATCAGGTATGATTACAGAGAGGAAAGATTAATGTACTTCCAGCAAGTACAAGGGCCACTGTCAGAGCAACAGGAAAGGGGGAAGCATCTGCCCATTAGGGGACAACATAAAAGGCAGGAGAGAAAAGAAGTAAGCCAGGCAGTGTTTTCAAAATGAGAACGTACATATGGATGCAGGAGTCTAATTTTAATCATCCACGTATGAAAACTTTGGTCCAGCTCCAATCTCTTCTGAGCGGGAGCGGTTGTTTAGGATTCCCTTTCCTGGCAGGTGTGTAGGCTGTTCCCTCTCCTCCGCAGCAGGGTCCAAATAAACATTCCCGGTTCTTCTCAAGGGGAAAAGAGACGCACAAAAAAGAAGCTTGCTGTGCAGCAGAGCGGTGTTGGTTCCCCTCCGGCAGTGAAAACAGAGATCAATCAACACTCTCGGCTCGCTGGCGGGTGGATTTCCCTCCCACCGCCATCGCTGCTCCTCAAGCAGGTGGCCAGGTCTGGAGGAAGCCTTATTTCCCGTCACCCACACGCACGCCGCTCGGCACAGGGATGCCAGTAATTTTCTTTTATGAGGGTGGGAAGCAATTACTAACTCCTTAAGTGAGGGAAGAGTCTCCTGAGAGCCCTGACTTCTTCCTTGCTACCACTGCCATATGCTGCCTTTTACTTCAGCAAACTGTAAATGCACAAAAATCAGGCCATTCCTTTTTTTTCCAACCTCATACCTATTCATCCCAGGCACGCTGTTCATGAGCAACATTATTAGGCCTCTGTTATTATTCTTACAGGTCTTAGGCCTTAAAATACAGCCCATGCCACAATGAGGGGAAAAGATACTACAAATAACTACAAATTACATTGGCCAGATGCAGAGCTTCTCCTCTTATTATCATTATGCATCAGCCTGAAGATCAGTAGAAATGTGTTTGCTAAAAACTGATAATCACTGACATCCTGTTTTATTTTTACTACATGCTTTGCAGACTGTCTTACCCGTTCGGGAAGATGATCACTCTCGTTGCATTGCTGCTGACACTGTTCTGCTACCTCACAGGCAAGAAAAGCAAGGAAAAGAAGAGCAGCCTTACAAGGAGGTTAAGGATGCACGGGAGACGGTTGTTGACCCAAGAATGCTGGGTCAACTCACACCTGAGTGGTGCGAGTATTGACCAGCAACATCTTGCAACCCCATTCGTTACCCAACTGCTGGAAAATGAAGTATCATAAATATTTCATTGATTTTCAGGAACCTAAAGCATGAGGCATGGCACTGAAGTTCAGAGACCAGGGAGGAGGGGAGAGGGAAAGGTGAGAGGTGTTTTCAGCGCTAACCTTATGTGAGCGGTTTGTTCCATCCATGCTTAGAGATTTAAGGCCTAGTCATAGCAATACTACTAAAATCCTGGATGAAAATATTCCTTCTGAAAAATTTAATTAAGTACACTGCATATAATTTAATGTGAGCCAAAATCAAAGCAACAAAAGCCACTCTGCAGTAAAAAAACTGAAAATGCTTAAGACTTCTTGAAAGCACAACATACCCGACTATATACTGTGAATCACAAATCACTGCCAGCAGCAGAAAGTATTTTAATACCCTACTGATTCTGGAATTTGGAATAGGTTCTACTTAAAATTTTATAAGGAAGAAACAATTTCAGTAATTCCCCTTTGTAAAAATGAATTTTCACAGGCAGGCAAGTCTTGGGTTAACTAGCTCCAAGACCGCAGATCCTGCCTCAGAGAGAACATTTTTAGAAATGAGATATAAAGGAACATTTAATAACTCTTCCCTTGCAAGCTTAAAAATAAAACACCTGAATTCCTGCTTCCTTTCAAGATGCTAAAACAAGCCTTCAAACAGTTACTTGAGACAGTGTTTCATGCTACAACCCATCCTTCCCTCCAATTAATTTTCTGTCTGTCCTTGGCAATTGTTACAGGAAGTTCAAAAAGAGACTGTCCTGGGTATTCATCCCCTATGGAAAATAGGATCCCTCTCAACTCTACAACTCTTGTTACACTTTTTACGTTACTGGACACAGAAAGGACACCCAGCTCCCAGCCTCTGTGCCCCAAAGTCTTGCCCAGGCGAGACTTTCCTCCTTCCACACCATGCCCACCCTGCTCTCCAAGCACACCCAGGACAGGAGTTGCTACGTGATCCAAAACATCCTCAACAATGGATACTGCCCTATGTCCTGGCAACTGAACAGATACTGAACAGTCCTGGCAACTCAGTACCACCATCAGCCTACACCAGGTATGTCTTTCCCCACCAGTAAAATCTTACTTGTATGCAAAACGGTGTTTTAAAGCTGTTTCCAGCATGGCAGTAGGTTTCCAGCTGAGGGTAGATCCTTCGTGCTGAAATACTGCAGAGGATTCTCCTGATCGCCTGCATTGATCCAAGGGGCATCCACCTGCCTGTCTGCAGGGCCTGGGGCGGTGAGGACAGCTGGAGACTGCTGTGGGTTTGCCCTGGCTTATCGCTGCCAACCGAGCAGGATCTGGCCCGAAAGGAAGGGAACAAACTAGGCTGTGATCCAACTGTTTTGAAATCTCAGCTAGGAAATCTCCTCCGTTAACGGCAGGAGAGGAGGACAGGGTCAAGGCAAGGTGAGAACTGCGGCATATCTACCCAGGAGAGTGATGGAGGAACAGCCACGGCACAGTCCTGCCGGCCCCACCGGGATGGATCCAGCTTCCAGGCATGCTCAGGGAGCCAACAGACTGGGAGCAGATTTATGAGGAGGTGGAGATGGTGTCATGTGTATGCTCTGAGGGGATAAACCCCACTACCCTCTTGATTGATAGGCAAGGCAGTAGGCAGTAAGAAGCTTTCCCGGGCTGAACACGGGTCAGATATGATTTTTCTTAATCACCTATTTTTGTGTTTTAAATGTACTCTGTCAAGAGAAAAGGCTGAGTTACAAAATCAACCCTTATCTGTGTTTTTCAAAGATGTCAGATTTCTTAACAGAACGCTTAATTTAGCTTTTCACTCTGAATATGCAACTAACCATGTTCCTTTCATCCCTTAAGACCAGTTAAGCACAGGTAAGGCTGTGCTAGAGCCCCAAACCCAAAACTTGTGTAGTAGCCTATAAAAATCCTTTTAAGTTGATGTTAAAAATGAACAAATAAATTAGTTTCACTTGAAACTGGTTAAGAATTAAACGAAATATATTTATTAAGCCTCGATGCTAAGCCTTACTGCACAACAGCAATAACAACAGTAATAATAATAATAAACAGAACAATAAACCTTTGGGTTTACTTGCCATAACTTCAAAGCTACCTGCAAATATTTGGAAAACAAAACTGTCCTGAGAGTGACAATTGTGGCAGGAGGTACAAAAAGTCCACCTCTTCTGTCTTCCCGGTAATGACTCACTTTGCACTCAACCTTTGGATTTTTCTGGTGCATTAGAACAACTATGAAGTGAATCACCTATAGAAGTAGTTTTCTACCAAATTCTCTCATTAATAACTTCTGTTAAATGAAAATGATAGTTCTAGCGTTCTTATATTTAGTTAATGTGTACCAAATCTTTCCATTGACACACAATGAAGGATGGGACCTGCAGATGGATGTTTTTGATCAATTCCTTTGTTACCTTGCCAGATGTATAAGGGACCATGTATTGGAGAATGAGGGTACCTAATAAAACACCTTCTAATTCAAGCAATCTGAGGAGGAAACCTGATGTTTAGGAAGTGCTTCTGAACACTTCTTTACTAGGCAGAGTTAATCACTTTGTCAGATCAGAGTAAAGCACACACCTATGTGTTTACAAGACGAATGGTGAGAAAAAGAGAAAAACTAAATACTAACCTGCAACCCTACAGGTACTCAAGGTGTTCCAGAAGAACTTGGTAATGCTTGGACAAAGTGAAGAACTGCATTATCATTTTCAAGGACTACACAGTCAATCAATTTTTACCACTTTTTTTTCTTTTTTAAACACACACCTCCCTCCGCCCAGCCTCCTTTTTTTTTCCTGCTATTTTTCTGGAGTGTCTCACAGTCTTCACAGTAAACTAGGTCCCTCTCCAAACTATTTATCTGCTAGTAATACAGTATATTCAGTGGTGTCCAGTCTGGAGCCAAAGGTACACCAGGAAAAGAATGAAATGATGACAAAAGTAATCTAAGATCAAGTTAGATACATCTAAGATCCATTAAGTTTCACAAAAATCCTAAATGCAGTGCATTTCCCCAAATCATTTACTCTTCAAGGGTTAATTAACTCCTTTCTTAAAGAAGATGAAGTTTCATACAAAAAAAATTAGATTCCCATATCTCCCAAACAATTAACTTGGGGAACTCTGTTGGGGAAAGCAGCAGAAATAACATATTTTCTGTCTCAATCAGCAACGGACACACATTTTTCCAGCCTGAGCTCTTAGTATCTGGGGGGGTGGGGGGTGTCCCCTGTCCATCTGGCCTTACTGGCAATTAGGCAGATTGGACAATGACTCCAACGTTGAAATGCTGAGAACACCATCAGGGCTTGGTGGTCAGTAACTCTATGACATGGCACAACAGTGGAAAGTAACTACAGTGGTTAAACACATGATTAACAGTGGTCAGAGCTCACACACATGAGGTTATGGAAGAGTTTCTTACTATTTGGAAAGGTCTGGCAATTCTCTGGAGGTAACTCAGCCCTCCAGAAAAAAGCAGCTTGTGTAATTCTGCGGTGACAGAACAGGGGAGACCTGGTGGGCTGGTTACTAGCTCTGGTCGTCAGAGACAAAACCTAGCAAGAGAATCCCTTCGTTTAAAGTGCATTGGGTGAAACGGAGAAACCAAACTCTTCCCTCTAGACCCTCCATTTAAAACAAATAAACACAGGCCAGAAATAATATTCCAGAGGGAAAGCCTTTTTTTTTGTCTTTCTGAACTATATTTTTATAGAAAGTAGAAAGCACTGCTTCATTTCCTAAGCCCCACAGTGCCTTCCCTACAGACACCACTACTTGTCAAAAGCATCGAGGTGGGCCATTGTGCAATGCCCAGATCTCCCACTACCAGCTCACCCATATGGCCACGCACCGTGCTCAGCCAAGGCACATCTAAGGCTTCCTGAGGAGACAATGCACCATGAGTGCCTGGAAAGGCACCAAAGAGAGATTTTGGGTTTTAATCAACTTTCTTGGCAACAATACACAATGGAAAAACGCAGTAGTCCAATTCTGGTAGTTAACATCCGTGTTCAGGCGGCTGCTGTCAGGAAGGGGAGCAGCCTCACGGAGACAGCACCTGAACGGTGCCACAGACTCACAGAGTGGTTGGGGTTGGAAGGGACCTCTGCACATCATCTGCTCCAACCCCCTGCTCAAGCAGGACCACCCAGCTCCGCTTGCTCAGGACTACGGGTGTCCTACCGAGGAAGTGCTCAGCTCTTTCTAGCATGACAGGACTACATTCACGAAATCATTCTCAGGTAAAACTTTAAAAGCAGGGAATTTGTAAATGCTAGGACAAATAGGAACATTATAAAGAGTTAAATTGATCTTCAAAGTAGAGTTTTGAAGTAAAACAAGCCGTTTCGCAGTGCCATGGTTCTGCTATGTAGGGCTCTGCATGGACGCAACAAAAACCTGAAATGTGAATTCCCTATTTTAATATAAAAATTGTTATTGAAGTTAAATAAGAGTTGAATCACAGAGAACCCAGGAAACAGAGCAGTCTATTTAGAGCATTAACCACATTTTGTTTACTGCTTAGGACGCATTCATCATGCAAATGGTCCAAAGTGAGATCCTGGCAGGCTCCGAACGTGCTCGGAGAGGCTGGGGCCAGAGACATTCTACATCCATATTAGGCTGTGGATCAAGTCCTGAGCTGGAAGCAGCAGTTCTGCTTTGCCTGAGACTTCAAAAACCCAATGATGGCATTTTACATGCAGAATCATCACTATCAGAACATCTTAAAATGCATTTGATCATACTATGGGAGTACAAGCTACAGAAGCATGAAACTAAGAACACTGAACGGGAAACTAAAGCTCCTGTATTAAAAGACTGAAGAAGGATGAGCGGAAGGACTTTTGTCCCTAAGGAAAATGAAAATATTTGCAAATTGAAGTAGAAACTTTAGCCCAAAGCATGAATCTAATATATATATGTCAAACCATATTTTTGATTTATACTAAGGAAACTACAGAACTAGCCTGCTTACTCAGCACAGAATTTATTTCTAGGAAAAGAAATAAATCTAACTCCCTAAAAATGTTACTATGTTTATTGTTATTATTAAACTGCAGAGTGCTCAGTACTTTGAGCTGGCCTACACAGAAGCGAGGTTTTTTTCCTCATGCCTTTGGATATTGCAGGTAATGTCAGGGAATCAGGCAGCAGTTCTACTATATCGAAGCTTTCCCATGATGCCCATTATTACGGTATTTGAATACAGCTACTTTAACAAGATGGGCAGCCAGCAAACAGATCTTCACATAACAGCTAGAAATGGATACCAACTTTATACACTCCATTTTAAGAGTTTGTGTGGAATAAATTATCTGCTTAGTATCTTTCACATGAACAAAAGTTTCCTTTATAGCCACGACTCAGGAAAACTTTCCCCTGAAAAGGAATCAGAGCTGTGTAGTACTGGTCCTTTAATTCACCTCCTGACCGTGATTCCTCTCACACCTACATACAAGCACATCCCAACATCATTTGGATCAAATTGGACTGATGCTGGCAATCCATGGTAGCCTAGTATCATTCTGAAACCAAATTTTTCCCACCCAGATTGTTTATCTATTGGCACACGTGCACCGGTAATATCTGGCATCTCCGGGACAGCAGAGCTACACGTTGCTACGTAAACCACAGTAACATCACCATATTACGTGCACTGAGGTACTAATGAAAGGTACCAACACAAATTCTTCTTTGTAAACAGAAGAAATCAGAATGCCAGCTATAAAGGAATTAACAAAAAAAATAAGATCAGAAATTGGGGCATCAGTGATTTACTGCAGGGCATTGACTGCAGTGCTGGGCCCAGGAGACGAACTTTTTTGTATCCAGTGGCAAGATTTCCCCACAAATATTGTCATGGATTTTTAAAAGCAAAGGTGTAAAGTCTCTCGAAAAGCCCTGCTGATAGCAAGATCCTGCCCAGCAGAAGACAAGCAGTCAAGCTGGGCTCTGGCGTTTCCCAGGGCAGGTTTGTTCCAACTTAACTCGGGAGCTGTTAGGGAGGCAGCTTGCCCAGAGTTACTGCGTAATCTATGAGAGTGTGGCACGGGGTTCATAACTGGTGTCTTGCAACAGCGAGTGACGGCAGCCAAAGCACTGCGCCTTCTCTATTCGGTTCCATCTCCCTGAGAAGACTATGCCTATATTAGCAAGTGAAACTGGCCAAGGGAACGTTCTGGGGAGCTGGAGCTGTTGGCTACACCGCTAGAGCGTTACAGGTGTTCCTGGCACGGTTTTGGCCATAAACAGCCCTCCTTCCTCCAAAAGTGCTCCTGGGCACCGTTGGGGAGTTTGCAGGGGCCAGAGACATTTCCAGCAGGCCGTACGCGTGTGGCCAGCTCTGGAGCCTGAGTTGAGCGCTGTGGACACGTGCTGTGCCAGGCGAGTTTGTCTCAGTGCCAGAGGCATCTCTGCGGCGTGTTCACTAGAACAGACGGAGCCCCGGCGCCTCTGTCAGTGAGCTCTTTAGTATGTTGAGGTTTCTACTTCTTCAGCTACAGATATATGAACCTGCATGCCAGAGCTCTTTCCAAATGGATGTAAAACTGACACATTGCTTAGAAAAGCTCATGTTTCAAAATCAGCCTTTTCCCTTTAACATAATAATAACAATAAAACCAATAACAACAGTAATAGTAATTACAGTAATGGTAGTAATAAAAAATTCCAGACCAGCTGATCTATCTGGGATTGCCACTTTCCTTGCAGTCTTTAAAACTTGCCCTCCACAGCCATAAGCGAGAATACTGACAGGTTGCTCAGACGTAAAACCACTTTGATAAAGATCGTATCCTCTCAACTCACTGTTTCTGTGCTAATTCTTTAAAAATGAAATGCAAGCTAAGGTGCTCTCAGCAAACAGAATCTGACCTGATTAGGGCAAACTCTGGCCTTCTTGTCTAGCAATGACCATATGCTAGGATCAGGAAAGAAAGGTAAAAAACATCCTTGCCCAAGAAACTGCCATTCTCTGGGATATGTACAAACAAAATAAAAAGCTTTGGCATACACAGACAATGCATAAACAGAATTCATAAAAACCTGCAGTGCCTCATAAAAGGTGCTTCAGTTTTAATGGTTTCTCTAGGAATCAGTATTTTGTCTTCAAGTATCCTTAATTTCAAATAGAGGTTATTAAATGGAGGTGGTACCAAGGTAGGAAAAAATCCTAGGAGAGTATGAAAACAAAGATGTTCTCAACAATATTAGCTTCTGTTCCTGAGCGTAGGACTGACAGCACCACTGGCTAGACAGAAGAACTTCAAACCACACAGTATTTTCCAAAGCAGTAGCTTTGGTACATGTGCCGCCTATTAACCGATGGCATTAGCAATGGTGGGGTTTGTGAATGAGACGTATCTTTCTTCATGCAGTGCCTACAATGTTTTTCCGGTTCTGCTGTGTAAAGTGTGAATTCCAGGGATGAGAAGCTCATCTCAGAGTGTCACGTATCCTGTAAACTACATATTTTATCTGAGAGCGGGAGATTTACTTCCTTTAGCACGCAGCCAGAGGCAAAGTTTCATCTCCAAAGCTATGCTGAATGTCAGTAGAGTGAGCCCACTTGAGCTGACATCCTAAATCTACCTCCCAGCTGACCATCTGAATGATTTTATTGTTTAAAGGCCACTTGATTCGTATGGTTGGAGAGTAACTGTCACAAATTTTACTTGCAATTACATAGCCAACGTTTCAAATACTTTTGGAATCTTTTTTTCCTTTCTTTTAAGCCTTTGTTTCTATCCTCATTTGTACACAGGAACCTGAATGTTGTTTGCAAACCACATACCATGGTAGGGCTCTGTTCAGAGCGCGCCGTATGTGGCAGGGCAGCAACAGGAAAATCGCGCTTGTGGCCTGCACTCACATTCCCTGCTCCAGGCTCCAGCAAACACGGCGCCTTCCTCGCCCATCTGTTACTTCTCGTCACAGACACAGAGGGATTCGTAGCTCCACTGCTCTTTTTGTAAAGAAGCCGCCTATACGCTGTATTGTATTTCAGACATCAAAGTGATCCCTGCTAGTCCAGACTTATGCCAACAGCCACGTCAGTTTTGGGGCCGGCGCTGGCAACCTCAGCACCGTACAAGCAGAGGAGATGACTTTGGCACCCAGCCTGGCCTGCACAGCAGTTATTTCTATACACATGAAACCACTTGCAACAGCAATATGAGCTCGCAGTTGCCTGTATCTGCACATCCGCTTTTTCAGTTCAGCATCTTTCCTTTTTGTAACATGAAGTTCATAATTTTCCTGCATTATCTAAAACCTGGGCAATGTGTTTGTCCATGGAACTTACTAGTTAATCTCCTGTCTTAATTAATTTTTGTCTGAGCAGCTGATAATCTATTTATTCAGGTAGGAAAGCCCAGAGCATGTTTGAATAATGACTGAGTTCAGTATAGCTCTCCGAACCCCTTAATATGTCGCTATACACGAGGCCCGTGGTTTAACACACAAATTACACCAGGTGAAATGGATTGTTTCCTTGAAGAAGACAGGAAGGCAACCTTTGTCTGGAGTAAATTGCTGGGATGTAGGTTTTCTCTTTTTTTTTTTTTTTTTCCAATTCCCCATAGTGAGAATTTGTGCAATTCCCCATAGTGAGAAAATCTGCCTTGCCTTAATAAAAGGCCATGCCTTTAATAAACCACTGAACTATGGGTGTGTTGGATTTTTTTTTTAGTTGCCCAGCTGACAAATTATTTTATAATTTTGGAAACTGTTTACAGAGGTGGAATCACTGAAATGTATTCATACGCCCTCCATGTTCTTTATACCTTTGCCAGAATATTTCTTTCTCAATGAGCAGTCAAGAAACACGAGGTAGAAGTGAGTAAAGAAAATCTGAAAGAGATCAGAAAAAATCCCAACGCCTTTTTATTACAGGTAACTGGGGGAAGGACATTTGTGTATCTAAGACGCCACCACTCCCATTTGCCAGAATTTTGTTCATGTTTTCAACAGGTACAAGCTGACTTTGTAAAAAAACCCTATTTCTTGCAAACTTTGCCTGTTACTTATCCTTAAACCATTACTACCAGAGGTGAAAACTAGAGCAGGAGCAGTGAGTCCAAAACCAAGAAAGGACTATATAAATATGGTCTTTTGAGGGGAAAGTGATCTCACAGTGTTATAAACTGCAAAGTTATTTTCCATGACAAAGAATTTAGTTAGGCAGAGGTAAGAGGATTGAGACAATCAATAGAGAAATGTATCCAAAATTACTATGTAGCTCAGTAAAAAATATTAACTGTTTGCTTCCCTCATCATGCAACTTTCACAGTGTTCTCAAGCAAACCTATTCATGTGGATAAAATACAGTAAGCACAGGGCTTTTACTAAGTGGGAAATAACATTCAACTGAGCACACTGAAAAAAACAGAAATTGAATCGAAGAAGAAAAGAGAGATTCCTAAAAGAGAACAGCAACAACAAAAATGCAGAGCTGAAGAGAGGTGTAATCCTAACATCAGACACACTGATGTGTCATAAACAAAATTGAAATGAACTTTAGATGCAAGCCACTTGCTTCCCCTTGACACGGTGCTGCCCAAGAAGAAGAAGGGTCCCTGTCCCTCTCCCCCTCCCCGCCTGCCTGCTGCAGAGCTGCCAGAAGTGCATGCGCTACGCGTACTTCACGTGGAAAGTACTTTGGGATCCTTGATCAGGGCTGTTTTGGATGCTAAGCAGTGTAACTACTGCAAAGCACTGGAGGTTCTGTCACAAAAGGAGGGTCAGTGTCACCTTATATGCGGAATAATTCCAGAGGAATTCTGTAACAAGGATATTATACTGATGGTTTGCTTTAGCAGCCTTAGACGCAGAGACAGGAGATGCCAACGTTCAGGCTGCCTGTGAAACTGCAGCATTGCCCCTGCTGTGTGTAAGACACGTGGGTACAGCCTTGGGCTCCTCGCTACACATCTCTTTTCACAACTGCTTCCTCGCTTGGTGCACCGCTCTGCTGTATGCCAGACACCAGGCTCTCTGTCCCCCAAAGCTGTGTGCAGACACATACAGCAGAAAGCTTGCCAGGTGCTCCAGGACTAGGAACGACTTGGGTGCCAAGAGCAGGCATGGAGGCTCTTCACCCGCAGACGGTTCTCAGCAAGAGTAAGATGCTCTGGATTTATTTCTCCCCAAGGGCTAACGTAAAGGCCAAACGTGGGCAGATTTGCACAGGGACAAATAACATAAATGCTCTTCACGCAAAGGTCATGTGCCCTACTGGAGTTTACATCCTTGCTCCAAAGTACGAGAATACTAAAGCCACACCAAAGAAATTACCTGAGGTTTTCTTTTAAAATGAAAAAAAACCCTTATTTTTATGCCAGCCTTGCTCTCAGTCTTACTGATCACTTGAGCTGAAATACTCCCAAAACGCTCAGGCTGAGGAAAACAGCTGGCCTGAAAAATTTCAGCTCAAGTGTTAAGTTTCACAAATACCCTGAAAACCAGGGTACTATGATGAGAACTGCTGGGCAGCTTTCCTAACCAGCAGTGCTACCAACCTATTCCATAGTTAGGACTTTATGTGTTTGGTTTATCGCAGACTACATTATCAATGACCCTCCAGTGAGTTGATAGTAAGAGGAAAAATAGAGAGGAAGGAAGCAGAAAGGAGGCAGAGCTGCCAGCTGACTCAGAGAAGCCCAGAAAAACTGTTCTGTGGGCAGTCCGGCAGTCAGAGACACCAAAGGACAGTTTCTTGTGTCTCCCATGGCCTCGCAAAGCTCTATCAGACACATGGCTCCGACAGAGCTGGCTTTCACAGCATGAACAGCCTGTGCCTCTCCCAAGGGCATGTGCCTGAAGCACACACCAGTCAGACGGCCGCTTGCATGCAAGCGGAGCCGTGCAGGCTGTCGGGATAAAATTATCACAGTCATCTTTCAGCAGATGAAAAAGAAACCCGAGATGCGTGCTCGGATTAGATGCAAGAAAGAGGATGCCTGGATAAGCAAGAGGCAATTCTATTTGTGTGCTGAAAGGAAAACTGGAGCAGGTTTCACACAAAGCGATCTTCGGAGAAAGAGGAGCAAACAATTCTTTCTTCCCGGGCGGTAAACGAGCATTTCCAGAGCCACGCGACACCGGCATGGACAGTACCGCACCTCAGATCTATCCGTGGGATTCTGAGGAGCTCTCGGCACTGAAGTCTCCTTTCCTAATCCAACGGATGAATTTCAAATGTTTCTGAAAGCACAAAAGATCACGCCTAGAAGCCAACCTCTGAACGTATGGTTTGCAGTTCTCAGAACAGCTCCAATGAAGTGCAAACTGACGGAGTTTTAACAGCTTGACTTTTTATTTTCTGCTAACTCCAAAACTAGAGCTGACAAACAAGTAGCTTTCAGCAGGTCTTAGCCACTTCAGTGCTGTTGTGTGTATGGGCTCTTGAACAGACCAAGTTTTAGGAGTGTCTGCTGTGTAATAAACAGTGGGTGTTACAGAAATTTTAGTATCTTCAGGCTGGGAAAGACTAGATTTAGAATTGCAATAATGTGTTTAATTTCCTGGGGTCAGAAAGTTAAGCTATAAAGTTCTCGTGTCAGGTCAAGAGAACCCCTGGCACACTGGAAACTCCTCAGTTCACGCCGAGTTACAGTCAGACAGAGCTGTCATTCGGAAGATTATAACACTGATGTCCTACTCAATAATCATACTTGTACAGGATGTTGCTTTTAAATTTGTAAGTGGGTTTTTGCACCTCTTACCTTTAGTAATGTGTGATTCTATCTCTGGACTGCCTGTTACTCTAATATGAAGTGACACTTCTTTATTAAGGGTTCAAATTTTAGTTGACCTTCCATTCTGCCCAGGACAGGTGAATGAATCGGACTGTCAATTTTGTAATAGCAAGTTGAATTTTACTTTTAATAAGATTTCCAGGAGAGATTATTTTCCAAGCAGTTCTACCCATCAATTTTCTATAGGGTCAGAAGAACCGTTGTTCTGGATCATGAGTTGCATATGACAGCATGAAACAAGGATAAATTACAACATTTGCAAGATAGGGGACAAAAGATAAGGAGTTCACTTTTAATAAACACTAAGGTCTGGCATTGAAGCAAAATAGGAGAAACTTGGTGAAGAGAGCCACACTTTAATAGTGTGATTCCCGTGTATGCTTTCCATGGACTTCATTCAGAGCTACAGCTGCTCAGCATCTCTCAAAATTGGAGAAAAATGGTAATTTTGCATTTAAAGCTATGGAGAGTGTGTGTGCAATGCACTGTCCACCACATCAGTGTTTCTAGAAGGATGAAACAGGGGGTTTTTTATGAATGAAACATGAATGAATTTATGAATGAATGGATGTCTTTTCCCAAAAAGCCATTAGGACACAGGGCAGCAGGGTGTCAGAAAGGTGGGGGTTTCTTTTCCCAACCCTCAGACAGTCTGATCTCCTTCGGGGTTTGACCCTATGAGGAAGGCTAAAGCACAAAGGCTTCTCAGGATACTTTCACTCTGGTGTCCGACAAAGACCATCTCCCCCCCTCCCACCCCACAACCACACACATCCAGTTTATTTAAGATTGCTGCTGGCCAGGCGAAAAGAGAGGGAATGCCATTCCTCTCATCACTCCTCGATTACAGAGGTTGTGAAGGACACATATATGCAGCACCTTGGTCTACAGAGGGGTCATGGAAAAGGGAGAAACAGAACTGCTACAGATTGATCTGGAAGCACGGAGCATGAACCACCTGGGTTTTTCACCACAGGGAAAAATGCTCAGGATAACATCAGAGACAAAAAAGATTTGTTTTAAACTGTAAAGCTCTCACGGTATGATGATGCTGTGTGTGATAGTTTCAGCAGAGTTTCACTAGACAAACTCAGATTTAAATACACCTGTCATTTTAAATACTGCTACAGGAATCACAACTGCTGTATTTTCCAGTATGAAGAGTGGAAGGGATTTAGGTGGTAACCAACTATCCATTACATACTTTTCCTCCTAGGAGAACGGCAAACTTTTTTTCCCAAACTTCAGGGCTTAAAAAAGAAGATAATTTACAATAGTTAAATCTGTTCTCTCCTGCTGCTTTTGCCACTTCCTGCAATATTTGGAAAATCCTGGTCTTCATTTAAAAGCTAAGTTATCAGGCATGGCTATTAATTTCCCAAACCACCTCTCCTTTCTGTTTTGTTGCTTACATCAACAAGGGAGCCTATGGTGATCCAGACTGTACCTCAATTCTACTGATCTGGTACAAAGTTGCTTTGAAACAACTTGCCCAGTTATCACCCAGTGCAAGGGAGCTGAGGGAGAGATGCCCAGGGAAGCAGGACCGTGCTCTGCATCACTGCCCAGTGGTAAGGCCTCTTCATAACCCTGCTATTTCTCCTGCCCTGCCTCCTCCACGAACAAGCACCATCCAGGGAATATCTCCATGGGCCCCCACAGACTGATCCCAACTTCTTTGCTTCCTCCCTGAGCTGCCCAGGTACACGGCAGCTCAGAGTGGCTCCAGCTACGGCAGTTGTTAATATGCTGTGCATCGTCGCTGGGCACAGGGTGATGCTAGGTGAGCTCTGCTGGTCATGACTGGTGCTGGAGCACACCCCACCAGCCTGGGGAAGGGACAGAGGGGAGCCCGCGTTACCGTCTGGAGACCCACGTCCTATGTCTGAGTGGGGACGCTACACGTTCATGCAGGCAATTCCAAACAAGATTGCTTGAAGCTTTCTTCATTCCTTTCTTTCCTTTCTTTTTCCCTTACTGGTGACGTTTGGAAATACTAAGTCTGAAGCCAGCCCAGGGATAAAGCCTTGTGAAGAAACTACAGCCCAGCTAGACTTACCAGAGTTTCATTCGTTAAGAGAAATCTGCTTACAATGGCCCCATACCCTGACTGTGAAAGTGTCCCAGCAGGCAAACCCCTGGCCCACAAGGAGTTCTGCTGAAATGAAGAAGCACCAAGCACAACTGTGGACTTCCTTAAAGACAAAAGCTTGTAGAAACGGAGCCAAAATATACACTCCCATATGTGTACAGATACATATACATATGTGTACATACACATGCGTACTTATTATATACTCACACTCCAGAGGTACCTTAACCTGGAGTCACCCAAACTAGTATATTTGAGCTTTCCCTTTTCAAATCTGTGACAAGAGTGTGATGACGGAAACGTAAAGCCACAAACATCTCCAGTGAAAAGGCTTTTCACATCATCTTTGTACATCAACATACAATATTAAAAAAATAATCATTTTAATAGGTGCCTCCTTATAAATGATTAATGTATTGTATTGCACGTAAGTGCTCTCCCTGCTTCTAGGAACATCTACTTGTGTAATATTCTCATTTGTGATTCATATGCATGTTCTTTTATAATTACAGTGAAATAACAGTTTCTGGGGAAGTGGTTTTTAAAAGTATGTCGGGTGCTACAGGAGAAGATCAAAGTATATAATAAAACTTACATGGAAGCAAAAATTGTGCATGAATAACGGCACCAGCTTTAACAATGGACTGAATAAACAGATGTAATTCTCAACAGGATGGGCTGAATTTTTCATCCTAGTAATTAATCGCGGAAGGCTACATTCAAATGAACAGGCTGAGCAAACAAGCTCGCACTTATCACCACAACCACTTGCTTCAAAAATATATACATATATGTGCCTGGGTTCCCATCAGCAAGGGAGACTCTCACGACAAGATGTCAACGCAGATCTTTACACGTAGCGTTTGGGATCCTACAAACAGAGCAAACACACCTGTAAAAGGCTCCTCTACCTCAGCAAACAGCAATGACTAAACCAGGCAGTCTTTATTTCAGTGAGCAGAGGCAGCCAGAGCAGCTGTAATGACCTCAAGTTCATATCCCGGCATTATCAAGAAGCAGAAAACACCTGCAAAACATGCCAGATGCAGCACATCAGGATCTAGTCACCTGTTGTTTTGCCTTAGCGAGGGAAGACATTGAGGGGAATGACATTTTGCTTGGCTGTTTGAAACAAAAGGAAATACTGTCAGCGTGCAGCAAGCAGAGCGCTGAACAACTCTAACGACAGCTCACCTGCACGTTCAAGCAAAATTCCTCACGACTGCAGCAGTTCTACCACTGCCCGTGCAGTGCTGGTAGGGAGACTCTGAATCTCACCTGGCAGTGCTAAAACCTACAAAATCATGAGTTTCCAGCTTAGCCATCTGCATTCCCAACCAAAATGTTCAGCTGCGGGGCTTTGGCATTTGTCTTGGTAAAAGCGAATTGCCAGCAGAGTGAGCAGCGGGTGAGCAGTAGTCTTTGTGGAACTAATCGGTCATCCAGGCTGACCACGGAACTCACAGGTTACCTTGTTCCCTCCCAAATAACAAATAAAAATAAAAACTGAAGCGGAGAGCCAAAGTCTGACTTAAATAATTGAGCCAATGGGCACAGAACAAAACACAAGGGGTTTTTTTCCATAAAATTATACAGCTGAAATAAAAATTATAGATTTATTCAGAATAAAAGAACTGCAGCAAATAACGTATTTTACCCATACAAAGTTTATTTTTGAGTAATTGTATTGAAATGCAATGCTTTGAAGGCAATACCCAAGTATCACAGTGCTTCTTTAATCCACAGCTCTATGGATCTAGAATAAACTAGGAAACAGAGAAATCTTTGCAGCTTAAGTTACTCTGAGGCTTCTGTAAGGTCTCTTTGCAGAAATACTAACCTGCAATGTAACGTGAGAAACGAAAAGTAAGGCGATTCAGACTGAGTGTCTGTCTGTATTCCCAGATGAACAGAAAGCTCCATGACTTGTGTCCAAATATTTCGAAAGTGTCAGTGCAAGGGAGTGACAGGTACTACAGACACCCCCTACCTTCCCCAATTTTGCAAGAACTATCAGACCGAAGAAAGAAAACTTGTCTTTCCCCTTGCTATGATATTTATTTTGGTTCCCCTCAGCAGCAATCTAGTCTTCTATGGGATGTAACGGCACTTCAAAATCTGAAGTGTGATGGTCGTGAACTGAATTAACTCAAAGGCTAAAAAATAATGTAACAAATCTAGTACCGATGTTAATACAGCAGTTTAAAAGGACATCATTACTATGAAGCTTGTGTAATTGTCTGTGTATATCAAGGGCTTCAGGGAAGTGGAAAATGTGAAAGATTTTCTCTGATGCTGACTGTAGTAAAATTTGAAGTGCCCTGTAAACCTTGGATGTCCTGCAAGTCCCTGCCTGAGGGACCACCTCCCGCAGTAGGAAACACTATTCTGTCACTGGGAGAGACACGCAGGCGAGAGTCTCCAGCTACGTCTCAGATGTGGATGCCAGGAGCCCTGCCAGGTCCCTGCGTGTGCGACGAGCTGCCTCCCGATGACGTGGTGGGGGCAGAACCAGGTGGGAACATCCCCACACCCTGCCCTTGGGCTGCACTGGGGGAAAAATCCAGAAACACCAGCAAAAAGAAAAGCACAGTGCATTCAAGATGCTCCCCTGCCTGGACTGTGGAGGGACCAATATTGTTCGCAGCGCTGCAAAAAGTCCCTGCCGGGCTGCTTGCACGCAGGCTGGGGAGACATGGGGCCAGTTCTCACCTCTGCCGTGGGACTGCAGGTGAAGGGCGGCACGTTCCTACATTTCTGCCTGCCCTCTCGGGTGTCTGCTCTCAACCATCTGAGTGCGGTCAGCGGTCACTCTCTCACTGTGCCTGCATGCTGTGTGACTCCAGTGTTGCCCAGGCTTTCATGCTCTACTGTGGTACAGTAAAAACAGTGAAGGTTTTCTGCTGAGACAACAGTCAGTACAAAGCACTACCAGAAAACCCCCAAGCAACAGCCATCCCCAACAGCAAAAGAGAATTCAGGGTGCACAAAACAAGTCTACGCTGTTAACAGCATTGTGTGAATAACTTCATAGTCCTTTTCTACCTCTACCCTCTGTGTGGTAACACCAAAAGGTTTTAAGAAGCACTCCAAATGCCTGAGCCTGACCCTAAGAGGCTAAAATTCTTAAACAGAAATTGCACATGGAATTCCTTTTCTTTCATAAGCTTCAGAAACACATTCTTTGAAATCCCCAGTGCTCTTCCATCAAACAACGTGGAGGTGAATAAATGTAGCAAAGAGCAAAAGTATTATGGGGCAGATTCTTCTGTGCCTTTCATTGCATTCTACAGCCGCTTGTATCTGTACCACACGTTCAAAGTCTGAACAGAAACTGTCACTATCTGACAAAGACCTTGCATTCTGTATCAAAAAGTGCCCATTCACGTTTTCAGCAGTATTTTTTTCTCTCCAAGAAGAAAGTTTTCAAACATAAAACATCATTTCTCAAAGCCACTGCCAGTACCCAAGCGCTCCCCACGAAGACAGTTAGCCGCACCCTACCCGTAGAAATGATGCTCCTCCGATCGCTTGCTCTGTTCCCTGCTTCTTCTGCCTCAGAGTGCTCAGATCAGATCCTGCCCCGGAGAAAAAGCAGAGTCAAAGGCTTGGGATACTCAGAGCCGAGTCCTGGAGTCAGGCTGCAGGAGGATCAAGGAGTACTGGGCTGAAGCAGCACGGAAGGGAGACATAGCAAAGTGCACTATCGCTCAACCATCACGTGCAGGTAACTGAGAGCATCTTAATGTGAAACTGCTGGTCACCATCTGGTGATAAAATTGGGAGACACCAAGTGAGTTAAAGCAAGCTTGTGCATACCGGGTTATTTCACTTACATTACATAAAGGAAACCATCGTCACCTCCATTCATACAGTCGTGTCTCTCCCAGTTTAGCAGTGTAATACAATCTGTGTTAGCTTTGTCCCTCCTTTGCTTCACTTACAAGCCGATTTCATCTTTCCAACAGATTGCATAGAACAGGCACACAACCTTCCGACTCAAGACACTCCAACATGAAAGGAAGTTAAGTGAAAAGAGAGCAGCTGAGACCTACAAAGTTGTGTCACTCCTAAAAACAGGCACAGAAGACAGCCATGGGGGTGAATATGTTAAAGAACGCAGGGTTTAAGAATTAAAGGGTTAAAAAAAAAGACATGACTGGCTCTCTCCCTGCTTCACAATTCTTATGTGCGTATTTATGAATCCTGGGACGGCAGCAAAATCAGGCCTAGCTGACCTTTAAAAGAATGAATAATTTACTAACACGGCAAAACGTTTTAAATGTATGTAACAGCTTTAAACACCTGAAGTGCACTGCTTCTAATTATTTTTGCTATGTATGAAATATTTGAGGAAAATGTATACAATATCTTTAATTTGTTAATTACCAGCTGGCTCCTACCGTGCATTATTAAGCTACTACAGCAGTGACTAACGCTTCTGGCAATGCTAAATTACCAACAATACCTTGAGGAGGAATGTGACCTGAGCGGCCCAGAAAGGACTTGCTGCAGGTGTTCATTTTCAGATAAAGATGGTTTATTAACCCAGGCATAAGACAACAAACATTAAATACCGCATGCACCAGTCCTGAGGAGGAGGGCTGCACCCCCCCTCTGCGTGCTGCCTACCCCATGGGGACTGTCATGCCCTGTAGCTGGAGTCACCCGGACACCTGCGCCCTGTGCTGTTCGCTCGCAGGACAGGTGGGGAAGCAAGAGCAACCAGGATTTCTCTCCAGTGGTATTTGTGGTGCTGCTGGCTCTGCAGCCGTGGCCTGCTGTGTGGTGACTTCGGGAAAAGGCGCTGAATGTGGGGAGACGGTGCCGTACCACGTACCCATGTTCAGGACTGCTCAGGTCCTGAAGGCCCCACGCCCACACTTGCACGGTTTCGGAGGCCTGGTGTCAGCTTGGATTTGTGCACCCCAATGGGGCCAGGCCCTACGCCATCCCTCCACGGGTTTCAGTAATTCCCTGAGGTGAAGCACGTGAGGGAACTCCCGCTGAAGCAAAAGCAGGCTGCAGCCATTCCCTTCAGCGTGCGAAGGGCAGGGCTGCCCAGCTCCGAGGGATGCCAGGCAGGGCTCTGGGGGGGTCTCAGGGGTTGCAGGGACTTTGCATCAGGGAAGATGAAGGAAACGTGACTGCCCATAAAAGGTTCCTCTACACAGCTGCAGCCCAGGCCCAGGCCTTCTCCTCTCACCTCTAAAGTCTTTCCCCCCCCCCTTTTTTCAGTCAAAGCACTTTCTGCCAAATTGATTAATGACATTATAGCTTGGACAGAAACTTAAATATCTTAGTACTAAGTGTGTGAAATAACGTTACTCTCCCCATCCTCCTGGAGTGGTTAGGAAAGCCAGTCTTCTCTCGCGCAGTTGCATTACAAAATTGCTGAACAAATCTATTCTGCTGTAACGGGAAGGGACACATTTTCTTCTCTGCTCTAAGTAGGTCAATGGAAACATGATGTCGTGAGGATGAAACTGTTTTCCTCTGTCCTCTTCCCCCTAATGGCAGTTTCAAATCATTCCGATTTAATTACGTTTCCAGTGTTAGCTATAATAACATTGTAAGGTTATTAACACTGATATATTGGTGGTCCTAAAGTCCGGGGCTTGTGCTTTCCTTGTGGGCTTACTCCAGCCCCAGGTACACGCATGCAATTCCTACACAGGGCATGTCATTGTGCTGTTAAGCAAAGCCTGCGAAGGAATCTGGGTGTGAAATGCAACAATACATTATGAGGCACAAAATGTTAACTCTCGGCTCTGAGATTCACACTGAGCTTTTACTTCAATGTAATCCCTGTTTGAGGATGAAATTCTGACTATCAGCTACTCTAAAACTAAAGTAGCTACACTGTGAACAGTGAATTTGCTCTGAATTAACACTGGCATAAACAAAGACGGAGTATTTTCAGTGGAACTATTCCAATTCATCGCACCTGAAGACTTCTCTGCATGCATTTCATCAGAAGGGATTAACCACCAGCTGGAGAAACATTTAATTTCCAGTTATAGCTATCTGAACATTAAATGCAAATTAAAGGCCATCGACAATAAAAATTAAAAAAATACATTTTGGGGGAGAAATCCCCCCCACCCAACAGTAAAAGGAAAAAAATTATCTTACACTAAAGAGAATAAAGAATACATAAAGTCTTATCAAATGAAATTTTAAAACCCAAAATAGGTGTTGCTTTTTTACTGACTGCCTCTATTTTAGAACAGATGGTGTAAACTAGTTTTGCTGACATCATCTGAAAAAAGGAAAAAGTAATTAATTCACCTCACCTAATGCCTGTTGTAAACTCTCACTCACCCACACAAGCACTCCAAAGGCCCCCTTCTGCAAGCACGTGTTTGTCATAGCAAAGGTTACACGCTCTTACAACCCACTCCTCGTGTCCTCATCCTGAAAACAACGGGCCTGCCTAGGACACAAAGCTAAGCGCATGCGAGTGGGCACCATTCTGTCCTCAGAGTGAAATGTTTACCCTATAAAAACCCATGACTTCAAAGGGGACTCGGATTTCATCCTACGAATCCAATTACATGTTTCAAATTTAAGATGGACTGTCAAGTGCCAGCTGACAGAGTGATGTCCCCAAGTATTTCAGGACAATGATATCTGAGCTGAAATGCAAAGCCAGCTGTTTATGCCTTAGCCACTTACCTAAGGAACATTTCAAAATGAGGAAATTGTATGATGATTAAGTGCCTCTGTACCTCAGCAAAATGCATCCCACTCTGCAGAGAGTTCTTTCCAACCAGACTTTAGAAAGCATGTCTTTCACTAAGCAAATAATTCCCTGTTGTGGGGGGCTGACCCTGGCTGGAGGCCAGGTGCCCACCAAAGCCTCTCTGTCACTGCCCTCCTCAGCTGGGCAGGGGAGAGAAAATATAACAAGAGGCTTGTGGATCGAGACAAGGACAGGGAGAGATTATTCACCAATTACTATCACGGGCAGAATAGGCTCGACTTGGGGAAAAAATTAATTTAACTTATTGCCAATCAAATCAGGGTAGAATAATAAGAAATTAAAACAAATCTTAAAGACCTTCCCCACACCCCTCCCTTCTTCCTGGGCTCAGCGTTGCTCCCAATTTTCTCTACCTCCTCCCCTCCAGTGGCACAGCGGGACAGGGAATGGGGGTTGTGGTCAGTCCATCACACATTGTCTCTGCCGCTCCTTCCTCCTCAGGGGAGGGATATCACATTCTGCCCCTGCTCCAGCCTGGGGTCCCTCCCATGGGAGACAGTCCTCCACCAACTTCTCCAATGTGAGTCCTTCCCACAGGCTGCAGTTCTTCACAAACTACCCCAGCCTGGGTCCCTCCCTCAGGGTGCCGTCCTTCAGGAGCAGACTGCTCCAGCCTGGGTCCCCCATGGAGTCACAAGTCCTGCCAGCAAACCTGCTCCAGCCTGGGCTCTTCTCTCCACGGGGCCACAGGTCCTGCCAGGAGCCTGTTCCAGTGTGGGCTTCCTATGGGGTCACAGCCTCCTTCAGGCATCCCCCTACTCCAGCACAGGGCCCTCCCAAGGCTGCAGGTGGGCCTCTGCTCCCCTGTGACCCCCCATGGCTGCAGGGGCACAGCCGGCCCTCTCACCACAGGCTGCAGGGGAACCTCTGCTCCGGGCCTGGAGCACCCTCCCCCTCCTTCTCCACTGACCTGGGTGTCTGCAGAGCTGTTTCTCACATATTCCCACGTCTCTCTACGCTGCCATTGTTCCCTCCGTTTTTTGTTTTCCTCCTTCTCAAACATGTTATCCCAGAGGTGCTACCACCGTCACTGATGGGCTCAGCCTTGGCCAGCGGTGGGTCCATCTTGGAGCCGGCTGGCATTGGCTCTATTGGACACAGGAGAGGCTTCCAGCAGCTTCTCACAGAAACCACCCCTGTAGCCACCCCCCGCTACCAAAACCTTGCCACGTCACCGCAACACCCATGTGCAGTACTATCACCAAATCATAAGGATGGTAGAAAAGATATGTAATCCATCTGCCACTACGAGATAAAGTCAGATACACTTCCCTCAGCCATTTCTAACACCTTCAGGTGATGGAGACTGTATATTTCATGGATAACATTTTCCCAGGGCTAACCTCATCTTTCTTGCTTCATTTCAGACCCGTTTCTCTTTGTCTACAGCACAGGAAAGAGATTACTGGCCTCCTCTTCACAACAGCGTGCTCTGTGCTACCTGTGCTTGAAAAAACGGCCTGTCTCCTACCCGCTCCCCAGCAGACTGCTCTTCTTCAGGCCCAGGAAAAGTCAACCTTTCAGGTTTTTTCCCTGGGGCATGTCATTTTTACTGATCTCCTCTCTTCTTCCAAAGTGGCCAGCGTTTTCTTGAAGAGCAGTGCTCCAACAGAGGACACCAGCTGAGTGCTCACCAATGTGTGGGTTACTCCCTGCAGGCTGTGCTCCCGTATGTATCCCAAATATCGTGATTTTCTTTTTTTCCTTTTCTGTCATGCAACTGCTCAACATTGCCAAATTATGTTCAAGTGGAGATCCACAGTAATCCCTATCCTTTCCTGAAGAGCTGCTGTCTCACCAGTTGTTCCCCAGCCCGTACTGGTGTGAAGAGCTACCAGCATACAGCACAGGGAATGCCCGTCTCTGTGTGCCCGGCGAGCCAAGTGTGCCCTTGCGATGCTGCCTCATAAAAAGGCATCAAGTTGTGTGTAGTTCTTAATTAGCGCACAGTGAAAAATACTGCAAATCCAGCAAGGACCAGGCCAGCATTTGCATAACCTTCTCCTCTTTTTATTTGCCTGTTCTATCGGACATGGGCAGTGTGGAAAAACAATTAGGACTATTTCTCCCAAGGCTGAGATACCCAATTTGATTTCCTTGCTCTTTGAGACTGTCAGTATATGTAGTCATGCCTAATACAAGCCCAAGCAGTCATCTACGATGGTGTACAACTGAAAAAGCACAGGATTAATGACCTGTGAAATAGGTATAGACAGACCTGGCTGGTCTCAGGTTGCTTTCTGGCAAAGCTTGGTTTCTCTTGGACATAACAGAGTGGATGACTTATTTAGTACTTTACAGGCACAGTTACAAAATCTGAGGCTTCGTGCACAAGGAATTTACTTCCACTTTAAGGAAAAGTGAGTGGCCTGAAAAGTTATCAGTCTATCTGCTTACTTCGCCTTTTTCACAGCGAATACACTGTTTCAGTGTGGGTGGATATTAAACAGTTAGGCCCATTTAGTCCAAGTCACCACAGTGTTATGAGCAACTGTGCGTGACTCTCAGCAGACACCTCTTCACTTCTCAGTGAAAATGCACGGTCCTGCGAAGAGTTCACCTAAGCCTGGAAACTATTTGTAAAAAAAGGGCTTTAAATTCTAGCACTTGTAATTCTATTTAGGTATACATGACCAGATTTAATGTAGATGAAGAACTTACATTTGTTCGGATTTTTTTCAACCATCAGATACCCTATTTATTTATTTAGCTGTATGATTTTTGAAACTGTATTTACTATCTCCTACACTCACATAGTTGTTTCTTGCCATCATCTTCTTAGCAAGTTTCCTCTGCTTTTTTCAGCTGCTCTTCTAAATTTTATGTTTGACCTGAAATTTTACATACCAGATATTAGAGTCAAGCTGAATGTATTATTTACATTTTCAGTAATTTTCAATGCTAAAGTTATTGAAAAGAAATAGTTTCAGCAGTGCTACCGAAAAAAACAAAACAAAACAAAACAAAACACCTCCTTTATAAATCCTTTGCTGAGAAGCATTCATTCCTCCATGCTTTCACACAAAAACCTGGAGTCTGGCAGGCAGGTAAAACTACTGTCTTTCTGTCGCTATCAGCAAACAGCCAATGAACTTATTAACAAAAGGCATATTTCATCCCCCTCCAAGGATGGTGCACAGGGAACTTTGGAGCTTAGGAGTGCAAGCGTTTGCTCCACCAGCTGAAGGTCTGAAACTTGCTGATGACTTCTGGTTTGAACTGACATTGGCCTATGTTCCTGCAAACCACACACTACTTCCTGTATTTGAAAATGTGTCTTTTCCAGAAATTTCCTCCCTAACTGAGACTGAGGAGATGATGCAAGGACTTTTCACTGCACTACCACTTCTGGATGTGCTGCCAGCCTGCCCTGGTTGCTATTACTACGTGTTCAATGGGCCAGCCAAAAATTCATCCGACTCTACAGCTGGAACTGGAGGGAAGACAACTTGGAGGTTCGGATGAAGAGCATTACCAATGGCCTGGGTGCATTACCAAAGGCTGCAGAGAGAGGTGGGAAGCTAGGATGCACACACAATACGTTGTAGGGATAGTAACACAATAGGTGTCACTTTCAGAAGTATTTTTTTTTTTTAAAGAAAAACACAACCTGTTTACAGAATAGCCTGGCAGAGCACATGGCTTGACTCGCAGCTCTGTTAACATCTCCTTGCACCCCTGTACCAGCATAATATAATTTGTACCCACATTAAACCGATGTGATTTCTCTTCCCCAATAAGACATGCAAATTGATCAAACCTTTAAGGACAAGAATAAACCATAAAACATTTTGCATTTTGTTTGATCTGTTTGGAAACACATTTTGTTTGTGTTTATTCAAAGAAAATGGAAATATTTCTAATTGTAATAGCCATTAAAAATACACATCAAATGTCAAGATAAATTATTTCAAACTTGGATCTATGATGTGCCTTTATTCCTGGGTCCTAGTCTGATAAAGAGTGGCTAGCTCTCCTAGATTCAATTTAATTTCTCAGGCAGGTGAAGAAGCTTTTAGTCACTCAAATTAGTTAGGACTCCATGTTAAAAGAGTGACAACGTTTCAGAATTATCCACTTGAAAGTTAAAAAATGTTTAAATCAATGTGTTTGTTGCCTTTGAATTCTAATGAATTTTTTTAGATGTAAAGTTAGTCATTCTGAAGTCAATTTATAAGAAAAAAGAATTATCTAAAAACAGAGAATGGATTATATCTCCATATCACACAAATGACACAGTAGCTCTCTTGATACAATATTAGTAGTGTACTAAAAAAAAGGGGGGGAAGATGACAGCCAAGCTATCATTCCTTTATAAATCTGGAAAGAATCAAAAGTGTTTCCTGATCTTGTTCCAAGGACAATGTCACATTAAGAATGAACACGGACTGAAAAAGAAGTAATTAATAGAAAGCATATACTTTCATTACACCATGTATCTAAAAACCGTAGCAGGAATGGATAATATTAGTAAGGAATTCTACCTGCAGCTGTTATTTTGTAATGAGTACTCAAGGACAACTTCACTCCAAGCATGATGTTCTGGGCTTTGCCTGTGCTTACTTTCATTGTGTTTAAAAGAACTCGTCACTAGCTGTCAATAAATTGTTTTTAAAGCCTACTTGCTCACAGACTTCTCTGTCTCTGCTTCACTTTCTCTCCGTTTTTTTTACGTTCCACTGAGATCAAATGTTCTTACAAATTTGCAAGGAGGTATTTTATACCAGAGTAGTCTTATTCTTACAAAAGATATAAAAGAAAATAAGAATGCAGCACGTAGATACCACTTTTCATCCTTGATCTCAGAGCACTTTAGAGAACTGGCCAAGTGTTACTGTCACCGCGCTCAGAAAAGGACACGCTAGGCCGCTACACGGCTTGTCAAGGATCACAGGCACAGAAGCCAACCTGTTCTCTCCACTGCCCTAGGGAAGGTTACGTTCAGCAAACAGCTACCATCGTGCCAACAAATAAATTAATAAAGATTCATAATTTCCACTGCTTTCCTATCTCTTCTTTATTACTCAGAGTATGCTCCCCAATTCAGGTTTTATAGTCAAATGCATTGAGGCCATACAATTGGTTCAGACACAGGAAAGACACAGTGAAACCTGGCTTACCGTAATGCCCTCCCTGCCGGGGAGGATGCTTTTCTCGAGACTATTAGGTATTGGGCGTTCTCTCAACAACCACAGCTGCAATTAGATGCATTTTTAAGCATCCTCTTAGTGGGAAGTATCACTGTGTTTCCAGGTAAAGTCACTTCATACAGTAATAATTAGCTCAGGAAATACTTTGTTCCTTCATACACCAAGAGCCGAAATCAATACTAAGTGCGGGAGGTCCAACACCGCTCAGACTGCCAACTTCCCTGGATTTACACATAATAACACAGCTGCACAAGACATCGTAATTTCACCAGTTTGGGTTGTGGGTGTTTTGAGGGCTCTTCCACAGAATTACAAAATGACAGAATTGAAGCTTTCTACAGCGTGGTGTATTGTGTAAGCCATTGCCTCTCATACTCTGACAAAACACATTAGCTGCTGTAACTGGGAGCAGGTTCATTAGGACCCGAAGGAAATTATACCACTGTGAGCTCCTTCTGAGCTCAAAAAAATGCCAGCATATCCTCAAAGAACCTTGGAGAAACAGTCCTTAAACTCTATGAAGTGGTTCCTGATGACACCCCAATTTTTGTACTTTTGCCAGAATAATAACCTCAAAAACCTTGAAGATGAGGCTATAAATGAAGATTCACAAAGGAAAAAATGATCATGACAGAAAGAAAGAAAATGCAAACCATATACAGTAACGGTAAAGCCTAGAAAGGAAGGATTTTAACGCCCATATGCGTATCCCTGACACTGGTTTTATCAGGGTTTACAAAGAAAGTAGTGTAGGATTTATTAAAGGAAAAAATGTTGCAAACCCATTTTCACCTCAGAGAGGACGATTTTTCTAAACTCTTGTGACAGAGTCACTTACAACTTAATGGTGACAGAAAGGGAAGGACCGTGATCTGGCTGCTCTGAGAGCAGACGCGTTGCGAACCGTGACGAAGGAGGGCTTGTCCCTAAGTGACACCGAACAGGCAGCTCCTCGCAGCGGGAAAGTGTGGCACACGCTAGTGATGAACACCGTACCAGCACCCGCAGAGTACCACCTCAACCACTCACACGGTACCCAAAACCAGCAGGCACCAATGCGTCAGCTGTAGGCCTGTGCTCCTCTCGGCAATGATCTGTCCCCTGCTTAATCTCCCCCGAAGACTGGGACCTCCACGATCTCTCCTCTCTGCAGTAGCAAGAGGCAAGGGCTGGCATCTTTTCACCCTCCCATTCCCTCTGTCCCTTCAGGACTTCTCCATCTGCCTCTGTGTGGGGTTAGTGGGAGTCCTGGGAAAAGGGCAGGAGGGAAGGGAAGGATGCAGTGAGGCAAGAAGGCGGCAGGACAGACCAAGGAGAAAAGGGTGTCACCACCCCCAGGAACCCCTTGTTACAAAAGCCTTTAAGAAAAAGACACCTCCTTCTCTCTCTCCTTCCTCCCTCCCCTCTTGCCAACAAATCCCAGTCAACCTGAGGTGCACAGGGCTAGTGGGGGAGAAGGGGACAGGGAGAAGAGAGAGGTCCCAGCCCCTACAACCCACCTGATAAAGCTACCACACCCTTACCCAAAAGCCTCAGCAGCACCGCGCTGCTATGTGGTACTATCATCACTGAACACATGTGGTACCGTATTCACCCCAACCACGCAAAAGTCACCCTAAGAGCTGGCCAAGGATTTTCCACTCCAGAAAACACGCCAACATTATAATAATATATAAACTATATCAAATACAGCAACATTTTCCAGGGGAAAATAACAGTTTATTGAAGATTTCCTATTCACTCCCAGGACAACTGGAAGATGTTACTGCAGGTGGATACATCAGAATATATTTTTTTAAAGTCAATCCAACACTACACTGTAGTTCCTTACCCTGGGAACTCCCTATTCCTGGATCAGATGCTCAATCCCTTCCAAAACCAAAGTTTCTCAGGCAACTTCACTTCCCAGAATACAAAGCAGGTTTCCTTCTGACGAAGCTCTCGAGTGCCTCTTGGACATTTAATTATGGGAGAAGGGTCCCAGATAATGAAATGGGAACATCATGCTCCTGAACTATAACTTCTGAAAAGCAATACACTGTGGTAGGGAAATGCAATTTAATTTTGAACTGACTCAGGAATTTCCCATGGAACATTAATTCTATTTTCTGCTCACCTCTGAATGTCATTTTTTCTCTTTCAGTTTAGGAAGCTTATAAAAGGTGCAGAGAACCTCTACTTCCAAATCTGTGGATTCCTCCTCCCTCCTGCCCTTTGCGATAGCCCCGGGGAAGGTGTGCCTCATCTGAAAACAAAAGCCTATTGAGCCAAGCCTTATCAGAGGTGATGCCTAGCCGGAGGAACTGCTATCTAGATACCGAACACAGAAAAGCAATAAAGGTATTTCCACTCCCTTCAGGTTTGCAGGGGCTCTGAGAGCTCGCACCACTTGCCCGAAGCCACACAGGATCCTGTGCAAGAGCCAGAAACAAAGTACAGCTTTACTAAGCCCCACTGCAAGCCCCATCTTGACATATTTTGTCTCAAAGTTCTTCAACTTCAATACCAAAACAAACATTACAGTGATACCTTACTGTAAGTAACTGTCGGCCCAGGTATTTAGCATGGGACTGAAGTTTTAGCTAGTCTGAACTAGTCAAAAGAACACCCAACTAGTACAGACTGTAAGAGAACTGACTTGAATGTCCTTTGTCATCCCTGCAGTTGTTTCTTTCCAGATGTACCTTACAGGTTACATATTTCCTTCTTCTCCATCCCCTACATTTAACCACCCAGAAAACTTTACAGGAGATTTGCTCTCCCAAATATACCCAGATGTTTTGCAAAATTTGGGTAAATTGATCAACAGGGATGAACTCGATCAAATGGAAGAAAGACAACAAAACATACCAGACGCATCATCTTTCCTTCAAACAGAGGAAACACTTCTATTTTAGTTCACCCAGTTCCACATATTTTGCAAGGCACAGACGGACATTATGTGAATCTCTTCGGCACTGATATCTATAACCAAAAATGTCAGGCGTTTCAGTTATCCCTGGACAGCACCTACTTCCTACGGTTATTACGGGCAGTACTAACACGTCAGGAATTCTGACTATGTTTGGGTGAACTGCCACCAAAACCAAAGTTAGGAGCTCCTCTACTACGAGTGTAAAACACGCGTGCCCAGAATAAATGGTAAAAACGATGCTGGCATTTAGGCGATTCTCATTCCAAGCACAGATTCAGATGAAACTCTCAGAAGTTCTTGCTATATAAACCCCATTATATCAAACTTCCCACTCAGTTTCTGATATTTAAAAATCCTTTTGGTCACAGGAACACCACAACTTCACCAGATACATTGGAGAAAGGGTCTGAAAATACCACTGATCAATGAAGTGATGGATCTGCTAGATGCTGAAATTATTTCTGATAAGTTGTAAAAAGAACATGATAGCCTGAATCTCCCCTTTCCTCACAAAATCACTAATTTAAGTGAGGACTATCAGGAAAACGTGAATGTTTTTAAATTACTGCTAGAAGGACTTTATTCGGAGAAAAGTAAAGGCTCAAAATGTTAAAAGAAAAATCAAAACCAAACGCCAAGTAAAAGCATTATTTGGGAACAAAAAAAAAGGTTAAATGCCATTAACCCTGTGTCGGGATCAAATTCACACATGAGGAAATAACAGGTAAGCGAAACCATGGCTAAACAAGCATGGGGAAACATCGATTACAGCCTCTATAATGTGGAAAACAACTCGCCTTTCAATTTTGTAATAGTAAACAGCATTTCAAACATCGTATCCCACTCATGAAGAGCAAAGGTATTAAAACAAAATTCAGCTGATAGGAAAACAGCACTCAAAACTGCAATGGTAAGATTATTCAGGCTCAAGGCTCCCTCGGTAAGCCAAGACAAGTAACCTTGTGAGTTAACACTTCACTGAGGAGTAAAGTTCACATAATCCGCATGGGGAAACCAGGGAATAAATCGCCCGCAGAAAGCACTGTGGGGGCATCTGCCTCACCTACAGGAACTGCCGGGCGCTCTGAAAGCAGAAGCAAAGCCAGAGGAACCACCCTGCCCAAACGTATGCAAAGGCAAGCTTCCTACTCACCCCTTGGTCTGCACCATGATCTCTTTTGCCACCTTAGTAATTCCAAAGAATCCAGAATGCTGTTATTTTTCAGGGAATATTAAGAGCCGTTAGAGGAGACGGAGGCAGGCTGACAAGCAGAGCTTTGCGAGAAGCCGGGCGGAGGGGGATGAATTTAAACCCTGGCTCAAGATGCTGCGTGTTCTGCGTCTATCTTTAACTTGTAAACGATTTGGTTTCACATTCCTCTGAAGTCCTGCCGGCAGATGCCTTTGCGGAGTTTTACCAATCGCAGGCACCCGGGCCCCCTCCCCTCCTTTCTCTCTCCCTCCCACTCACTCCCTCCCTTCCTCCCTCTCCCCCCACAAGCCTGCCACTCCACCCCCACCTCTCCCATCCCATCCCCTCCCCTCCGCCACACGCATACGGCAGGCAGGGTTTCACTGACTCCCCGCCGCGGCTGCCCGCAGCGGGCAGGCTGCCAGCGCAGCGCCGCCCCGCCAGCCCGCCGGCAGCCCTCCGGCAGCCCTCCGCAGCCGGGCACCGCCGGCAGCCCGCCGAGCAGCTCCACACGCTGGTACCTGGACTTACGGCTTGGGCCTAATCAGGCAAAGCCCCAGTGTTTGAACGCCGGGGTCACCGGCTAAGCCGCGGTCAGAAACAGGATCCCAAGAAGGCCCTTTCCGTAGGGGGCTCCAAATGCAACCAGCTTGAGGGCTGGGGGGGAAGGTACGCACAGGCGTTTCACCCTCTGTCCCACCAAGCTTCCACAGAGGCTCGATTTTGGATGTTTACAGCACTTTACTAAGGAATAAATAATGTGTACAAATAAATAACTTCCTAGATGTTAAACACAATGCTCCTAAACATCCACTCGTAGTAATTTTGGGGCTCCTTACAATAACAATGCATTGCAATGTTGTTCAGAAGTCAGACTGAAATAACTAGGCTACGGACTAATGCCAGCATTCCAGGCGACTGAACTGGGGAAAAAAAGCCTTTCCACATCAGCCAGAAAATCAGTATCGCTACGAGAAACATCAGGAGTCATCAGCGTTGACACAACCCCCTGGCTCTCGCTCTCAGCCTCCTGAAGCAGCCCTGGTTTTAACTGGTAGACGCGCATTCGGTTGAACACAGCTTGCCATCCAGACTGCCCTACCTCAGACGGGGGTGGCAACGGACCCAGCCACAAGACCATACGTAAAACATATGAATTATTGAACGCTTCCAATTGAAACCAGAAAATATCAATCGACAGTCATGCTGATTCAAACAGAATAACATGGTAAGTGTCTCTGGTCCACTGTCTTTGGCCTTTGTCTGAGCTGCTGCCGAGAGGGGTTCGTACCCAGGGATGCAGCCAAGTGAGCAGAGAGCACAGGGTGGGGTGGGGGGAGCAAGGTCCAGCTGTGCCCAGAATCATATAGCTAAAAACATGGTTTATAAATGCCTTGCCAATGCCCTACTTTATGAGGAATTACACTTTTCAGAGCACTGGTGTTGAGAGACTGGGCTGATTTAGTAGTAAAGTAATCATGCACGTGCTTCAGGCTAAGGAAGGAAACAGCTCAACTTGGAAAGGCCTAAAGGGGGGTAAAAAACCCACCCAAACGTCTGTGTGTTGGTGAGCATGAAGTAAGTTTGCATTTCATTGCCTGCCGGCTGCTCCTCATGGTGCCATTTGACAGCATACATGCAAACGTGTGCTCGGTAACATATATGTAACGTATAGACATGAACCTCGATAAAAACAGGTACTCCACTACCATTTTCATGGCCAGGCCCACAGGCAGGAAGACAAGAGCTCTTCTTAACCTGGAGTCAGCTCAGGTTCGTGGGCCTGGAAAAGCTACCAGCAACATACAAATATTAAAGAAAACTAGCTGACAACTCCTGAAAAGTCAAAAGATTTATTCTGAATCACCGACCTTTGCTACTGGTAGCAAAGCCAGACCTCAGTATGTACAATGCATGCCTTCCAGAGGGCTTTAAAAACTCCAGCACGAGAAAAACATGCCAAGGACTTCCTGCCAGACAGGGAGGAAGTCACTTCTCCTTTGCCTCCGGTCCCAAAACTCTCGACTGCTGATACAGCAGTGCAGGGAATGTGTCTATTGCACAGTTTTAGGAGCTGCAGTGAATTCCAGGAAGGCTGCCTGGCACTGCTTTCCAATAGAGCCACCTCTAACACCGCCGGCTCACAAATCTCTAGGGGCAGCGAGAGTCACTTAGTCACAGTGTCTCCCATTCAAATGGAGCGACTTCATATAAGCAATGAGAATATCATACCTCAAAGCAGGGGTTTTTTTCCATCTGTTTTGTCAGGATGTCAGCCTTGAAGGGCAGATAATCACTAGAAGCAGAGGCCAAGTGTTAACATTAGGTGTTAAAAAGCACAGTGCTTCAGATGCTCAGAGAGACAAAAGAGGAAGAACAAAGAAAAGTCGTGCTTTTGTGGCTGAGGTCTCCCTTTTAATTAAGGCAACCAGGAAGGAAGGAAGAAGCTCCCCACAGAAGAAGGTGTGATGGACAAATGTGGTGATTCAGAAGTGAAGTCATGAGCAGGAAGGATTAAGACTATCCTGTTTCTAGGACTCCAGCCTACCTCTAGAGTGCTTAAGCACAGGCAAAAAAAAAAGACCAGGAAATCCACAAAAGCACATCCCCACTTTTACCTAAGCTTGTGTATTTCCCTTACTAGGTATGGGGAAAAAAGAGATCGGGGTTTGGACCCTCTAAAGGAACACTTGAAGCGTTTGCTTCCCATGTCTCTTAAGAGGTTATTTATAAATTTAAGAGTACGTGGGAGGTGGAGCTTTGGAAAACAGCATGCTGGCAATTACTAGGAAACCTCGGATGTCAACATGGGCAGCATGATCCCATTCCCCTGAATGGGACAGTCAGAGGTCATGTGTCCAAAATCTCTATCACATAAGCCAATGAGAAGATTGGTGTCCAGTTTCCTCAGATGAAGAGATGTGCAATAATAACAGTGTCTAACGTGCAAGGCAAAGTGTACACTCGGGAGAGATCTACCACAGCTGAGAGGGAATACCACTCTTTCTCTCTCAGCAGGGTCTGTTGCTTAAAACCATCACCAAATGTAATAACCAGGGACCTCTGTGGCATTAGGTTTGAGCTGTATGAATATGTATTAATAGCAAGTTCTTGTGGAGGAGTGGGAGCTGGAGCTGGCGTGAACGCTGGCATGGAAGCTGAGAGGAGAAGGGAGTGGCGGGGGGGGGGGGGGGGGGGGGAGGGGAGTAATCTGGTACCAGTGACAAGTGTAAATATGTAACATGTTTGGAGCCATGTGACTTCCTACTCCTTCCCAATTTAGCCCAATGCCTAAGAGGCATGGTCTGTCCCTTCACGTTCAGCTATTTTTAACGTGCACAGAATTTGCTCTTTGTCTTCCCTTGTCTGTCAGTGTCTTGATTTCATTTGTCTTGGCAGTCTTAACATTTGGGCTTACTGGGACAAGCAATGTCTTGTGCCCTACGGGCTCAGCCCTTCTAGGTCTCACTCAGAGTATTTCCGGCTCTTGGGAATGATCTCGTTAACCTCTGCAGATGATTTCAGCACAGGTTGGTTTGCGAGTAAGAGCTCTGAGTTGGGGACTGCACTGGCATTGACAGGAACGCAGTTCCCACCTGTCACAGTGGATCCAGCACACTGGCTTTATTCAGTACTACTCAATCTACACACCCCTCAATCCCCCCTGCCTCCCTCAGCCTTGGCTACTCAGCCACGTGGTTACACCACGAGCCCTCTCCAACATGGTCCAACAGATAGGGCTAGGCCAAGTGTTGAGCCATGAGTGGCTTCTCTCCCACCTACCATTTTTTACTGAAAAAGATGGGGAACAGCCACTGAAGCCAGCAGGGCTGGAGGGCTCTCGGTAGCACTCCCTACCACACGTTGCTCCACCACCCCCAGGAGGCAGCATCCAGCGTGGCTCTGAAAGGCAGCCCAGGGGACTAAGATGGGTTCACATGAGGCAAATACTCTCCTGGTCCCACAGTGTGGAATCTGACTGCTCCAAAGAAATTTATTCCAACACTGTCTCCTCCTCGAGCCTAATCTTGCTGCCGTTTTTGGGAGGCTCGCTGGATAACGGTAGGAAGCTTAGTCACTAAAAATGTTCAGATGGGTTAGCCCCGCTATTTGCAAAACATATTCAAATAGCTTGCATTCTCTGTAAGCATTAATAAAGTAAATGGGGAATGCACTCGGTACATACTGCGTGAGCGGTTTTGCAGCAACAGAGGATTTTCTGTGCTGACTTTTCTGTTCTTGATTTCTGTGTTTCTGTGATTCAAGCTATGTGGGAAGAAAGGAGATCATCCATGGTCATACATCTAAGCTTCAGGAACAAATCCTATTTTCTGTCAATCCATTTTACTGAATAAAGAAAAAAATCCATCATTTAATTTCGAACACTTCTTTCCCTTTTCCTACACTGTATTTATCGTTTGGTAGTTACTTCAGACAAACCCATGGTTTAAACCAGTGTTTATCATCCAATATAAGCACATCACATCTACAAGAGCCAGGATATAAAGGCTGCGGCACTATTTTTCTACGCAGGAGCAAAGTATGAACATTAATTATGAAGAATTAAGCAACTTACAAAAAACTCTGTGCACTTGCCTTGTTTTCTGCAAAATCAAACCGTTATTTACCAGATGCATTTTCAAGTTTACTTGCAAAATACCTAAGAGGAGAACTAGAACAAATCTGCTTCCATTTATCTTTAATCCAAACACTAAAACCAGGGAAAAGACTACTCTTTTTGTTAGATGTCCAAATTGATCAGCAAAAGGAAGATCTCTGAGATATAATAAAATAAAGAGAATGTGGAAAAAATGAGGGTTTGTAGGTAAATGGTTTATTTTACCACACTGAAAGGAAAAATATTTTTCCAAAAATAAATTAGAAAAAAAGGACAAGTAAACCTAATCCCACACAGTGCTGAGCCCTGGAAAAGTCTTTCCTGGCCTGATAGCGCTCATGGATAAATAAAAAAGCTGTACCATCCATTATTGGTCCGCTACCTGAAAACACCAAACTTGAAAGGTTCGAAGTGACAGCTATAGTTCATTGAAGTTGCTTGGAGAGCAGTGCATCTAATGAAGATTGCTCTCCTAAGGATGTATGACCCTTTGTTATTTACTGCTCCCAACCGTTTCCTCTGAACTCTCATGACCACTCCAACCCGTCAGGACATGAGTGTTGCCCACCTGCACTTTCAGCTTCCTTTAACGTACCATGCAACCAAACCATGCTGCTGTCTCCATAATAATGCTTTTAATTTCCCCAGGCCTCCACGGTTGTCTTAATCAAGTACCATTCCACGCACCCTTTTGTACTTCTCCCTAGTGGGGAAAAAGCAGCAAGCAGATCGTGCAGCTGGTTTAGAGCTGTATGTGCTCAGACAGCACACGTGGGAGCTGTTTCAAGAGGGGAATTTTGCCTGTCCTGACCTTACTGGGGCATTATCTTTAATCCCACTTCACGAGAGTCAAGGAGAACCAGTATAGCTGAGATTTCTTCCCCTGTGTTAAATTCAGCAGAAGGTGTCTAATGAGTTCAAAACTACTGCCTGCGGCCAGAAGTGTGAGACAAACAAGCATAGTGTGATTGTCTTCCCTTAGAAGGTCAAACTCAGAAGGAAAATAAAATAAACAAACATGCCACATGCCAGCAAGGAAGATTCATGACACAGCCTTTTCTCCAGCACGATACTGTCTGTCTCCTCAATGGTAAGAACCCTCTACTGCTTTGAGCATACCAAAGGTAGCGAAGGCTGCTAATTAAGAGAGCTCATTGCAGCCTGCCTGTTCCTGAAAAGAGTAACTGAAACACCAAAGTTTGTCTTGTCACAAGTTTCTCCTGAAACTGATGTCCTTGTTCCTGATATTATGAAATAAATTGAGTAGTTTTGTTACAGAAATGGCTGTTCTTCCGTCTCACGCCAGCACCTTGGTTTCACCGCAGCGCTATATTCTGCACTGAAAAAGGTGTCCAGCAAGTTATTTCATTAAAATGCCACAAATGTTATGTATTTATGTTTGCCTGGACAGACAACTGCAGGCCTTTTATGGAAATTCGGTCAATGCTTGGAATGTGCGTGCAGGCAGACATGCATGTGGATGGAGTGACACCCACGCTTCCTTCAGAACTCGAAGAGGATAATCTATGAAACAGATTCTCTGTTCAGCTGAGGTAAAGGTAGGAACAATCCCCTTTCAGTCATTCACAGAACGCTCATGCTCAAAAATAAAACTTACCTTATTCCACCCTCCAGACAAAAAACTTGGAAAAATGAGGAAATTACTTTTTTTTCGTCAAAAGAAAAAATATGCAGAAAGAACACAGAGGGAGGCCTGGAAGTCTCAGAAACTGTTAATGAGCGCTGGAGCATTAATATATAGGCCACCAACACGAATCCCATCGGATCGGTTATGTAAAAGCAAGCGGTGCCTGACTTACTCCCTGAAACGCATCAGTGCTCTGCAGGGGCTGGGGGGGCTCTGCCACACAGCCCTCTCCTTCCCTCTCCGACCTGGCCCCAAGGGTGCACAGACCCTCAGACTTAGCCTTGGGGTGGGTACAGGTACGGGCACAAGGGGAGGCTACATCAGCCGGGGGGTCTGGGCTGGGGAGGGAGCAAGCAGGGTGAGTCGGCCTGGGAGAAGCTTGTCCTACTGCTCCCTCTGCTGTACCCATCCTGTGGAGAAATCCCAAATGTCAGCGCGAGAAGCAGGGATAAGGGATGGTAGCTCTCAGCGAGCCATCTGCCGGGTAGCACAGACCCAGACAAACTTGGGAAAGGGATAAAGTAGCGGCTGATGAGGAAGAAACCACCACCACACTCGGGAGATGGCACGACACAGAGCTTTGTGCAATGAACGCATCCAATCTCTTTGGCTCTGTACCTGCCGGTGTTACCCTTACGCTTCCAGAACGGTGCAGGAAAATAAAGCCTCTCCTTGGGCAGGATCGTCTGGCTTTACAACACATATTTAGATAATGATCTCATCTGACGAGAGGGATGGGTGTCAGGATCAGCTGCAGAGAAAGGCCCACGAAGCTCCCTGAGCAGGGCTGCCAGCAGCAGCCTAGTGCCACGTTAGGCAATGCCAGCAGCGACAGCGCAGGCAGGGGCAATGGGTGCAGCAATACAGGCTATGGCAACACTGGCTGCAGCAACGCAGGCAGCAGCAACGCAGGCAGCAGCAACGCAGGCAGCAGCAACGCAGGGCACAGCAATGCAGGGCACAGCAATGCAGGCAGTGACAACGCAGGCAGCAGCAACGCAGGCAGCAGCAACGCAGGGCACAGCAATGCAGGCAGTGACAACGTAGGCAGCAGCAACCCGGGCTGCAGCAATGCAGGGCACAGCAATGCAGGGCACAGCAATGCAGGCAGCGACAATGCAGGCAGCGACAATGCAGGCAGCGGCAATGCAGGGCACAGCAATGCAGGGCACAGCAATGCAGGCAGTGACAACGCAGGCAGCAGCAACACGGGCTGCAGAAATGCTGGCAACAGCAATGCAGGCTGCGACAACGCAGTAGCAATGCAGGCAGCAGCAATGCAGGCTGCAGCAATGCAGGCTGCAGCAACGCGGTAGCAATGCAGGCCGAGGCAATGCAGGCTGCAGCAATGCAGGCAGCGGCTATGCAGGCCACGGCAACGCAGTGGCAATGCAGGCCACGGCAACGCAGTAGCAATGCAGGCAGCGGCTATGCAGGCAGCGGCAATGCAGGCAATGGCTATGCAGGCAGCAGCAATGCAGGCCACAGAAATGCCAGCAGCAGCAATGCAGGCCGCAGCCAATGCAGGCAGCAGCAACACAGCAGCAATGCTGGCAGCAGCAATGCTGGCAGCAGCAATGCTGGCAGCAGCAATGCAGGCCGCAGGCAATGCAGGCCGCAGGTAATGCAGGCACCGACAACGCAGTAGCAATGCAGGCAGCAGCAACGCAGTAGCAATGCAGGCAGTGGCAATGAAGGCGGCAAACGGCTCCCATGCCCTGTTGGGCCGCAGGCAGTATAGGGGAAAACACGCTCCGCCTGTGAGTCACGTTAGTGGCATACCAAATTTAAACAACATGAAGCACAGGCAAAAAAAGGGAAGTGGGAAAAATGGCTTATGGAAATGGAGTCAGGTAATCATGTGAGAATTACCAATCTGATTGTCATAATGTTTTTTTTTTTCACCTGGGACCACCTGAACACAACTCCAGTCAATAATCCCGCCCTGAACACTTATTTCTGAGAGCTGAGAGATTGGCAGCACTGCATACCACCTATATAAGACATTTGCAGCTGCTATGAAAGAATTTATTTGAACATGGGGAAAACTTTTAACCCCCCAAAACCCCCTGTTTTCAAACACTCAAATGCTACAGTGTGCTTTTTGTGATCTTCAGGGCAATATTTCAGTTACCCCACACCTTCCTTTTAGCACTAATTTACAAAAATTCAAACTAGAGTAGAAACCACCTCAAAGGAAGTAATTCCTCTCAAGCACTTTTCCCTGAGAATGTGCACACTCATCAGAATAGGGAGGAATGATGAGGAGAATTGGCACCTTAAGGGAAAGTGGACACTTCCATAATAAAAGAGGGATGAAAGTCTGAAGGGCAGGAATGCAACCTTAGGTCTTTGAAGGACCAGTCATACACTCACCTGAAACCTTCTGGAGACCTTCAGGAAATTTACACAAATTCTACTAGAAACAAACCAAAAAAACCCTTCCTAATACCAATATGAGATTAAACCAAATTAATTAGTGAATTCCAGAAAGGCAGTGTTAACAGGTTAACTGCATTCCCTTTTCTCTGCATGCCCCAAATATTATTTCCTCTTATAGGAAATAATGGTAGACGTCCTTTATAGAACATCAACCGACTAATGAGAATACTGGGAACCAGACTTTATGATATAACATGGTGATAAAGTGAATTACATATAAATGTCAATGGGATCTATTGAACAGAGCAAATTTGGAAGAAACTCATTCAGTAATTTTAAAGTTGTGAGTAATTAGTATGGCATTTTCAAATGCACTTGGTCATGACCTAATTCTTCTGTAAATTCTTCAATTTTAGTTTTTTTCAAAGCTACACGAGCCATGCAATACTACAGTAGGATTAGAATGAATGCTGCAGCAGTATTGAGTCCTGCTGAAAATAGGACTCCCATCTCCAGCAAAGGAATGGGACATGCCCATTTGGGGCAGAATCCAGCCCATTCTTTTCAAAGGCAGTACTCCAGATTTACATAAATGCAAATAAATGCAGTGTGGCCTCAGGACTGACACAATGTACTCAATTAACACTTGCCCAGTTTATATGGAAGAAGCTGAAATGGAGCTGAAAATGTAAACTAAACTAACAGCTTCCACGGGAAAACTGGGATACTGAGAAATACTGTATATGGAGTAATTCAGTGATAATTACAGATTATTTTGGCATTGTCCTGTGAAGCGTCATGACAAACAGCCTGCAGATACACGATGTGTATGGCACAGAGACCAAGCAGACAGCTCTGGACATAATCTATGCGCTGTGGGTTATCACAAAGCTGCTTTGAATAAATACGCTCCTTATTACAGCATCTCCTCTGATCTCTTTGAATTCATCATGTTTACCCCCAAATAAAAGAAATTATTTTTTTGTGTTGTTCAGAGTAGCGTATGCTTTATCTAAAAGCCTCAGACATTACAGCGTAAATTATTTCTACTTCTTGCTACAAAAATCTTACTCCAGGACTTTGTGACTGCATACTGACTACCTGAGGGAAATCAAATTAACAGCAGCTGAGACAGAACTATTAAAGGCATGTTTTCCCCTATGTACAGTAGTCTGTTAACGCATCTGAGAGGCTGAGGATAAAGCAAGGACGTCTCTCTGAACCATCGCTATCTTTCTTGCTACTGTCTATTTTTGTGAAGGAGCCGGTGGATGCAGCGATAGATAGGCACTGGGGTTCCTCAAGCCTCAACTCAAGCACGCAGATTTTCCAGCCACGCGCACTATGGAGTTTGCAAAATAAATCAGGCAAGCTTTTTGCTTAAGTCTACAGAGGTAACTGCAAGGTTGTTTCTGGTTGTAAGCGTAACGACGCACGGAAGTGGCACACCACAAGCCTGTCTGCCCTGCCCTCTCTCCCCTGCCCTGAGCTCATGACCTTGGGAAACAACATCCAGCCTCCAAGGAAGGGGAAATTTTTGGGATGGCACCTGGCCTCCTTCTGCATGACCTGCCAGGGCAAGATGCTCACAGAGGAGCTGTACTCACCCCCTGCACTAACTCATCCTGCACAATGAGAGAGATGACATATCTGCCATTTTCAGGGAGGGCAAAGACACGTTATAAAAATGTTCAGGATGAAGTGGACTGCTTTTGTAACTGGGAATAGTGCCCTGAAATGCAGGCAGTCACAGGGTACTCATGTCACGGAGACCACCATACTGCCGTGCTGCTCAGGCATTACCCGAGGGTGAATACAGCAGCGGCAGCGTGGGCTCATGGTTAAACACTGTGATAGCAGTGGGTGGTAGGAGACCTGATCAGGTCTCAGCTCTGCCACAGATTTGTTATGCGAATTTGGGAATTTACAAATTTAATTCCTCCCTCCCACTTCTTACCTGTTTTGTCTACCTAGCCTTCAGTGGTTTTATGATGGGCGTCACATCACAGGGTGTTTAGAGCAACTAAAACTTTGAGCTGGAACCCCCTAGCACTACTGCGACTACAATATTGAAATTTGTTTAGGGAGCATTTTTATTCCATTTAGTAAATGGAAAAAATAACTATGTAGAAGACCAAAAAATGCAGCTTCCTTCAAAAGCCTCTTTAATCAGCCCCAGAATCTGAATCGATGCTGAGCACAAAGATTTAAATTTGGGTTAATGAAAACTGAATAGACCAAAAAACAACAAAAGAAGTCTCTTTAAAAAAGGTATGGATTTGACCTAGCTGGTAAATAATTGAAGCTCCTCTCTGTTCCCTTCCACTTTCTATTTTAAGGCTTTTCATTATATGGGATCAAAGTCAGCTCGAGTTGGAGAGAGTTAGACAAATCCATCACAGAGACAGAATGAATGTATGATCTCATCTCCTGTGACAGCAGCCCGACGGTGCCACCTGTTTGAACTCCAGCTCGTACCACTTCTGATGACACTGGTAGTATCAAGCCTACAGCTCGAAATTCAAGGGGGTGCGCGGAAACTCTCGCCACCTAAGCAAACCAAACGGAACGACTGTAAATCTGGCATCAGGAACGCTACAGGCAGTATTAGCCACGTGGCTGCAAAAAGAGCAGCCACAGAAAGGGTTCAGACCCCTGGAACATAAACCCCCAGGAATCTGGGGAAATCAGCTGTAAGAAGAAGAAACTACTTTTGTTCGGAGAGGAGGCAAATGAGGAGAGAGATGATGAATGCAGGATAGCTGTATAAAAATTATAAATAGTAAAAAAGATGAGGAAATGAAATATTCTTATTTATTTTCTGATAATAAAAGAAAAACAATATGTTGCAGCCAAAAGACAAAATAATTAACAATTAAAAAGTTGAACAGGGAGTTTAAAAGTGACAGGCAAATTTAAAAGAGATTAAGGAAAATTCTGTTCTACCTTTTTAAACTTAAAGCATAGTTTACCCTGTGGAGCTGTCTGCAGCATAATATAATTGGGACCAAAAAGGACTATAAAAAAATATTCATTAGATTGTTAATGAATTCCTGCACGTTCCCATTAGAAACTCATTTGTTTTAGAAAGAAAGAATATAATCTTTAATGAACCTTGCTTTTTTTTAAAGCAACGGAAGACAAACATTTCCACTTCCTGACACAAGCAATGATTAAATGTCAGGGATTAAGACATTCCCCTTAAGGGGAATCCCCAAAGATTAAGAAAATCCCCCTTTTGTCACATTATTCCATAACCCTCAACTGACCAGCTTTTGAGCACTGTCAGGAACAATGTACTGAGTCAGATCCAACCCACCAATGTTTGGTTAACGCTAAAGTTCAATAAAGAGGCTTCTGTCCAGAACTTTTGTTTAAGAAAAAAAAAAGATTACAGCCTTAGGAGTGTACCATCAAACTTTGCTTTCTAAACCCTGTTTTGTTCTGACTGCCAGTAGCTAGCAACACTTGAAAGATGAAGGCAGCAAGCATACATCAACTCTACTTGCTTTGGTGTGTAAACACTTTGGCCTAGATTTGGGTCATGATACATCACTTCACCTCTTTGAACTGCCTGACATGTTGAACGCAAACTTGACTTCTGGTCTGCCACTGCATTAAGAGTATTTGCAGCTGTAGGCGTTGCAGGGTCTTCTGGCTGATGAAACTTGCCACTGCACTGCGATAGAAGGGTCAAATTGTAAAATTATTAGATACCAAAAAAATCTCACTGCGGTGAAATCTATGCAATTCACTTCTCAGAGTCTACTAAGCTGAAAACAAAGAAGCAGTTTAGCACATCACTAGCTGAATGAGCTAGTTCAAACCATGCTCTAGGTTAAGACTGCCTAGCAGGACCTCTTGCCAGTGAGAAAGTGCACTCTGGGGACAAGTAGAGACCCCAAACAGCAATGTTCTCCTGGGTGACCTCATTAACATCTGTGTGTGGGAACATCATCTTTAAATGTGTGATTATCCTGTTCACTTTGAGATGGTTCTTTAATCAAATTCATAAAATCACTTTCATTTGGTACCAGACAGATAAATAAACCCACATTATTCAGGCCCAACAGCTCTTCAAATGAAGGAAAAAAAAAAAAGCCTGCAATAAAAAATTAGATTGGAAAGGTTTTGAAGCTTTATGTGGGAGTTAGCTGTATGCAGAATTGAACTCTATTTTCTTGGTTTAGCTGAACTAAGCTGTACTGACAAGAGCATGCTGAATTAGATCCGGTTGTAACCTGAGGTGAACCTGCAGGATAAACCTTACGTCATTGTATTGCTGCAGTTCTTTCTTTTTTCCATGAGCAAATATGGCTCACTTCCCTCAGTCTCTGAAATGCCATATCGGGTGTGCTGGCCATGGGGCAGAAGTCTAAATAGAGCATGGGTGGATTTATTCATTTCAGGCCTCCGGGAATGGAACTGAGCTACTAGGAGAGACTGAAGCAAGACTGCAAAGGCATGAGGGAGGCAAAAGTGAAGATCTTTTAAAGATAACAGGGGGTATTAAATTGTACCCTGTGTTTAAAGACATTCATCCACACTTCTGATTTGGACTTTTGTATTTTTGCCTATCCAGGGCAAAACCAGCCCCGTGTTTCCCACCCCCACAAGCGTGTAGAGCCATCTTGCCTTGCACCACGAGGTAACTGAAATGAACTGGTGCTGATGCCAAGCCCTCTGTGGCTACAACATGTTAAAAATACTTCATTTCTACAGCACCGGTCACAAAACTTCGTACGCTAAGTAATAACTCTCTTCCAAGAGACTGAGCATTCCTCAGCACAAAGGACAGGGAGAACACAGGGTACTTGGCATGGCAATCTCCTCTGCCAAATTCCCATTGCACACACTTTTTGCCCACAGAGCCCCGGAAGAAGTCCTCTCCCTGGAAATGGTAGGACACTATAAAGTTGATTCAGTACAGGTTTGGAAAGGAGACAATCATTCAGTGTCCACCGCTGCTGACTGCAAAGCCTGGATCGCAATCCACGGGCCGATAAGCTTTCTGCCTTCATCACAAAACACTGGGGGTGAACAGGGGCCGTGCAGCCAGGACAGGGGTGCAGCTGGTCCGGGCCAAGCCGGCGGCCACCAAGCATATGTACAAATAACAACCATCCCTCAGAACTAGAAATTCGCTTGCTCCAAATTGTTAAAGATGATATCCCAGGCATTGCGTTTACTTGCAAAATGTTTTTCTTTCCCTTTATGCTGGCAGTGGACAACATAGAGTCTGCTTTGAGGACCTTCCACATTATCAGGAATTACCTTGCTACTATGGGTTTCTCCCTCCTAAGAACTATGGTGCTAAATGTTGTTTCCCAACTATGTACAACTTTTTTTTTTTAACAAAAGAAATTCAGGTACATAACCTTGATAATGATTTTTCTCATGTATATTCAAGCTCATATGCAATGGAAATGTTCTGAAGACACCATGATTTTGCTTAATAAAAATATAAATCTCTATATAATTTCATCACTTCAGGCCCTGAATAACTAGAAATCCTCCTCCTACATAATTTGTCATGATTTCCTCTGTATGAGTTCAATGCAAGAAGAGCATAGCTAAATTATGCAGGACTATAAAGTTACATAACTATTTGTGAGACAGAAGAAAGTAAAAAATAAAGCGGCTTTAACAGCTAGGAATATAGAGAAGTTCAACAACGAGCTGAGGAAAATACTATAATTTTTCCTTTAGATGGACATGTTTACGAGTATTTAATTAGTATAAATAGAAGTAAATCTGAGAATATACTGTCATTCCTTAAGACATATGGAAACCAAGAGCTGGCAGAACTAATTACGAAGCAGCTATATAAACAGACATAAACATAATATGTAGAAAGGTCAATTTACATCAAGACATCGCCTATCTCTTGCCTTAGTTTCCCCTCTTGGAACAGCGGAGGATGCACCCACATGGCTTACTGATATCACTTGCACATAATCTGGAGTATTAGGCATCCACACCAGGCATATGTAATTTCTTCCGTTGCCTATCAGGAGGTTCATCAACAGCCTACCCTTAATGTCTCTTGGTAGTTTGCATTCTCCTTCCTTCTTGGAGCAGAGTCTCACATTACCCACGCTGCCTTCTCCTACTTTCAGTGCAAGACTCAGAAGGGAAATAAAATCCATCAATCCTCTACTCGGCTTATTAAATCTCACTCACACTGTTCATCATTCCCCGTGGCCCTGCAACTCATGCTCTCAGCTCCCTCCATGGAAGACTCTTTAATCCTTCATTCTTCAGTCTGCATGGCTATGGGCAGATCCCACTACAATTTGCCCAACCCCTGGTCTCTTTTTCTAGTCCATGATAAGAATCTTTGCTCTCACTTGTGGTCTCTCTTACCTCTGCTGAAACAGCAAAAAGCCTTTTACAAGCTCACATACATACCCTTAGTCAGGTGTTCTTTGACTTGTAATAAAAACCACGGGATAGCACACATGAACCTAGGGTTCATGATATAAGGCACTGTTGTTATAAATTATAATTAGATACAACCAGAAGTGGAGATGAAAGTGAGTTCATTAGCAAATGTCAGCTTTTCAGCACACTCCAAATACATGCATACGGAAATTCTTGTTGCTGTACCTCATGCGAATTACAGTTTGCAGCTCCCTTGCACTGTTCTCCCATTAGGTGCGTGAGTGAAGCATAGAAACAATTTGGTTTTGTGTTATCTCCTCCACTCACACAAAATAATTACATTAAAAATAGCAGTAAGGCATCATATTTAACAGGGTGGTAAAAGAGAACCATAATGACCAAGGGGTCACTCCTTCCCTCCTACAGCAAACCCGGCAGTAGGAGGGAGGGTGCAGCTCTGTTTGGGATCCTTCTGCCAGATTTTGCCCTGGGAAAGGGCTTATTGAGAGGGAAGTCACTGTGGGATAAGTGCCAAAACCCACGCCTGTCCTCTCAGTCCTCAGGCCATTTGGTTGAAAGAGCTGATAACCTGCTTTGCTGTTCCAATTTGCTGGCCGTCCTATTCCATGGTGATGCTCTTCCAGAAACAGCTGCCAGCCAAGCATCATGGAGTTCCATTTTCTTGAGGAGGCTCAGTTTATAGGAGCTTTACTGTAAACCTAATGCAGGTTGTTTGTCCACGGGTGGACAACAGTACCAATATCACAGCCCACTCCTTCCTCACCACAAGAGATGTGGTGAAGTCTGCACTGAGGGACACCCCGGGACTAGCAAAATAGCACGAGACGACTCGTGCTGCCGACACCCATTCAATACAACTAACACTTCTCAAAACCAATGGGCATGAATCAGGTCCCTGCAAAACTGCAAACATCATTCTGAGCTTCAAGAAACCCAGGGACTAAAGATGTCATGCGAACATTTCTGTGCAGCAATCCCTTCTAATCAAACATTGCAGTAATAATTCCTAGGAGGAGGAAAAGTTTTGTCTGTGGTATGCAAGTCACGCCCAGCTAATACGACTCCTCAGTTGGTCACTAAGATGCACGAAACCTGTGCTTACTGCTGGATTTCCAAAATGCACAAAAATACTTATCTGTGTATCTTAAATCGCTGTCATATGTAAGGTGCAGGCAACTAGGGATAAAAAAAAGAGGGAGGGTGACAGTCTGGATGGGAACTTAGTGTTTTGGCTTATTTAAGTTGACCACTTTATACTTAACAGTACATTTGGCCCCTGTCATTCAGAGGGTGTCTCTACAGAACACCCATGTAACGATGGCAGTATATCTACAAGAAACGTACACGCGCCATTTCCACCAATGTTACTGGATTTATAGGTGAAGTGAGATTCACCCTTGGTTCACAAATCTGGCACAAAAGGCCCTTTGCCCCACGGGAGACAATGAACGTGTGAAGGAAGATCAAGGACAGAGGAGCTACCCAGGAGGACTTCTCTGCAGTCTGTCACACAGCACGCAGAGGGGATGTTTGCCAGCTGCAAGGAGGCTGTCACACAGGAAGATTTAGGAGCAGGCTACGGGAAAGGATCATGGGAGCCAGCGGTTCACAGATCCTGAGCACACAACAGTGGCCGGCCCCAACCACGAAAGGCAGCAGTAGGAGAGCCGTCCTGCAGTGTTAATCTCTTGTAGCCCTTAGTCAGTGATCTGCTCAGTCTTACTATGCACGCATTTGTCACACAGGAGTGGTGACCCTCTGAAAATTTCATGCTAAGGGTAGGAAAAGCAGTTAACGTACTTCCTACAGTTTTATGCACAAATGCCTAGAGCTTTTCCATCTAATGCATGCATAAATTAAACTTCAGTAACTGTGAATTTTGTTAATGGAAAAAAACATTAAACATTACAAGTTCTGCTAATGCTTCTGTCACAGGGAGGGTAAGCACTGTTGTGAAAGCTGTGTGTTCAGATGTGTTAATTGCCAGGTCCCAAGAGCATTCCCTTCAGCCTACTCCACATCTTCCTATATGACAGCATGTATTACAGTGTGATGAGAGTCAGTGACCTGTATTTTGAAGGTAAATTACTGCACTTTAAGTTTATAACATAATCACTTAAATGACATAAGGTCATTTAATAAAATTCTGCTGTGGGTTACTAGGATTCTGCACCAGTAATAAATATTTAGTTACCCTTAAATTACTCTGCATATACTTTTTATAAGATTAAACCAGGTCCTTTTCACTAGAACACAAGTATTTTTCACTCAGAAGATAATGAAGATGGCAATTAGAGATTTATCTGTATCCTGTATCCTAAAACCTTCTTAGCTGACATTGATTAAAAAAATATTTTGAACAAGCCAAAGTACATGGCAAATCCATCCTTTTAGTGCTGTGTTTTACATCTCTGTTGGAGAAATGGGCATCAGGACACAAAAGCCATTAACCTCTCTTGTTGAGGGTCACTGCATTTATGACATGACAGAAGTACCAGCAGAAGGAGTCACATACACTTAATTGTATAGGCTATTTGCACATAAAATAACCAAATGGTCAAACTAAAGTAGCTTGCCAGACTCTGTATCTGTAGTCTACACTGCCTCATGACTATCAAGAGCTTACATGTGAACTTGCTAGTCAGAGTTCAAAATAGTTTTCAAACTCAGAGAAATTTAGAAAAGAGAGAGGCAACAAAATTGTTTTTTCTGTTGGAAAATGTGACACTTCATTAGTGTGTGACAGAATTCATTTCTCACTTTGCTACAAAAGGCTTGTTTGTCTGTGTACACTCAGGTTGGCAATTGGTTTTATTGTTTCACTAAGCTGTTCTACAATATCTTAAGAAGAATTTTCCTGGGGCAAACTAAGAAAGCAATTACTTTATAAGCAATTTTTCCTTAAACCGTTTTGTACTTTAGATTGTAGATAAACATGCCACCACAACCGCTGTTCTCAACTTGAATTTTTCCCTTACAGCTCCAGTGATGTCACTGTTCTACATCTTCTTTTCTTAATGCTCTGAGGTTACAAAGTTTTTAACACCACAGGATCTACCTGAGGATCACGACATGACATCAGAACACAAGAGTTCATTCCATAGTTAGATATCTCAGCCCTGTACACTCCTATAGATATATTTCTGCTGCCTTTGTTCATATTTTGCTGTTTTCTCCCAGCTATTAAATTGTACTCCCCCAAAAATCATTCATCTGCTGCCTTTGTTCACTTTTTGCTATCAAAGCGTACTCCCAAAAAAAATCATTCATCTTCAACATAAATGTACAGTTCATCATATGAATCTGCAAAGTCACTGTTTTCAGAGCATACATTCAAAGACAAATTCACATAAATGCTTTATATAACCAATTAAACCTGCATACTGTAAGGGTGGTAGAATACGGAAGAATTCGGAAGTGGAATGAAAACACTGAGTAGTAGTCCAACCTACTCTCTGCCAGGTTACTTTGTACTATATGGTTTTCATTTTGATTTCCAAAGCCAATTCCTGCTTCTTGCCTTAGCTGATACTATTCCAAAGGTGAGGTTCATCTCAGCCAATGTATCCATCATTAGTGCCTTAGAAAACTTACTTGCTCAGTACCGATCTTTGCTTTCCATGCAGAGCAGCTACATCGCACCTGGTACTTTCAAGGGCATTTAACCTGGACCTCTCTCTTGGCAAGAAGCCTACAGATCTAAGTGAGACAATGTTCAGGTAGAAATAAATACTCTCAAAATATCCAGTGAGTATTTTTTTACCTTTTCAGCATGGATCCTATTAAGATTCTTCAATATATGGGATTTCCACATGTTCTGCTCACCCAGACTTCAATGAGAATAAAGGGGACAAAAGACTCATTTGTCAGGGTTTAAATTACTACATGAATTTTATGCATGGTCAGTAATACTACATAAAATAACCCTAATGCAGTTTCATGCATTTTGCACAGTGAACTTTATCAGATAAAGTCTGAAGATCCAATTAAAATTTTAAAAGAACAATTGCCTTTTTAAAACCTGTTCTAGTTACAAAAGGGACAGTCTGATCATTCAGTGACAGTAAGATCATCTTCTAGGTAACGGACAGCCTGAGCATCTAAGCTACGGAAAAGCCTGTTCAAACACCGAACGTTTGATTGTAGTTTTTGTAATATATTCACAGTAACCTTAGCAATGCCAATTAGAGCAAATATTGGGACAAAACCCAAAAGACTGATTCAGTTTTGACTTTCATTTCATTCCATTTTCCAGAATAAAGTGGCACACTGGCTCTTGAAAAGGAGCTAAGAAAGTACATTAAGATTTGTTATCTCAGAAGACAGCCTCTCCCCTTTATTACCCAGTTTTTGGGAGTAACCTGGCAAAGACTGAAGAAGTTAGGATGCCCAGTTTTTCTTAACTGTATGACCTTCTCTTGTCTTGTTGCCCTGGTATGGCTTCCTTGGATATTTAGACAAGAACACTGCATACCCCAAAACATCAGGAGATGTCAATCGCAGTCTTCTCATTGACTTCAAAGGACTGATAAGCTGGGCACTTAAAATTCAAGTACTTCAGGAAGTGGGAGATACTGTTGAGCAAAGGGCAGGGTCATGTTTGTCATCTTATTCTCTGCATTGCAGGTGTTTATTTTGTCCTCTGTAAAGCAGATGCCACAACTACAGAATGTATTCTGTAAAATCAAGTTCTATTTATGTTCTTGCCCATGTTTAGCCTTAGTTAAAAACCATCTCCAGCCAAACTCCTTGAGTTCTACTGCAAGTGTTTTCTAGGGAAATACTATCATATATAACGTAGTCACTTTCTGGGAGAAGGATGACAGGTCCTTAATTAAACTGATAAACTCTAAGGCTTTTAGAATGAGGTCTCTATCCTAACCTGCTATATGAGCTCCCATCCAAGGTAAAACATCATGGCTGAATCTTCATCTGAAGCAGAAGAGGAAGTATTGTGAACTGAAATGACACAGGAAAATCAGTAGAAAGTTAGGACAAGGTGCAAAACAGACTTGCCCAGGACCAGAAGAGAAGGAAAACAGAGATGGATGCTAGAAGCATGAAAGTCACTCGGAACGTTGTTCACGTGATCTAAAGTTTGCAAGGAAATTCATGATGATAAACTTCAAAGCAGAAGGAGGAAAATGAGACTTGCTCAGCATTCTGTTGAGTAGATGTTATGGTTTAACTCCGGCTAGCAAAATACCACGAAGCCGCTCTCACAGGTTCCCCCTCCTCTCCTCCAGTGGAGGGGAAGAATCAGAGGGAAAAGGACAAGGAAGCTCGAATTCAGGAACACAGCTTCACAGCAGCCTTGGTAAAGAGAGTTAACTCTTTCCTGCCTGAAACCAGCACAGCAGAGCCACTTAAGTACATACCTATTTACAACGAGACATTGTAAAGTTACAGTTTAAGTCAGATTTTATTCCTGCATGCAGAATCCAGCTAAGACAAACCTGATATGAGTTATTTCTGCTTGTAATTATTTTTTGCATTCAACTGATGTCCACTGAAAACAGGTTTAAAGTGTAGTCAGGTGAGTGTCTGCTGAATTTTGACTTACCTTGTGTTAAGCTACTGTCCCTTATCTGCGGTAACAAAGTTCATCTGAATGCAAAGTAGAAAGGCATATCTTAAACCACCATCTTGTACCATGCATTTCTGATGAGTACCAAGTGCTCTTTATCCGTTTCAGGGCAGAAATAACAGGCAGCACAACCAAAACTGGCTTTGGTTTAAAGTAGAGATTGCACTGCAGCAGCCTAGGGAAGCTCACCAGAAGTGTACCTCTGTAGGGAATCTGTGAATTCTTCAGCTTCCTGAAGTATCCAACCAATCCTCTAGATAAACTAGAAAACTCAAATCAAAATCAATCACAGGATGGTTTGGGTTGGAAGGGACCTTAAAGACCATCTAGTTCCAACCCCCCTGCCATGGGCAGGGACACCCTCCACTAGACCAGGTTGCTCAAAGCCTCATCCAGCCTGGCCTTGAACACTGCCAGGGATGGGGCATCCACAGCTTTTGGGGCAACCTGTGCCTCACCACGCTCTCCATGAAGAATTTCTTCCTGATGTCCAATCTCAATCTACCCTCTTTCAATGTCCACACAAGGTTTTACCTGAATTGAACTCTGCCTGCTTACGCTCAGTTCAACCATCCTTCGCAAAAAGCGGCCTAGAAAATCAACTTTCAGCTCACATGAAGTTTTTAGCTGTTGTTTGTTATTACTTCTGGAGCTCTTGCAAAGATGTGTTGCTCTAAAATGAACCAATTAATTTTAGCAGTTTTATTGGCTTAGTCCTACTACACACAGGCCAAATTTATAAGCCTGTAGAGGTTAATTTGTACCCCTTCATATGCACATATAGTAGCTGAAAATAAACAAGACGCATTTGCAGGGTACAAAGCCTAAGTTTCGAAGTGAGATCATGGTAAAATGCCCAGAAGACAGTAATTGGTGCTATGAAACGAAGTTAATAAAGGAAAAATGAATATCAGGAAATTAGTATACTTCTTGACAGTAGATCTGTTATGCTCTAGAACATTTTCCCGAGGGAAGTGGTAGGAGCTCCACTACTTCAATAATTTAAAATTAGACTGACAAAAAAGTAGTAAATGTACAGCACAATATAGAATAATTCTATATAGTAAGGGCAATGAAGTCGATGACTAATAAGTCTTTCTTTCCATCAGCTATGAATCATACAAGCACAGTTGTGGCTTGACATTGGAGTGTCTGTGCATAGATGGTAACGCAGATGGATAGGCTCTCACATGGTACTCGTTGGTAATGGTTGGAGGAGACGATTCTTCATGTGCAATACACCATAAATACACATGGTATTAGAGTGTCTGCCTAAACTCTACAGAGACTTCACGCAGTGATGCTTTATTTACAATCCCCTCTCCACCAAACAATAAAAGCAATGCCCGTTTCATTATCATACGCACACTCACTTTTCTGGGATAGAACATCCTCAGCCCGGAGAAGATACTGGGGTTAATTTATGACCTGTTTTATGTGTAACCAGAGATAAGAACTTTTGGTCACAGGTTACACCATGTTTTACTTCAGTTTAATTAATTTTCTGTTCAAAAGCATATTTAAGTCAAACATTTGATCTTTTGAGTATGAGTTCAATATTTTCACATAGAAGTTGAGGGAAAGAAAGAAACACAGACCTTTTATTTGATTCTTCTGTTTTCCAATATTTTCTCTAGTACTGTAGTCACGCAAGTGCTATTTGAACTAATCTGTCGAGGCCAAGCTGTTTGACCCAAGCACACTGTAGCAGCTATGTGACATTCAGCCATTGGAAGAGTTGTGCCTTAACAGTGACACACTGCTCCGAGTATAGACCAGGGGTTGAATATTGACCGCTACAGCAGCAGTTTGCAAAACAAAAGAGGGGAGAAGTAACAGTTTAAACTATATATACGCTGGTTCGGATAAATCTGAACATGATGTGACTCAGTTTTGTTGAAAAGCAAGATTGTCCAAAACAAAGGCTACTGTAAAGTGCTTTGTATCAAGGGCCATAGAAAGTGAAACTTACTGTGGTGCATATTTTGCTTTTTTGTAAAATCACAGAATCACAGGATGGTTTGGGTTGGAAGGGACCTTAAAGCCCATCCAGTTCCAACCCCCTGCCATGGGCAGGGACACCCTCCACTAGACCAGGTTGCTCAAAGCCTCATCCAGCCTGGCCTTGAACACTGCCAGGGAGGGGGCATCCACAGCTTCTCTGGGCAACCTGTTCCAGTGTTGTACCACCCTCATCATCTTCCTTTTGTCCAATCTAAATCTACCCTCTTTCAGTTTACAACTATTGTCCCTTGTCCTGTCACTACAGGCCCTTGTAAAAAGTCTCCCTCCAGTTTTCTTAGAAGTCTCCTTTATATACTGGAAGGTTGCAATAAGGTCTCCCCGGAGCCTTCTCTTCTCCAGGCTGAACAAGCCCAACTCTCTCAGCCTGTCCCCATAGCAGAGGGGGTCCAGCCCTCTGAGCATCTTCGTGGCCTCCTCTGAACTTGCACCAACCAGTCAATATCCTTCTTATGTTGAAGAACCTCCAACTACAAATTTGCAAACAACATATCAAAGAACAAAGGTAGTCATTTTCCTCAAACTGTCTAGGAATTAGGGAGAGTAGGAAAATATGTTCAAATATTTTTAAGTAAGTCTCGCATTTCACCACTTTTGAAAAAAGCATGCTCATGGGAAGAAATCTTCCATGCTTCTTCACAAATAATCTCATTGGAGCAGACTGAGGATGGTCCATCACACCTGATGTCCTGACAGAAATACGCAGAAGAGGAGCAACAGGTGCTGCTTGTTGCACTTTGGAAACCATCTGTTTCCTGTGCAGGCAGCTTATTTTGTCTTTCAAGCCTCTTCCCGCAGAGTCTAAGGTCTCTATTGGATATTATTATTCAAGCGTCTTGACTGGCTATGTCTGGGTGTCACTGTTCAAACAATTTCATGATTAGAAAATGATACATTCAAGACAGGTACTGAATTCAACTAGACAGCGATGCACAGACATCGCTGGGGATGCAATATAGGATAAACCACAAAATTTTGGTTTTCTTTCTCACAGGAAAACACGTACCAGCATACAGTAACTAAATAATAGTCTTTTCCTTTTTGTGTTCTCACAGTAGCACAAGAAAACTATATATATAACTATATTATGTATAAACTATATAATAACAAGAAAATCACTACTATGCCAAGGATATTTACCTACATTTTTTTTCTTAAGACTTTGGTAAAAATCCACCTTAATGCAAATGGACACAGTGGTTTAGCCAGGTAGGACTGAAAAAGTAATTCACCTTGATCTGGATCGCCCATCTGGCTCTTTCTGAATATACTACTTTTTTTTTTTTCCTAAAATCAATCCATACTGCCACCAGGAAAGCAAAAAGAAGATAGAATGGCTATTGATTTATTTTGAGATTAACAGAGAACAGACACAGCATTAGAGTCAGGACAGCACTGTCATGGGACTGTATTTGTATGTCTCAAATAATTTACATTTATTAACATTTAGAAATTAAATCCATTAGAGGACCTTCAAACCAATCTGGTCAGTGGACCTAGATTCATAATTCAAATACTTTCAGTCCCAGGACACAATGACTTCTCACTTAGGGTGCTGGCCAAGGTGGATCTGGTTCTTTCTTCTAATGTAAACAAAAAGTCATGGACTAGGGAATTTAGGTTTGATGCCTCTACCTACCTTGGAAGACAGACTGTTGAAGGATCACTTTTAACACACAGTCAAGGAACTGTAAATATTACTGCTGTCTGAAAAAACTTTTATTTGCAGTGAAAGCTGTAGGAATTGTTCTTATTTTTTCCAGTTTTCAAAGTATTTCCCTTGAAAACATACTTCATGTTTTTTCTCTTTAACTGCTGTGACAGAAGAGTTAAAATAAGGGAAGACAGAAGGCAAAACAAAAGGGAAAAAAATCTGGAAAGACACAAACTGAAAAAAACCAAACTAATTTCTTAATGTCCTATCTAAATTCTGCTAAATTCTCAGTAAAACCTTCATCACAGAAGAAAAGCTATGGCTGGCTGGCAGTAGCTGCTGAAAAGCATGGTTTGATGTTTTCCTACAGCACAGGGAGCCAGGGCCCTGGGATGCTGGGCTGGTGACCAAATCCATAGGGTAGTCCTGAAGGGGAAATGAGAGGGAAGGCAGAGTGGGGTAGGATGGGTGAAAAAGAGGGTGAGGATGAGAAGGTGTGATCATTAGAGGCCCCCATACCAGTTGGTGGAGTCCTTAAAGGCCCACCTTCAGCTGAGCTTTGGACTTCTGCTGTACACACAAGCGTATCAGGACAACTTTACTCATGCAAGATGCTGGGTAGCTCTATGGGATCTAAATACCCCTAAATTCCTTTGCCACAGCAGAATCTGAATGAAGATGCCCAGCATTTCCTAGTACTGTGTCTGGTGTCATTATCATGCTAAAGAAGATAAGGAAACGTCATATGTATCAAGGAAGATCCGTTTCGTGACCACCTGAGAAACCTGAACATACATAAGTCTGTGGGACCCGACAAGATGCATCCCAGAGTCCTGATAGAATAGGCCGATGTAGTTGCCAAGCTGCTTTCCATATTTAAAAAGTCATGTCAATCAAATAATGTCCCTGGTGACTGGAAAAAGGGAAACATTGCAGCCATTTTTAAAAAGGGGAGAAAGGAGGACCCTGTCGGCCTCACCTCTGTGCCTGGGAAGATCATGGAAAAGATCCTCCTACAAGCTCTGCTAAGGCACACGGAGGACAAGGAGGTGATTTGGGACAGCCAGCATGGCTTCACCAAGGGCAAGTCCTACCTCACCAACCTAGTGGCCTCCTATGATGGAATGGCTAGTTCAGTGGAAAAGGGAAAAGCTATGGAAATTTTCTATCTGGACTTCTCTAAGGTCTTTTTCAGAACCCCCCACAACATCCTTCTCTCTATACGGGAGAGATATAGATTTGACAGATGGACTGTTCAGTGGATGAGGAATTGGCTAGACGGTTGCATCCAGAGGGTAGTGGTCAACAGCTCAATGTCCAGATGGAGACTGGTGACAAGTGGTGCCCCTCAGGGGTCTGTACTGGGACCAGTACTGTTTACTATCTTCATCAATGACACAGACAGTGGCATTGAGTGAACGTTTGCAGACGATACCAAGCTGAGTGGTGCAGTTGACATGCCTGAGGGACGGGATGCCATCCAGACGGACCTGGACAAGCTCAAGAAGTGGGCCCACGTGAACTTCATGAGGTTCAACAAGGCACAGTGAAGGGTCCTGCCCACATGTATGGCAACCCCTGGTATCAATACAGGCTGGGGATGAAGGGATTGAGAGCTGCCTTGAGGAGAAGGACTTTCATTATTAACCTTGCATATTTTGCTGTTGTAAGCAGAAAAGCACAGGTAAACACTTAATGTCACGAGCACTGGTACCTTTCTCATACTTGCGTTTCTGATTTTGATTAACTGATCATAGCTTTTTCCTACATGAACAGCTTCCAAGATACTGATTCCAGGATCACTCAAACTCATTTTGTTTTGACGCGAGTAACCCCACGATGATCAGTGCAGCTACTTACATTAATAAAGACACGCAACTCTTGAGTGATTGTAGGATCAGGGCCTTCGGGTTGTGAATAGTCATTGGCTTCTCTGCCACTAAAAGGTCATTGATAAACTGCAGTTTCCTTCACATCTGACAGAGGGCTGCTAAGGTACACATACATCACTGTCATTTTTCTGTTACCACTTTTTAAAATGCAGAATCAGATTTAGGAGGCAATCAATAGCAATCCAGTTGGCAAGCACCTCTAATGAAGTGCAGTAGAAACAATTTGGTATTAAAAGGTCTCAGAAAAACTATTTCTCAGTGCCTCTTTATCTGCACAAAAAGATCAAGGTGTTTATCCCAGGCTTGAAGCCAGGGAGGATACACACATGCACTGAATCCCACACACAGCAAGAAACACCACTGGGTTGAATAGCACAGCTAAAGTTGCATAAAGTTACTGCTGCCATAGATTGTCTGTTGTACTCACACCGATTCTTATTATAATTAACTACAGCTAAAAGGACAATGATAATCATAGAATCATGGAATGGTTTGGGTTGGAAAGGACCTTAAAGATCATCTAGTTCCAACCCCCCTGCCATGGGCAGGGACATCTTCCACTAGACCAGGTTGCTCAAAGCCTCATCCAGCCTGACCCTGAACACTTCCAGGGATGGGGCACCCACAACTTCTCTATCGATTCTTACAAGTATTTCCAAAAGGAATTAAAAAAACATATTTAAAAACTGAAAGCCTCTGCTAGGATACCCTGTCAATATATCTGTTGTATTTTCACCTTGTGTTTGTAAGTAATAATAGACTGGTAGCAGTGATATGGGCCAAGTTTAGCGGAAATTCTTCCACATCGATCTGACCATGCACAGCAACTCTCCCTGCTCCCTGACCCCTAATCCAGACTCAACAAAGCCTGGAAGTCACAGCAGATTCATATTTTGTCAAATACTGAAGAATGTCATTAATTGGAAATACTCTTCCTCCTGCTATGGGAGCTAAAGATAAAGGCACAGCCTGTTTTCAGCTCTTCTTTCTGGAATAAATTTTTCAAGCACACTTCTATCATAATTCTCCGAACTGCAAGCCACGCTATTCACAACACAACTCACAAGGAAGAGTTAGCAGTGATTTTCACTTGCCTTCTAAAATATGATTATTACTTTTTGGTTTTAGATGCTCAGTGAACATCCAATGATCCTTGAAAACCAATGTGATTCCCATTTTCACATACACAAGTTAGAAGAAGAAGAAGGAATAAAATCACGCAATAATTTCCTCAACATAAGTATGAAAAATACCAATAAGCGTAGGCTGATGTAAATTGGCTCATATCTCCTACAACCCAACTGAAAATCCATTATCTTTGCTCACAAAGTAGGTTCCTGCACTTGACTTTCACTTTCTAGAATCAATTAATTCAGATTAAGGGATACTGCTACATGTGCAACTCTAATCCAAACTGCTATTCCTAACTGGTAAAAATTATTAAGCCCTAGACTTCAGATAAGTCTGTGGTGTAACAGTACTGAAATGCTCCAGATGAGCTTCTTGTTTGGTGCCTGATCTAATTCCAGATAAAAATTGTGTTTGATACTAATTCTGTTTTAAAAAGAAAATGGAGAGTATCCACACAAATCACCCTGAAATCATACTGTAATGGCTCAAAAATTATGCCTTCCAATTTTTCTGGGTTTTTTAATACACTTTATTTCCAAGGTTTTCTGTAATAGCATACAGCATAACATTGTTTTAGTTGAAAACTTTGTACCATCTAGAAACTGTTAAAAAAAAGGTATTCTGAAGGTTGGTAGTGTAGCAACAGAGAATGCCATCTCCCTAGTGGAGAAGCCAGCAGGAGACTAATGCCTGAAGTTTCTGAATTCATACGACAGTTCACCACTAAAGCTTCCACAGAAACCATTTATTTACATGGCAGCAATGCAACGAAGAGCCATTCTATCTCAAATGGTCTTCCTAGACCCTGAAAAGCCTCACAATCACTCCCAAGCCACGTTTCAGCAGACTGGGAACTGTTACCAGCACTGCCATGGAACCTCTCTCCCTTGATTTTAAGATCAAAGGCTTTTGGATCTGGCCACTCAAGAGAACAGTCTTCACCAGCATCTCATACACTTCCGGTGCCAGGAATATCACGTGAGGTTTGTGGTTGCTCACTCATTCTGAACATTCCTGAGCTGACAGTCTAGGACCAAGAGCCAGTGAATGTCCTTCTCCAAATTGCACAAAGGTGGATCAAATCCGTAGGGTAGTCCTGAAGGGACTGAGAATGAGAAGGGGGATGGAGCCATGCATAAAAGCAGCCCATCTGCTTGGCAATGCCTGTGCTGGAATCAGGATCACCACTTTTCTTACAGCTTAAGACCAACAACATCACCTGGGTTCACAGAAACTCTAAGTTGGTAAGGATGACTGTAAGAAAGGCTTGTTAAAGCCTCCAAACACACCAAAACAAAAAACCAAACACATTTCCAAATACGCAGTAGCAGACTGAGCAATGCTGAGAAGCACCTGTCAGGCCAAGTATCCACACGAAGAACCATGGAGAAGCAAGTCTCGGAAAGGGTCACATTACCTCCCAGTTAGAGGTGAGTAGCTAGCAGAGGAGACAGAGTGGGAGCAATCAAACAGCAAGCTCTTACCCCGGCCCTACAGCAAGACAGTACAGAGCTTAAGAAGACAGCAGCACTCATGAATAGGTTTCCAAATGGGAAGTGCCAGGATTCTTATGAAAACAGCTTATTTTTAATACATGGGCTTGCACTAGGCCCAGGAGACAGAGCAGTAGCAAACCAGAAAAGCAAAATACAAAGGAGAAAAAAACAATTATAGAGCTCAATTCAAAAGGAAAAATCCATTAAATCTAGATTTAATGAAAACACTGAGAGAACTCACATACACATGGCAAATCTTTCAAATTTATTTTGCAGATCATGGTCAAGAGCAGAAGAAATGCCATTCCCCCAGATGTTCTTTAGAATGAAAACAAAAACTCAGTTGTAGTAAACTGACAGTCAAAAGCAAAAGCCAAAATGAAATGAGCTCCCCCTTCTATATACTTTGCAGCCATCAAAAGCTTTCAATATATTTATCAGTCTTTTCTTCTTCATCTAAAACTTCACTTTTCAGCTTACTTTAATCCTAGCTTTCTATATACCCTTTCTTGGATCTTAATTGTTCTCATCCCACTTTCCACTCACATTTTGTGTTGCCCTGAAAGAAACATTGCTTGCTTAACAAGAAGAGCCACAGAAGGATTTGTAGCCTATTCTAAAACAACACTGCAGTATTTCTACCTTTTTTTTCCTATGAATTGCCTTTACAAAGGTCATGAAAAAAATATATGATGTCCTACGTCAAAGGAAAGCTAGTCCATCAAAGAAAATGCTAATAGGCATATATGCAGAATGTTAAGAGTACAGAAATTACCCCACTCTCTGTGGTTTACATTTATTTGCATGCACTCGCTCATTCGGCGTGATTCTCTGCTGCAGCTTCATGACTTAAAGGTAAATTCAGTGCTACAACAATTACTAGGGGTTGGGAGATTTCTTGGCACAGGAGGTGAGGCCAAGGAAAGGATGTGGGTGTATCACATCATGCACAGAGCAGGGAACACCTTTTTTCTGGGACTCTCTGCATAGGCTCCTCAGCTAGAAGGTGGGGCCAGGTTTGAAAGCCTGTCAGAGACCATCAGCCCCAGGGAGTACTAATGAGATGTTCTTGGCATCTGGGGGAGGTCTGTAGCTCATTCTGCCTTGAAGAAAGGTTCAGCAGCTGTGGTGTGGGTAGGGTCATTAGTAATGCTGCATTCATGACTCATCTGTGGGTTATTCCCTTAAATACACACGGAGGCAAGAATTTTTGTTTCTCTGGGCTCCAAGTTGGTCAGGACCTTCAATATAAATATGTCAGTCTGCAAGAAAATTTATCATCTGACCTTGACATGTTTCTCCCACTTTGAGAAAGAGCACTGGTTCCATAGTTCCCTAGCTGTAAGAACAGGGAATGCATCTCACAAGAAGGGAAGCTGTCACAAGAAGGATATTTCCCAGTTACAACCCATGCAAACGAAGAATAAGAGCATCTTAGAAGAGAGTTGGTCAGCAGAACAAAACCGAACAGCCGGTGTTTTAGCACGGAAGTGCTTAAACTTGAGCTGAAAACTGAAATCTTCCATCAGCAAAATCCAAATGAAGTACTTTATTAAAAGCCAAGTTTAATTCATGCAGGAAAAAAATGTCTCACTTTCAAAGCAGACTGAGTGTTCTGTTTTGGGACTAGGCTGCACCTCTCTGTGCTGCTGCAGTATCTCACTGGACTTCTAATGTTGGTGCCTTGTGCACCAGACTATGGGGCTGATTTTGGGTAAAGCATCATCTCAGCAGTAAATACAACCTCCCCACGGGAAACAGAAGCTGCATACTGGTGACACCCCATGAACAATATATCTGCAGGCTGGACAGCCTGGCTTAGTGGGAAACATGGGGGAAGGAATTAACTGCTGCAGTAGCTCAGGAAGAAAAAATTAAAGTTCAGACTCAAGTCCAAGTGTGGTAGGTTGATCCTGGCTGGAGGCCAGGTGCCCTCCCAAAGCCCCTCTGTCACACCCCTCCTCAGCTGGGAAGGGGAAAGAAAATAAAACAGAAGGCTCATGGGTCAAGATCAGGATAGGGAGAGATCACTCAACAGTTACTGTCATGAGCAAGACAGACTTGGGGAAAATTAATTTATCACCAATCAAATAATGAGTTGGATAATGAGACACAAAACCAAATCTTAAAAGACCTTCCCCCCACCCCACCATTCTTCCCAGGCTAAAGTTTGCTCCCAATTTCTCAACCTCCCTCCCAGCAGCGCAGGGGGAAGGGAATAGGGGTTGTGGTCAGCCCGTCAGACAGTGTCTCTCTGCTGCTCCTTCCTCCTCAGGGGGAGGGATCCTCACTCTGTCCCTGCTCCAGACTGGGGTCCTTCCCATGGGAGACAGTCCTTCATGAACCTCTCAAGCATGAGTCCTTCCCATGGGATGCAGTTCTTCACAAACTGCTCCAGCCTGGGTTCCTTCTGTGGGGTGCAGCCCTTCAGGAGCAGCCTGCTCCAGCCTGGGTCCCCCATGAGGTCACAAATCCTGCCAGCAAACCTGCTCCAGCCTGGGCTCCTCTCTCCACAGGGCCACAGGTCCTGCCAGGAGCCTGTTCCAGTGTGGGCTTCCTATGGGGTCACAGCCTCCTTCAGGCACATCCACCTGCTCCACATGTGGTCCTCCCCAGGCTGCAGGGGGATCTCTGCCCCCCTGTGACCCCCCATGGCTGCAGGAGCACAGCCAGCCTCACCACGGTCTGCAGGGGGACCTTTGCTCCGGCCCACTCCCTCCCTATTTTTCTACACTGACCTGGGTGTCTGCAGAGCTGTTCCTCACATATTCCCACTCCTCCCTCTGCTGCCATTGTTCCCACCATTTCTGGTTTTCCCCCTTCTCAAACGTGTTATCCCAGAGGTGCTACCACCGTCACTGATGGGCTCAGCCTTGGCCAGCGGCGGGTCCATCTTGGAGCCGGCTGGCATTGGCTCTATTGGACACAGGAGAGGCTTCCAGCAGCTTCTCACAGAAGCCACCCCTGTAGCCCGCCCGCTACCAATTCCTTGCCACACAAACCCAATACAGAAAGAAAACAATTTGGAGACGTCGAAATGTTACATTTTAATAATGAACTTTTAAATGAATTGTTGTGAAATTTCTGAATGGGACATTTCAGTTTCAGCTACAGTTTTCTGTTGGGCAGTTGTTTCCACAGAAAAAAAACACTTTTTGAAAAAATTACAGAGCACTGAAAATTAATTTTTTGTCACACCAATTTCATGCTTTTTGAATCAAATTCTAAATAAGCTCTTCTACGCTAAGAGAAGCACAGCAAAGTCCATCTTTGTATTCAATGATAGGACAGAGTAAAATTTGGACCGGTCAGTACTGATGCTTCTTATACTTAAAAAGCAGGGATATTGATAATTCAGTATGTGCTGGGTTCAGTCAGGAAAAGGCTAACTCACTTTACTCTGGTTGCCAGGGAACTCTGTTGCTGGACAGTAAGTGAAAACATTGATAAGGCCTCAGCTGGTGCTGGGGATGGCCTGTACTGAACTCAAGGTCTTTTGTCCGCTTTGGATACTGTAGCTGACCCAGATTAACCAAGGAAGTATTTCATCCCATAGTACGTCATGTTCCGGTCTCTTGGGGTGGGGAAGGGGGTCCAGTAGCCATTACTCTGCCCTTCTCTCTCTCTCTCTCCCTTACCCCCTTGCTCGTCTCTCTGGGCACTTGCTAACCCTCCTGCATTAGCTGCTTTGCCAGCTCCTGTGCTGGCTCCTTCGTGTGGGAGCTGGTGGATTGTTTTGAGTTTTCTGGCCGTGTTATCAGTGATAAAGTTTGCTCGGAATCTGCTGCGTAGGCTCCCGGGCTCCGGCCTTCAGGCCGTGGCTCTCGGGCTGCGATCGCTCTTGGGCTGTGGTTCTCGGGCTCTCTGGGTCTGATTTTCATCCCTCAACATCTGGGTGTGCATTGGTCAGTGGATGGTGGGAAACTGTATCATATTGTCTATATTGTACTATATGTTTCATTTTCTATTATTTTAATTATTTAGTATTAGTAGTACCTGTATATATTGATTTAGATTTAATTAGTAAATGGTTCTTATCTCAATTTTACGAGCTTCCTTATTTCTTTTTCCTCCGATTCTTCCCCTCCACTGGAGGAGGGGAGGGGGATTTGTGAGGGCAGCTTCGTGGTATTTTGCTAGCCAGAGTTAAACCTCAACAATAACACATGCTTAAAATTTAGTAGCACTGAATATAAAAGCATGTCTTTTTACAACAGGGAAAATTTCCCTGGTTTATCCTCTATGAAACCCCACAAAAGTAAGAAATGCAAGTCAGGACTGAATTCAAATCCATACGTTCTTGGACTCACAAGTGTCACTGTTAATTGTCTAAAATATGAATGGTACCTCAAAAATATAACTGATCTATTTCTGCTCTTTCAAAGACAACATGCGGCAAATTGTTGGTTTTTTCCTACTCAATGTGGTTTTGGTTCTTTAAAGCCCTGTGTTTTGTATGTGTGAGGTTTTCTTCCTCTCTTTTCATAACAGCTGCTTTTTTCTTTGCTTTGCCTTTGAGAACTGGCTATGCAATTTTTAGAAAATAAGCACTGCAAATGAATCATCAAATGATAGTAGTTAAGCTCCAGCCACTGTGGATGCTCCTACTGAGGGGGAGCACAAGGGTTCGCTCAGACGCTCGTACTGTATGGGTGGGTGACCTTTGGTTTGGGCTGTACACACGCAGGGGGTGCCTCTCCCAACAGTTACTGCAGGTGAAGAGCATCGTGTGGAAGAGCACAAAGCACAGGTGAGCATCCCTCACTGACTTCATATGCTTTTGGTTAACACAAGCTTCAGCAGAGCAACCAAAATGCCTGCAGGGAAAGGACACTGCCATCTGGAATAGGCACAGTGAAGTCACCCCCTGGCTCCCCAGGAGCCTTGCAGGGGTGTCAACAGCAAGGTCACTGTTCCTTTAGCTAGGATTGCATGAAAGCACTATGCAATGGATTCCTTTCAACCCTGCTAATATCTTCTCATGGAAAGGGGATTGTAAAGACTTTCTGCAGTCACAAACCTCTCCTTGTATATTTTACAACCAAATCCTGTATCTGGATTTAGCTCAGCGTAAGCTAACATAATCTTAAAGTCCTGGTGTATGCAGCAAAGCAAAAAAATCTTATTATGGCAGTAAAATCATGGCTGAGGTAAATACATTCAGCATCTCTACTTTCAGATACTTGTAACCTACTGAAAAATACTGCCCTTTGGTCTAAGGATTTCATGTCTTGACAGTTCAAAAGACTACTTAAAAACAAACAAGCAAAAAATGTTCACCAGTTATTTTTGATCATCTGAAGTGCTCAGATGGGAAAATAAAAGAGGAAATAAGTGTACAAAACATGGAAGGTCATAACTTACTATCATTCAGCCTTGAGAAGCCTTCCCTGTGGAAATAGGGGCTAACTGGGCACTTGGATCACACTAAATGGGACCACACTAAATCCCAGCTGGGATTGATTAGAGATTGTCATGCAAAGTCAGCTCTAGTATCAGCTCCCAAATTTTCTGTAACATCATTTTTTCCTACTTATGTTGAAAAAATTATGAAGGAGATGTATTGACAGAAACAGAAACATTTGTTATTTGACAGTGTTATTAAATAGATGTGACAAAACCAAATCATTACTTTTAGCAGTGGCCAGTGTTATCAGAGATGCAGCAGTTAAATACCAAAGGAGACAAATTCACTTGACTGGTCAATAAAACAATGGATGAACTCCCACCTGTTTGGTACTTGAAGCCCCACAGCGAGAAATGGGCTGACAATACTGTTCCAATTACAAGCAGGAAATATGTTCATCCTCAGTCAGGTCACTAAGAACAGAACAATTCTTGGTATTCAAAAAATTTTCTCTTCCTGAAACAAGCCACTTTGGCATTAACGACGGCATGGACTCCACACCATTTGAAAGGGACTCTGACCATTTCAATCCACGTTCTTAGGACTTTGACCTTCTCTTTGTTGTTGTGGTTTTGTGATACACTGTACAAACAATTCAAAAAAGCCTTCTGGATGTTGGTTCCTTACCCTTTTTTTTTTTTCCATTGTCTCTTTCCACACACACATCCCCCGCCATACGCCAAGAAATCCAGTCACCTCACCTTTGCAGGCATGCATGTAAGTATTTAGGCATTTATTTCCCTTCTCTGAGGCACGTGTAGTTTGATCCTGTCCCACTGTATATGCTGGGAGCCTCGCAGGCAAAACACCCAGAGTCAGGGCAGATGCCCTCAGAAGCAAACTCAGTGGAGCTAAGAATCTACTGCCTAGATTGGGTCTCCTTTTGTACTAGACAACACAGCTTAGGAGTACTGCTTTGTATTCTGCTGTAAAGCCTTCTGGACTGGGGTAGGTTTTTGCTGCATTTCTTGATAACCGTTCCATGTATTTTTAAAAAGGAGATTTTAAAATAGAATATTAAAAAAGCAGTGGTAACAGAACAGTTACCAGTTACAATGCTGCAAATTTAGAAGCAACTGCCATAGGTGCTTCTGCTGAGAATATCTGCCGAGTAGAAAAACGCAATAGCTAAGAAGCCAGTTAATACAGATGCACAGACAACAAGGAGCAGAGCCTTATATATCAAAATCCCGCTTAACACCTTGATATCTAATGGCATCGATGATCGACGAATAGTATGCATTGGGTGCTACCACCTCTCAAAACTAAGTCACGTCAAACACTCAGCTCTTGCAAGGTAGGGGAGAATTGTCTTATTAATAAAAAGAAAGAAGAAGAAAGAAAAAATGAATAAACTGCAAAAAATAAGCTGTGAAAAAAAATAGTAAAGGCCCTCTCAAGACCTGAACTTCCAGCCTAACGGCTCACACAACATACACTAACAAATGTTTTCATACTCAAGGACTGTGTATGCTGGCGCTTCAATTTAAATGCACTAACAGCATTTAATAACATTTCACCCATTATGTTCCAATCGCTGGTATGTTTCACCCAAACGCAAGTAGAAGTACGAGATAAAGCATAAAAAGCTATAATATTCTTAATGAATTTTTAACCCCTCGTTGACAAAAGGTTCATTGGACTTAGCCAAGCAGACAACAAGAGGCCCAGGAAGTTTCACTGTTGTGAAGCTGCCAAAGACAAGTGACAAAAGAAACACCTATCCTTTAGGTTTGGGGCTCTGCGAACAAAGCCATAGATCGTTCTTAACCACTGACTACTAGAAAAACATATAATAGCCCAGTATCTGCAGTCCTTAAATGAAAACAGATGCATGAAGAGCTAACTACAACAACATGCAAGCTTTGCTGTCATTTCAGTGAAAAGAAGTTGATGAAAAGCAAGCTGTGCTGGTTTTAGTTGGGATGGAGTTAATTTTCCTCACAGTAGCTAGTATGAGGCTATGCTTTGCGTTTGTGCTGAGAAGGACGCTGATAACACACTGATGTTTTTGGTTGTTGCCAAGCAATGTTTACATTAAGCCAAGGACTTTTTCAGCTCTCACAGTGCACCTGTGTTCACAGCTGCTTCTCTACAAGAAGCTGGGAGGGGACACAGCCCAGACAGCTGACCCAAACTGGCCATAGGGATGTTTCATGCCATAAGATGTCATGCTCAGTATATAAGCTGGGGGGCTGGCTGGGAGTGCTTCTCTCTCTCGGGCTTGGTCTGGCTGTGAGGCTCTGACTTTTGCTACTCGGGCATTGGTTGGTGGGTGCTGAGAGGATGTATAATTTGTTTTCTTCTCCAATATCTTCATTACCTATTATTAGTAGAATTTTATTTCATTTATTTTCAATTATAATTTCAAAGAACAAGAAACTTGTTCTTTCCTCAACCCACAAGTTTCCATGTCTTTTCCTTTGATTCTCCTCCCCATCCCACTGGGGGAGGCGGGATGTGAGCGAGCAGCTGTGTGGTACTGTGTGGTACTTGGTTGCTGACTGGGGTTAAACCACAACACAAGGAAAGGAAAAATACCACCATGAAAAAACAAACATCCTTTTCCCTCCTCCCAAAGCCTCATGAGAGCCATCCAACTAGATGCTGGTAATTTTGGATAACTGGATCTGATGAAACAAGTTTGTTTGAAGCTTAACAAAGATAAGTCTGTTGGTGTCAACAATTTGGGTTGTAAATCATAACATCAATGGGACAACCACCATGGCTTTTTTCTCTGTTAGGCAGGGCTGGAGAGTCCCCTGGAAAAAGCAGCATCAAATTCCAGTGCCCTGGACTGGGTTGGTTTCAGAACAGCTAACTCAAGGAGTGCTAAAATCAGGATGCATACCCCCGCTCTACTCCTTCACATCCTGAGTGAGGCAGCGTGCCATAGGACCCACTGCACCAGTTGATACCCTCCTCTTTCCATTATCACAGCTGAAGAACACATTTTGGGCAAGCAAAACAGGAGGAAAGTGACAGACAGCCTGCCTGTTGATGCCAAAGGAATGATACACCTGTATCCTGCCCTCTGTGGTAAATCTGCATTTTCCCACCTGGCCAAAGGGGCGGCTGCCTGTGCAGTGGTAACTACCTGCCTGCCCACCACAGCTCCATGGTTTCAGTCTGCAGTACCATCATGCAGGAAATGTTTAAAGTTTAATGTTAATGTTTAAAGTTTTTGGTCATCTCTAGATAACCGTGACCATCTAGCAGATTTGGCAGCAGTTTTTAGCTCTCCTTCCATTGTGCAATTTCAAGGTCTCACAAAACACGTCGGTGTATGTAAGGGAAATCCGGGATTCAAGGACAAATCTTCTCGACAGCTGAGCAGTAAGATGAGATTGACTCATAGGCATAAAGTCTGTCGTGAAAGACAACTTCATTTTTAAATATTTTTCCTCAGCTTTAAGCAGCAAATGGCACAGGGATATGGGACTACTAAGGCTTCTGCAAGTGATAGTCTATTTCTGTTTCTTTTTTTTTTTTTCCAAACTCCCATATTTTCCTAAGCCATCTTCTTAACTAGATGTTCAGACTAATGTGAGAGATGTATTAAAATTACATAAACAGTAGGATCTCAAACGGAGTATATGCAAAATGGTAGATTTTAGAAATATTCCCTATTAAAATTTCAACTGTTAAATGGGTTTTGGTAGGCTAGGGAGCTTTTTTAAACATGAGGAAATCCAAAGGATTACATCAAATCATGTTACAGATGCTGACAGATACAGGCTTTCAAGCAAAACAGCTGTCATTAAAGCTCCTGTGACTGCTTAGGCATACTTTGCTGCAGTCTCCTAAAGAACAAAACCGTTGGGAAAAACGAGTACCTTTAATCTATACTTTAGCTTCAGAACAGAGATGCAGCTCCAGGTTTCCTCCTTTTCCTACAAGTAAACAAAAGCAACATGAACCATTTCTATGCCTGTGGTCATCAACAGGGGCCAAAAAGCCACAATATGGCCTCCAACAAGCATCCCCCTCTCAGCAGTGACTGCAATCTCACACAAACCTTCCTGGGACTGCACTTACTGCTCTGTGTCCCTATTCATTTTATTTAACATTAAGGTGTTCTGGATACCATGTAACTTCCTACCTTTCAAACATCTGCCCTACTTGAAATGAAGACTGCAAGCACCAGGTAGGCTGCCTGAAACAGCATCTGGTATCAATACAGCTGCTAAAATGCTGTGGTGTCATTCTGTTCCTCTGGCTCTCATAAAAGCTGTCCCTGCACATCTCCTACAGCAGCAGCAGCCTGTCACAGCCACCAAGGTTTGTATTGTTCTCTGTGACAACTACTGCAAATTCTTTAGTGAGATAATTTGCAAGCTCATATGCCATGGGTGGTCAACGTGCAGCAGTGGCCGAGGTAAGAGAGAGCTGCTTACCTCCAAGCACCACTGGCAGAAAGGGAGGGAAGACGCCTGGGGTAGCAGAGGAGAGCACGTGCAAGAGCAGCGCTATGCTGGGGAGGGAGGGAGGTCAGCATGAGGCATCGCTGGGCTGACAGGTCTACGGGATGTCTCTGCGGGGAGCTGGGAAGGTAAGACATGGCAAGACAAGCAAGCAGTCGGGTCCAGGACACGTACAGAGAGGACTGAAGGTCACGGAGAACTACCTGCAAGAAAGTGATGCCTGTAAACCAGCCTTTTTGCTGAACTTTGGACTACCCTCATGGCCTGAAGGTGATCAACTTTGATCCAATGTTCATGTCATTGCATGGCATGGGAAGGATATTTTTATCCCGGTGATCTTTGTAAGTCCCAGCTCTCTAGAGCATCGTTGAGGCCTGGTGTAATCTATCCCTATGTTACAGTAACGGAGTTGCCAATTTGCATAGTTCCCAATTTTATTTATGGCATAATACTTGCCTGGTAATACTGACAACTACGCATTAATGCCTTTAAAAGTGGTTTTCACAGGAAATGCAAGACAGATCTAGCTGTACACATCTTAAACCTTGCCTCTTTGTATCCTGCCCAGAGAATCAGAGCCATTTATCGGGAAGCACATGCCTTTTCTCTCTGCCCCCTCGGGTCACTATTCTCAAAGTCTTTCTTCTAGCCCTTCCATCTGGCTACTTGGTGAACTCCAGAGGCATTTGCATTGATGGCGCAGGACTTAGCACTAGATCTGTCATATATGGTTAAGCTGCTGCTGGGCTAAGCTCCTTTTTTTATCCTGAGTGGTATTTTCTCTTTGAACTTCAGGAATTTATACAGTGTTTTATCCTTTCAAGTATCTCTACAAATTCTTCACAGGATCTACAGCACAGGCAGGGCCTTTTTATGACAGAAAGACACAGTAGGCTTCCATGCTTTGCAGTCACTGTAATATAGCCACTGCTTCACTAAGACCACTAACATTACATTAATTATTTGGAACAGAGCTTATGGTAAAGAAGTCGTGGTCGTTTGTTCTGATACTCAAGCACATCATCAAAAGTTTGATTGCCTACAACAAATCAAGAGGGTTTTATAATGCCCTACTACCTACTTTCATGTGTTGAAAGGAAAAAAAATAAAAGCCACAAATTGCACAGGAATAATTATCTTTCTGCTAGTTTGTTTTTAAAAGTGAGATGGCAACACTTAAGTGTAAATGCAAAAAGCAGTGATAATATGAGGCTCCTAGCGTGTCAGAAATGTAGCATTCCCTGTGGAAATATAGAAGAGCATTACAATGGGAACAAATGAAATATACCCTTCACCAAAACGTAAAGGTACTCTACATATTCTATCTCAGAAGGATGACTGGGTAATCCATGGTGCAGAGAAACGTACTAAATACCTGCATTTTAAGTTACTAATCTTGTATAACAGTTATTGTTTCTCTCTTTTGTGCAAACAAGTTTCATGCTGCTGTCCACAATAATATTGGTCTTAATATGACTAAATCAAACAGGAGTTCAGGAAGAAAAATTAGCAAAGTGCCTTTTATGGTAGACTGATGCAGTATTCATGAACACGCTTTTAAATCTTCTGTATCTGTCTAGAGAAACAGGGACTACAAAAGTAATACTTCCAATATCACAGTATTTGACAGTATGTATCACCCTTCTTTGCAGAAGGTTCTACAGAGCAGGGTGTGATGCAGTCCAACATTCCATGTGCCTGTCTGCGGGCTTAAAACATACAGCGACTTACTTCCCTCTTTCCAGTACCAGCACTTAGTTGAGAACAAATGTATTCCTACCTCAGTGGACTTGGTAATAAAAAGGAAATCAGCATCCTCTCTGTTGGCATAAACAGATGCAGCCTGACCCTGCTACTGCTAACACTGGTCTTCCCCACAGAAAGGTCTTCTCAAACAAGTTCCTCATGTAAGTCGGCCCGTAAGGTCAAATGAGACTATTTTTCCCAAAGAAGCCTTTGCAAGATGAGTCCTGCTCTGTCACATTAACAGAAAAGGAACTTAGCTGGAACACGTACTGATTTTCATTAACACAGTACAGTCCTCATCTGATATCTAGGTGTGGGGTTTGTTTTTTTCTTTTCTTCTCCCTCTTTCTTTTCTACTGGTTTCAGGGTTGGTTTTTTTCTTCTTTCTTTCTACCCTTCCCTTTTGCCTCGCTTTCCTTCTCCTTTCACATCTCATTTTTCTCCATCCCACTTTCCCCTTCTAACAACCCTCCTCCACCTGTCTGTCTTTCACTTCGCCCTCTCCCAGCCCTTTGGAGGACTGGACCTGTGTTTTCTAATAGTCCCAGCCACAAGCAGCTGAATGCAGGTGATAAGAAAACTGATAAAAACCGCTTGAGACTTAAGGGCTATGTTTCCCCTAGCCTGCACAAAGGGGAATGGTAGATGTGGGCTAGGGAGACGGGGATTAAATGAATCAGAACTTGCAGAATTCTCACACAGGGGATTTAAATTTCTGTAGTTCCCATTAACTAGTGCACACCACCACTAAACTGCTTGTTCTGCTTAATAATTAAGAAGGGAAAAAATGAGAAGAGTCACATGATGAACACATTTGAAAGACTAAGAGAATAAAAAGTTAATAAAAGTGTGTGCATGTCGGGCATTATACTCGGGCCAGAACACATCCTTCCATTTGATATTCAGAATGCACCAGGCATACTCCTGCCATTTCCATTACGGGAGCAAATACTTGCCTTGGAAACCTACAGGAAGTTTTTAATCATCTTTTGAAATCCAGGCCCCAAGGAATTGCTTCATTATTCCCCCCCTTCAAAACAGTCCCTTCGCGGTACTCATTCTGGATGCTGTGCCAGGTAGGTCAGCCCCACCAAAAGTCTGGTCTCACCTGTTATGCCAAAATGTACTCCCTAGGTCTGCTGGTCCATTTAGTGCTGGCCTGCAAAATTTCCCTGTGCACGCTCAGGAAGCCAGCAACGCAGCACTTGATTTGGGAGCCACACAGACAGCTGCCCCATCTTCAGGTTAAGGGTAAAGGGATTACATTAGATTGGGTAAATATAATTTATTTCCAGGATTTCAGAAAAGATTTTTCTCAACCCAATAATTCCTGCTAATCTAACTTTAGGGTCCTAGAAACATAAAGCTGAATCTCTACTTTTATACTAAGGGTATCCAGAGCTCATTACAGATTCTGCCAAAAATCACAGATCCTTGATTTGCCCTATCAGATCAAGGAAAACTGTGTCCACAGACCTTCCAGAATTTTAAGAGGATCCAGAGGCAATTTCCAGCTGGGTGTACAATGCTATTCATTCTGCAATTCACTAGTGCTGTCTCCTAGTAAGCAACATACCTGTGTGCCCTGAGACAGCAAAGCCAGGCAATTCTCCAGCATCACATTGATAAAATCAGGGAAGTGGGCTCAAGGGAAATGGGCTTCTGCAAACAAAACCCTCTGCAGACAAGTCACCTAGCTTTTCTATGTCCCTTCTGTAGAGATACAACTATTGTTTAGGTCTTCAGAAGAGTTACGAGTGTTTAATTATCAATTATTATGTGGCCTGCATGTATGTGTTAGCTGACTGTCATAAGGGACTTAGCATGTACTCGCTAGCTGACTACACGTAAAGATTTTGGAAGCCACGACCTATAGAGAAAGTTTTGCTACATTCTGTGCTGGTAACTGATTTCCACGCAACTCTTGCTCGGTGAAGTATTTCATACTTCAAAATGTAATTCAGAACAGAAAGCGTGGCATGCACAGATTTCCACTGATCTTAAGCTGTACTAGTAAACGTGTTGGTAGAATCTCGAGCTGGTAACAAGCTCCAAGGGGTTTGTAAAAGGATTCACTGCAGAAAAGTGTCATTTTCCACATTCCCTGTTGTAGTAACAAGAGTGCCTGGATTCAAAAGGCTAAATAGCCTCCTTTGTTTATTATATAATCTGCAAAACTGCAAGCAGAGAGTAACAAGGAAAGCACAGATCTTTCCTCTGAGCACTCCGACATGCTCCCTTCCTAAAAGAAGTCTCTCTTGAGGCTCATCGCTTCAGTACTCTGCCTTTCGCTCTGACAACTTTTTCCAAATTGCAAAGATCCCTATTTATTATGCCTGTACATACAATTATCTCCATCTACACATATGTATGTGCTTTGCTGGCTGCCCACATTCAGGCCCATCTGTTAGGCTGGCCCTCTGCCCACCGAGAAGTTGGTCGGTCCATTTCACTAAAGCGTAACTGTCAAGCCGTGATGGGCTTTGGTGGGCAGCCAAAAGCCCTTCTTTCTCCAGGGAGGCTCGCCTCCCGGCGCAACTCAAGTTGGTGTTGCACACCACATGACCACGCTCATTGACACGCATGCCAAAGCAAAGAAGATTTCAAAGAGGAAAGAAAAGAGGAGAACTGACGGGTACTTCACACTGTGCTCAAGACCTAGTTTGTGGCAGCGACTACAGCGGACAATGCTTCTGTGGCTAAGCAGGGGCCAGCCACCATTTAACTTTAACTCTGGCACCAAGCAAGTACAACAGCGCAATTGTGAGAAAACTCAATGGATGTAAATAACCACGATAAGGGCAAGCCTGCGAGGCCTAAGGGCGTATACAACTGGCCTACAAAAGGCAGCTCCCTTCCCACATGGGCAGACTTGGCAGCTATAGCCAACCAGGGATCAAGATCAGAACAACGTGCATCAGACCTTCAGCTCAAATCTTTCCAGGAAGATCACACTACCATTTTGCTCACGCTGTTCCCTCTTCCATTACAGAATCACAGAATGGTTTGGGTTGGAAGGGACCATAAAGATCATCCAGTTCCAACCCCCCTGCCATGGGCAGGGACACCCTCCACTAGACCAGGTTGCTCAAAGCCTCATCCAGCCTGGCCTTGAACACTGCCAGGGATGGGGCATCCACAGCTTCTCTGGGCAACCTGTTCCAGTGCCTCACCACCCTCTCTGGAACTTCTTCCTGATATCCAATCTAAATCTCCCTGCTTTCAATTTAAACCCGTTACCCCTTGTCCTGTCACTACAGGCCCTTGTAAAAAGTCCCCCCCCAGCTTCCTTGTAGGCCCCTTCAGGTACTGGAAGGGGCTATAAGGTCTCCCCAGAGCCTTCTCCTCACCAGGCTGAATAAGCCCAACTCTCTCAGCCTTTCTTCATAAGGAGAGGTGCTCCAGCCCTCTGAGCATCTTTGTGGCCCACTTTACTTTCCTACTTGCACCATGTTTCATCTTTATTGCTTGAAGACAGAGGTGGGTCATGGTTTACTTTTGGGTTTTAATCTTTAAATGGTAATTACATTCCAGAACATGTTGCATTATATTCTACTCTTCCTCCAATCACCTGTGGACTCAGCCAGTGGGAGGCGGCTTTGGGACCACTCAACATGGCTCTTCCTCCTGGATGGAACCAGCTCACCCACCCTGCCTGGTGCAAACACAGTTCTACCTTCCTGCACAAGCCAAGATGACCAGTTCAGCATGGTCTCACTTTTCAGTGGATCTATTTACCCATATATACGACACGCAAATTCTGGCACTGGACCAGCAACTCCTTTGTTCCCCAGAAAGGCCCAAAGGCAAAACTGTATCAGGCTTTAGCTAAATCAACATGGTCAAACTCCACTATAGAGCAGTTTTGGCAGTTAAACGAGCCTCCACTCGCACCCGCTGTGCGAGGAGTCAGCCATCAGGAGATAGTTCCGGCTGAACTTTGGAAAAGCCACAGGTAACGCTGAAAGATTTCCTTTCCCATTAATTTTCAACATGTCAGAAAAATCTTACGTTATAACTCTTACATCACAAAACAGTTTCTAGAAGTCGCTGTCACATCGCATTTTAATTGCTGTTACCTCTTTAGACAACAAAGCCAAGGCAGAGCTTGTCAGTGCCAAGAGAAAAGAAAATCAAGTGTGCTTCTGAAGTTTGAATTTCATTTTAAGAAAAATAAGCAGAGGCATCCAGACCACTACATGAGGACATTCCACATTAATCTTCTACTTCAACTTCACTTTTTTAGATCTCCACCCCTGGCTCTTCTGACATCTCTTCCAGCTAAGAAGATTAAAAAAGCCCAAATCATTTGAGATATTGCATTGCTTCTTGGCATCAATCTGGTAGAGGATTTAACTGAAAAGAGCCTTTATTTTTGTACTTTGTGCATTATAGGATGGAATTCTGTTAAGTTGTAATCTCTTCTGAACAATTGTAACAATCTCTGTATTTCCCTTTACAGGTTGTTCTGGCTATAGGGACCATCTTTACCCAAATGCAGCCTCTGCACAATAAAAGACAGAGCTCGGAATTTCTCTCTGGAGTCCTTGTGGCATGCACAGGTATGGAAGTTCTCAGTGGTACTTCACATATAACCAGTATAAATACAGTGGATGCAGGAGGAGAAGATGACGTCACACAGTTAGTGGTAAAGGTTTTGAATAGCACACAGGAACAGCATAAAATAATTATATTCCCTAGCAGCAGTTGTGGATATGCCGCAGGCAGGTAGCAGGGTTGCGATCTCTTTCTCTATTCACTGCGAGGAAGACAACACACTAGGACTGGATTTACATCATCGTAAATGAGAGAAGGAATTAGCCCCATATATTTCACGGCTGTCTGAAGTAGTGGGGCAAAACCCTGGCTCTACTGAAGACAATAACAAAATGCTATCGATTCCCAGGGGACGTATCACCTTGTGACTCCACGCTGTTCCAATTCCACAGTAACTAAATCCAAACAAGAGGTATTGGAAGGCTTTTCTTTGATCTCCATCCCTTTAGAGCTGAGATGGGTTTCTCTGGAGATTTCCTGTTCTGGTATTGCTTTCTTCATCAGCGCAACCGGTCTCAGGTTTGTTCATCTCCACTCTGGGACACAAAGACCATTGAAATATCCAAGTTTTTGCAAGTGGCTTTGTATTTCATCTCAGTTGCCGAGACCGTTAAACCCTGCCTGTGACATTCTTGGTATCTGTACATCCAGAAAATACAACAGGGGTATCTGATAGCTTAAAAACACATAAAGCATTTACGCTTTAATTGGAATTGGTATGATTTAGATCTAAACGGGAACATCTTTCCCGAATGTTTCCCAATTTAAAGCAATGTGAGAAGACACAAGTGGTTTTTTGCAAGACCATTAACACACACGCACCCCACCCAAAACCAGTGCTAACGTCTGTGGTGATCACAAAACGGTGACTGGTGACATTCATGAGATTTAAAAATATACAGATCAATAATGTTCTGCTACGACTTTCAAATAAAAACCTCATGTATTTTCTTCCAAACAAACTCTCTAGTAGCTTTTGTAATGAAGTAGGAGAGGGAGATGTGACATTACACTCTTCCAGGCCATTCTGACTGCCCCACACACAATCGCTTCCCTGGGCCCCCCCTCCCTATTTTCAGCAAAAGTGTCGTTCTTGTGCTGTTTGTTTAAGTGGACGGAATTTCAAGCATCTGCTCCCAAATGATTATAGATCAAGGAACTTTCATGCTCCGTTAGCTTGAGAAGATGGTGTTATTAATGAGTGCTATTCAAGGAAGTTCAGAGTAAGTGTCTAAGTGAAGACATCTCTGATGTAAGGCTTTGTTTTGTTTCTGAAAACAGCTGAGTGAGCAGTCTTCGCTGTCACTGCTTAACATATTTCCGAGGCTACCACCTCTAAGAAATTTCGATTATTTTCATTAGCTTAGCAATAACATAAGCTTCCTCTGGAATCAGAAACAACGCTGTCATTCCACAGCAGCGCCCATAAAAGTCATTTGGTGCAGACAAACACTGGGGCCTATGAAGATGCAACGCTGCTCTTACTCCTCTACTCTCTGTGCAGTTTCAGAAGTCTGAAAAAGCTGGTGCAAATCTACAACGCAGAAAGTGAAAATCTAAGTATTAGGTCCCACTGCTGTTGGATTTGAAACCATGGAAGAAATTAATGGCTGTGGCCTGGCAGGCCTGATATGCTGGGCAAGTGAACACACCGTGATTTCCCTAACCTGGTCCTAGCCTACAGCCTTTCAGAAGCAGGACCAACTCTGCAAAGAAAAGGCATCGCAGAGTCAGAAGACTGATGAAGTGACTTTTTGCCACCTAGTTACTTGCCTGGGTGCACAATGAATGCGATGCGCCCCGTGCATGAATACCACATAATACCAAATTTAAAGATAAGAGGTCTGACTCATCACTCCACTGCACCAGCTTTGTGCCTACGGGGCTCCATGTTCTTCCATGGTGACTCAGTCCCAAGACTCCCCTCTCTCCAGGAAAAACATGACAAGTCATGCAGTACATGTCAGACTTACCCATCAACTCTAATCCCCATTTGCACGGCAAAACTAATTGGAATGTAACATTCCATACCACTTATACCTTGCTGTTATGCCTAGAGATAGGAACATATATAATTAATGTAAAAAGCAGCAGTTTAAAACACAATCACTAGAATTAACCCTGTGACACCTGGCACCACACTTAAGGAGCCCTGTTTAAGAAACCAGTGCTTGCCAAACGTTAATAGTGTGAATATGCGCACACTAAGATTAACAGCACAGAATTAAGGAGAAGAAGATTAGTCACTGGAACAAAAAGTTTCTGCAGAACAGTTCTCATTCCAAGATTGCTGCCTGCACCTTTCCTAACCCAAAGCTACTGAAACAGAAGAAAGAAACTTTTTGGACAACTGTAAGACAAGCATTGACTATTTCTTCTGAAAATGACATGCTGTGTTTATGACAGCTATTTTTGGCTTTCAGCTATACAAATACAAAACACCATGAGGCTGATTTTTTTTCTCATGGTTTCATGTCAGTATACATTCATTGATTTCAGTGCAATTATATCTGCTTATTTGCCTGCCATGGAAGTTAGACAGATCGGTGCTGACCCTTATAGGCAATTCTGAATAGACTTACAATGGGCAAAACAGATAGGAGGAGATAATCTATGCTAGTCTCTGACAGCATACAACTGTAGAAATCAAGGAAATCATTAATAAAGGACTAAATCTTCAAAAGCCAAACAAACAAAAAAAAAAATCCATCCTTCACCACCTTCTAAACCCTAACAGATTGCTATCCAGCAGCGTACCATAGTGTCCTTCGTGCCTTTTTATGTTTTCAGTTGTGGGATCGGCAGGTCGTCCTAGCACGCAGAGGTCACAGCCACACGTTTGTTGTCAGGACTGGGGCCTGAGGTATTTCCCAGAGAGAGCTGAATCTACCACACTGAGCCTGCACAGTTCAGCCATCCTGGGCATCGGTGCACACAACCAGTAACACACCAAAACCTGCCTGTGGAAGTGATTATACACCACTGGGGAGCCACACATCCTGAGCATTGCATGCATGAATTATCCACTTGCCCCCGATCACCATGTGTACATGTGTGTAATTTTGTATTTACTTCTACCACTGCAAAACTGTAGCACCTCATTCTGATTACTGTTATAGATCATTGAGAGGTCAGGTCAGGACTTGACATTTTATGTGTGATTTATTATAGGAAGGAAAGATTTATTTTTAGGCATTTGATTCTTCGAATTTTAACTCTGCCTTGTGATAAAGAAAAAATAAAATCCACATGAAACCACAAAAACCTCTAGTGCATGAACTACCAACTTCAAATAAATACAAGAACTTAAGTGGTGACTGCAACAGGAGGGTGAAACCCAAAAATGTGTCAGTAGGATCATTCTCTTTTGAGGAGGAGCAATATAGACATAAACCTAAAATAGACACGGCGTTGGCTTTTATCCCATGCTCACTTACCCTTTGACAACCAGATAGCAGCACAGCTTAAAGGTTTAGCGTGCACTACTCTAGTTGCCATCGTTTTAGTAGGGAAGAGATGTCCAGTCGTGTGCGCCTTCACAGGTGTGAGAGACAATGTGTCGTAGATAGAAGTTAAGGAAACAGATCCATGGCTATGACGGGGTTAAACCACAGAATTTGTGCCCTTACCCAGCCATTATCACACACGTACTTCTATATCCCAACAAGAGGAGCAGAGGCACGGCATTCAGGAGGGAACAGCAAGTTAGAAAACTTTGAACGCGACGCAATACTGGAAGTCTGCAAACACCCAGCCTGTAATACTGCTTTAACACTTCTTACTTGGTAAAATGAGCGCTTCAACGTCTTCTGGGTCACCAGCAACTACTGGGGATTATCAGACAACATTGGTTCGCACCGATGTTTAAAGCACTACCCAAAACGTCGCCCAACGGACAAGTACCCAACGAACAAGTACCAGATTCAGCCGACAACCGCTGCCGCCAGCAAAATTTCACGTGAGGCGCGTAGCGCGGGAGCGTAGGACGAGGCAGTTTGGCCGCGATGACCACGATTTTCACCGTCCATTACCAAAGTTTGCCCACGCGTCGCTGAAGGCGGAGGTTGCCGCGTTACGGGGTTACCATCCAACATCACACCCTTTTCGCCTCGGCCATAAGGTGCGACGGCAACCGAGCAGGGGGCTCGCTTACAGGCGGGAGACCACCGGGTCTCCCCTCCAAGGAGCGGCTGGGTGGGTCAGTGGGAGATAGCCCGGCTGTGCCATGCCGTACGCCTGTGTGCACACACGCACCTGCCAGGAACGCCTCAGCAGGCAGCGCGAACCCGCCTCGAGGACAAGCGGGAGCGCGGTACGACCCCACCGCCCTCCCCACCCCGTCGGGGCCACCCCCGGATACAGGCGCCCCCCCGCAGCGCTGAAAGGGGAACCCCCTGGCACCCCCCACGCAGGTAAATGGCAACAGGCGGCGGCGCCCCCCCCCCCCCCCGGCCCCGCACCCGTTGCCCCGGCTGGGATCGCTACCTCAAGGAAGGCTCCCCCCGCCGCCGGGGCGGATCAGCTGATATTTACCTGTGAGGTAACGCACACTCCGTAAGGTCACCGTGCACCCGCCGCTGCCAGGCGGGAGGGACGCCGGGAAGCGGGAGTTACTCCTCCGCCGCCGCCTCCACCGCCACCACCGCCGCCGCCGCCGGAGCGGGGCGGCCGCGCCGCGCAGAGGCTGAGGCGGCCGCTGCCGCTGCAGCTCCTGGCACATGCTGCAGGTGTCAGCGCAGGAGCTGCCCCGCCGCCCGCCCGCCGTGCCCGCCCCCCTTCCTCGTTGCGCACGCGCAAACTCCTCACCGCGCACGCGCGACTCTTCTGCGCCGGCGCGTTACGCCGAGTGAAGCCGTAGCGAAGCTGTTGCCCGGCTCCGGCTCTCCCCCTCGGGGGACGTTTTCCCCGCCAGCCCAGCCGCGCGCGCGGGGGGGAGGGGGCGGCGGGAGGGATGACGTAGTGGGGTGTGGGGTTGGGGCGAGGCCAGCCGGCCGGGGCTGCGGGACGGCAGACCCCCCCACTTCGGACCCCCATTGGGGCGCGGCTGCGTTGGGGGGGTACGGGCGGGATCCCCCTTTCCCTCCCGGGGTGGCGGGCGGGCCGGGGGAGCGGCGGGGCGGGCGGGCGAGAGGGATGATGTCATCCTCTTCTCCCGCGGAGGGGCGGGGACGGGAACGACGCGGTACCACTCCCCCCTCCTTCCCCCCCCCGGGGCCGGGCGGGGGGGACCGGCACGTTTTACACCTCTGACGGTGCGACATCCGCACGCTGTGTAACGCGCTGCCCCGGGCGGGGCGGGCGCCGCGCCCGCTGCGGGGGGCGATCGATGGCTGCTGCGGTGGAGGGGAGGGGGGGGGGTATCGCTGCGGGGAGGGGGCGTTCGGGCCGGCCGCTGGCTGGGAGAACGGCCCCTCGGAGAGGGCGATGCTCGCCCGAGCCGTGGGTCCCTCCACGTTCGGTCCCCAGCGCCCACGCTGTGGGATGCAGGGCAAACCGCAACTTTGGCACCGTCACACAGAGTGACGTATTGGGGGAAGAACGGTGCGGATTAAGCCGCTTTGCCTCCGGATTTGGAATTCTGCAGGTGTTTGGTGGCCATGCCCGGCTCCGATACGGCTCGCTGCGGAGGAGCAGAGGTTAGCGAGTGGCTGCGCGGGAGCCTCCCGAGAGCCATGAACGGCAAAAGCTGCTGCTGCTCCTGCGGCTCCCCAGATTAGCACGCCTAGGTTTGGTGAAGGAACTGAATTGTCTCTGGTGCTGAAGTTCTGTGACCCACTTTTTTTTTTTTTTTCCAGGTCTGGTCAGATAAACCATAGGGATTAACCGTGTAGGCTTAACGCACAGGTACCCGAGAGGAAAATTCAGCACGTTGCAGAGAAGCAGCCTCATCTTTCCTTTCATCCATCATGAATCACCTGAATATTAGACCTTTTTTTTTCTTTTCTTCATTAGAAATGCAACGCACAGTCTTTAAAACAACACAATTTGGAAATTGGATGGCTCTTTTTCTGTTCAGCTTTCACAGATTTTTCCATACGCTTAGGAAAGCAATTAACAGTACGTGTAACTTTAGCCACAATGCTTCACCTTGAGCTTGGATAACATCTGGATCCAGGGTCTGGATCCTGCTCACTGCATGGTTTCAGAAGGGCTGAAGGCTTTTGGGGTGCTGCTACGTTGGTCCTGTGTCAGGGCTAATGCTTTGGCTAATCTGAAGATAATATGAAGAGACCCCAGTTCTGACTGGAAAAGAGGGAAAGAGGGGGGAGGGATTTGATCATGCTGGAGGCTCAAATATGCCTTGTTAGATAGCTCGGGCATTACACTATCCAACATCTGCATGCAAATATTTTAAAACCTAATAATTCTTATTAGAAAAGCAGTCTGGGAGGTTGAGCACAGCAGAAGGGCATTGCCCAGACAATGCTGGGTTGTCACACCAATGGCCAGTTACACCATTTTGCAGTTACTGGCCCATTTATGCTGAAGCAGTGGGAAAGAGAGGTGAGAAGAGGATGTGAATGCGATTTAGGTGTAGTAGATACCATAGAGAGTGGCCTGATGGTACCCTCTGTCTTGGTAAGGTGCACCGGGACCATGGGAGGGATGGAGTGCATAAAATGTGACAAACAACTGAAGTGAGGTCTGAGGTTGTGGAGGACACAGAGGTTGAAGGTGGAGTTTGAAATCAGGTGCAGTGGGTAATGGAAAGCCAGCAGGGAAGACTGTGTATCTGTGCATCTGCAGATAATATGTTATGGAAGATGATTACTACCAGAGTATAGTAGAAAAATGCAAGGGAAAGGCAGCATCACAGAGGATTAAATGAGTGAGCATGAAACAAGGGATACTGTCACTGTAATGATGAGGTCAGGGAAGACTGTGTTCAAAAAGGGACGTTTAAGTGACAGTAACAGTACTGAAAGGGAAGAGTGACATAAAGGACATCAGACCACAGAAAAACCTGTACTTAAAATCTGTTTCCAGCTCACGAGAGAATATACCAGGAGATGATGCTAAGTAGGGATTCAGTTAAGACGTTAACAGGGCTGAGGATGTTCATAGGTCTCTGGGCTGCTAACTGGGAGTGGTGCTATAAGTCGTAGCTTCTGAGGCTTTGATAGGGAGTATTGCTTCCTTTCTTGAAATTGTGGGCTAAATTCATCATTGTTTTAACATGGCACTAAATTATTTGCACTTACAGGCAGTTCCAGCATGGTAAAGCATAATCTTTCATTCTCTAGAGCATGGCCTTCCAAGACTAAGAGGCCAAAGGACTGGTCTCTCTGTGGGTCACAGACCTGGCTGTGACAGTCTTTGCACAGCAGGAGAGGTAACATTTTCAAGAGGGACTGAGTCTAGAGTTAGCAGGCTGCTTTTAAACAAACTACCATCACATAGGTGGTGGCAGAATTCCCATAGAAAAGTGCTCTGATTCCAGGGAGAGCACTGCAGGAATAGGATGTCAGGGCTTCAGGCTGCTCTTGGTGTTGTTAGCAGCCTCGGGCCAGACAAACATGCCCACCTGACTGAGGTGCTGGCACATCGGGGAGGTTATTTTGTTTAGGGTACACCATACATCAGCATGTTCTAAGTGAGGTTTTCCCTCAAATGTCCAGTTTGCAGGAAAACAATGTTGGGTTTGCTTGAAATGGACGGAAACTAAATGAAAACCAAACCAAAAACAGAAGGCTCTAAGTGAAAAGCGTGCTTTTTGGCCAGTCTCATGGAGATGCTGATGGTACAAAGTCAGATGCAGAGTTGTTAGTGGGCAGTCCTGAGTGTTTCCTACTGCTGCAAGATGCTTCATACGTCTGTTCCTTGCAGGAGAGGCATTGGCCTGTGCCTGCTGGAGCAGGCTTCTTTCTGCAGTCAAACACCTGAAAACTCTTGTCCCCTCATTAATCCTTGTGCCTGCAAAGCAACAGGTTCTATTTGCTGAGCCTTTATACGTATCTTGAGGGGCAATTCCTCCAGAAGCTGCCTCTTCATGCTCTTTTATGTGGACGCATTTGGATTATCTCACAATGTAGAAAAGACTCTGAAGTTTGTTAACTTCACCTGGGCTTGTCATCAGCACTAGTCAAGTGCAAACAATCACATCAAAGCTTCATTCCAGCCAGGCATGAGGTCAATCTCCTTATTACAAGGCTGGAAAATGAGAATGACCAGGAGTCATTTAAACTTGAAATGTAATTCTAGGGCAAACTTCACAACAGGTTCTTCCTTAGCTGCCCTAACTCTTTCACCGTGAGTTTTTAAGATGTCTCATCCGTAAACAGGGGTCTAATTTGCACCAGTACTGTGTGGCTTGCCTTGTTCCCTTCCAGCATTAGGGAAGTGTCTCAGGTGTGGTCAGCTGTGGTTTTGCTTGAAGTTCAACATAGTTCCTGCACTCCCGACCCCTCTTGCTTAGCACCTTCTAAGCTGACCAGCTCTTCTTTCCAGCCAGCAGTTCATGAAGCAGCTTACAAACCCTTTACTGGCTTTCCTACATTTTACATTAAATATCATCAAAAACTATGAGCTCTGTCACAGTTCTCAAGTTTTCCATACATAGCTAATTTCCTCTTGGGTAACATAAATGGCTCTCTAACAATAAAGATGACAGACATGATAACGACACGTTTTGACCGAGCAGCCCTCCCACCATTTGGTGTCAGCTTCTGAGGTTCCTAATCTGACATTCCCCCGTGGCTGAAGAATGAGAGACGATCACACCTCCTACATCTAAGAGAGTGTGAGGAGAGCAGGAATCACACTAGACAGTGCTGATCTTAATGTCACCGTTAACAAATCTAATCTTTCCCTCATTCATCTATTGCTGTGCCAACTAGGCAGCGTTTTGTTTGATTAAGTGCCTGTGAAATCAAATAATAAACTGAATTTGTTCCATTTGGGTACATTATCCAAACTGGACTTTTGGATACATTGTCATTATGGCCATCTTTAACTTGTCAGAAATACTAGAATACAGATAATAACAGTAAAAATACTGACACTGTATGTTGGTGGCTTGCTTCACTCATTACAGGACAGACAATAAAGTCCATAATTCACTCTGGAAAAATGTAGTGCAGCGCATAACACTAAGATGTCACAGAAAAAATAGTATTTCTGCTACACAGAAATAAGATTTAGTGGGTAATGTGCTGGCAAATAACTACAAAACACTTTGTACACTGTGTTGTTGTAATTTTTTCATTAATAATATTGTTTATTCGCTCCTTAGAAGAAGGAAATGGTGCTGACTGTTTAGCACTACATTGCGTGTGTAACTCTCGGCTTTCTCAATGACCCGGAAGTTAGAATTGTGATTAAGTCTGTTACTAAATTAGTAGCTTTGTGGTAGCTGCATGAGTTTTATTCGGAATGCGGTGGCAGTCCCCGAGAGGTCATGCTGTACCAGAAATACATTGCAACAGACGTTTATTTGCTTGCAAAACGAGGACACTGTTCACATCCGACACCTCTAAAGCACCTTCTGAGAGTAGTGCTAATTTTACTCCAAGAGGAGTTTAAAACCTTTTTAGCAGTGAGTGTTACTAGCCATTACCCGTAATTGGTGAAAGCCGGAGACGCCTGCCTTCCCCGGGTTTAATGCTGCCGTTGTGTGACCGCTCCTCAGCCGAGCTCCAGTGGGCTCCCACCCTCGCCACATGAGTCCAGCCTGTCCACCAGAGAAAATAATGGGCTTGAAGGGAATCTGAGAGGAGCACCACTGTTTCAGAGAGAAAGACGGACAAATACATACCATGGGAGGCTGTGAGGAAGCAGTGATTTTTCACTGAACGCTATTCTTTCGAACAATCAGATTTCACGTTGTCTGAGAGGATGGAACTGTAAAGGTGGCCAGTTACAATGGTAAAAGATTTAATTCCCTTTTAGTTTTTATCCTCAATGAATAACACGCTCCAGCAGTGGCAGTCATCTTTTGAGAGAGTGAAAACATTGTGCTATACAACTATTGTCAGCCAATACGGCAAATTTATGGCTATTATTTGCATTAATGTAGTGTATGGCGTATTAGTGTGCTGTTGTGCTCTACATCTTGCAAATGCAAAAGCTTTAACTTTAAAGTTTAGAAGCTGCCTATTGTAATGAGACTTCGGAGCAATATAGGGCTTTACACAGACTTTAATTTCATTAGCACGTTGCTGCTGCCTGTGCCACACAGCTAAATAGTGTGCAGTGTTTTAAAATGGAAAGTGAAGTTAAATGTGTATTATCAAGACCCCTACACTGAGGGAGATCAGTGGTTTATCTGTGCAGATAATGTGTTGCTGCTGCAAGACCGTGGGATGGGGATTTGGCAAGCCGGTTTCACTTCCTAACCCAGCCTGAGCTGAGGGTTGCCCTTGGCACAGCCCTTCCCTTTCTGTTCCTCCACCTGCAAAAGGTAAACGCTTTAAGATCTGCAAAGGAAAAACGGAAGCTACCCTTAGGGTAACTAGGTGTATCCATACACACCATCTAAAATAGTTAGACGGAAAGTTCCTGATGGGAGCAGACACTTGAATCAACGGTGGCCCGCACTTCAACCACAGGCACATGCAGGATGTTGAATATGAAGCTGTACGCTCTTGAGAGGATAACATGTCCATGAATTAACCTGCTCTTGGCTGTAAAGAAGCCAAAGCTGCTTTGTCGGCTGTGTACCTGCTATGTTTTGTGATGGGGAGCTACTGTGTGACTGCACAGCCTCCCTTCTGCCCTTGTGACCGCGACGAGCCCTGGCACCCTAGAAATACCCTACCGTGCTGCCAGGTTCACCTTGTAAACAACACTGAGATCACACAAAAGCGACTGCACAGAAAGGGATACAGGGACAAAGGATGCCTGAATGGGAAGGATGCAGAAAGGCACAAAATGAGTCACAGGGGACAAATTGTGATGACAAGTTTGAGAGGATGATAGAACCAAGGGAAGGCTGAAGGAAGGTCTGCTGCTTAGTGGGGAATGAGAAGAAAAGAAGGTGACACCAAGATTGACATATCCAATGAGTTTTAGTCATAAACAAGGTGCTGGTACCCAGAAACTTAGCATGCTTCATCTTAACAGGTGTATAGAAAAGTCCAATATCAAGGACAGAATATGTTTTAAACGGTTAAAAATGTAGATACATTGAAATCAGCCAGGGCCTGCTGAGATCTGCGCTGGCAAATTTAAAGCACTGAAGCAGTCTTAGAAATACTAATAATAATCTTTGACAGCTGCTAGAAGAAAAAACCCAGTAGATAAACATAGTACCTGTCATTAAAAAGGACAAAATAAAGAAAATAGGGACATTCAGGGGAGCCAGGCCAGGACTGTCACTGAGAAACACTTTAAAACAAACACAGTTCCTAAACATGTAGAATACAGTCAGGTGACCATGACTTTTGAACAAACCCAGTTAAAAGGATCTAATTTCTTCTTTAGGACAAGCAGCCTAGTGTCATAGTTACCTATCCCTTTTGCTGCTGGTGACATGATGCCTCTGGAAGGCATGCAGGAGGTGCCTTGCCTTCCCCTTCTGTTACGGAGAACTTGTACCCACAAAACACTTCATGGCTGCAGAAGACCATTCCTTTCTGTGGGTGCTGGCTTGACTGGGCAAGTGCTACAAAGATCCTGCATACAGGTGAATCCCTCCCTACCCTCTGGCCATGTCTGGGGGGAGGTGGTCAGCTGAAGCCCTGCTACTGTGCTGTTAGGACGGGGTAATTTGCTGCCTCCATAGGTAAGGCAGGGGTATGGGCTACACGAACTGTCTTGGAGGATACAGTCCATAAGCTGTGTACCTTGGGCATCCCTGACCTAGTTGGTATATGGTAAGCATCGGATGTGAGAAAGGCTTTTTAAAAGCTTTTGGTGTAGTAACACACAGATGTTAGATGCTGAACTAAAAAAAAAAAAAAAATGAGGCCAGGCTAAAATCACTCTGCAGTCTGGTAGGTGCACAAGTGGTTGAAATACCACTTGCCCAGAGTAATTATCAATGATTCACTGTCAAACCAGGGGAGGGTTGTCAGTGAGGTCCCACAAGGGTCTGTCTGGGGTCAATTTTACTCAATGCCTTCTTTAATGACTTGGATGAGAGTAGTGATTTGTATAAAGAGTAAAATTTGTGGATGACATCAAGATGGAAGGGTTTGTGAGCACTTTGGTGAACAGGATTTGAATTTAAAATAATCTTGCTATGCTGGTGAAACACACTGAAATCAATAAGATCAAATTCAATAAAGAATGCAAAGGACTTCTCTTACGGCGGCGAAGTCAAATTGTAGAGGTGCGAAGTGGAGGACAGCTGTCTGGGCAGTGGTACTGGAGGCAAGGCTCTGGGTCAATCATGAACTGAGTATGAGTCAACAACATGATGCTGCTGAAAAAACATTCACCCTCGCAATGACTTTACTGCCCCATAAGATGAACAAATGTAATTCTGGTGAATATGAGGATAATTACTCTGTGTTACTCAGCACTAATTAGTAGGGTTGTGTGCCCAGTTTGCAATACTGTAAGAAAAAAAAAAAAAAGGCAAGAATGACTAGAGAAGATGAAAAGGAGTGATGATTATTTAATGATTATTTAGTCTAGAAAAAAGGAAACTGAGTGATGACCCGGTAGCGTTCTTCACCTGTGTAAAAGACTTGCAGAGAAAATCAAACAGTAAAATGAGAATTGGTTTGCAGCAAGAGAGATACATGTTAGATCATCATTTTCTGGGTGTATCTCAGTATTCAAAGAGCTTTCTTAAAGAATTTCCTGTTTTAGAGGAACAAGACAGACAAACTTCTTTCAGGAATAGGCCAAGCAGAGTTGATTCTTTCTCAAAGGAGATAAGACCTTTATGTTTCTTTCAACCTTATGTATCCATTATTTTTGTCTAACAGCTTAATTCACAAGAGATAACGTAATTCCTAATAATCTAATTCTGCAATTTAGTATTAAAGTGTGTAGTCAATACCAGTAAATTAATTCTGAGGTCTTGCAAGATAGTGGTGTACAGAACCAAATAGCTAATATACCATAATATTTTGTTATGGCACAGTTTCTTCTACTAAAGGGCTCAGTCCTAAGAATCTTCACAAATGTCTTAGCACAATTATGTTACCTTTACTCTGGCAAAATAAGCTACTCAGGTCTTTATAAAATTGAAGGATTGGGCTTCTTTATGTGTGCAGCGCACAAAAACATTGATCAACCTGGCGATACATGTCATTGGCTTTTTTCACTGGTATTTGTGGACTGAGTCCATCTAAAACTAAATCTTGATCCAATTCCATGTGTGAAAAGAACGACTATGAACACGTGCTTTTGGACTTGTGTGATTCGTGGTGGCTGCTGCCATGCAGAACGGTGCCGTGCAGACTGTATGCGAGACCAGCAGGCTGGGTGGGCAACTCGCCCCGACCTACACTGTTCTGCTGGGTACAGGACACACTCAGGCTGCAGCAGCTGAGGATCTGGTCTGCAGCATTTCAAGAGCAGTGTTTTGCAGCTCTGACAATAGCATCATGAAAGGACACAATTTATTTTTGCCATGTACGCTGTGTTCAAGCATTTTACCTCCCTCTCTTCTATTCCCAGAAACCTGGACTTTAGAAATGCTATAAAATCAAGCAAGCTGCAACAAGATGCTGCTTATTCGTTCACTAGTTGGCTTCTCCTTTTTCTTTTACCAGCTGTTTGGTTTTGGAGACGAGATAAATGTAGCAAGAGACTTTTGAGGTTTCTGGAGACCTCTGCAGAGATTTGACATTTTCAGTTGGTTATGCAGGGTACTGGGCTAGGTACAAGTCCAGTGGATCAGCACTGTTGGGTCCGTACGAAGCCTTGTTCTTACCCTAAGTTTAATTTTTACTCTTTCTTCTCTCCTGACAAAGATTCAAATGGGAAAGAGATGCGAGTCTTGCCTGGGGGTAAGTAAAGGGAATGAGAAAGGCTTTAATTTAGGGACAGAAACAGAGCTGCAAAATCAATTCTCCTTTGAGGTAGCCTGGGCTGTGGCTAGGCGCCTGGCCAAAGGGTCACTCTAGGGTTAGGATTTAGGTTTTAGGTTTCAGGTTCGGGTAGAGAAAAGCACAGAGCTACCTAAGCTGTGGGGGGAGCTGGGCAGGGGCTGTGACTGGGTTAGGGTTTGGGTTAAGGTAAGAGAAGAGGAAGAGCAGTGTGATAGTTGAGTTGGGACTGGCAGGCGGCTACCAAGGGAAGCTGAGGGCTGCAGTAAGAGTTCTCTATTGAGGAATTTATTGCCCGGGGCACAACTAATCCTAACCCTAGAGGGCTGTGGGAGGGCTGGGGCTGGTCTTCAGGAGAGGATATGTAGCAGAACCCGGTTGCTTGGGACAAAGCTGACCAGGAAGAAGCAGCAATGTGAGGGTGGCTGGAAAGAGCCCAGAGCTCAGGCTTGAGCTTCTCCCAGCGTCATGGAGCAGGTCTTGGGGTAAGGTGGCTATAGGGGCTCTGTGAAGGAGGAACGACCAGTCCCTTCTGGGCAGAAGACTGCAGTTAACTCCACAGGTTATGCAAAATCCTGCAGAAACCTGGGCTCTGCCCTGCACCCTTTCTCTAACCCTGACAACAGAGGCTGGCAGAGCGAGCTGTGCAGACATGAGCAACAATGGCAGACAAGGTGCTGGCCCTTTTGGAGCCCAGATCTCATCTTAGTTTGTAATGTCTCTCTTCATATCCTCACAACAAAGCTCCACCCCAATCCATTCTGCAGCCTGTTGGTGATACCTTGGGGCTATCTTCAACCCTAATTCTGTCTCTTCAGTCTTGTCATCCTTCATTCTGACCTTCTTCCTTACTGTAGTCTTCGAAGTCAGGTCTGGCTAAGTGCAGGTGGTTAAGTGCTGCTGTAGATCCTCTTGTCCAATCTCTTGGCCAACACTTATGTCCATTACAATCATATAGTAGTTAAGAGAAAAGTCGTCTGAACTTCAACTCTGAAACAGTAAAAGAAAGAGAATGGCAGCAAGACGTCGGAGTCTAGTATCAACAGCTATTTGGCTTTGGAGAGCAGTTGGCTCAGTGACTAAACAAAGTGGATTTAATTTTATGAAGAGATTGCTTTTGATGGAGACATGGAACTGTTCACAGGGGGAAAGACTGAATAGTTCTGTCTGCTCTGAGACGTGGTTTGAGTATTCCCCATCCAATGCTAGTGTTGGCTGTGCAGTACAGGTAGGTACTGGAAAGAAGGCTCTATTTTCTCTAACAAATTGCATTAAGATTACAACAGAATGGGGTGAACAGCACAAGGATGCATTCAGTATCTCACAAAGTTAAGGTCAGCTGAAGTGCACAGCACTTTATATTTCCTCTTGTGAAAACAGAGACAGAAACAGAAAAATGGAGCTCCGGGGGTTTGTTATCCTTAATGTCTGTCAGCAGAAAAAACAAGCACAGAGATTAACACCTAATCACACAGGAGCTGGTTAGTGTTATTACCCCAGTGAGTATCTCCCCTGGCCGCTACAGCTTTGGCTGAGAGCAGCGATCCCAGCCTCTCCTGTTGTATGCTTTGTGACACTGAGTGCACACCTACTCGGCTATGGAAGAGAAGCCGTCTTTGGGCTCATCTCAAAGAGAAACCTTTTCATGGATAATACTGTTGGCTTCAGTCATAACACTCAGACAAGTAGAGACTCCATCATCTGGCTGTATATGGAAAAAAGTAATAGGATTGCTTCACTTCCCTGATTTATAGAGGAAAGAGGAAAGCCCTGATTTATTAAAACAAAATAAGTATTTCTCGAAAATAAGGAACCATAGAATTTCACTCACCCAAGCATTTCTCAAGCTACAAGAAGACAAAGAAGTAGGAAGAGACTATGAATCAAATAAATTATTTTTTATATCTTTACTGTAGCTGTATCTGTGCTTTCGATCTGCAAGACTCTTTCCTGTTCAGCTATTCAGTTTGCAGAACAGAAACATTTGAAAAGCTGACTAAATTGAAGAATGTTAGACTTCTGCTTAAAAAAATGCCTATAATATCCCCGTTTTTTGAATTACTCTGAAACTAGATCACATACGTATTATAAAGTGTTTTATTTGGTTGAACGCTGTATCACTCCAGTGACAAATTACGGTGAATATTGTTCTTCTTCTTTCATTCTGTGGGGAAGAATTTTTCCCCAAGGCAGATTTTACTCAGATCATACCTCATCCCAGAAAGTTGTGTAACATTCAACTGCCAGTTATAGACTACTTTTCTGACAATTGAACAGAAATGACGAAGTACAAAATAAAGTCAAATAATAATTACACATTAAGGAATTAGTGATAACAGATCAAATAGGATATTTGTAGCAAGGGAGTGGTATAAGAAAATGCACAAAATGTTTCTTCCTTGATAGCAGCACCTCAACCTTTTCATGTCTTCTGGCAGTCAGAGAGAAGATCTAAGTTTGATACGAGAAGAGAGACCCCTGTGTACTCTTCCCACAATCTCCCCTTTGTATTTTTTACACATCAACATATTTGTTTCCATTCCCTTTTTTCTTTTCCTTTCAAATGATATTTTTCTCTTCAGTGAAATCACACCTGAAAGTTTGGACTTTCACTATCACCCAATGAACTCCTCTTGAAATGTTGCACCTTGAAGCACTCCATTTACTGCCAACTCTCAACTCGTTCTTGCTATATTACCCATTTTCCCAAGTCCTGTGTTCCAGGACCCTCCCATTCTTTCTTAGCTATTCTTGTAGAGTACGTTGGTAGAAAAGTAGGGATAAATATACATGACTAGATTGCATCCAAAGCCAGCTGCTCTCTAGAATGACAATAGCCATGTTTATGCAGTGCTGGGGCCAAGCAAACAATGTTTGCTAGAATCTATCTGCGCCTTCTGCAGTCACTCAAGTGTTCGTGCCTCGCACTGCCAGCTGCTTTGGGGCTCACTGGCTCTGCTGGAGGCCCGTGCAAGGATGGCATCCTTGTTCTAGAGCTGAGCTGGCTTCATTCCTTTGCCCTGCTATGGGACATAATATGTTACTCTGGAAAAAAAAGGAATGGGGGAGATGCTGCCTAGACATCTGAGCTGGACCTGCTACAGGGAAGGTTAGATTCGGGAGCAGCAGTATTATCTCTAATGTTATCAGCCAAAGACATAGGGGTTGGATTCTTACGTGTTCTTGAGTTTCCCACCCCACGGTACCTGGGTGATGAAGAGTTGGCAGCATATGTGTAGACGTCAAAGGTTTACGTGCAGCATCAACAGTGTTTAAATTGTTAAAGGTCTTATGCTGTGGCAGTTGATGCTGCTGAGATGATATCATCTGGGTGTTTGTGCAGCAGAGAGGTCACTTAAAGGAAAACCTTCCCTGGCCTTGTCCTAGCAGCTCTCGGCCATGGAATGGTGTTAAAAAGCAGGCCCCAAAGTATAATCAGCAAATAACATCAACAAAAAACTTGGGAAATATCAATAGTAGAAAGAAAAAATACATGTATGTGAAAAATTGTCCATCAACCTGTGCATATTTCTGAGAAAATAAAAAATACTCTTAATTTCAGCTCTCGGGTGTTTACAGGACACTAAATTAGAACCATAATCATTCTGTGCATTGATTACAGTGGAGAGGAGTAAAGACAGAACCGCATTTAGTAGTAAATGAGCAAGTAGCTGTGAGTAAACCATGCTGACAGCCTTCCAGCTGGATCAGAGTTAATTTTCCTAAACAGTTTGGGGACAAAGTAAATAGGTGAGGCTGCACCCTACAGAGACTACTCCCTCTTGTGTCAAGAAGACACCGTGGACACTCAACACCATGCAACAGGAGAAAAATATCTTCAGAGAGTGACATTAATATGTGTTCCCAAATGCCAGATTTGTTGGCTCCCCAAGCCATCAATTCAAACATGACCAGTGACGATATCGAAGTAAGACCCAGCGTCTTCAGCTAACGGTTAAACCTGTTTGCTAAAATGTATGAAACAACCCCTGATATTTTCACGTCTCACAGAGACATAGCGCTTGAGATACCAGACCTGTGGTACACAGTTTTGCTTCTACTGGGAGAACATTATCACCACCAGCAGTTGCGTTATGTTATTTACAAAGCCCTGCTTATCTGCAAACTCCTGTATTATTCACACATCCACGACAGCCAGGGTGAGGTCCAGCGGCAGTGAGTCAAGGAGGACACACATCTTGTATTTCATAGCGTGAGCATGGACAACCTGCTGCTGGGCAGCCTCCCTGGTGTGTCAGCTGAACTGCTCCGAAGGAGAGAGATTATACGCCACAGGGTAAGACTTCACAGTTTATCACTTTAATAGCAAAGCAGATGGATTTTGAAGTATTGGGGACTAATTGTCTTAAGTTGTTGTTCCAAGAGCAATCACGAGAGGCTTTAGGAACCTAGCAATGGGGAATTGAAGTGCCACAGCTGGGTGATGAAAGGCACTGAAGTAGTACAACTCTCCTGACTGCTTCAGATTTGTTCTAGAAATTTTGAAGGGATAACTTTGTTTGCGCAAACTGTATGCCAGATCAGGTATTTACTGTCCTCTTAGCACTGGTACTGGATGAGGAATAACCCAGAAAGGCAGTATAAAGCATCATCTGTGTGAATCATGTTTTGGGTGCTCCAGCTAACTGGGCAGAAATGTAATTTCCTCCCTGATCCCAATCAGCTTTCTTCTCCCAAGTGCTGTAGTGGTCCAATATTAATAACATGGAACCAGAGCCTTATAGACCGCAAACAGATTGAGTAACCTTAACAAATAAGTACATAACAAGCCACCAGAAATCACAATAGATTTTGGACACAGTAGTTTCAATACTCCTATGTGGTAAAATAGAGCTGTGACTGTTTGTGTCAGCTGATCAATTGACATAAATGATATAAATGATTTCAGCTTCATTTAGCCTTTTCACCGTTACCACTCCTAGAACTCCAGGGATAATTGTATTTCAAGAAAACAAGTAAACTTTTCCAATGTTTGACAAAGTGAGATCTCTTTTGAAAAGACAGTCCTTTTTCAAAAGCAGTCACATGAGGTGGTGGCTCATAACATTCTTACAAAAAGCCTTTTAGAACTGACTGGCAGATTCAGCCCCACCTTGTTCAATTATAAGAAAGCAAACGGGCTGCAAAGAAAACCTACTTAAGTCTCCCAGCAGGCACTTTGGTTACTACCCGGTGTGAGTTACAAATTAGGTAATAGGAAAAGCAAAGAAATAACAGGCTTTAATAATGTTAGGCCTAAGCTAGTATTAGTCCACTTCTTATTAGAATCATATTAACACAAAGACAAAACCTTAGCACGACTCACTTGAATAAGTTGAGCTACGTGGGGACACAGACTTCAGAACATCATTTAAGTCACACCGCTCTGTGATCTCTCTGTAAAAAATATAATTATCCGAGTCTTCAGCACGCTAGCACGAGTAAGAACTTTTCAAAGCATCAGGACTCAAACAGCCTACTGAACCTGATTTAAAGACTGACCTGCTTGAATGTGAGCTGAGAACAGGTAGATTGCATTCAGCATTCATGCAAAGCATACCCTTCCTCACCCCCTCCAGCACTTTTTTATAATTGAATAAACGCTGCTGACTTAAATCATGAATAACCAAGAGCGACAGACTTGGCAGAAAAGGCAGGCCTTCACCAGAAAGCTGTGTGAATCTTCTTTTTGTGCATGCACAGTTTTTCAGGGATGTGTCCAGTTTGTGCATTAACGCAATGCATCATTTCGGTCATGCTCGCTTGCTCCTCAACACCTTCTTACCGAAATGAAGTTAGCACACTACTGCTGTGTGTTTCGGAGGCCACGGGATTCGCAGGCAGGGCTGAGCCTCGCTGCCTTTGCAGATGACTCTATTCACCCAGACAGCACCGCTCCTGTGCCGGAGGTTTCCACCTGACGGCAAAGCGAGCGGAGAGGTTCCACACACTCCCCGTTCCACACCGGTTCCACCCATGCAAAGGCATCTGTGTGCAGCTGGTTTGGAGCTGGACGGTGCTAACCATGGTGATTTGACACCAAAGCAGACTGAGCAGTTTACTCACGTATTTGACTGCGCCTGGTGATGAGCTGGATGGGTGCTCGTGCCAGTGGGTGGTTACAGGTAGGGAGCCACAATAACATCTTCAGGTGGCAAAGCTGGGGCCAGAGAGTGCTACTGCTGGTGCTCTCAGCCTAAGGGTAGTGACACTGTGTCTACGTGCTCATGCACTGTGTAAAGTTACGTGCTGAGTTGGGTTTGTGTGGCGGGGTTTTGGTAGCGGCGGAGGAGCCAGAGGGATGGCTCCTGTGGGAAGGTGCTGGAAGCTCCTCTGGCTCTGTGTCAGACCTACTCCTGGCCAAGACTGAGCCAATTAGTGCCTCTGCAAATTAACAGATTTAAGAGGGGAAAACAGAAACCTGCAGAGGAGAAAGGAGTGGGATGTGATGGAGACAACCAGGCAGACATCCAGGTCAGTTCAGAAAGGCAGGGAGGAGGTGTCTGGAGAAGAGGTTCCCCTGCAGCCCACATTGAGACGGCAGGCTGTGCCCCTGCAGCCATAGAGGGTCGGTGGGGCAGAGGCCCCCCTGCAGCCTAGGGACAGTCCCACGCCAGAGCAGGTGACTGTGCCTGAGGGAGGTTGTGACTTCATGGGAAGCCCAGGCTGGAGCAGGCTGCTCCTGAAGGACGGCACCCCAAGGAAGGGACCCATGCTGGAGCAGTTCATGAAGAACTGCAGCCTGTGGGAAGGACTTGCTTTGGAGAAGTTGGTGGAGGACTGTCTCCCGTGGGAGGGACTCTAGGCTGGAGCAAGGGCAGTATGAGGATCCCTCCCCCTGCGGAGGAAGGAGTGGCAGAGGCAGGGTGTGATGGACTGACCACAGCCCCCATTCCTCGTCCCCCTGGGCCACTGAAGGGGACAAGGTAGAGAAATGAGGAGCAAAGCTGAGCCTAGGAAGAATGGTGGGGAGGGGGGGAAGGTGTTTTAAGATCTGGTTCTGTCTCTCATTGTACTCTGATTTTATTGTTAACTAATTAAATTGATTTTTCTTCCCCAAGTTGAGTCAGTTTTGCCCATGGCCATAACGGCTGAGTGATGCCTCCCTGGCCTGGTCTTGACCCACGAGCCTTTCCTTAGATTTTCTCCTCCCCATCCCACCAGGGAAAGGAGTGAGCAGGTGGCTACATGGTGCTTAGTTGTTGGCTGGACCTAAACCATGACACATGCTTAAATCAATTTTGGTTTCCCATTCTTCAGCTATCCAAGCCTTCCTTTCAGCTATTACTTTAAACAACTGTAAGTGCAGTAAACAGCTGACAAAATGTTATTTGGGTTTCTACCATATTCATCAGATTAACCACTTTTAAACTGTTTTGCTTATAGTAAAGCAGTGGCTATTATATTGCGTTGTGGATTTAAGGCATGAAACTTGAGCCTGTGGGTAAATAAGGGGGGAGTTACTGCTTTCGGTTACAGACAGCAATATCTGCTGGCTTGCTGAGTTGGCATTATTGGCATGAATATATATGACTGTGTCATCTGAGGGACATGAACATACAGTGTGGAGGTAAGTAACTTCAGCCATGTACTCAGAGCAGCTCGGATAATGCCAGCAGAGATGAACTCCAGCTTGGATTCCACAAATTCTTCATTCATATGTCCTGCTTTTGTATCCCAGAACAGCCTCCTCCGGCAATACTGGAGATGCTTTTGAATACTGTGGAGTGATTAATCCCACAAAATGTTGACTATCTGAGCCATTAAACCAGCAAAGATTTTAGCAAAGGGGTGCCATTTTAATGAAGAACAAAATGTAATTATCAACCACAAGATCTACTGAGATAGGAGGAGGAGAAATAGCAAGACTATTAATCACTTCATTCACACAGAAGAATATTTAGAAACTCCCCCAAAGTAATTTGATGGCTCTTTTGTAGCCTGTCCCCTTTTTCTGCAGTATGATCTGCCTGTCTTTGAAGACTGGACTAGATTTACCATCCCGGAAAAAAACCTGGCTCATGTCTTCCTAACATACAAGTTTAGTACAGTATAGACTTTGTACAGTCCTGGCACCTACACAGGGGATATCTCTTCTAATGGGGATCTCTACTTGCCTCTACAATATTATATTAACTGTATGATGATAATAAAAGCGATTAGATGGCCTTAAGCTTCAGGGGGGACTATCTGACAAGGGAAGATTTTGGAATCAAAAAAGCCCCACAGGTAAATCTAATGCTCAGAACTTCTCCACATGAGAGGATTTCCACTGAAACGAGATGCTTCTCTTTAACTGCTTCACATTATCTGCTTGGAATAAGTAGAGATAAAGAAGCAGTGGGCTTTTATCTTGCTGTAAGTCATTGTTTCATTGTGGTGGTGATTTCTTTCAAAGTATTCCCTCAGCGCTGCACACTAGAATTTCGTGCTCCTTGGGGCTGATGGGGACACAGTGCATTTTGGGATTGTGCCGTTGGAATTAGCAGCATATTTTGTTGTTGGTCACTGTAAATCTGCATTTTCCGTATCCTCTCACATTAAGTATAACAATACCATGATTGCTGTCTGACTGCAGATTTGTGGCTCAGGACAACATAGTGATGGATGTGGACAGATACAGGACATACTTTTCCTAGGTACTCTGTTTCTGAGCAGTCAGAAGGCACAGCGGCATCTCCTAGGTTATATCTGCAGTGGAATTTGACAAATCAAAGGTCTGGAAGGGAACTCAAAGTTCATCTGAGCTACCCCCTACTCCCAGGTTCAATTATCCTATTTCACTCTTGACTCAAGACTTCTGGAGATCTGCACTGGGCAAAACCCCATAGCAGCAGAGTAAGAAAGCCAAGAGTAAGAAGTGTCACTTATCCATGCAAAACTTCACATTGGGTACAGGTCTGTCCAGGATCAGGGAATGCAAGAACAGAAGCACACCTGTGGTAGATCAGGTCAAAGGTCTGGATTGCTCAATATCTAAATGTTGAAATAGGGCACATATATTGAAAAAGGCTGGCATGCTTTAACCCCCGCCAGCAACTGGACACCACATGGCTGCTCCCTCACTCCTCCCCATGGTGAGATGGTGAGGAGAAAATACGAGGAAAGGCTGGTGGGTCAAGACAAGGGCAGGGAGGAATCACTCACCAGTTATGGGCACAGGCAAAACAGACTTGGGCAAGAAAAATCAATGTAATTAGTTAGCAGTCTGTTCAGAGGAGGACAATGAGAGAGAAAACAAAACCAATTTTAAAAACATCTTCCCCCCATCCCTCATTTCTTCCTGGGCTCAGCTTTGCTCCACAGTTCTCCACCTCCTCCCTTCGAGCAGCACAGGGGGATGGGGAATGGGGATTGTGGTCAGTCCATCACACCCTGTCTCTGCCGCTCCTTCTTCCTCAGGGGAGGGATCCTCACACTCTGCCCCTGCTCCAGCCTGGGGTCCCTCCCATGAGAGACCATCTTCCACCAACTTCTCCAAAGCAAGTCCTTCTCACAGGCTGCAGTTCTTCATGAACTGCTCCAGCCTGGGTCCCTTCCTTGGGGTGCCATCCTTCAGGAGCAGCCTGCTCCAGCCTGGGCTCCTCATGGGGTCACAGCCTCCTTCAGGCATCCCTCTGCTCTAACACGGGTGCCTCCCCAGGCTGCAGGGGGGTCTCTGCTCCCCTGTGACCCCCCCATGGCTGCAGGGGCACAGCCTGCCCTCTCACCATGGGCTGCAGGGGACCTCTGCTCTGGCCCAGCTTCTCCTGCCTTTTGGCACTGACCTGGGTGTTGTCCTGGCTGTCTCTCTCACACCGCGCTCCTCTTTGCTGGTTTTCCAGCAGTTTTTTCCCCCTCTTAAACATGTTATCACAGAGGCACTGCCACCATCACTGACTGGCTCAGCCATGGCCAGAGACAAATCCGACTTGAAGCCAGCGAAGCTTCCAGCAGCTTCTCCCAAGAGACAACCCTGTGGCCCCCTCCCTCCACTACCAAAACCTCACCACACAAACCCAAGATAAAGGCCTTATAAGGGATTTCTCCTCGGACGAAGACTGTATTCGGATTATTTGCTTAATAACCTCAATAAGTCTATTTTGCATTAATTTTGTAATTCCTTTTAAAAACTATTTGTGCTTTTAACCTGGCCATTATCCCGTGCCATTAAGGTTCATCATTCCATTCTGAATTGGAAAAAAACCTTCCTTCTCTTTATTTGAAATTAGAGCCCTGAAGCCCTCTGACTATTGAATTGTGAAAAATATTGGAAGACTGTTCCCTGCTCACCTTTCACAAACCATTTGGAAGCTGAATATTCCCACAGTATTTAGTCTGCCATCATATGGAAGCCACTCTATGCGTTTATTTTCCTGACCTCTTTCTCCTTCCTTCTTGTCCTCTTTGTGAAATCAGATGATCAGAAATATCTGCTGTCTTCAAAATGGAGATGTATATTTTTTACAGCGCTACTGATCATTTTTAGTGTTATTTTCCTCTGCTCCCTTTCTAACAATGCTTAATATGTGATTCATTGGGGTTTTTACCACCAAAAGTTGCTTCAAGTCCAGTTTCCTGAGTGGTAATAATAATTTATGCGCCATCACTATATATGTATAGCTCATGTTATTTTTCCGATGTAAGATACACTGTACACATTCACACGAAGTTTCACCTGCTATTTTGTCACCAATTAATAAAATACAGAAGACTCCTTTTTGCACATCTTTGCAGTCAGCTTTACTTTGAACACCTGTGCCATCTGCAGAAATTGCATCTTCCCTCTACCCTTTTGCTACGTGACTTGTAACCATCTGGTACAGCACAAGCCCTACCAAGGATATCCATAATCATATCTGGTAACCCACTTCTGCTGCAAACCCTGGCCATTTATTCCTGGATTTTAATTTCCACCTTTTAACTGGGGGGTGTGTAAGAGAGTTTATTTGGACACCTCTCTTCTCAAGAGGCTTAGCTTCTTTGAGAAACTTGTTGAATTTTTGAAAATTTAATTTGTTTTGACAAAAACATTTTTTTATATAAAATAAATCAGTTATATTTACATGTTCATTTACTTTAAAAAAAACTCTTATAAACTGGTAACTCAAAAATTCCATTTATAATAAGCAACTCAACCTTTTCCCAGTGTGTCATACTTTAGCTTTATGGCCATTAAATGTATTCATTATCTTATTTTCTATTAATTTACCTTGTACAGGCAGAATTGGAGACTGGTTGAAGGAGATTTTGCAGCAGAACTGGGATGTCCAGTGATGGCTGAATGACTTCAGACTGTCAAAGGATAATCTGGAAATAAGCATATGGGAAACTCAATGTCTAGTTGCTTCCAATTAATTACAAGGAGATTGACACTGAATGGACCACTGTGGCTGTGGTGTTACATGCTGCCATGGAGAGGTATCTTCTCTGCCTATCATAAGGGTTTTCCAGCCACGGGAAGTTAGAGACAGCTCTGGAAAAATGCTGTTCCCTGTTTTCAGCACATACCATTTGTCTCCATACCAACGCACTGAGTTTAGAAAGAAAAGGAATATTTCACTGTTAACACTTATGCCTGATAGCAACAGCAATGTTTATCTGTTTGGGAAAGACTGTGAGTGAGTATTCATAAACTGTTATCTATTCTCCCTGATGAAAACTCAAAAAAAAACCCCCAAGCCAGAAAGTTTTCCAACATGGTTACTAGTCTGAAGATGAATGCTATCAGCATTCGTCTTCTTATCCCTGTACAATTATGGCTAAGGAAACCTTTCCTTGGACAGAAAAAAAATAACCCCTGTGTCACCATTACTGAAGCGTCTGCCGCATGACGGTAGGTTTTCTCTTCAGGAATTACAATCGAGTGCTATGCCCTGCGTTACACTGAGACCAAAGGTTAGAGCTCAAGGTCGCTCGACAGAGATTTGAAGACACTCAGGACAGGTTGAACCACCTGCAAGATGCCCTCCTGGACACGCAGTCTGAAATGCCCAGCGCTCCTGCCACGAAGAGGGAGCGTGTTGTTTCTGAAACGCTGCTTGGAAATGTGAAGGCGCGAAGCGTTCCTTTTGTGCGCTCTGCATGTCCGCGTGAGTGTTAACACGGAACAGTGCACGCCAACCCGTCAGGTGCGAGAGGCTCTGTGTGATAGACCAGAGGGACCATTCTGCAGCCTGCATGTGCTTTCATGAATGCTGATCGTTGTTTACCTGTAGCGCAGAGTGGGTGATCTGTGAGAGCCTTCACCGACAGGCCCAGAAAGGTTTTCTGTGCGTTGTCCGGATCTTTTTCCCTCTGTAAGATTTTACTCTTTTATTTCAAAGTGCTTACTCATTGGGAATACTTCACTCTTCAGAATTAGCAGCTTAATTATCTATATGGATTTGTTGTAAATTGTAGAAACAGCTGAAGCGAAAAAAGTAGATGTTTAATCAGTAAACAAGATGTGGCTTCACTAAATACATAAAATAAGATTCTTTTTTCCTTGATATGCATCAAAACAAATATCGTCAAAGGTGCATAAACACATTTTTGAGACCATTTTGAACTATGCAAAGAGGGAAATGAAAGGGGTAAGTGGTAGGAATATAGTGTTGCAGTTAAGGATGAGTTAAATTTAATATAAGAACTTCTTGTGGGAATGCTTAGGGTTTTGGTGAACAGCCTTTCTTACTGGGGATCACCCACATACTGAAGGTCTGTATCAGATTCAAAACACCTCTGTGAGCAGTTTGGTCTCTGTCAGACTGAGCTATGTGGCTGTGGTAGCCAAGGGCCGAATGCCTTTTCCTGGTAGAATAAGTACTAGGGACTGGTAGGACCTGGGCTTGCAAACGTTTGTGGTATATCTCATGTTTGAGATGCCAGAGGTAAAGGGAGGCAGAGGGATGGCAGCTCCTAGGCACTGCTATTCACAGTAGTAATAATGCCCCTGCGCTGCCACACTATCTCCACAGCCACTAATTGTCATCCCTGTTATGGCCAGACTGTCACCTGTTACTGGAGTCTGTTTTCTGGCAGCTGCCAGGTCAGATGGAAACCTCCTTTCTTTCTCTAGCACCTCTGTACTCTTACCCCTTTCTTTGCTCTTACTCCTTTTGCTTGACTTGTCCTTCACTTTCTCTAGTCTGAGAAGCTCTGTGTTTCAGAGCTGGAGACTCCCGTGAGATCCCTGAACTTTGTTTCACTTTTTACTTTTCAGTTCACTTAAAATGGTGTGACGGTGAAGTCCGATGCCTCTAAGGGATGTTACGGTTGCTGAACTGGCAAAACTGAAAAGGGTGGTTCATGGTGTTTGGGTTTGGTTCACTTGTTTGGTTTCTTGTTTGGTTTTATCCCATAGTTTTCAATGACCTACGGTCCTGTTCAAAATCTTGGGAAATTTTGGAGATATGTCTTTCTCCAGGTTCTCTCTGAGGTTTCTTAAGACAGATACTCCTCCTCTGTGAGACAGGAAACTGAGGAAGTTCCTGTCGGGTCACTGGCATGGGAATAGAGAAAATGTGACCCTACTTTACCATGATGAACTTGACTGCAGCACTTGCTCTTTGGTGTGCCACTCTGGCTGTTTTGCACGTGGGACTGATCATGGCGGGGGCGTTGTGCTTTGCACTTGTGTGGCACATTCCTTGCTTCTATGTTGGATGTGAGCACCACACAAAACTCTCAGATGCTCTGGTGAAGGCAGAAACCACCAGAAGCCACTTGAGACTGTTGCTCGCCTAAAAAGGGAAAAGGAAGAAAACTTCATTTTGGCTGTTCTGAGATAAAAGAACAAAACAATTTTCAAACAAATAAAATCATAAATTTGGTACAAGGAAGAAAGTTGCTAAAAAAATTTTAACTTGGACCCTTTGTCATCACTGAACCTATAGATGCAAAAAAAGAGAAAATGAATGATGCTAAAATGTAAGACTGGTTTCTGTTTCTATAAAATTGCTTACAGAACATTACACAAAATTAACATGATGATGTAAGAAGCCAGCACTAATTTTTGGTATTAATACCCTTCCCAGCAAGTCATACATGGCATAATCATATGTGGGTTGTTCTTGGTAAACTTAAATTTTAGTTAAGGAATGTAGATGATAATTTGATATGATAAGGACCAGAATAAGTGGCATGGGGAGCTGAGATCAAGGACAGCCTCCACCTGTTGAAAAAGAGAAGCCAGCTGAGTGGTAAATACATATGTGATGGGATATGGATTTGGGGCTTATTTGATCAGGGAAATAGGAGCAGGCGTTGGATTTTCTTGACTGTGGTCAAGAAGCATTTTGAAGACTTGGAGGGAAGCATTAACATGAGGATGGCAAAGGAGCTGGGGAGGAACAGAGCAGAGTCTAGTTGGGTAGTCTAGTTGGAGGCCTGTGGCTAGTGGTGTCCCCCAGGGGTCACTGCTGGGTCCAGCCCCATTCAATATATTCATCAATGACCTGGACGAAGGGACAGAATGTCCTCTCAGGAAGTTTGCTGATAATACCAAACTGGGAGGAGTGGCTGCCATGCCAGAAGGCTGTGCTGCCATCCAGCGTGACCGGGGCAGGCTGGAGAGCTGGGCAGGGAGAAATCTAATGCAATTCAATAAGGGCAAGTGTAAAGTGCTGCACCTGGGGAAGAACAACCCCATGTTCCAGTACAGGTTGGGGGCTGTTCTCTTGGAGGGCAGCTCTGGGGAAAAGGACCTTGGAGTCCTAGTGGACAACAGGCTGCCCATGAGCCAACAGTGAGCCCTCACGGCCAAGAAGGCCAGTGGCATCCTGGGATGCATGAAGAAGATCGTGGCCAGCAGGTCGAGGGGAGTTATCCTCCCCCGCTACTCTGCGCTGGTGAGGCCTCACCTGGAGTGCTGTGTCCGGTTCGGGGCTTCTCAGGTCAAGAAGGACAAGGAGCTACTGGAGAGGGTCCAGTGCAGGGCCACTGAGATGGTGAAGGGCCTGGAGCACCTTCCATATGAGGGAAGGCTGAGAGAGCTGGGTCTGTTTAGCTTGGAGAAGAGGAGGCTGAGGAGGGATCTTATCAATGCTGATCAATATCTAAAGGGTGGGTGTCAGGAGGGTGGGGCCAGGCTCTTCTCAGTGGTGCCCAGTGACAGGACTAGGGGCAATGGCCATAAACTGGAAAACAGAAGGTTCAGCCAGAACATGAGGAAACCCTTCTTCCCTGTGAGGGTGACAGAGCCCTGGGACAGGCTGCCCAGAGAGGTGGGGGAGTCTCCTTCCCTGGAGACTGTCCAAAGCCACCTGGACTTGTTCCTGAGTGATCTCCTCTAGGTGATCCTGCTCTGGCAGAGGGCTTTCGTTTATTCATCTTGGTAGCCTCAGTGCTAACACAGTTGGTATATGTTTGCTTAGTTAATAGGATGCACATATTACCTATAAGTATATGGTTAATACGCAGAAAAATAATACCTGCAACATTTGTGGGTGTTGGTAACAGTTCGCTGGATTAAGAGGCTGAATGTTCCAGCCAATATACAACAGCAACTGTCCATATTGTCCTAAGAAGTTTGCACTGGTTTAAGTCCACTTTCCACTGACTCAGGTATCACCAGTAGTTAACAGACAAGTAAGGGTGTAGCAGCAGCAGTACACTAAGTTGCCTCACAGATTCTGAGTTAGTATCACTTATTTGATGCAGGAATGGGAGCTTGCAGTACTGATGACAAAAGGTTGAGGCATCCAGTGACAATATAAACTATTCTGGCTTTTACTGACAGCTCCAGTACTTCATTTCCAGAGAAGCACTTCCAAGACACAAGATTTGTATCTTGCTGCTACATGCTTTCTACACACAGTGCTTAAGGGATAATCCCCAATGCACTGTAGTATACGAAGCAATAAATGGCTCCTGAGATTAATAGACTGAGCAAAGCCGAAGCATTTAATCAATCTCAAAAAAGTACTCATTGCCAGAATATTACAGGCAGGAGAATTTATTCCTCATGTACAACAAACCTTAACAGAGAACAGCAAAATTTCTATTCACCAGTGAAGACTTAAACCGCTGAGCTTTCATCTTTCTTAACAGGACACCTCAGTATGGGGTGGAGATAAGGGGACGGACAGCAGTCATAGCCAAGGAAGAAGCATGTACAGGCTTAGACCTGAGTGGATACACATGCTGCAAATGAGGGTTTCCATGCTTTACATAGAAGGGATAATGACTTATTTCTCTGTGCCATGAGATCTTTATTTAAGACAGAGTAATAATAACAAGTATTAGAACCTCTTCCTGCTGTAAGAAAGAGCAGAACATGAGGAGACTTTGGATCTTATTGATCCAACCCAACTTAGAATATGCAGCAGCTGCCAGACCACTGCAATTTACAGCATTGCTCTAAAGTTTTTAACTGTGCATCATCAGGGATTACTGAAATGAGGTTTACTCTGACAGACCTTGAGGCACAACTTACAGCATCTAAGTGGCAGAGAGCTAACAAGAGTTAGGAGCTCCTGTCCCACAGGGACCTCTCATATGAACACTTGAGCTACATATGCCTTACCACCACAGAGGTCAGCAGGCAGGCTTTCTGACTTCAAAAGTTGTCTGTAAGCTCCCAACTGGGAGAATGACCTGCCTCAGAGGACATCTCACTCCTCTTTCTGGGCTGAGCCACCAAAAGAATCCACAGAGTTCAGCAAGTCTCTCTTAGAAGAAAATCATATTTCATTAGAATGATTAAGGTAAAGATGGGAGCCCTGAGGGGGCAGGAATAAGATGGGAATACTCTTCCCTACACCTCCCCTCTTCACTCACACACTTTCTCCTTACATTATATGTTTATCAGTACTTTACCAATATCCAACCAAATGGAGTTAGAATTTTCACCATGAAACCACTTACTTGTTCTTTAACCTGGTCTGAGGAATGCTGGCCCCTGGATTGGATGCCCTGAGAAGTGCTGGTACTGCATGCCATCTCACCCTGGACTCTTATCTCTCTTTGCACCTCTTCTCTACAGGCCACACATTTTCCTCCTCCTCTCCTTGTCCAGACTATTGTTGCTGGTTGTGCCCGTTGTACATGCCCCTACCACAGTCTCTTCCAGACCTTCTCTGTAATTTACACGTTGGTGTTAAACCCTTCCAGAAAAATCATACATGTTAGAGGAAGTATATGATCAGTGTCCACTTGAAAATCTTCTCAAACGTGCCCAGCTGATGCTTGCTGATGGTTGTGTGAGAATGCAGATGAAGAAGCAAGCCTGCTTCAAGTCCAGGTGTTTCAAAAAGCAGATCGATAGACTGGATTTGGTCTGAATCAGGTTGCTAGTACGAATCTTTTCAACGTCACAGAGAGGGGAAAACTATAAAAGCATAATAAAGAAGATAACGGCAGTTCATTTGTAAGGACTTTGAAAACCAACAAACAGACAATAAGCAAACCCAGATTTACCTTGCCATAAATCCAAGGTAATCTGCTTTTCTCTAGTATCTTAGTAATAAATTCTCATTAGTTTACTGATGGGGTCATGGCACTTAGGTGGATAGTGTTACATGCCATCCTTGATCTTTCTTCACTCATCTGACGGACGCCCACGGTGTCCCTAGGATGTTCTTATTTTTGAACTCCACGTGACTGAAATATGTATTAACTTTCAGTCTTTCACATAATGTTGTAAATTCACGGTGATTTCTAATGACTGCAGTTGAGAAATTATTTGTTAGACCAATACACTGACTAATCTGAAGTGAACATTAATAGAAAATTGTCCTAGTAAGTTAAACGTGAAGGACTTTCTTAAGTCTTTACTCCGGGTTTCATTTAAACAGGCTTTACACTGAGGAGATTGTCCAGATTTTATTTACATCAGCATAAGCTTGGAGTAAGCGCAGTGTCAGGCACTTTATGTTTCCATCTGTAAGATACGCACTCCAGAAATATTTCCAAAGCAGAAGGAACTCTAGATATACTTATCCTTCATGAATGTAGCACAGTAGGAATAGTTGCAAGTTTTATTTCTTTCGCATGGGAAACATGTGAGAGCCTTTGGGAATTTTCTGGAGCCAATTCAGTTCATCAATCCTCACCACTCCCAGTTCTGAGACTTTTAAGGGACAAGGTAGAGCAATTGGCGTTGCTAACTTGAAATGGCCTAACACAAAGCTTTTGTGTTACATCTTTTATTTTCTACTTCTGAAAAACAGTTTAAGAACATATCCACATTTTAGATATGTAATTTACAGATTTTCTGAAAAACTCTGCCATCAAGATTTACATATGGTCCTGTGAGAACTTAAGGGATGGAAAATCATAGAGTCATAGAATTATAGAATGGTCTGGGTTGGAAGGGACCTTAAAGATCATCTGTCATGTAAAGAAACAGATTTTAAGTGTGACAATCCATAACTAATTTGAAGGTATTAGTTTGAACCAGTTAGTCTGAACTCAAAGCTTCACCTGCCTTAAAATTATTTTGCTATGATAAGGAATGTGTTTTTCATCTTAAAATCACATTTTAACTTTTTTTTTTAAACAAAAAGAACATTTGCTACTTTTTCTCTGAAAACCAGAATAAGCTCTAACAGAATAACCATTAAAATGCATGATATTTGAAGTGCTGTTGCAAAGAGAAGAGCTGTCCATGTGGAGAAAACAAATTAACAATGGGAATCCAGTCCAATTCTTTATTCCTTTGATGAGCAGAGATATTTAGATGAGTCTGCATACCCTATTTCCGCAGTACTGTTGACTTTACTGATTACAATGCAAAGATTCATGAAAAAAAAAACCCAACCCAAAAAATAAAGGAAACCACATCATACACTTTTGGCATATGACCCATAAAGAGTTTAGAAGGGGGAAAACATTATTCCTATTGACTTCATTGGGAAGAGGAATTCATTACTTGAAAGAATAGATAACAGTGTCAGAACTGAGGTTGCTCAGTCCTTTCTCACATATTTAAAGGACAGTCTTGCCTCCTGACAAAGACACCATTTTTCTGATTTCTTCAAACTGTGCTTAAATATCTACAGCAAGAGAAGCAGATTTCATATTGCCATATGCAGAAACTGACAACGTAGTAAAATAAACATGAAGCTCACTGCAGCCAGAATTTTATTCTGCATGCATATTAGCATTTTTATGCCTGCTTTGCAGAAGACATAGCGGCTACAGGGTGACGCAGGCACCTGAGGTATTTCCCAATTAGCTGCCTTTATTAATTCAATGAACCAAGACCAAGTCCCATTCTGTGCTTCCGCAGCCAGTTTTCAACGGGGCTTTGTTCTGACACAGTTACTCTAATGGGAACTTTTTAAAAACTGAAACACATCTTTCCCAAGTTTTTTAGGTACATGTGTGACCATCTAATTGCTCCAGGAAGAGCTTTTTGTAATCTAACCTTTCCTGTTCTTAGCATGAGACCCTTTCTTCTTCACCTGCTGTTTTCTGAGACTAAATAATTCCCCTTTCATTGTTGCTGTTAACTTGATGGTATTTACAAACCGTGCTTGTTTCTCCCTTGAGTTTTCACTGCACTATACAACACAAAATTTGCCTTATACACTCTCCATTAGTACAACTTATTTTCCAGGTTGTTATGGTTTAACCACAGCTGGCAACTCAGCACCACGCAGCCACTCACTCACTCTTCTCCAGCAGGATGGGGGAGAGAATTGGAAGAGTAAAAGTGAGAAAACTCGCGGTCGAGATAAAGGCAAATAGGTAAAGCAAAAGCTGTGCACGCAAACAAAGCAACACAAGGAATTCATTCACCACTTCCCAGGGGCAGGCAGGTGTTCAGCCATCTCCAGGAGAGCAGGGCTCCATCAGGCGTAATGGGTACTTGGGAATACAAACGCCATCATTACAAATGTCCCCCCTTCCTTCTTCTCCCCTCAGCTTTCCATGCTGAGCGTGACGTCATATGGTATGGAATATCCCTTTGGTCTGTTGGGGTCAGCTGTCCCAGCTGTGTCCCCTCCCAACTGCTTGTGCACCCCCAGCCTGTTCACTGGTGGGGTGAGAGGCAGAAAAGGCCTTGACTCTGTGTAAGCACTGCTCAGCAGAAACTAAAACATCCCTGTACTGTCAACCCTGTTTTTAGCACAAATCCAAAACATCACCCCATACTAGCCACTATGAAGAAATTAACTCTATCCCAGGCAAAACCAATCCACAGGTCTAAAATAATTTTTGTTGCTTTTTTTATGGTGTACAGATTTTTACACAGTGTGAATTGGAACCTCTCATAATACCAGGTGTGGCTGCCACGTGATCCATACATAATCATCTTAATTCAAGACTTATAATCCTTTCCTTTGATATACAACCATGAATACCTTTGAACTTTGTGGTAATGTAGCTGCACTGCAAATTTTATGTGTTTCCTTACTGTTCAGGAAAATCCTAATCCAGACCCAAAGAAGATGATATTAAAGCTACTTAGCTGATTAGGAGGAAAAAGGACAACTGAACCGAAGTAGGGAAAATATGTAGAAGCAAAGTTAGGGGACATTGTTAGAGGACATTTGACATTGTCAAATGTTACGAGGTGAACAGGATCTTTCCTTACAAAGCAGACTCAAGGTTTCCCAAGAGGACGGGCCAAGCTGAATTTACCCACTCAGGGATGGGAGGCAACAGTCTGCGTCGGCTAGCACCCTCCTCAAGGAGAAAACCAGTGAGGAGCTTAATTGAAATGTAGTGTATGAGGTAGGGGAAAAGATAGAGCAGCCTCTGGGTTTATACTCTCCCCTTCCTTTATTCCTCAAGTAGGAGCTACTGTCTCAGTGTCGAGGTTTAGGCCCAGACGGCATCTCAGCACAATGCAGGGTCAGGAAAACTCAATACAGGCTGGGCAGAGAATGGGTTGAGGGCAGCCCTGAGGAGAAGGATGTGGGGGTACTGGTGGATGGAAAGCTGAACATGAGCTGGCAGTGTGTGCTGGCAGCCCAGAAAGCCAACTGTATCCTGGGGTACGGGTATATTTGGGCTAGATAGATATAAGGAAGAAATTTTTTACAATGAGGGTGGTGAAACACTGGAACAGGATGTCCAGAGAAGTGGTAGATGCCCCACTCCTGGAAACAATCAAGGTTAGGTTGGATGTGGCTCTGAGCAACAGGATCTAGTTGAATTTGTAGGGAGCTTGGACTGGATGACCTTTAGAGGTCTATACTGGTTTTGGCTGGGATGAACTTATTTCTTTGAACAGTAGCTAGTATGAGGCTATGTTTTGGAATTGTGCCAGGAAGAATGCTGATAACACACTGATGTTTTCGGCTGTTGCCAAGCAATGTTTACATTAAGCCAAGGACTTTTTCAGTTTCTCACAGTGCACCTGTGTTCGCAGCTGCTTCTCTACAAGGAGCTGGGACCCCTCCCAGCTCAGACAGCTGACCCAAACTGACCAAAGGGACATTTAATGCATAAAACATCATGCTCAGTATGTAAGTTGGGGGTAGTTGACCAGGGGGTCTGGCTCTTGGGCTCAGTCTAGTTCTTGCTGCTCAGGGACTGGCTGGGCATCATTCTGTGGGTGGTGATTGTATTTCCCTATGGTTTTCATTACATAGTAGTAGTATTTTCATTACATATTATTAGTAGTGGTGTTTGTATTGTTAGTATAATTTTATTTAATTTATTTTCAATTATTAAACTGTTCTTATCTCAACCCATGAGTATTCTTACCTTTTCCTCTGATTCTCCTCCCCATCCCACTTTGAAAAGGGGAAGGTCAGTGAGAGGCTGTGTGGTGCTTAGCTGCCGACTGGGGTTAAACCACAACAAGGACTCTTCCAACCCAAACTATTCTATGATTCTGTGAAAAACACAATATGGAAGTTCATCTCTGACCTCTGTAGATGCAAGGCATGCAGTTTTTCTAACTGTTCCATCTTTGGTATTTCCTGCAAACCTTGCACTGAGATTCAGGCCTCACCCAAACTGGAGGGCAGCACCTCCTTCTCCATGTACCCCATCAGCAAGGGAACAGGAGATCTCTGCAGAGGACAAAACAGGCATGCCTGACTATAGTATTTCTAATGAGCATGACTGGAAATCACACAAAAAGCATCATAATGTTTGCACACCACAGTACAACAGATCTAATTCAGCCACCAATTAAAAAGGATCTTAACAGGCTTTTTAAGAAATGCACATTTTACTCACCACAGAGATTTCTTCCCCAAAAGACCGCAGGAAAAAAATGCTCTAGTTACCGATACAGGAAAATTCTCACTAACATCTTTCCTATGCTGTAACCATCAAGGCTGTTACTCTGGGTAATTGGGTTTTGTCATCAGACATTATAGCTTCTTGCATATTTTCAAACCATAGAAACATAAAGCAGTGTAAGATCTTTCACTGCTGGCTCTTCAGGAGATCAGCCTGTTCCCTCTGCTGCTGAGCAGTGTTTCTGTCGGAGCCCTTATGCCTGTGTCACTGCAGTTCTTTCCATTTAATCCCTTCTGGGACCTCATTTAGAATCCACTGCTTGCAGGGCAGGTAGAAGTACACATACCTATCCCAACAGACCTCCAGTGTTTCTGGCTCTCCAGTAACCGTTTAACCTTCAGGCCCTGAGGAGATGGGAATCTAGCTGTTTCAGAGAAGACTCCCCAAACAGTCTCCATTAATCTTATTATGTGCTAAGGTCCAAGGATCTTTTACAGCATAGGCAGAGATTTCTGTAGCACTCAGCAGCTCAGCTCAGCACCCTCCATGGGGCAGAGGAACAGAAATACATGGCAAATTACTGATATTTGTTACTTAGTATTGTGTTTACAAGGCTCCTGTCCATCCCTTTACAGTCTGCTGCTGGTACAAACCAAGCCTGCCACTATTACCTTCATCAGTCTAGAGAAGGCATGCCACCACCAGTCAGTTTTTCTAACCTGCTGGGGCAAAAGGATGCATATTGAATCTGTCTCTACCCATGGATGGATTTCAGTATGTTACAGACTGGCACAGCAAACATTGCAGCCCTGTTGGGGGTGATGTTAAAGGATTTTCCCTAAACTTGAGTAGAGGGAGAGCTGCAGTTACAAACAGCAGCTCAGGCAATCAGTTCTAATTAAAGAGTAATTCAGTGACGAATAAAACTCCAGGCACTACTGAGTTCCCGTTTTGTTGAAAGGAAAAAAAAAAAGGCTCCCAAATATATCAGACCTACTTACATTATTTCATTATTATTAATTAGGATACTCAGGCAAAGCAGACCAAACCTTTATTAGCTGAAGCAGCAGTCTGGCAGAGACTGAAGTTTTATTTCTCATTGATTAAGCAATAGATACAAGCTGAACCAGTAACCTCATGTGAAGGGTATTAGAGCTGAACGCCTAGCAGATTTGTGTGAAGTCTTACGGCCCCAGGACAGATAGATCTATATATATTGCCCAGGGTAAAACTGCATGAATGACTCTGAAAGGAGAAGGTTGCTGCATCACATCATGGCAAATAATTGTTAAGTCATCCTAGCGTCAAATCTTTTTACACCTCATGTAAAACAAGCCACTTTTGGGAGAGGGAGGTTTGGTGCAAGAATATTCCCTTTCAGTGCACTGATGGGGTTAAATGCTGCCTATTGTGTGGAAAAAAATGGATGTTTTTTCAGTGGACTTCTGTGAAAAAACTACCCTTCCTTAGCTAATCATTTCTCTGCCAGAAATACTGAGCAGGTACCTGGAGAAACATCCTGCCATGGATGATGACACCCAGTCCTGCACCTACTGGCTGCACAGAACCTGCAGAAGCTCTGGCAAACCAGGACCTGCGGTCCCCAGATGTTAATCTTGCCCCAGTGCATAGAAATAATGTTTGTGGAGTAGCTGGAAGAAGAAAATATTCATTCACCGTCTGCTGTGGGCATACTGGTTTAAACCTCTGAGGAAGAAGAATTTACAGTGATACGTCTGCTCAGGCAGTGCAGCGGCTGAGGTGCAAACATTTTATTGCTGACACTGCTGTGAGAGAACTAATCTGCAAAACAGAGCATCTTAAGCCATCTCTTCGCCTCAGGGAACGTGAGTCAGGGTGCTTAGATTGCACCCGTTTCTATTAATTGCCTACTTAGCCATGTCTGGCTCTTTGGAGTTATTTCATGTAAACTTACGTTTTTAAAAACTCAAAATGGAATAAAATATAGGTTATAGCAAGAGTTGCCTAAAAACTCATTAGACTTCATTTGCCTGTGTTGTAATGTGATGTGAGAATGAAATGATGGCAGATATGAAGCCAAATGTATCATAAAACCTCTCTTGAACATTCCCTTTGCCCAACGTTCGGTCCTTACATTGGCATGAATGTCATGGTCTTCACAGAACAGATTTTGCCCAAAAGGTTCAACCTCTGTCTTGCATAATCATAACAATAAATTATAACTAACACTTCAAAAACTAGTAAGCTTACACGATGTCCTGCTTCATTTTCCTAAAAAGCCAGGAATGCAAATACCCATCTGGATGTAAAGAGGGTTTGCAACAGCTACAGGGGAGACTGTGTGGGCAAGCAGATGCCTGCTCCTTATTTGTGGTCAGTGAATTTTTCTCTCCTGTAAACCCCATAGCTGGGGCCAGCTACAGCAGGAAACAACTATAAAAATCTGCTTTGTATTTCAGAGAATGCATCATCTTGGACAGTAACACTCAGGACTTTCTTTTATTGTGTGCTGCAAAAGCAGCCTGGGATGCAAGTGGACTGTTGAAAGATATTTTCTCTGTATCTGACTTACTGGTGGTTGCATGCAATTAGTGCATCCTGTTTTGCCTTAATGATTTCCAAGTGAAATTCTCTTTGAGTGGAGCCTAAGCTGTGCTTGGGTATAATGACCTGTGCAAACACAGGCGGAATTTCACACTGCAAAAAAGAGCCTCCCGTGAGCTGTTAAGAGAGGCAGTTGCTGAAAACAAACACTGGAAGCAATTTTTAAATGCCCAAAGACGCGTTATTCAAACTTGAAAAGCCCTGCTTCACTACAACGGGGCATAGTCGCTGACTGTTGCAGCGCTGTGTGAGAAGGCAGAACACCTCCCTGGAAAAATCCGATCTCCGGGGCTGAGCAGAGGCTCCCCGGCACACTTGGTTTACAGCGATCTGGGGATTGATCCCGAGAGCAGCACAAGGTCTGCTTAACTTCATTTTCCGCAGGCAGAGACTGAAGCAATATTAGAAGCAGACTGCACCGGCCTGTAGGAAACTCGCAGCGTTGGCTTTTTTTCTTTCCCACCGCCTGCCAAAGCCCCTCACGGTCCAACTTTACCCCAACAGGGAGACAGAGGGAGGAGAGGGAGATGTAATGGCAGATGGCAGCCCACGAGGAGGTGAGAACCGCATGCTGCACTTTGGCACTCGGTGACAAGGACAACTTTACAGTAACCTAGTTTGCTTATAAATTGGATGAGGATTATTTGCCACTTTTTTTCCCCCCATCTTCAGTCAGATCATGGCAAGGCATGCTAAAAAAAGTTTAATTAATTAATTGGCTTAGCTCTGGGAAACTGTCTTTCTAATTCTGACAAGACATAAGAGAACTGATTTTAATACAGTTAAGCCAGACATTGCTGTGTTATTTCAGGCTTTGATACCGTTTCAAGGTGTGAGCTAGGGGACAAATTTCCTTACCCGGTAAAGCACCGACGAGTTGCTCAGTCATCACCGTAACCTGGCCTGAACGCCCCAGAAATCTGCAGAAATTTAACAGAGGCTTTGCTGGGCTTTCTGCATGACTTTCCCTTCGAACAAAAGCATGTTTCATGGAGGTAGAAAACAGGTAAGGGGAAAGGAAATTTCACTTTCTCATAGTTTTCCGAAAAAATGGTTCTCCTGTCTGTTCCTATCCAATAAAATTAACTTACTATCTAAATGGATCTTGTCTAAATTAATTGTGCTGTCTCTGTGTGGCGTTTCCCCAGGGAATGCACCGAAACACTGTTATGTCTTTGCCTGTTCTTCGCTGATTGAGATATTAATTAATTATATGCATAAGCCTAGGAAAATAAAAGTAGGTTTCTGTCTCAATTCACGTGAGTAACAGGGACTAAGGCACATACTATTCCATAGTTCCCTGGTCGCTCGGGACAGATGCGAAGAAGAAACGGAGTGGCGGAGGGAGGGGAGACACATGAACGATGTGGGGCACCGCAGCCGGCTGCCGGCGAGCACCGTACCAGGACCGGTGCTGCAGTGGGCACAGCTACCCTGCCCTCGGGTCCTGATCGCAGGGTCACCCTCTTTATGGGGCGCTGCCCTGGGGTTAATTCAGCTTGGTTTTGCAGGAGTCGGTTAGGCTGAGCTTAGCGCACTACTGGTGCTGCTTCCTTGCTTTCTGCTCAGGGCCCGCTCGTGAGGTGATGGTTCGGGGACACCTGCCCTGCCTGATGTAGCTATGTCCCGCACATGCTGGGGCCTGGCAGAAAGCCTATGGGCAAGCGGGGATCCTCGGAGTCTGAGATGATGCTTTTTTGAAACTCCTGGGCGAAGAGGAGTCTTTTCCTGATACAGCAAATGGAAATGGGAACGCTCTGCACTGCTAACATATTCCTTGCAGTTGAGACGGACACGGCAGCTTTGTTTTCTCCTTGGTTGGTTATTTGCTCATTTTATGAGGCCTCTCCAGGTTTTTTAGCTAAATGAAGAACTTCCTTATCGACACTCCTTTTCATGATGTGGAAAGCAAACACCTAAATCATGTAAGCTTACCATGGCTCTAAGCTGAGGGGAAAGCAAATGTACATTTTCTCTGCCACTAGCTTACTTAGAACACTACCTATCTGTGTATAAAATCGTAAGTATTTAGTTGGAACAAGAAACGAGTAATTAATATTGTTTAAGAATGCTAAAGTTGCAAACTTAACAGTTGCAATGGCTATTTCACGCTGCTCACCAATGAACGCTTTATGCTCCTGCAATATGCCTATTTCCAGTGTGTCTATTAAAAAAAAAAAAGCATTTATACATTTGAAAAACAGAACCTTGTAATTTAGCTATGACACATTTTACATTTCAAAACTCAGACTTGATTTGAAAATGACCCTATTCCAGGAAAGTAGGTGTTAAAATCGCTTCTATGTTCAGTCTCAAACTTCCTCTCTGTATGCCCTACAAGCTTGTGTAATTCACATTCAGACAAATACACTGAGAAGGGTTCAGGTGTTTGCTTCCCACAACACGAGAAATTCTTTCGGACACAGTTGGGATTTACCAAGTCCCTTGGTTTCCCGTCGCAGGGTCTGTGGAACCCAGAGCCCGCGGGAGGGAAGCAGCACTGTTGGTAACACCTGACCATCTCAGAAATGCTCGGTCTCTGAATTAAATGCAGAGCAACTCATTGACTTCACTGCTGCTGCCTTGCATTGCCCCTGACTGACTGAGGGCATGACTTGGTTCCGTGTAACCATCACAGTGCTGATTTTGCACAATCACTTTGCTTGAAATGATGAGGAAAGTCTGGGTAGTGTAAACTCCCCGGGGGTCATAGCAGACGCTCTCTACTCTGCCAGTGGTATTGAGGCATCTGGGAAATTCTATTTCCATTTTTTACCCTTCAAGAACTTTGACACTTGATTGCAAAGGAGTTTGCTTTAAATCACTGCGAATTCTAGAAGGCACACAGATAGCACTGAAGTTTTCTCAGACAATTAATAATAAAGGCTGAAGAGACTTGATGCACAGGAAGGATATTCTCCTGCCTGTAGTCCACACAAGTTAAAACCAGACTTGACTCAGCATTAGCATTCAATATCTATTTTTCATATGCCATCTATTGACTGTGGCAGGGAGATCCTACCTTTGAACCAGATACCCCACATCCCACAAGCAGCTCTTATTTTTGTGAAAAGCTAAAGCATATGCAAGTCCTGACGACCCTAAAACTTTGCTTAGGAGTGCTGTGTCTCTTTGAGTTTCAAATCTGCTTAGGAAACCTGGGGGCTTGGCTCTAATACCAGCACTTATGTTAAAACGCTGTGCTAGTTGCACTCTAGGTTTGTCAAAACAGTCTAACCGACTGTGATATTAAACCAGAAAGAAAAAGGAAAAATTTGGCCAAATTCCTATATCCAAATATTTTTACAGCATGAGAAATTGAACTAATAATGCTTCTGTCTGGTTAACAGCTGTCAAAGGATGAAAAATAAGCTACTGGGAATGTAGTCAATCACTCACTCCTTTTAATGTGGTGTGAAATCCATAAAGGCATTTATACTGAATCTTAATGTGTTTTATGGAAAAATCACTGGTAGCTGTGTTGAAGAGATGCCAATTTTTAACAAGTAGCGTCTGGTGCTTTCTGGGTCACTCTACGCATGTGTGTTCTGTAGGGAAAGACGAGTTTGCACTCTGTTTGCCTCTGGGAATGCATGTTTAATAACATTCCCTCTCTTCCCCCTCTGCTTGAGGTGGGTCACCAGGACATAACCATCATTCACAAAACCACATCCAAGCTTCATCCGACTCCAGTCTGTCGACGACAGCAGTTTTTACCGGCATGCAGCAGGACGGCTCCTTTCCTGGCAAGGCACACACGCTGCGGACCTGAGGATGCGGCAGCACCCGGGGGCACAACCGTGACGAGCCCTCCCGATTTTCCCAGACTGTTTTTCTCTGACGAGAAAAACACTGCAAGGCTGTAGCCTTAAGTTGTGTGCTGTATCCTGTAACCAGTGGGTTACACTAACACTTCCCTGCATGGCACAATGAGATCTTAATGTGCGTGAACAGCCCAGCGTTGAGCACAGAACAGCCTATATATAGCCATAGATAGCAGCTTTTTAAATCAGGATGACAATTTTTGTGGCCGATAGCATTGGGAAATGAAGTGCTCGGCAACTGTGCGCAGAGAATGCGTGGCTCAGGTTGTCAAAGGGTTTGTGTTTCCCTGTGGTTCTGCTCTTCACTGGGGTTTGTTGGATGGATACAGCTGGATACAGCTGGATACAGCTGTGATGGTCACAGTCTGTGGTATCTTCCTCATCCTGCTCCAGAGGAGATATACTATATCAGGTAGTGCTAATGTATGGGCTAAAGCTTTACGTGGTCACCCTGCTCCTCTGGCTCAGCAGACCCATGGCAGGTTTAGGCTGGCGAGTCCTGGATGACTGCAGGGCAGCTCATCCTGCCCAAAGCGCTCATACACAAAAGGGGAGCCAGTCCCAAGGTTTTCTGCCGTTGTTTAAGGAGAAAGCACCATGTGAAACGTAACTAATTACACTCCCTTGTTTACATCTCCACCAGTTCATCCAACTACCAAAGTCAGGCCAGCCACTAAGGGCCAGGCTCGACGGTAGTGTTACACTAGACAAATCTACAGTCCTAGGGAGCCGAGCAGTTGACAGCTCATTTCCCACAAACTCACAACCTCTTGAACCTCACGCCCCTTTTTCATGACAGAGACTCATTTTGTGGTCTGAGGCTGACCTGGTACGCTCCATCGAGTTGATGTTTTTAATTAATTTTATAGAGAGACAAGAAGAGAAACAAGACCGTACCCCAACTGTGAACTGGATATAACTTACGTGCACGAGCATGGTAAAAAAATAGAAAAATACTGGATAGAGTCTTGCTGTTTTCTGTTGGTTACCTTTACCTAATGATCTGTAGAGGTGAGCAGTTACTGTTCCTCAAATCAATCATTTACTCGGTTTCATAAAGTGTCTTTCACACGTGAGGCAAGGCTCTGGTCCACACTTTCTCTTAGCTCCACAGTTCAAATTAAACAAATCGAGGCAATAGAAATGCTTATCGGTGGGATCACACTCAGAATATCTTCCTGATGTCTTGTCACATTGAATTTGACTTTCCAAACTGGGAAGGGCACGGGCAAATTCATAACAGGTCAGTCCAAAATAGAAAGTCAGTGCCTCAGGATGGCTGTAGGGCTAACACTGGTGTCATGATTCCCGTCCAGCCTGACGCCGTCAGTATAATAAAAGCAGTGGTTTCAGCTGAGTTCCTTCCAGACACAGTTCAGAGTGCAAAAACTCTCAGCAGAACCAGGCTCTGTGGAGGAAATGACCAGGGCTGAACATGCGTGGTGGTTAACCCCATTCAAAGAGAAGGTCACCTGTAAGGCAAATACACATTGTAGAGCTGTCTGCTGCCTGCTAAGCCAGTGAACACACAGGAGCATTGGACTTCCAGTCCCTCAGCGCTCAGAAACATAGCTGTTCCTGAATGGTTTCTGAATTAATGCACTCCCTAACACACAACTACCACTGAATATATTATACCAAGCCAACATTGCTGCTTTCTTCGCTCTAATTATTCATTCTCCTCTTTTAATTTAGATCAGCTCCCAGCCTCCAGAAATTGCATCTTACAATAACATCGTATATTAGTGATACACAAAATTTGGAAGCTTTCCTAATATAACCCTTGCGTTCCAGTGTGCAGCTCTCTTATTCAACTAAACGTATTGTGGCCTTGTGTTTCTCCCTTTCACTCATGTCAGAAGATACATCATTTGTTTCATTAAGATCATACCTCGTAAAATGCTATTTTTCCTATTGGATGGCAAGATCTCTTAGCTTCCACTGAATCCAGTAATGATGGGAGGATGCTCATGAGACTGGGCCTGAATTCTCAGCTAAAAGTGAAGCATTTGTGATTTATTTCAGTCCCACTGAGATCAGTGGGACATAAATATAATTTTAAACAAACATTTAAAGACTTTGCCAAATGCAGCTAGACTGCTGAACATAGGTCTCAACAAGAAACTGGTTTCTGTTTCTTACCATGATAACATATTTTGACACACTCTTATGGTACCAAGCCAGTCATATTGTCTTTAACACATTACAACCAAGAGAGAAGCCAGCCTGCTGCACTGAAATTCATGAATAAGCATCATCTTCGAGCGGTATTTCTCAAAATCAGCGACTCCCATCTTGTATTAAGACTGCAAAGTCCCTATGTCCCGAGAACTCTTTCACTTGTTACAGAGTCACAGAGTGTTAGGGGTTGGAAGGGACCTCTAGAGATCATCTAGTCCAACCCCCCTGCCAGAGCAGGATCCCCTAGAGCAGATCACACAGCAACAAGTCCAGGCGGCTTTGGACAGTCTCCAGGGAAGGAGACTCCCCCACCTCTGGGCAGCCTGTCCCAGTGCTCTGTCACCCTCACAGGGAAGAAGGGTTTCCTCACGTTCAGGCTGAACCTTCTGTTTTCCAGGTGATGGCCATTGTGTATCTCCAAGAAAGCTCCAACTAGGAGTACGGCAGCCGGTGAAGAGGCCGGGTGCACAGACTTCCAGAGAGATGCTTTGCCCACGTGTGGAGAAGGCAGTATTACACGAGATGCCCTCGAGGTGCCCGAGGGCGCGAGCATGCCTGAGAGGCACAGGGGCCCACTCACGCACCACCGAGTCTCCTGAAGACCGCTGTGGCGTTCACCAGAAGATTTATACAGCCAAGTGTATCTGCTCCCAGACACATCCTTCTAATGTTTGGGGTTTATTATTATTTTTAGTGTATGGTTTCTCTGTCATTTAACCTGAATCTTTGTATCCATTCCAGCATTACAGCCACAGTATCCATGTGGTTCCCACAGTTACTTTTGTCTTCCCAGGTTTGATTAATTTTTGGAATTTATCTAAATTATTCCTTAGAGTGTTTGTGGCAATAAATCATTGTTCAGTTGCTAGTTTTCCCCCTCAAATTCAGATACTGAAGCAGCAGGTGTTCTAGAAATTACCGTGAACATAATACTTGTGGTGGTTCCATATGCATGGAATTGTGCTCCTGGGGATCAGCAGCACGAGTTTATCGTGTGTAGGACAACTGAATTAATACAGCCGGCTCCTGAGCCATCTGAGAGCCCACATGCAGGCACCTAGGCTGGCCAGGGCTCCCAAACTCACGAGCCTCCAGAAGTCCTTCACGGGAGAAGCGTTATGAGGAGAGGGGAGCCAGCAGCACCACCTGTGCGCATCGGGGGTGAAACACCGCTCCGCTCCCACCTCCGATGAATGTCCTTTCGTATGTATTCCCAGCGGGAATGCCCCAAATATTAATTCTCGGTTCCCACTACCCCAGTGCGGATACACAGCAAGGGTACCAAACCCTTTCTCCCGCCACGCTGTCCCGTCTCCATCCCTCGGGAACCCCCGAACACGGCTCCGCGCTCGGCAGCGATGCCCCGGGTCCCCTCATCTCTGCTCCCGTCACCTTCATCTTTCCCCGCGAAGCCTCGTCCGAGGTCGAGGTCGAGCAGAAGCCGCAGAGGCCATCCCCCAGCCCCCTCCGCCGCTTGCCCAGGCTGGGGAGCGGTGGGAGGCGCAGGGGCGGCGGGCAGGGAAGGTGCTCCCTCCGCCGGCGCTTTGCCCTTCTCACCAGGAGAGGGAGCAGGTACCTGCACCGCCCCGGAGCGTCGGTTCAGCCGCCCGACAGCCTCGCACAGCCCCCCCCTTCCGACCTGGGGAGTCGGGTGGATGCTCAGCCTCAGGCGTTCTCACACGGGCACGCAAGTGGCTTTTCAGCTGTACGTTTGGGCACCTGTGAGTCATTACACACAGTCCTGCCACCCTCACTCATAATCCCGAGGTTCACAAAGAATTTCCCTGGAACCTGGGTGCTTCCTTAAAAAAAAAAAAATAAAAAAAATCCTGGAATTAAAGAATTAAACAGGAGTAGGCTGCGCAGAGTATGCCAAGGAGAAGCGTTACACACCTTTAGTTCCAGCAAGCAGAAGGTGATGCCCCCGGTTCAGGAATGAAGACAAAAAGAGAAAGAGGAATGCATTTGAAAGATCATGGAAAAACAGCACCTGCAAGAGAAAATAAATAAGATTTTTCAATAAAATGTGATTTTTCAATAAAAATTACTCAAATAGCAATGAGATAACAAATGCCCGCGCTGCTGTTTGCAGTAGCGAGTGCTGTGTTGTACGACTCCAATTAAACTCAGTTTTACTCAGTGCACGGTGTGTTATTTTCCTTTCAGATGTGAGGGATATAAAGCTTATCTTGTTCTAGATTCTACCTGTAATAAAACTGCACAGCAAACGTTATCTCCAAAAGGGAAGCTGTTACGGCTGGCAACGCTCCCAGACGTGCCGGCAGGACAGTGGTCGCTGTTCAAGCCATTCCTAATCGCACCCTGCAAAGTAATATTGTGAAAGGCACTAAAGATTGGTTGAACTTGGACAACTTCGTGAGCCCACAACAGCTGCATTTCATTTTTATCCACCCTGGGGAGTAGGTTGTCTCTATATTGCCTATGTGCCATGTAAAAGCATCCAGTCTGTGTTTACATTGTTACCACTTCTTTTACATTCATGATCAGTTCAATGCGCTGGAAGATGCTGGCGTTACCATGCATCTTTTATATCGTGTGACAGAGACAATTTCATCTGCAAGTATCACAGGGCAGACTGTGCCTAGGAGTCCAAAGAGGGGGCAGCTCCTCTCCTGGACCATTTGTGCTCTTGGAAAGTTCATGCCAATGCCCAGAAACTGCAGGAGCTCCAGCACTGCTGCATGGCCACCCCTGCTCCAGAGTGCTGCATTCTCTAACACCTAGCTGTTTTCCACAGCAAGCCGTGAAGTGGGGCTGCCTGATGCCCCAGATCACCTCAGGCAGGTTAGAGAGCACTGCAAGGGTGGGGAAACAGAGAGGCCTCCACCTCTGCTGCCATTTCCTATCCATGTAATGCCAGTTCTTCCACAGCTCTTTGGTTACGTTTCTGTGCCCAGAGTTCCACCTTCAGGAATCTTGGCTGTGCAAGATCTGCCAGACCTAGGGACCGTGAGGATGTCTGCACAGCTTTTTGCAGGATGAGATGAATGGAAATAATATTTTAGGTGCCGTACCTGTAGAAATAAAAGTAACACAGGAGACAAGCCCTGAGTCAATCCCAGTGCTTAGAAACCAGGGACAAACAGAAAGCAAAGTGACTGCTACTGAAATAGGTGATGTAATGGTTGGTTGAGGAGAAGTTTTGGATGTTCTTCTTCATGGAGTCAAAACTGGAAGTGAGTTCAAGTGGTGGTCCTCACCCTGCCATTTCTGCCCACATCTGCATCCTCCCTCCACCTGTCCAACTTTCCATTTTCACAGAAACTCATGCCCAGGCATGAGAGAAGGTGTCCCCTCGTGAGCACCAGCTGCGCTTTCCCAGCAAACAGGAGACAAAGTTCCCCATGCCAACACCCACCTCCTCAGTGCAGCGCCCTTCTGCTCTGTGGAAGACAGGATGGCAAGGGCAGAGGCTGCAAACACTTTTCCCAAACCCAGCAGTTGGCCTAATTTCCTGTTTGAATGCTATCATTAGTAAGGAAAATCAAAACTGGCTAATTAAAGATCAGCTAGAGAATGGGTTAAATGGTGCCCTATGTCCGTGAACGCAGATGGGTGAGAGCAGAACCTGTTTATAGACTGCAGTGGCTCTGCTGCCTGGAGATGACTTCATGCCTGAAGAGCTCCTCTAACCTTTTCCAATTGACACCTTTCTTTTTCTCTCGCATAAATGTCACATAAGGACATACACTACATTATATGAATCTCAGAGATAACCCAGCAATTGTGCTTTCCTTTTACCTCCCTTATCCCTCAAAAGTGAGTGTGAACAAAAGCGGGTTTTGATAACAAAATCTAATCCCCAATCAAGTCCTTCTTTACCAGTAAAATTTTCAGGAGAGGTGATAAGCAGAAGCACAAGTACAGCTCTTCATTGAGATGATCAGAGAGGAGAATAATGAAGATTAATCAGCACTTTATCCAACTGTATCCACTTTTTTAAAGCACCTTGATTAATCAACAGCTTAAATTCTATAGAAGTGGCCGAGCCAAAGTTGTGCCACGGGGAGGTGCTGGCATTCCCTCTTCCCTGGGAGCCCGAGGACAAATCCTCGCACACTCTGCAGAGCAGCCAGATGCAGTGGCACAGCAGTTACCTTCATTCCCACTTTTCTGCTAAGGGCTTTGCTGCACTGGGAGTTACTCCCAATTAACTACCTTCAGTTAATTTCCTGAGTAGACACTCTTATTTTGGAGCAAGCACACCCACTCATTTTGCACACAGGTATAAAATAGCTATTCCTACGTAATATATGTGCAATGTCATGTCGCTCATGCATGCCTGTGTGCGAGGCAGTGGGTACAGATGGGACCAGGCGCACGATGAAATTAGGGCAGGCTGCTCAGGCTAAAGAAGACATGTTTGAGGCCAGGCAGCATCTGCAGTTCCCTGTTATCCTCATTCCTATGTTATTTCCAAAATTGGATGGATGTGGAGGAGGGGAAGCAGCTGGGTCCCAAAGGAATGCTTGCTCCAATGTCGTTTCCCCTGCCTTCTTCCTGCTTCTCCTGTGCCTGCAGATGGCTGGCCCTGCTGCACCACATTGTGGGTGCTGCAGGCCTTGTGCCCCTCCCCAGCTTCCCTGATGGTTTTATTTCACTCTGTGGGCATCTTCCTCAGATGAGGCGGGTTCCTGCCACATCCCCACACCTCAGCAAGGCCTTGCTGCAGCCAGGGGACCCAGCAGATAACCCCCCCTCAAAGAGTGTCTTGCAAAAAGGTATACATCTTGGAGCTATGAACTAAAAACCACCCTGATTTAAGAATCATAGAATCAATCATAGCATTGTTTAGGTTGGAAAAGACCTTTAAGATCATCAAGTCCAACTGTTAACCTAGCACTGCCAAGTCCACCACTAAACCAGATCCCTAAGCACCACATCTACACATCCTTTAAATACCTCCAGGTATGGTGACTCCACCACTCCCTTGGGCAGCCTGTTCCAATGCCTGACAACCCCTTCCGTGAAGAAATCTTTTCTAATATCCAATCTGAACCTCCCCTGGCACAACTTGAGGCTATTCCCTCTTGTCCTATCACTTGTTACTTGGGAGAAGAGACTGACACCTGCCTCTCTGCAACCTCCTTTCAGGTAGTTGTAGAAAGCGATAAAAAAGAAGATGGGTTGATTCCCAAGTGTGAAATTCCCAAGCCATAAAATCTTCAAAACACCATTTCTGCTCAGTCTTACAAACATCCTTACCCAGGTGAGAAACACACAATTCTCCCACTTGCCCTGTAACTGGCCTGGCTGGTGGGCAATGCCTTGAGACCCAAGTGTTCAGGCCCCCCAGCATTTATTTACCATCACTGTGACTAGTGAAGCATGTGCTTAAGCCTGTTGTTGGGATAAAGCCCCAAGGAACTGGGCTACAGCACAGGCAGGCACACGCAGATGCCCAGCGCCTGAAGAAGAACAGTCATTACACTGAAGCAGCTGTGGGGAAAAAAACCAAACCCTTGTCCTGTAGCACCAGTAAGACAATCAGTCACATACAGGTTGACCACAGATGAGTTTTTTCTGGAGGTCGCAGTTTGCCGGTCGCTAAGGGAGCAGAAAGGCTGACACTGTACTTGCCCCTTGCTGGTATCCCTCCCCAGCATCTGCTGTGACCTCCACTGGGGCAGGGACCAGGGGGAAGCCTGAGCAGCTCTTCCTGTGCTCTTCCCACCAAAGTCCATGGGATACCTTCTTGAAACAAATACCTTTCTTCTAGTTGTGGGATATTTTGGTCTGCTTGCTTCTGCTTCGCTCTGAAATAGTTTCTACACCAAATGCTCACCCTAGAAGCATTTGGAGATTTGTCTGACTGATAACTGACATAAAAATGCAGATTTTTTTACCTCATTTTTTGTATCCAATAGATTGTTGAACTAACTGATCTTTCTATGGCTGTCTCTGATCATATGCCACAGTTGGACTCTTGGAAATAAAGCAAGCTGTGCTGGTTTTAGTTGGGATAGAGTTAATTTTCCTCACAGTAGCTAGCACGAGGCTACGCTTTGGACTTGTGCTGAGAAGAATATTGATAACATACTGTTGTTTTTAGTTGTTGCTAAGTAATGTTTATATCAAGCCAAGGACTTTTTCAGTTTCTCATACTGCCCCTGTTTTCCCAGCTTCTCCTCTACATGAAGCTGGGAGGGGACATAGCCCGGACAGCTGACCCGAACTGGCCAAAGTGACATTTCATGCCATCAAACATCACACTCAGTATGTAGGCTGGGGGAGTTGGCCAGGAGGGGAATCACTGCTTTGGAACTGGCTGGGTGTCAGTCAGCCAGTGGTGAGTGGTTGTATAATTTTTTTTCCTTCCCTTTTTCCTGTTTTTCATTACATCTTATTATCATTATTATTATGAGTAGTAGTATTTTCATTACATTTTATTATTAGTAGTAGTAGTGATACTGTCATTACTTTATTTCATTTATTTCCAATTATTAAACTGTTCTTATCTCTACCCACAAGTTGGCTTATCTTTTTCCTCCAATTCTCCTCCCCATCCCACTGGGGGAGGGGGTAGGTGAGCAAGCTGCTGTGTGGTGCTTAGTTGCTTCGTGGGACTAAACCAGGACAAAAGCATAAGGTGCTCTAAGGGATTTCTAACCCCCCTGACACGGCCATTTTCAAGATAAAGTTAGAAGACAATAGGAACCATAATCATTAACTACCTGGCAGAGATGTCAGACCTTCTGTTCTGTTGGGTTAATGTATGATTTAATCACCACAATGGAGGTCTTCAATGTGCCCTTTCACTGGGACTAAGTTCTGGTTACATTTTGAAATCCATAAAGACTTCAAACAAATACAGTGATCTATATGCATAATATGGTAATTGTGATAACTTGGAATCGAAAAAGGTATTGATAATTGCACGTAGTGAAAATGGCTAAAGTGGACCACCTGATAGCATTGCGTATTTCACCGATTAACAGCACTCCTGCTGACTTAAATCTGACCTTTGCCTTATCTTAAGATACAGAGAGAAAGTAAAAATGAATGTTTCATATTGCAAATGTAACACAGCTGGCTGGCATTTTTGGCACGGTACATGTGCGGAAACGTCACAAAGCAGCCAAAATCAGCACAAAGCCCAGGGCTGCACACACTGCAGATGAACAGTGAACCACTAAATCCTTTATGCTTTGACTCCAAGGCCCCTGCAAATTATTGTATTTTATCCTACAGCATGCTTTCTTTACCCACCCTTACTTACAGTATACTCCACTGAATGGGCACTAATTTCTCTTACTAGTGGCCTTCCAGAAACAACAGGAAAGCCAAACCCTGTGTAAATTCATTTTGCTTTACTGCTATTTTTATTTATATCAAAATGTGGCCCGTGCCTGCGGAGCTGGCAGTGCTGGAGACTGGCGTGAGCTCTGCAGGCAGCAAGCCTGCCCAGCCACTGGCCCGGCAAGCTGCCTTGCATCTGGCCTGCTGGACCCCGTCACGGGCTGACAAAAGGCAGCTCACTCCACTCTGTCTTGGCTACTTCGGCTAATTGTGGTACAGATAGATGTCAGCAGGACTTAAAGCAAAAGCATCAACTCATTTTCCTAGGTTAGTGATTTACAGCCAGATAACAACTTCTGGTCACTTTTGACAAGGATCAGAGGCGAAGCAGTGACCCGGAATTGAAATTTAACGCACCCTATTACCAACCTCCATCTGACCACTGCCTTGCCAGCCGCCCCCCCGTGCTCACTGGGGGAAAGCAGATGTCTTATTAACTGCCATCCTTAAGTGACTTTTGTCATCATGTCAACCTTGAAATAACATGGGCAGGGGAGGGGTGAGGGGAACAATGGCCAAAAATTTGCTGCTAGACAGTTTAAATAGAACAAGGAAACCCACTGGTGTTTAGGAAAAGCAAAATGAGAAATACTTTTTCTAGCTTTGTGGACAATGAGGGAGTAAAGCTGGCACCCAGTCATCACAAATTATTGTGATACTAAAAATGGGAGGTGCTTTTATTAAGGATGGTCCAAAGAAAGCAAGCTGCAGAAAAATGTGGGGTAATGCTCAGCAGCCGTACATGTATAATCAGTGTAAAAGCCTAACTGACAGGTAACCTGCCTTCTCTCCTAACATCTAATTTAATTGATGCTTTAGAAATACAGATGCTCATGCAGACTTCTCACTTGGCTGCTTGAAAGATATTCTTCATATCACTGAAAATCGCTCCTTTAAACCAAGGGATTAATTTACTGGGGCTGAGATAAAACCATCGATCCCTCTTTTCTGTCCACGAGAAGGAGGGCAGGTGAAGCAGAGGCTGGCACTGAGCTAATCTCAGGCTGTCCTGGTGTCACATGTATTTCACAGCTGAGGAGGAGCATACTCGGCTCATGGCAGAGCGTCAGGGCACAGCGAGGGCCAGTGGCTCCACCATGGGGGCCAACCTAGGAGATGAGGGCAACCACAGACAGGACACAGGGTCTGAGTGCTGCTAACAGGGTCCAGCCGTGGAGGCCTGGACAACTGGTCTGGCACTTGCCAATGATTTTCACCCACAGAAGATGTCATGTCCACGCTGTTGTGTATGAGAGAAAGGAGGTTCACAGTCGTCGGATGGGTTTTCTTCTCGCTGCAGAGAGGGTGACAGCCATGTGTGCTCTTGGAGGAGAAACAATCTGCAAGGAAAGAAATCAGTGATGGAAAGGCTCTGGGATCAGACTTAATGCTGGTCTTGCTGTGGTTTAGTGGTGGAAGTGCAAGGCAGGAGGTAAAGCAGCACACTGTTGACACCAGATGGGAGGCACTGCCAACAGAGCCAGGGCTGGAATATTATGTGAAGGCACAACGTTACAAGCATGAGGACCAGTGGGGTAGAAACGGAAATTTCTCCAACAGTGAAGTAATAGTATTTGTGTTTCAGGATTAACCATGGAAATTTCTGTGAGTTCATCAGCTGTGAATGACAGAGGAGGAGGAAGTGTTGGTTTTATTAGTCACAAGGTGACAATGAGCCACTGAGATGTGTTGGCTGTGAAGAAAAAAAAGGTGACCACAAAATCTATTAGGCGAGGTACTTCCTACAGAGAGCAAGACTTAATAATGCTATCACAGAAATCTCTGGAGAGATCTCGTCCCTGCTGCTTTATACCGGACACTCTCAGTCAGGAAAGACGTGGCCAGCCTGGAACAGAGGCAAAGGTGATGGCTGAGGGCAGTGACTCTCCTATGAGGGAATATGCACAGGAGTAATTAGCTCAGCAAGAGACTGTAGAGCTTATATGATTGCTCTTCATAAGTAATTCAGAAGAGTTACTAGCAGGAAGGGAAAAGGGCTATTTAAGTTAAGCTAAAGAGCAGTTTTGGCAGAAGAGCGAGTGGTGTGAGAGGCTGCGGGGATCCCACCGTGCCAGCGAGGGAGCTGAAGGAAGTGAGAAACACCATTAACCTTCCCAGCCATCCTTGGCTGTGGATTGAGTAAACTGGCTCAGCTGCGGGGGGCTTGTGGGGCTTTAAAACAGGGAATGGGAGGTTAATGACAAGTTCGTTGGAAGAGAGAGCTCAGTTCTGGGTAGCCTAGGGAGTTTGGGCTGGGGTAATTAGTGGATAATATAAGCTGGTGTTTGCTTTTCTAATAGGATATAGCTATTTTCAGATGCTGAGAAGTTTGGGATATTGAGAAGGGTGAGACTCAGTCTGGCCTGTGCTGAAGAGTGAGGTTATAAAGCTGAAGAGGGGGTTGGTAATAAGCACAAAACCTCCTTGCCTGGGTCTGGGGTCTTCTGCCCCTGTGCCTTGTGAATGAATTCTGGAAAGGGAAATACAAATGGTAGAATGTGTGTATTTGTTGAGAGCAAAGAAGAAAAGTCCTTCATTCACAATTTCAAGTTTAGTTACTATGGCCAAAGCTCAGATCAGCTATTGGTAACTTCAGGCATACGTAGACTTGAATTCTTTCAGCTTCCCTGTCAGAAACTACCTGGCCAGATACTTCACTGCAAGAGCAGAAGCTCTGTTGTACAGTAGCACAGAGGACCACATACACTCTGCAGCTCTGTGTGCTACCTACAGCTGTGTACACTTCCAGCCTCCAGAAGAGTCATTCCCCTTCCTTCTTATGCTGGCAAAGTCAATGAAGAAGGCTTCAGCAGCAGCAAGCTGTGGTGTGTTTGTGGTGGGGAGTCTCGCACCTGTCCAAGCTGTGGTGATCTGCACCCGTGGCATTGTTAAAAGGTGAGCCCAGGTGTCCCTGTGCCCTTTTTGAGCGGTACTGAAATACTTCTTGAATGTCTTCTTAACTGCTTTCAGAAGTGTCCGGGGCAACATCTGTACTTACAGAAGTGCCTTCCAGGCATGTGCCACAGAATTAACACCAAATATATTAGTTTATTCCAGCTCTCCACCCTTACACACACAATACCCTTCGGGAGTATGAGGAGTGCTATGTATCCAAAACCCCATGCAGCTCCCTCCAACTGCCAAAAGCCTCCACGGCAGCAGGTAGCCTGTTCTCCCTACCAACGGCACAGCCTCCACGATGCAGTGCACTACAGTACGTATGACTCCTCATGGGAAATGGGGAGCTGAAGTAGTCAGTGTTACCTCAGGGAAAAACAAACAGATCAGATATACTTCCTGGTAACTCTCTCACCTTTTTTCTCCCTCCCTGTTCTTGCTTGATCCGAAGTCAAAGAGCAAAGCCTAGTGTAAAACTGTTGCACTGAATCACGGGAAGGCAGTAACTATCCTGGCATCTCTGCCTTCTGCAAGCAAATACCTGCTCTTGTTTAACACTACTAGCCTGAACGTAAGATGTCAGTACTGAAGATTAGCTTGCTATGTTGACACAGAAGTTGTCCTAACATAGGAGGACAGGGTGGGAGAGTGACAGCAAGTGATCAAGGACAACCCGCCCTACAGAATGAGCATTAAAGGCTGATGGAGAAGCATGAGCTTGATAGGGGTGGGGGAGGAAGGAGTTTGAAGAAACACTGATTGAGGTCAAGAAGATTTCCTTTGTAAAAGGAGAGAGACAGAGGAACATTAAACAGGTAATGACAAAGTAAATGGAGGAAAGCTACTGCACAGTACAGCTGCATGATAATCAGGAGAGGTTATACATGTATTCACTAGCTATTTGTACTGATCAGCCCAGGGACTTGGATCATGATGGTATCTGAGCATACAACAATAAAAGGAGATTCCCCAGGTGACTGTAGGCACAATCCAAAATGAACTTCCTGCAGCTCCGTGGCCATGCTGTAATGCCATACTGTGGTATACCAAATAAAATACCCAGGAGTTGAAAGGTGTACTCCGGACACTGTCTACCTCCACTCCCTGGGAGCTAAGGGAATGCGTTTAAAGAGAATAATCATGTGAAAATCAGGGTCTGCACAGCTCTGCTTCTTAAGGACAGATAACTTCAAATGAGATCATTGAGACCTAGTCATAAGGGGTCTGAATTGAAATCCTTTAAAAAAAGCAGGAGTCCACAGTCCTTCTATTTGCTTCAGGTATGCTTTGTTCTGTGTTGTTTTCTGTGTTAGGAAAACAAGATCACTCTTACTTCAGGTCTGGAGAGAAGTGATATTTGTATTTCTATTAGTGTTAAAAATTCCGTCCTTCTTTTAGTGTAAAAAAACCCTAACCTTGTAAGCTATACTCCACAAATACCACCTTTTGGACTAGGCAGGACTAAGACAGGCTGGTTAATGCCATTGTTTGTAAAAAATCCCTTTCCAGTGCTTCCACGTGAAAGTAGGCTGCCCTAGAATATATATATCTGCATCCTCTCATCTGCACTGCATTCTACATCAGAGCCTGGCAAATTTAATTACCACATAGCGCTCTGTTATTTCCCAAAGAGAAGAGGAATTTGTTTGCCTCTTGCCCTGGGCTTTCGCATGTTGTTCAGAAAGCTCCTGTGCACCAGCACGGGCTGGGTAGAGCTCTGTGAAGGCAGGCCAGCTGCCAGGAAAGCTGCCTCCAGCTCCGCTGCGCTCATTCCTAAGCTGTCAGCTCTTCCAGGGGAGCGGAGCTGCGGGGGGCGACCGAAGCTGCCCTGCTCCGCTGCCCCGCTGTAATCACAGCACACCCAGCATGCGGGCGGTTAGCAATACCTTTATTAAACGAGTGCCGCTGTCGCGGAGTTCCCGGCGAATGTGTAAGGCTGCTGTGGTTTAAACCTGGCTGTGTCCGCGGCGTCGGCAGGGGCTTAGCTGTATCAATCGCTGTTGCTGTTAGGAGTGCAGGTGGAAGGGTGGGAAAGAGCCTGAAGCTGATCCAGAAGAAGGCCTGCATTGATAGCGCTTTTCCTGTCGGTGTGATGTGGGAATTGTCAGGATGCCAACAACTCTGCTCCTTTTGAACATCTTCTAGCAAAAGAGACTTCTGATTTCTGTCCCAGTTGAAACATTTCCACTGGTTTCTCTTGGTTCCACCTGAAAAATAGGCTTTAGATCAGAGCCTTTGGGCAACTGATTTTCTGGGTACGTTACTGATCCCTAAGGGTCATGGTTCACCAGCAGAAACTCCAGGAAGGTATCAGTGGAATGTCATCTGTGAAAGGTCAGCTCGACCTGAAAATAGATTTCAGCTTCAAATTAACTGAAATGATTTAACCTCCTGGACAGAGACTCTGTCTTTGTGATGGTCAAGGAAAAATCAGTGCAGGACGCACTAGCCAGAGCTTTTTGTACCCTCGGAACGTCAGAAGGTTGAGAGAATTGGGCTGGTTCAGCCTGGAGAAGAGAAGGCTCTGGGGAGACCTTATAGCACCTTCCAGTACCTGAAGGGGGCTACAAGGAAGCTGGGGGGGACTTTTTACAAGGGCCTGTAGTGACAGGACAAGGGGTAATGGGTTTAAACTGAAAGTGGAGAGATTTAGATTGGATATCAGGAAGAAATTCTTCCTGGAGAGGGTGGTGAGGCACTGGCACAGGTTGCCCAGAGAAGCTGTGGGTGCCCCATCCCTGGCAGTGTTCAAGGCCAGGCTGGATGAGGCTTTGAGCAACCTGGTCTAGTGGAGGGTGTCCCTGCCCATGGCAGGGGGGTTGGAACTGGATGGTCATTAAGATCCCTTCCAACCAAACCATTCTGTGATTCATTCTATGATTCTATGAACCCACCTCAATTCTCCACCTTTTGCCCTTTAGCAGACCCGTGGCCAACTGATGCCATCTGCACATGGGTCTGCTAAAATGACTACAGTTACACCAGCCATGGTTCCAAGTGGGAATATGCTTATTTTCACAGCAGTGCCTCACATCAGGCAGTGGGTACAGATTAGCATGAGTCAGACTGTGGCCTCACATCTCCTGGAGATTCTCCAGGGCTGAAGACTCCTCATCTGATTAGTTAAACACACTTCACAGTTGCTTTGCATTATTATAACACAGAGTACCATGACCAGACTGGAGGATCTGCTCCATATACTGTACAGAGCCCCAACCCACAATATTCCTATTCACGGTCCAGTACGCAGGACTATGTCTCAATCACAAAATCAGGCTCAAAGTATTTCTAGTTAGTACAATTACAATTTAAAGAGTAGTGAAATATTTTTTGCATTAATTCAGGGGAAAAAAAAAGATGCAATCCAACTGGAAGAATAATGTGTCCTGACTTGAAGAAGGGAATCACTGATTATCTTTTAGCATACAAAAGCCCCTGCCAGTTTCTGCTAAGCACCACCAAGCTTCACACAGAAATCACTGCTGAAAATCAGAGGACCAAATTACTTTCCCATGTAGAGGTAATAAGTGCATTTCATGATGGGCAGAAAAGCCTGTTAGGACATTTCTGGCTCTGGGAATTTGCAGGCTAAGGAATTAGCAGAGGCATAAAATGAAGGCATTTGGATAGGATAAGAAATTCAAGTTACTTTTACCAATATGCAATGTGATGGACTCAGCAGCCACTCTACCAGAGCCTTTTTTAAACTGGGCTTGATTCCGTATGGGTTAAAGCTGCTTTAACTGTTCCAGTTTTATCGATTGTCTTGGAAGGTGAGTATGTTTTTTCAGAATGAGGAATTTGTGTTTAGATGATCCAGGGCCAGTGCAGCTACTTCAGTGTGGATGTCCACTAGAGCAGGCTGGGGCCGTGCAGGATGGCAGGGACATACCAAAGACCACTCTGTGTCCTACACCCTCCTCCTTACACAGGAAGAAGTCAGGATTTCTTTTCTAACCTGGGACAAACATGATTGATCAAGTGAGCACCAAGCCCTTGTCCAAGAAGGCTGTATAGGGTGGCATTGAATCTCACCTGCACTGGACATAGGCCAGGAATACCACACCGTAGCTTGTTGAAGGCACAGTATTTAACTTGTAGTTTTATTGTACAGAACAGAATGATTATTAACTGATTTGTTTTAGTGTCATAAAAGTCTTTCAGCCCAGGTGCTGAGGCTTTTTGTGGACAGAACCCAGATGGCTGCCTTCAACCCTAGGGGGTTTACCATGCCAGACTCCAGTCTTGCCAGTAAACCTAATAGCCATCCCTATGAAGTCCATGGGGCAACTTACATATTCACAGCTATGGATGTGTGTACGTGTTTACCGGATCTGAGTCTTCTTTTCCACCCCTTTCTTTTAACCCCCTGGATTACTTGAAGTCTTTGTGTGTGTGGCAGGCTGCTTTTCCCTACACCGTTGGGATGAGACCCCTGAGATAAGCCCGAGTATGGGAGAGCAGCGACTTCAAGTGAGCTCTGTGCAAACACAGGGACTGTTTAGCCTTCTGTGAAGTATTGGGATCTCTGTACTTTGCCCAGGTGTTGTTGGTCACCTTCTTAGGAAGCAGAGCTCTCCTTTAATTTCTGGCCTTTACCAGGGAAACCATTGATCTAATTGGCAGCTCAGATTCATCAGATACAGATCGGATGCACGTTTGCTGAAGACAAAGGTCCTTTTGATCAATTGCATTGGGAATTTTACCTGGAATTCAATACAAATACGGTTTCTGAAGGCAAAGATTCTTACTGAGTTTTATCCTGAAGTATAAATAGCCTTTGACTGTAATTGTTTTACTAATTGGCAGTCATGTCTTCTCTGTACATGGACAAGATTTCTAAGGGTAGGCTATCAAGATCAGATTCTAGCAATGATTACGCTGCTGGCTACTTTCATGCTTACAGCATGTAGCTTTTTTCTCTTCCCTCCTCAAAGGGATTTATTCTAATAGAGACCCTTTTGTACTGAAACAGTAATTACTCTGTCGTCTGTAGTTCACATATTAATGTTGTTAATTCTCTTTGGGCATATTTTTTTCTTTTTGGTTGATACCTTAACACTTCATTCTGCAGTTTGCTCACTGTTTTCTCCAACCTTACTGCAAACTAGCATATTAATTTCTGAGTTGAAGAATATAAATCCAACTTCCCAAAAGTAAAAAAAAATGAGATATTTTATAGTTGGTTTGATGTTTAGTGCTAATAAACTCAAGAGACTGGAAAAATGCTTTTAATTTCTTAAAATTAGACTTTAATTTTTCTTCATTGAGTTAGAGGTAAAATAGAGATTTACTTGATTTTTCTGGAGCTCTTCACACCACGTGCAGTAAAATGCAGCCACATGTAAGTTACATACCTAGGGCAAAGGAGTGGGGGTTATACCAACAGAATAGACTGTAGGAAGGGAAGGAAACAACATCACAGGAGAAGATACGAGGATGTTAAGAAGAAGGCAACGTAGCAGGAGCTCCCAGTGCCCTGCCTCAATGGTGGGCACTGTGTATGAACAGATGCCTTGCCAGGAGAAAGGATTTTATCACTAAATGGGACATCGGGGTCACCGTTACTGGAATAGTACCTACCTCATTCTGCTGCTGGTGCTTTCAAAAAGAAAATGCAGGAGACAAACGGGACAAGTGCAGAACAGAAAAGGACAAAGACGAGGCCTGGACGAATGCTTTGAAGGCTGATGGAAATGCCGTGCAGTTACAGACTTCCAGAATTCAGCCTGCTTAGCAAAGAGGAGACCGAGCAGTGACTTGGTATCACTGCAAAGTACCTTCACAGAGGAGGAACACAGACCCAACAGTCTTCAACCGAGAAGGCAGAAGGAATGAGGCTGGTGGAACAAGGGAAGCCAAAGACCAGACAAATCCAAAACCAGGTATATTTGTAATGGTGCAGGAAACAGTCTGTTTGAACAAGGAGCTAAGGGGCATGGCTGATTATTTATCTCTTCTTGTCTTCAGTCTTGTCTAGAATGTAAGGGTCAGTGAAACATCAGTAATTTTGTGCAATACAGGTTTATTGGGTAACAGTTCGTGTCCTCTGACATACCAGGGATTAGCCTATGAAACCCTTCTGGCGTTAAACTTTATGCTACTACAAATGAAGTGCTGCTTCAAGTGGGAGCGAGTCTCACATTGTGGCCTCTTTTGTAATGTCCTCCTGGCTCAAGCAGCGATGACAGTCAAGGTGGTTTTTTTTTCTCCTTTGATGCTTTTTCTGCTTTTCCATTTCTGAAATAAAGGATAAGTCACAAGTTCCAAGTCAAGTCTGGGAGACAGACTTGACATTTCGGACCAGCGCGTTCTGAGATCCTTGGATAAAACGCTGAAGTATTAAAATGATAAAAGGGTACTTCTGCCGTGGATAAAAGACTAAAGTATTAAAAATTTCATATTTGCTCCGGTATAAATCTATCTGTATTTCCAGCTGTGGTGGAGCAGAAGAAAGACTGGAATATTTGCTTCCTGAGCTTGTCTTCTGAATACCAGCAGGTATTCACCATTAGGTACCCATACCTATCTGTACATCAGGCAACATTTTCACCATGAGGATAATCACGGGAGTTGGGTAAGCCATCACTGAAACTTATTCCCTCACCACGCTACTCCTATGGAATACAGTTGTTTAACAAGGTTCTTTTAAAAGAAGTTTATGTAGCATTAATTACCTGCTGTAACTGCTATGTGAGACCATTGCTTCTCAGAGCTCAGTGATTATGAGATCTCTCATCTGAGAATTGCTACAACAGAGAATTGAGGTGCTCTGGAAGTGTAACCCATGCCAGATTTGCTACTAAACTCTGGTCTCAAATGCTGGTCTCATTTGGGTCCTAGCTAACAGAAGAGGCTAGAGCTATGAAGTTATTTTCTATTTCACTTTGATGATTTGGTATTGAGAGGGAATATTCCCCAAGGAGAGGTGAAATCATGACTACAGTTCATGGGTGGACATTTATTGCTTCTGGTTTATTGCAGGTAGGAGTTCCTGCTTCCGCTACAATCAAGCATGCAGAAGCTGCAGCATAGTAGGATACTGCTTATAGAAAATGCTGTTGCTTTCAAGTTCTCGTAAAAAGGCTTCTCCAATAAGAGATATCCTAGAGTATTCCTGTGCTATTATATGAAAAGAAGCTTGCTCTGGAGCCATGCTTGACAGGTTGCAGGTTGTGATATTTTCTATCTTTTTTTTTTTTTTTTTTTAAATTGGAACTATCTGCACGCAATGACTTTGCTAGTGAGCCAGGAGATTTTCCAAGCACAACTTGGTCAGATGTCCTGCAGAACATCTTTTTTTCACTTGCTTTTTTTCCTGTGCACTTAGGTTCTATACCGATACAGGAAGTTCAAAAGCGGCATAAAAATTCTCATTGACCTCATGTTAAAACCTTGTGAACATGTTAATAGTCAATTATGTTTAAAAGGTTCTTTAATCATCACCTTGGGCTGGTACCGGCTTTGCGAGGATGCGTTTTCTCTGTTATGATAAACTATGAACACCAGAAAATAGGCAGGTCTAGCAGATAGGCATTGCACTTACTTAGCAGTAGTTTGAAAACCTAGTGCAGAGAAAAATCTCAGGTTGGGCCCTTCTTGTTTGTTTAATTAGTTTCATTTCATTTGCTTCATAAAGTTTAGTCCTTATAATTTTAGTGCAGATAAGTAGTGCATCAGCTGAGGTGCTTCAGTGAAGTGTTTCTTAATGGCTCAGATTTATCTCAGCAGATATATGGAGGTGTTTGCAATTTGCTGAGCAAACTGCTGGTGTTTTGCGTGCGCGTGCAGCTTCTGCTCAGCACAATGTGAGTCGTGTCCTGAGCATGAAGCAAAGACAGCTGGTGAGAAACATTTGGCTGAGGCCAGTTCCACAGGCACAAGGTTCCTGTTAAGGCCTTAAATGCATATTGGCCATTAGGTGTGGAACTTGGAATTTATGATTAGGTCCTTATTTTTGTTTTATTGGGCTAGGGAAGACTGGAAAGCTGTTATTTGGTTTTGGATCTATTTTATAACATTTCAAAATATTCAAATGAATCATGTTTGAAACCCCCAAGACGCACGTTTCTCAGTGTTTTGCTTCATCTTTGTTTTCCTAGTCACATGGAACTCTTGGCCCAAGGTTCCCAAGGGCAACCTTTCCACCCTTCCTCCTCCTTTTCACAAAACAGGGACCACTTCAGCACCACTAATACACCAGTTACCCAGTAGGAATCCAGGGATTTCAACTCCAGAAAGGCTTGAACAATTCAGTGCCATTTGCTACGTGAACATAAACTGTAGCTGGGGGAAGGTTCGATCCACACACAGCCTCGATTGTACTCCCTCTCCCCCTCACAGAACTGCCACACTCGATTTAATTTGCTGCCTTTCATGATGAGGACCCAAGGCAGCCACATCACGTGAGATGAGCCTCGATGGCCAGTGGTACTTTGTTGGCTTCTCTTCGCCAAATTTAAGTTTTAGCAAGTTGCCCTCTTCTACTATATGGAGATACTGTACATACACGCCACATGCGTGAGTGTCTTAGAAGCTGAAACCAGATTCCTGGTTTCTTTATTAATTTGAAGGTTGCCTGTGACAAACACGTCTTCCTTCAGAGCAGACTGCTCACAGTCTGTACAGCCAGAGATGCTGCTAACCAAAACTAACCCACCAAAGAGCAATGACAAACACGCCAGGGCATGGTCTCGGTGAGCTGCAGAGCAGTGAAGTTATTTCTCACTTGTTCACTGTAACTATGTAGGTTTTGTTGCACAATCAGTACTGACTGAGATGTTACTGAGGTTTGAAGCTTTTCCTTTAAAACAGAGGCTGTTCCTCCCTTTAGGAAGAAAATCCTGACTGTGGAGACAGCCCAAGGCACGTTGCTGGCTGTGCCAAGAGGCCTTGAGGACAAGCGGTTCCTCAGGGTGGCTCCCACGTGGCAGCATCTCCTCAAGCTGATGCAGTGCAGCCCAGCCTGGCTTCTCTGTACGGCATTTTTCTATCTTGTGCAAGCTGCTGGGACACTTAAAATAGCAAATAGGAGCTTCTGAAAGGAAGAAAACATTAAGGAGAATGCTATTTCCACAGTTAACAAACGTGAAACTCTTGTTACGTGATCCACCTCCCTCTCTTCTCCACATTCATATGCATGCAGAAGGGGAGAAAACAGGAATAAAAAAGCACAATTAAGACCACCAAAACCATCTGCACTCAGATTTCTTATGTGTATGCATGCCAACCATTTGTATACAATGACACTTGGAGGCAGGATTTTAGGAAATGAGGAGCCCTTGGCAGTGAGTGCATTTGTGATGCCTCATTTTCATTTAGTGCATGCTTTGGGGTTTGTGAACATATCAAGCCAAGACCACTACACTCTCATCCTGCTCTCTTAATAGCCAGCACAGAAACAAGACACAGACTGGGACTGAGGCTGCACATTTTATAAGATGAAAGTCCCTTTATCACATTGGAAGTTGGTGTGTTTTAGGGGATAGTTGTGAAATTCTGCTTAAACGCTTCTTTCCTTTCTGATTTTCAGGAAGCATGGAAAGAAGGTCTGCAGGATGGAGCTGGTGGTATCTCCACACTGTGGAATGCCCTCATCTATAAAGGTAGCTAGCTTTGCACTTTATGGCTTTGTCATTTAAAACAAATAACTCATTTTGTTAACTGACCTTTGAATTTTGAGTCTATGCTTCCTCAGTCATTTTGGAGGTGAATAAGGGAGAAAAGGGAAAACAATGAAAATCAAGACATACTGACTTCATATGGGTGTTTATTGATGGTCCTGTGGCCAAAAAATAAAAGCAGAAAACACTACTTTTCAGCATGAAAAAAATATTCAATTAAATCATAGAACTCACAGAAAGCTACGAGTATTAAGGGTTTCATGTAGGAAATACTCTACAAAATGTTGGCTGTTACAAGCAGTTTCAGAATTACTTGAGTAGATAGAAGACCTTTAAAACTTATTTTCTATGTGAACATGTGCTCCCTGCTGCTTACATGAAATGCACAGGAGTAAGATGACCTCACTACTGAGCCAGGATCATTTATTACCTGCAAACTGAAATAATTAAAGTTAATTTTAGGCATTGTTGTAAATAAAACAGGTGTACCTTTGCACTAAAAATCAGCAATATTTTCAGCATTATACTTCAGGAAAAGTGTTTCCCATTATTTATGCCAATTCAGAGGAGAGTTCAGATTAATGAATCACAAATTTTCAATACCCACCTTGTGTTCTGACTGTACACGACAAAACCAATTTGAGGTGCTGGGTAGAACAAGCGTTTCCTATTCACAGCACCTCAGCCTTTAGTGCTTTCCCTCCGAGCATGCTTCAATGCTGCAGAGCAGCTTCCAGGAGGTGTTCCTTTAACTAGTCACGTTTTTCAGAAGCCAAATAATATAAAGAAAAGAAAAAGTATGCAAAATCTCTAAGTTTGTTTCCACTGAGTTTCAATCAAAACAGCATTCCTTCTTCAGCACTGTTACCTTGGTGAGTTTGGATGGCAGTAACTCTGCAAAAATAGAAGTTTCATAATAGCAAATATAGGCCATAAGGAACTCAGGCAGGCGTTATCTTCCTGCACATGTGCTGAAGCTATGGGTAGGTTTTTAAAAAGTACATTGGTCACTTGCCAAAGAAAAGCGCTATTGATTTCCAATGGGATTTGCACCTGTAGGTCATTTAGAGAGAGATTCTCAAGATGTGTTTAAGTAGGTAAACAACTAACAGGATTGCGAGAAACAAGGCAGTTATCTTCTCAACAGTTCTTCAGCATTTGCAGATTCCAGCACCTAGCCATCCCGTCATCTAGCCCAGTGCTCATCCAGGCTCAGGGCTACCCCTATGTGACTGACACTGGGTCAGGGCACTTGAGTAAGGGAGCCCCGGAGACCAAAGACCAAGGGGCAAGCTAAGCAGAGGAAGGGGAGCACCTGAAACACCCATGAGGTGCCCACTCCATCCTCCTTGCTATCCATAGTGCAATCATCTTTTTACATAGAAAATTGAGGACAATGGCATGAAAGGCAAAACATTTTATCTTAAAAATTACCTTTTTAGGAAAATATTCTAAGGAAATCATGTTTCCCTTTCAAGTGTACATTCCTACCATCTTCAAATACAACTCAGTTATGTCTCAACCTACTGTGTATAGTGGTATTTAATGTCAGTTGAAACATGCACTAAACTCACTTATAAAACTTACTCTACATAGAATTAAAATCTATTTGTACCTGAGCTTTAAATTAAGGTTTAGCAGGCTTCCGTCATCTGTCCAACAATGTTTATAGAAGAACAATACTCTTCCCTGTGCTGCATTTGAGGCTAGGCATAAATTCCACAATGCTTAAAAATGAGATTTGAAAACAGAACACGAGCCCATTTTCTAACACAAGGGTTCTAAGGTATCCACTCACATCTTGCTGCATCTCAAGTCTGCAAAACCCTCAAACATATGCATGTATTCGTATCCAACTTTTCTTCAGTTTAATAACATCAATGACACTTAAGGTTTCAAAAAACTCAACATCTTATCCAGGGAAAAAGACTGAATCACAAGAAAGTATTTGCTGAAAATGAGAGGATGAAAACTTTCAGGCTTGACATGAGGAGATATCTCCCTGTTTTGTCTCCTTTGCCATGTTCTGATAAAGAAATATGGAAGTTTTTGTTACATTTTAATGTTGGCAAAATTAAGTACCTGATGGAAATCTGATTCTCTGGGTAAATCAAAAATTTGACACAACCTTCTAGGTCAAATGACTCCGCTTTACGGTTGTTTGCTGCATCATGAGTATAGGATGAGCTGTCCCACATCAAGATTATCCAACCTTTTTCAGTTTCTTTGTCTCTAAATGTTTTCAGTGGAGGAACACTACCAAAACAAAAAGAAGTACATAGTATAGTAAACATAATGATAATTCCTTTCCTAATTTATGTTTTTGAGATAGTCAAGTTCTGCCTTCAAAAAGTCTGGTTTTCATTCTTCTTGAGGTTAGCCACACAATTTCCAAGTTTCCTTTGACAGCCTCCTCTCAGCTACACAGAGCTATTTCTCCGCTATCCCCGCCCCTTGGGGCGTTCCAATTCTCAAGTCTAGATGTAGAATTCCAGAAAGCTAATTTAACGTCTTTGCTTATAAATCTGGTGTAGGACCTGGTTTGTAGCCATGCTAAAAGGTTTAGTCAACACCTACTACTTACTGAGTCACTGCAAAAAAAAACCCAACATGTAAATGATTTTATTTAAAGTATTATTACTTACTTATTAATTATTTCCAGAAGTTTTCTTCCTTTTATCTTCTTTTTTAATCTGGGTTATGCATATAAAAAAAGTAGTATGTATAACATTTCAGTGGGGAAGTCTTGAAAGCATAGCCAAATCCATGATTTTCATTTTAGATGGGCAATTCAGCACAGCTTTAGGGGAAAAAACAAAAGAGAACACTGTTTGGACACCAATAAAAGTCAAGGTTGAGGTCTTCAAAATAGAGTATCAGCCTTATCATCTTACCAAACCCAGGATCTGGAGTGGCACAGCTGTATCTTTTAAATTATATTATCAGTACTACTATTACATATTTCAATAGAAAAACAGGGCAGAAAGGGACTACATAGTCCCTCTCACTGTCTCAAGGCAGGATTAATTATACCTGCAAACTTTTCCTCATGTCAACCCCCAATCTTCCTTGAACCAAATTAAATCCATTGCTCTTATCCACCATATTTGAAGAGATAGACCCTTCCCCTCTTAAACGGTCTCTATGTACTTGAAAATTATGGTCATTCCTTTTCTCCCTCTCCCAGATTTTTCTTTCTTAATCGAGATAAAAGATTATTTTTTTTTCCAAAAATGTTTGTAGGTTATGTTCTTTACTAAGGAGAACATGCTATTCTCCTCTGGATGCTCTCCAAGTGTGCCACATTGCTCTTGAAGTATAATATCCAAACCCAGCCACAGTGCTCCAGCTGAGGCTTGATCAATGATGGGTGGAAAAAGGATCTTTCCATGTGTCTTGCAATCTATATTTGTCTGTATCTCCCACTCTTATGAGATTTAGGGGGAGTGTTGGCAACAGCACAGTTATGATTTATGTTTAGTATACTCCCAAGACCCTTTCTGAAAAAAATGCTATCTAACCATTAATTTTTCATCCTCTATTGGGAGGAATAATCAACTAACAAATGTATTACACCTTATTTATCTTTATTGAATCTCACCCAGTATTTTTAATCAATTTTTTCCAGATCTTTTAAATTCTAAATAACCCTTATGTGCACTTGCAGCCCCTCCCACCTTGAGTCATCTTTAAGTTTGACTCACACTGCCGTTGCCTATGCCAGAGACCAAACAGATCAGCATTAAAACAGCCATCTCTGACACTTTGCCCCAGCTAAAAGGCCTGTTTCAGTGTCAGAGAAAGCACGGCAGCCTGACACCTCCACAAGGAAACCCCTCAGTCCGTTACTTCATTTTTGATTCCCCCCATTGCTTACCAGTCTTTACGTGTGCTCTTCCCAGGAACAGTCACCAGGCTGGGAAATCTACAGTTGCCACAATCCTCCACTTTTCCTTTTTTTTTTTTTTTCTCTTGAGAGCTATCCCATTTTCCCTTTTACAGAACTTTACCCACCTTCAGAAATATCTGTAGTGTTCTAATACAACTTCAGACAGTTTTTAAGTATTCTAGATTCAGCTGATATAAAAATATCTAAGAGGTTAGGAGCAACTAGCTATCCTTAATCTCAGAGATCAGTACTTCAGCTAACAAGTGGGTTTAGAACACATTTTGAAGTTATGCAAAAGTTATACACTAGTAATGAAATTTGATGTTTGACTCCTGAAAATATGGTGTATGCTTACAAAAGCACTGTGGGGGGCTGACCCTGGCTGGAGGTCAGGTGCCTGCCAAAGCTGCTCTGTCACTGCCCTCCTCAGCTGGGCAGAGGAAAGAAAATATAAGGAAAACTCGAAGGTTGAGATAGGGGCAGGAGGGATCACTCACAAATCACCTTCATGGGCAATACAGACTCGATTTGGGGAAAATTAATTCAATTTATCACCAATCAAATGATGAGTAGAAGAGCACTAAAACCAAATCTTAAAAAACCTCCTCCCACCCCTCCCTTCTTCACAGGCTCAGCTCTGCTCCTCATTTTTCTACCTCCTGCCTCCCAGCAGTGCAGGGGGATGGGGAATGGGGGCTGTGGTCAGTCCATCACACCCTGTCTCTGCTGCTCCTTCTTCCTCAGGGGAGGGATCTCACATTCTGCCCCTGCTCCAGCCTGGGGTCCCTCCCATGGGAGACAGTCCTCCACCAACTTCTCCAACGTGAGTCCTTCCCACGGGCTGCAGTTCTTCACAAACTGCTCCAGCATGGGTTTCCCAAGGGGTCACAAGTCCTGCCAGCAAACCTGCTCCAGCCTGGGCTTCTCTCTCCATGGGGCCACAGCTCCTGCCAGGAGCCTGCTCCAGAGTGGGCTTCCCACAGGGTCACAGCCTCCTTCGGGCATCCCTCTACTCCAGCACAGGGCCCTCCCCAGGCTGCAGGTGGGCCTCTGCTCCCCCATGACCCCCCATGGCTGCAGGGGCACAGCCGGCCCTCTCACCATGGGCTGGAGGGGAACCTCTGCTCCAGCACCTGAAGCATTTCCTTCTCCACTGACCTGGGTGTCTGCAGAGCTGTTCCTCACATATTCCCACTCCTCCCTCTGCTGCAGCACCTGAAGCATTTCCTTGTCCACTGACCTGGGTGTCTGCAGAGCTGTTCCTCACATATTCCCACTCCTCCCTCTGCTGCCATTGTTCCCACCATTTCTGGTTTTCCCCCTTCTCAAACGTGTTATCCCAGAGGCGCTCCCACCGTCACTGATGGGCTCAGCCTTGGCCAGCGGCGGGTCCATCTTGGAGCTAGCTGGCTGGCATTGGCTCTATTGGACACAGGAGAATCTTCTGACAGCTTTTCAAAGAAGCCACCCCTGTAGCTCCCCTGCTACCAAAACCTTGCCACCCCACCCCAATACAAGTACATAAAATACTAGTGGGATTCTATGCTTTTGCATTTTAGATATATTGAGCAATTTATTTGGGAGTGAAGGGCACCACATAGGTTTGTTCAACAGTATTCCTAAATTTTGATCAGACCTTCCTTGCAAGAATTAAGCTTCAGAATTAGCTGCACACTGAAAGCAGAAATCCAGTTGTTTACTGCCAAATCTATAGGCTATTGATGAGAGCAAAGAGATTTGCTACTCCATAGCTTGTCCTCCCCCCATATTTATCGACTGGTGTCGAACAACTGTATTACCACTCAGATTCCTTGCTTTGTAAAGTGACTGACGTCTGCAGCAATTCCATCCATGCCTTTTACTGTAGTCATAAGTGAAAGGGGATGGGGGATGCTAACAAGAGTCAAAGATAACATCAAAATTCAGTCTTCATTTAAGCACGTAACCTCTAAAAAGCTCTGCTTTACCCATACATTAGGGCACAGAGGTGAACTGAGCACGTTCCTGACCCCCATTACTACTGCCTGGTGACATGACTGATCCCAGTGCCTCCTTGTAGGTCACTTGCCACCAGCGACCCCAGTGCACCGGTTCAAGTCTGGTGAAGCTGCAGCTATAGGATGCTCCAGATCCAGGGAAGGGACACAGCAGAGACAAGAGGAAAACGTGAGTATTAAGCAGTGCCATCTAGTGTAGTGCAGGGAAGGAGCCGGCCCCCAGGCCTCATTCAGCCTGTATCTGGGAGGGAATTACAGGACTAAACCCATACCCACCACAGAAGGGTTTTGACCGCAAATACAAGTAAAAGATGCCAGAGTGCTTTTGTGCCTTTTAAGTTCTGCCTGATTTGCACCTTGGATATCCAGATTCTTTTTTTTGGATCTTTGCCTGAACTACAGAGGGAGGGGAGTGCATCTGCATAAGCCTCTCTATAGATTTGAGCATTCATACTGTTGGATTAAGAGACCCATTTGAGCACTGCAATGACAGATGGCAAGAACTTGGTTGGAGGGAGCTACCAAACCAATTTGTGTACTGCACCTGGTACTGCAAGGCTTTAAGGGAAGCTCCAGCAAGATTCAAAACCTCTGATGGTACAGATGCTTTCACCAGTGAATTAGAACTACAGAAGAGTTTAATGCAGTCCCTAGTTTTAGGCATTGCCCATCCTTTACAGAGCTCTGCATTGCACAGTAGTAAAGTCTCCACATTCCTTGTCAGAGTTTACAGTTGCAACATAGCTGAAGGACAAAAATATAGATAAAATGCTCCATGAAATCACATCAATTGCTGTTAAAAGACAATGGACACATACCACAATCAAGTCTCCCACGTAGGTCAGCAAGGATTGCTGTAGTGAAATAACCTTCGCTTCGGCAAACATTTCTTCTCAGTTTCCCCAGAGCAGGCTGGCAGCCTACCTAGCTGGCAGCACTTTCTGAGACTCTGCCTAAAGGCACTAGATCAATCACAAGCATAACTCAAAGCCAGGTAAAATAGGTAAGCCAGATCTTACCACCTGACTCCTTCTAGCTCTCTACCATCACCTACATAGCTGGCAAATCACCCACTCTTGCATAAGAGAGCCAAAGCCTTAACCCAGTCTCTTTACCTCTAGCAGGCTCCCTCCCTTAAGTAAGCTGCTTGTTAGCCTTATCTCATCAGCTGGAAGACAGATGATTAGTTACAGGTAGAGGCTAAACCCATCACCTGAAAGCCCCATCTCACATGTGTGTGTGCCTGTCTTCCTAAGCACACACTTTGAGAATGACAGGTTACTAAGAAAACGGATGAAATTCCATGGCCTGTTACACAGAGCGATGGGTTAGATGAGAAATTGGCTGCTTCTTTCTTAGAAACTATGAATGCATTTTGGTTTGAGCAGTACAAGAAATGCTTCAACTTGTGCCCGAGTTGTAAAACTACGTGTCCTACTACATGAGAGCATTCTTGTCACAAAGAAACTGTCTCTTTAAAGGAAGTAATTTCTTTGAAAATTATTATCTATAGAAATGGGCAAATTAAAGCTTTTGAAGTTTTCAATTCCCAGTCTGGGCTTCTAAAGTAATCACCTCAGCAGATAAATATAACTGTATGTCTGTTGTTATTCACAAAACAAATATTTGGAAGCATACTGAAAAGTAGAAAAAAGTGGGAGTGTGACACCCGAGGCAGGACAAGGGGATGAGAAAGGCGAAGCATACAATGGCTGGACGCTCCCTTTGCCCCCAGCCCCACCTCTGCCCCTGCAAAGCGGTGAGCTGCAGGAGAGGTTTCTTCTCGCCCCTCTGCTCTTCTCCTCTGCCATCCTGTATTTTTGCAGATTTGCCTGGTTCCCAGAGGGCCTGTTCTCCAGGTTGGAAAATACGGCCTTAACATTTCACTGACCTTGGGATGGGGAATAACAGTGTCTCCGGCCTTGGGAGAGGGAGCGGCTGGCGGCTGCATGTTCTGTGGTGGGTTTAGCAGCAGGCTGTGGGTGGTGGTGTGCGACCTGCCTCCCTGTGCCCTCAGGGAAGAGCACATCCCTGCCTCTCTCCCTCGTTCAGCTGGGAAGCTGTGGGGGAGGCAGGCTCTCCCACGCCAGGCTCCTTACACCCGTCTCTGGCTGAGGCTGGCAGCAATCACACAAAACCCCAGAAGAAAGTGGCCTGACTTTACGCTGCCCGCTTGTTAAAACCGCCTTCCTTTACAGCAAGACCTCTAAAGAGAGCATGCCAAGATTCTTGGCAAGATGTCATCACTGAGAAATCTGGAAACGATGTCCCGTATTATTTCATCGTGGATCCCCTGTCAGAAGTCCTATGATGAGGAAACAGTCAGTTATCTCACTGTGAGCTTTTAGCTGCTGCTGCTACGAGCAGCCAACTTCAGCCATCCTGATGCCCAGGGACCACCTGGTAGACGTGCCCTTAGATTTGGCCCTGCGTATAGCCCCAAGCTGCAAGCTCAGTGTGGTGGTGATTTTAACATCTTACTGCTGTGTAATTTCAAAATGCTTTTTCCGAGCCTGTGTAAAGCAGCCAGGCTTTGCATTCCCCTGAGAAATTTCACCGAACAATAAGTGATTTTTATCCGTATTTGCTAGCGGCAATCCAGTTCCCAAAGCAGGTACGATAGTGGGGGCGGAGGGCTCAGATTAGGCAAATCCCTTATGCCCAGCACACCTCTCACAAGGTACTGGAAAACCTAAAGTATAGGTTTGTATGGCAACAGTGATTCACATCAGAAACTGATGCAAGCTTCTGGGGGGTGGGGGGCTGATTGCAAAATTGTCTTATCAAAAAATGTTTTTCTAAGTTAGGTGTGAAGAGGTTATGTGTTAGGAGTGCCAGAGACCAGCCTGGCAGGGATCTGTCAGTATTGCCCTGTGTCGATGGGTTTTACCCGCTCGCTGGGGTGTTCTGAGTGAGTTTGTCTCGAATGTGCAGACCACACTCGCTGCATTGAACACCCTTCTCAAAGGGACAGCTGCTCCTTGCTATTAGCAACATTCCTGACTAATTATTTAGTGATTGCCATTAAAAAAAAAAAAAGCAGATGAGAAATAAAAATTCAGGTCATTGTGGGTGTCCTGAGCAAAACGACTCCGGATGTCATGTCAAAAGCAGGAACTGCCCCAATAGCACCCTGATCTGTGCTCAGTCTCTGATCACCTAATTGACCCAATATTGCGAATAGCTGAGGTTCTGAGTGCTTTTTTATTCTTCCAAAGTTGCTGTTACCTCTTAAATTGCACTGCAGATAGCAGCAATTTTCCCTCCTTCTCCCTCAGCCTCCAAAAATCTCTAATGCTTTACAATGCATCGCCACTTACTGCTCATTTTGCCACCTGAACACTCGCACAGAGCTGACTGACTAATCTCTGCTGTTAATGCATATCAGCACTAGTCAGATCGCTCATATCTGAATCATTCGTACCCTGTGCAAGCTGGGTCTCATCCAGGTGTTTAACATGCTAGTCCAAGTGGAGCTCTACGTTACAGTAATTTAGTAAATGAGTGATCGTTTTGGTCTTCTGAAAGGAAGGTGGGAGAGGGAAATATTTCTGTTTTCTGTTACAGTGTTGCTGCCACCTAACTTGAGCAAAAATTGAAAAAAAAGCAGTGATATCCAGTGTCTGACTCTTTCCCTCTCTCACTTTTCAGTTGGTTAAAGATTTTTTTAAATTGTCTTTATCATGTCTTGATATAAATTTAAGAAAAGCAGTTATGAGTTGATTTTTCTTCAGAAAGAGATGGTGCACAATTACAGCAAATAGATTTAACTTGATCATGGATAAAATCAATAAAAGGATATATTCTGAGAAGTAAGTAACTGACATCACGCTTCAACCTGCAGCTTTAACTATTTTTTTCCTGCTATTTCTACATGTTTGAACTTGCAGACCTAATGTGAAGGGAGAGGGCATTGTTTTTGTAAGGAAATTTGTCATCTTATTTTGTTTTAAAAAAAAAAAAGGAAAAATCAGTGAGAAAATCTAACAATTTGTTTTCTCACCTTGGCTTTAAAGCGCATGTTTTATCATATACGATCATTGCTTTTATTTCTCAGCTCAAGTACTTCGTGTTGTTCATAAAATCAGTTCTATTAGCAACACTGTTTATGCAGAAAGAGTGGTAGCGCTGTAGCCATGGCGGTTCAAAGACACAAAGTTGGCAGGAAAAGGTAACTAACCTCTTTGATTAGAACAACTGTTACATCCATTTTTTCTAGCTGGAATAAAAGACACTCCTTCCCCTATCTTGACTCTTTTATATAGCTATATGTATGTGCAATGGCTTCAGATGAACTATACAGAACAGCCCAGAGCTACACTTTGAAGTAATATTTATTTACAGTTCCCTGTATGGTTGGTCTCCATAACTTACCATCAAAATATTGAAAGGCTTCTCCTTTTCCTTGGGAGCAGTAATTTTCTAGGTCAAGTAACATTTGCACTGAGCGCTGCTCAGAGACAGACACTCTGCTGGATTTAGTACGGTTTGACGCAGTGGCTGAGAAGATCTTGGACAAGTACTGAAACAAAAAATTCTCTGCCTATTTTAAAGTAGTTTTTTCCTTCTTATTGCACGCACCTCAGTGAAAGGTGATCGGGAATACAGAGGTCCTGGTGAGAGAGGTCCAATGGTGTCTTACTTTACATTTAGTTCTGCAGAGCAAAATTCATGGAGAACTATTAATTGATATTTTTGGATATTTTCACTGTGGCAAACGCAGCGGCATTTCAGCTCATCCAGTGGAATTCACTGAAAGCCCACTCAAACTGTCTGCTGGCTTCAGCAGCTGCAAGACCTCCTTCCTTAAATCGGTTCTGGGGTGTGATTTACAAAAAAAAACCCCCATCAGGAGCTCACATTCCACTGAGATGGACAAGGAGTGGGGCATCCCACTTTCCCCTGCACCCCCACAGCAAACTATAGCCCACACACCCCTTGGAAACGGCTGCCAGCAATTAGACATCAGCTCCTCAAGTAGTGGAGGAACGGTGGGGTGAAACACCATGCTCTGCAGTCTGCAGTGGAGTTACTCGGGCTAGATGATGATGATTGGGGGTTCCCCAGCCTTAAAATCTTTGAATCCTTATGTCAGGCAGAATGTCCCACCTGAACAGCAAGCTTGTAGTTTATGTTATGGTCCTCCACTGCGAATTTCCCAAGCAAATGTAAATGAAGAGGAAAATGTTTGAATCATACTTACTAGATACAGCAGGAGAATATAGGACATAGGCAGCTATGCATTAGCTGTTGGGTACAAGTTTATAGATCACAAAGCTGGGAGTATGATTTGTGAGCATCTGTTTTTTTCCCGTATTACAGAGGTTACAGGACTTTCTTGAATTCACTCCTGTAGGAAATAGAGCATTTCTTTGAGAAAATCAATCATTTTCAACTTCAAAATGCCTAGTGATGGAGAATCTATTACAATCCGCGGTCAATTGTTCTGATAATTAATTACCTTCCATGTTAAAATGTGTGTAGTTTCAAATTTCACTGGTTCTTGTCAGAGTTTTTTCCACTTGACTGAAATGCCATAAATTATCAAATTTCTGCTCTTCTATTACTACAAGGAGATGGGAAATTTATAAATTATAACCAACTCTCCCCTTAACCTTGTCTTTGTTGAGCTAAATGGATTGATCTACTTAAGTCTCTCACTGAAAGACATCCCGTCCCCTCTTGTAGCCCTTCTCTTGAACCCCTCTCTCTGTTGGCCACCGGTCCCTGATGGTGAACCCCAGAAGTGAACACTGCTTCAGTCCCCACTGCACCTCTGCCAATACAGGGGCAACACAGCTTTACTCTGAGAAATCCTGCAGCAGATAGGGGGCACTGACTCTTTGACTCACATCCTTGGGTTGAAAATTTACATTTTGCAGATTATTCACCATTATTCTTCATTTATTTATTAATTTTTAGAGAGCCTTTATACATATGGACAAGACCCCAGTGCTATAAATGTATATACCGAGCCCTGATGTGAGTCTGGAGATCCTAAGCATAGTTATGCTCAGCCTGAAACAGGGCTGATCTAGCAGGAGTTGTGGGCAACACAGAAGTGGATTTCTTTGAAGAAGGAGATCACGTCAACTGTTTCTCTAGACACACTAAACTGTGCCTCAGACACAGAGAACAAAACGAAGCAACCCCCTTAACAACCTATTTTTCATGTGTACTCCAAGATGTGTGACCACTGCTTTGTTTCCCCCGGCAGAATTTAAGATATCGGCATTTTTTTACAATACTCATGGAATCTTTCATGTTGGAAAAGACCTTTAAGATAATCAAGTCCCACCATTAGCCTAACACTGTTAACACCACCACTAAACCATGACCCTAAGTGCCTCATCTACATGTCTTTTAAATCCCTTCAGGGATGGTGACTCCACCACCTCCCTGGGCAGCCCAAATGACTGAAATAGTCCACATATTCTTTTTTGAAACAGTCCACATCATAGAGTCTTTTTGGAAGCACCTCTTTTCCTGTTTGGGTATGGTACCTACTGTAGCCAGGACACCCAGCAATACCAGAGAGAGTTACAGGCAGAGCAATGTCTTTTACCTTCGGATATCCTTCAGAATGTATTTCAAGCTCACCTTTAAAATCGGCCGATGAGGGAATTTGTTGTGTTGTATCTGTGTTTTGGGAAGGTTTTGAGAACAGAAGTGATACAGTTTGCCTTCAACACACCACGATTAGTTCTTGCAGCATGTCTGCAAACCTGCTGCTTTTTTTCTAGGGATACTGCATCTACAGATGGATTTATTGTATTCTAATTCATTCTCAGAGGCCTGTAGCAAGTGATGGGATAAAGGATGACGTCCTTCATGAATCCAGACGCGTAAATAAAAATGACAGAAAAAAGCAAGGTGAACATTTGGGCCAGACAGCATGTATAATAGACAAGTTTTGGTCTAGCCTATGTTCTTTTCTTGTTTCGTCTAATTCATTAGCAAAAGGAATGCACAGAACAGAGTCACCAATACACCAACAGGTAGCTTTCTGCCCATGCTAAACACAACGACAGAGTGGGTGGTTACAGAGCAGGCAGTCTTGCAAGTTTGGAGGCGATGGCTGAAGGGGCCTTTTTCCTTCCCACTGGAGACTGGGAAGCACTATGGCAGTACTTGATCTTACACAGAGAGCATATATCTTTAAAAAAAACCAACCCAAAACCACAGCAGAAACAGTAGTATAGCTTCCTAACCTACCCTGCCTATGGCCATGCACATCTTTACCTCTCGTTCTCGGGCAGGACTAAGAGTAGTGAAGGCAAGGTGTTGCTTATGAAGTTGAGTGCGTTACACGATGAGTAAAACTCCCCTACTGAGTCATCATTTCTCTAGCATGTAGTATCTGTATAACAAGTTGGCCAGAATTTCAACACTGCATATGGCTTTTTCACACATGAACACATTTTTTATCACATATTTGTTTGAATGGGGATATCAATTTCAGAAAACAAAGTACCCCTCTGGTTCAGAAAACGGCTGTGGGAAGTACAAGGAGCTCCAGTTTTACTTTCTTTCATAAAAACCATTATGCAAAGTTCAATCGGAAATGTATGAAAATATATAGAGCTTAACACTGCAAAGTTCAGTATGTGTTCAACAGAGCGAGGACTTTGCTAAGGCAGCATTGTTCTCTGCAGGCTAGTGGTCATAAATACAAATATTCATGCAATCCTTCACATTTCAGGCATACTGCTGTCACTATCGGGATTCTTCACTAACCAATTTTTTCTGTTTCAGAGCCCTGAAGCATTATCCAATGGGCTGGGGTTTTTTTCAGATGGTCTTTTCCTTTTGTGAAGAGATAAACCAAAATTATATAAGAGAACATGCTGGTTCAGGTGAATCACTCGGGCTACAGCAGCAATGGACAAGCTTCCAAGGTACCATGGAGACTGGTAAGCAGCCAAAAGGTAAGGAACCAGGATAATTTTTGTTAAAGTCACTTTTTGCATTGCTTTATATACTAGAGCGTGGTCATTAAATAGTTGAGGATGGCAGGTGGAGAGATGCCACTGCTTAAAAGAAGTCCTTCCCAAAAAGCCCCCAGGCATTTGTGCTGCCTCCTGCTCTATCTCTACCTCTCTTTGCATATCCCAGCTCAAAGTGAGGGGCTGTGTCAAAGGGGTGCCTGGGCAGAGTGGTCACGGGGATGTCTGGCTCCACCTACGCTGTCCTAAGATTCCGACTGTGGATTTTGTTCTGAGTAACATGAATATGGGAATAAGGAAACTCATAGGCACACTGAGGTCTAAATAAACCTGCTTCTAACAGCAAATAACCCACAAGATCTCGGTATAGGTAAAAGTGGTGGTCCTGGCAGATTCCCAGCGTCAGATCACAGAGGGGCAGTCTGGGGCTCGTACGTCGTTGGCTTCCCGCGTGCTGCTCTGCATGGCACTCCGTGTCCCCTCGCTGCACTGCCTGCAGCATGGCACAGCCGGTCAGGGGTCAGAGAGACAGCTCCACTGGATTTGAGGCAGTGTTCCTCCGCCCTAGCAGTGGCAGCGACCATCCTTGGTCAGGGGGCCTCTCCTCACTACTGAGGGGTGGGGGATCACCCACTCAGGCAGGGCACACGGACCAACAAACCCAACCAGCCAGGAAAACCCTCCAAACCAAACCAAAGCTGCTTCTTGGGTCTGAACTGGTTTTGCTTGCCATTAAGTTAATGGATATCTGCACCCCACTTCTATTTATAAATCCCCAGTTGTTCTGAGAATCTTTCATTTAATCGATTTGGTTGTTTGGGTTGACTTTTTAAAATGAATTATTTTTCTTCTGTTGTTATCGTTTGGAATGAGGCGATACTGAGTAAAATTTATTTGGTATTTTAACAGGCACAGAGAGACCAGTGTAAGGAGCGTGCAATAGATAAGCTGTGTTTGGTGAGTGGGGAAAAGTCACGAGAGCAGATACTACATACACTGTTCTGCTGCTTAGAGCTGATGCTAACAGCAATGACTCGGTGTTTTGGTGATACCTGTACTCAGGACATTGAAAAGGCACATAAATGTTACCAAGTCAAAAGCTATGAGTAAGGACACTTTCTAAAAGGGCGCTTTATAAATGGCCCTTCCGGGACCCTACACACCTAACTGCAAAATGTGCATGGTGTTTTCAGTTAAAGAGCATGGGTAGCTTATACTAAAACTACAGTGGCACAAATTTGGGAAGTACTTTCAGCAAATTTCACCCGTGAAGTAAGATCAATTAGATTAAGGAGCTGAAACCCACAAAATAGTACAGGAAGTAGTATTTGCAAGGAGAGGTCATATTCCGTTCTTCTGTTTCGGTCTGTCACGGTTTAGTCCCAGTCAGTAACTAAGCACCACACAGCCGCTCGCTCACCTCCTCCTCTCCTCCAGGATGGGGAAAAGAACGAGAGGAAAAAGGTAAGAGAATTTGCGGGTTGAAATAACACTTTAATAATTGAAAATAAATGAAATAAAATAGTGATACTACTACTAATAATTTTAAACTGTAATGAAAATACTACTACTAATAATAATGACAATAATATGTAATGAAAAAAATATGAAAAAAATGGAAAAAGGGAAAAAAAAAAAAAAGATGCAACTGCTCACCATCAGCCCACTGATGCTCAGCAAGTCTCCGAGCTGTGATTCTCCTCCTGGCCAACTCCCCAGACTTACACACTGAGCATGATTGATGGCATGAAATGTCCGTTTGGTCAGTTTGGATCAGCTGTCTAAGCTGTGCCCCATCTCAGCTTCTTGTAGAAGAAGCTGGGAACACAGGTGCAGTATCAAAAAAAGTCCTTGACTTGGTACAATCATTGCTTGGAAACAACTGAAAACATCAGTGTGTTATCAATGTTTTTCTCAGCACAAATGCAAAGCATAGCCTCATACTAGCTACTGTGAGGAAAATTAACTCTGTCCCAACTGAAACCAGCACACGGTCTTTAGCTACCAATCTCTAACATGTGAAGCGTCAGGAGGACCCTGTGCTGTTGATGCAAAAGAAGAATTTGGATTTTACTGTTACATCAGTTGCAAAAGTAAAATGTGGATGATATTTTACACCAGGGAGGGATTAATGTTGTATTTTGCCAAGTATTTCAGGCTGTGTAATTCTCTGCTTTTGTCTTCCTCTACAGTTTCCTCCTGCTGTAAGGAGGACAGTGCTAGCTGGTTGCCCACACTCGGCTTTGTCCAGTCACACCTGACACGTTGGCTGTAGAGTCCTACCTGAACCTTTCTGCCAAAATTTCCAATTATCACATCTTTCTCCATGGAAATAAAGTTGAGAATGCAAACAGAGATAGGCTACGAGCATTTTCAGCCCTGCCTTATTAGTCCTGGCTTGGTTTAGGCGACACACTGTGTGATATTCCAGTAACCGGTTTGCATTAGTGTTGTTCTAGCTGAGAAAGATACATTACCTGCAGAAAGAAGAAAAAAATCCTACACACACAAAAAATCCTTTGTGTACACCTTCTCCTTTAGGAAAAAAAGCAAGCAAAGCTGAATGTAAGGCATCATTATAACATTAAAAACATTCACTGCCCATATACAGACCTTAACACATTTGAAACAGCCTTTTTTTCCCACTGTATGTCACATATTTACTCCCTTTTCCTTTCTTTATTACTAAGGAAATGGGAACATTTGCATGAAAACAAGAGCTTAGAGTCTTAAAATTTTGTCTATTCCTGCTTATATTTTCCTGCTCTGAAGGGATCAGAGCCTTCTGTAGAGGGTATCGTAATTGCTTCCAACCCAACGAGCTGTGATGAATAAGAAGCAGGAACTTTTAAACAAAGATCCTGTTTTCATGCAAATATTCTTGGTAATAAAGCATAAAGCAAAAGAAATATGTGAAGTTATGTTTTGCAGAACTGCTACTTAAAGCAAAGCAGCTCCGTAGAACAAAGCCGAGTGAATTTTTCTAACTGCAGTAAGCGAAAGTGAGTTTGATTTTTTTCCGTAAGAGATTCCAAATGTCTCCAAACAAGATCATTAAAAGGCAAAGATGGAATATATCCCAATATTGCTCTTATCAGCATCATCAACATCACTCTGTGTGAAGAGATCTTAACCAGAATTACGGCACTATTCCCCCGTTTCTTTATAAACCCAGGAACATACAGCCTCTTTCTTCCAAAGATTGAGCACTCTAGTATGTTCTTATAACCCAGCTCTGAGCCATTGTTTTGGTCTACCCCCTCTTAATTTTGCAAATGCAGCAGTAACTGGCCAAAATCTACTGAAAAAAATAAAGAACATTAGACTTGGAAACAATAGAGAATATGTAGGAAACATTTGTATTCAACAATAATGAATAGTTTAGAATTTCCTTCAAGATAGCTCACTCAGAAAATAAATCAAAATCCAGGAGGCGTTTATTTGCATGCAGGTTTTATACATTAATAACATCAAGTATCCACCTCTCTAGTTTCTGACCTTCTAAGCAGCAAACGCCTTGGAGTCGTTACTAAGAACAACTTTCTAGAGCAGTTCTTTGCCAGTAATATCAGTAGGTGGAACGGTGTCCAGCGGAAGCTGTGTCACAGCACAATCCTACCTCCCCAAATGTAACGAGGTGACTGATTATCCAACAGCTCGAGGGATTTTGTCACGCAGCTGAGACCATGCGGTGCATGAACACTGACTTCTGACTCCACAAGTGTTAGGGCTGGCAGTGCTCATCGGTGCTGCCATCGCTGGGCTGTAAACACCGTAGACGTCCACTGAAATTCTCTCCAGAAGAGGGGAAATGTGCTAGCGGGTACATGGTTTAAAGTAAACCATTTGGAGTTGCGGTTTCTTTATTCCTCAGCGCATCTTTGCTCAGTTCAACAAGGAAGATTTTCACTCTGCACGGGCAGCGGACGACTTTCCATTGTAACTCATGCATGCGGCAAGTTAGAAGTGTCAAAATCATCTTTCTAACTACGCCAGTGAGCAAAAAAACCAAGAGGCAGAAAATTCTTACCCCCAAAGGTTACCGTTAACCATCCGATAACCCTGTACCAAGCACGGTGCTGAAATATTATGGTGCATGTTTTCTAAAAGCTCCTCTTTGGCAGAAGTCACATGACAGATTTCAGCCAAAAGCCTTCTCATTTTTTCAGCTAGTTTAAAAACCTTGAAAGTGTTTTCTCAGCTTTTTCTATGGACGCCGTGCTACGTCACCAAAACACTCCGATTTAATCCAGAAACACTGGTAAATTTAATGAGAGACATCAGGCCCCATTCTGCTTAAGTCTTCACTTTCTATTGCCAGTGGACTTGTTAGAGCTGGTAATTCCAAAAATACAATATTTCTAACTTATTCATGATTTATTTTAAGCCTCTTTCACAGCCTGATGCACATGAGGCAATTTAAATCGCCAAAACTCTGTTTTGCAACTAACACTTCATTACACTGAATGGAAAAGTTCACACATCTGTTGGTGCTGCATTGTTCCGGGCTGGCTGCAGAGCAAACAATCCAGCAAGACACAGATTTGCCGTAGGAAGGCTGTCTCCAAACCAGAAGACAGAAACTTGCATTTTCTGACAGAGGCGAGTTCTGCAGAATGCAGAAGAGCCTCAGTTCACAGCATCGAAGGACCAACACGGCACCTCTCCCCCAGGACGCTGAGGGGGTTTCTTCCAGTTCAGCTGAGTGATGGGGTGTCACCAGCAGTCCTGACAGAGGAGGGTCTGTGCAAGCCCTTTTCATTGCAAGGAGAAAATTATTAAACCCTGCTAATTCTGACACCATAAAACCAGAACGATGAACCTAACCTCATGCAATTTGCCTTATTTAAATACAATCTTAGAGTTCGAATTTGAGAGTCTCAGATGATTTAAAAAATGGGGATTAAAAATCTGCATTCTAAACTCAGCATATAAATTCTGCTGAAATTACTATAGATATACATATATTTGGACATATGTAATGAGTATAGGCTATGAAAATATATTCTACACTGTATATTTATATAAAACTGAAGTCATGTACCATGCAATTGACCTTTTTCAGATCACCAATCCTTTACAGTAAGCATCATTTCTGTGACCCATGTTGATCCACTGCCTGGCATGGTGAGGTTCCACAACGTTCCTAGGACTTCTGGTCAAGTGATTAATGGAAGCAGTAATAGAATGTCTGTACCCTTCAAAAATGTGAATCAAAAAACCTAAATGCAAAACGAAGAAACAAATCCAGCTGAGTTACGTGTTACGCTAGTTTCTGCTCTCCACCCCCACTCCACAGTTGGTTTTCATCGGCTTTTGTTGGTTCTCTCTCCTGCCATTAAGCAGTTTGAAAAAATAATGAGTATGCCTGAGTTTTTTAAGGCATGGTCCACACTCCACAGAATTTAGGAATCTGTCTCTGCTGAGAAGGCGTACGGCTCTTCACATGATCCAAAGTGATGCTCCTGGATATGGAATTATTTTCTCAACAAGACTAAAGTGCTCGTGCTTAGTTCCAGCCTTTCACTCGTCCGTGCTCTAGCTGTTCGGATCACCACTCCTGGCTACATCGCATCTCCCTCTCCCCGCCGTTGCTTTGTGAGCTCACTTTGGATGCAGGCATATCACGGTAGCAGGGTGATACAGAAGTTTCCGAGACCCTTGGCGGGAGGTTGGTTTGAGAACAATTATCTGCCAGAACGGTTTAGCAGTGCAGCCCAATCTACGTTGTGACCCTTATTCTAAATGTAGATATAATGGCACATTAAAGTAATGTTACATCTCATAAAGCCTGCTGGGTGAGGGTTCAGCGAGGTGCCCCTCGTTTCCCTTCTGCACAGCGGTTCCTTTGTTACCGCCTCTCCTCCAGATCCTGTGATGGACGGGAGCCCCACGCTCCTCCAACACTACAACAGGGCTGCCAAGATAATTTACGGGCCCTGTGGCCAACAGAAAGTCTCGGGCCTCCTTGGGTTATCTCTCAGTCCTGCTTTTCTCCGCCCATTGTGCCAGCTTGTCCCCTCCGATTTTACAGATGCCAGGAAAGGTTTTGGCAACACAAACGTGCTTTTAAACAGCAGCCTGCTCCGGGCTTCGCTGGGGTGCGCGGCCGTGCTTCTAGGCGGAAAGCTGAGAGTAAACACAGAGCGGAGGGGAGCGGGGCAGCCATGGTGGGCAGCGCTCGGGTCAGGCGGGGAGGTGGAGGCCGGGGTGCCCACGCGTGGGGCCAGCCCGATGGACCGGCATGGTGTGGCTGGAAGCGTGGGAAAGGGCTCCTCCGGCTCCCTCAGCACCTTCCCTTTCTGAGAAACCCAGGCTCGGCAGAGCCCGCGTTGCTGGTACCGCCGGCCATGGCAGCCTCTTCCTGCCGGGTGCGCGGCGGTGGATGCGGAGGGTGCTCGTCACTGCCCAAGCCTGGGCAGCAGAAACCCAAAGCTGTCCTCGCACCGGCTGCTTCTAGGGCCGGAGTGGCTGGAAGCACAGACACAGGCAGGATTTCCGCAGAGGACACCGAGTTACAGCTCGGGAACCCCCCACTCCCCATCACCGCAGCGCAACTGGAGAGGAAAGCGCAGGTGCCTGGTGCTCAGTCCATTCCGGCTCTCCCCTACCATCCACCCACAGCCGCCCCACAGCCGCCGAACCCTCGGGGGGCTGCTGGCTGGGAGGGGCTGTGGGCGCTGCCCCGGCGCAGCCCGGGATGCGGTGCCGCCGCGCCGACCGGCCGAGCCTCCCCCCCCCGCCCCCCGCCGCCGCCGGCAGCCGACGCGCAGCCGCGTTGCACGGAGTGTCCCGGAGCCGACGGGAGATGCGGGGAGCGCTGGAGGGGGGGTGCGGTCCCTCCGCTCCGCCGGGCGGGGGCCGGGCCGCGGGGAACGCGGCCGCCGCAGGGGGGCTTCGCTGTCCGTTTCTACGGGAAAGCCCGTCCCGGCGGCGGCCACGTGTCCCCGGAGGGAGCCCCGGAGGGAGCCCCAGAGGGAGCCCCGCCGCCCGGTGCGGCGCGAAGCGCGCGGTGCCGCCGCTCCTCCCCTGCTCCGCCGGCGGCTGCGGCGTGCGGAGGGGGTGGGGGTGGGTCGGGGGGGGGGGGGGGGTGGGCCGGGGGGGGGGTCGTCCGCCGTGGGCGCGGAGGCAGCCATCCCCCGCCGCCGCCCTGCGCGCGTTTCTTGCTCCAATAAGCAATAATTAGGTCCTAAGCTAATGATGTGTCAGCTGATCCGCTCGCTCCGTCTGCGGGGAGGGGGCTGCGCCCGGAGACATCGCCATGGAAACGCTCCCCTGGGCTCCCCCCCCACACCTCCCGCCTCGGTCCGCGCCCGCGGAGGCGGGGGCGCGGCGCGCGCCATCCCGACATGGGACAGCGCTGCCCGTCACCGCGCCGCGCCGCCGTCGCCACAGAAACTTTTGTCCCGGCGGCCAATCAGGGCGCAGGAGGGGGGGGGGGAACGGCGGAGGGGCGCTGGGCCCGGCCCGGTGCGCCGCCGCCAGCCCGCCGGGGAGCGCAGCGCGGGGAGCAGCGGAGCGGGGCGGAGCGGAGCGGCGAGTCAGCCTCCGGCGGCGCGCTACCCAGGGCCGGGCCCCCCGGGTGGGGACGCGTGCCCCAGCCGCGGAGGTGGCCGGCTGCGGGCGGGGGAGCGGAGCCGGGCCGCTGGATGGCGGAGGCGCGGGCGGGCGCGGCCGCGGAGAGGCGACGTGAGGAGGCGCCGCCGAGGCGCATTTACCCCCGCGGAGGGGGTGTCCTGCCTGGCGCGGCGGGGGAGAGCGTCGAAATCTCCGGCGTGAACTGAAACTGTGGCGGAGGGAGGGGGGGAAATCAAGACTGCTTTTTTTCCTTCTTCTCCTTATTCCCCCGCCCCCCCGCGTTGAAAAACGGGGTGTCGCTCAGCATCCGCACGCAAACTTACTTGAACGCCTTGTAGCCAGTTTAGCCCAGGGACCAGAGGATACCCCGCACCCGAGGAGTCCTACATGTGTGAGCACCATCATTACACTGGCAGAGCAACCGAGAGCCGCCTCCTTTCCTTACCAACATCCTCCTGGGACTGATCTCTCTCCTCTGGGCCAATATCCGAGCCTATCTCGGATATATCTGGGTTGTTTTTTGCTGGGATTTTTTTTTTTCTTTTCCTCCATCTGCTGGGATTGCTAAGTAAATAAATAGAGGAAAATTCCTAAAAGGGCACCTGGAAATTCAGTGGGACTGAATGCGAGGAAGTGAAATGCTCATTATAATTTTTTTTTTTCCTCTTTATATTAAAAAACGTGTACTTAAAACGCGGATCGGATGTATTAGGCTTAGAAAATAGCAGGTAAGAACTTTCTTTCTTTCCGGTACCTTCATGCCCGGAGCGGGGATATCTAAAGCAAAGCCGCCCAGCCCTGGAATAAAGGGGGAGCAAAGAGACCAGTTTGCCCTTCAGTGCTTCCTCCATCCTGCGCGGCGAGAGGCTGCCGTGGGGAGCGGCACAGCCCGCCCGGACAGAGCCAGCCAGCCCTTCCAGAAGGCAGCCGGGGCGGAGGAGGGTGGGCTTTTTTCCTCTTCTTTTTTTTTTTTTTTACCTCCTCCACCTGCACTACCCAGGGTGAATCCGGGTGCAGCTGATGTATGGAAAAGAAGAAGGATCCGAGTCAATATTTTCTTTTCTCTTCGCTAAGCCGAGGGATAGGATTTTAATTATTTATCCATCCGAACCCTCTCCGGGTAAGACGCTGCTGGAGCCCGTGGGATAGTCCTGCCTTGCACAATTATTAAAGAGACTGATCACGTACAGTGGAAGGATCAGAGGAGCCTCCACCAGACCCGTTTCGCCTCCTGTGGAAAAAATTAATAATAATAATGAAGGAGAACATTGCCACACTATTGAATTGATTGCTGCCCCCCCCCCCCCCCCCCCGCCCCTCACCCATCCCCCTCCCGGCCCCCCCACCCGCCCGAACCACCACCACCACCACCACCACAACAAAAAAAGCCCGCTGGGATCTGCCTGCGCCGGGACCTCCTTCGCTCCGGCTCGGAGGTGGATGCATTTTTCATGAGCGGCGGGTGAACAGGTGCAAAGTGCGGCGGGGCGGCCCGGCCCGGCCCCCGCACCCCCCGGTCCCGCACCCCCCGGCCCGCTCCGGGGCGGCGTGTGCGTGTGTCCGCGCGTGTGTGTCCGCGCCCCGCCGTGTGCATGTGTGCGTGCGTGTGCTAGGAGATTATGGAGAGCACCGACCGGGACATGTACCGCCAGTTTCAGGACTGGTGTCTCAGGACTTACGGGGACTCGGGAAAAACCAAGACGGTGACCCGTAAAAAATACGACCGGATCGTCCAGCTCCTGAACGGCTCCGAGTCGAGCTCCACGGATAACGCCAAATTCAAATTCTGGGTCAAATCGAAAGGCTTCCAGCTCGGCAACTCGGACGAGGTCAGTGGTGGTGCTGGAGGAGGGAAGCAAGTGCTGTACGTGCCAGTCAAAACCACGGTTAGTAGAGAATTGTCTTCCTTGTTCTATGTCGGCCGCTGCAGCCCGCTCCGGGAGCGAGAGGCACAGGGGGAGCCGCAGCCACAGTTGGCTCCTTCCTCCCTCTTCCCCCAAGTCATCATCACCATGTTGCGTTTGCCTGTCACATTATACACCGCCGAGGTCTTTGTGGGTCCTTTCATTTAAAGCGATCGTGCGCACAAACACACCCTGCCGGGTCGGTGTCGTTCTCCTCCTCCGTCGGCGTTGTACCCCCATCCCCATCCCCGGGCCGCCGCGGCGGGTTTGGGCTGGGCTATTGTCCCGCCGCCGCCGCCGCCGCCGCCGTCGCTCCGGCCATTGTGCCCGGGCCCCGCCGCTCCGGGCAGCGGCCCCCCGCCGCCGGCGGGGCTGATCGATAGCGCACGGGGGTAGCCCGCCTGGCACAAAGCCAAGCGTGGCGCCGGTCGGTGCTTTGGGGGGGGGTTGTGGGGGGGGGGGTGTTCCCCGGGATAGCGGTTGCTGCTTTTTTTTTTTTTCCCTCTTTTATTGTTTATTATAATTTTATTGTTAGCCCGCAGCCCCCGAGCGGCACGAATGTGCCTGGGCTGGCTGCGATAGTAACGGCGGCGGGGAGAGGATGCTCAACAAAGGGAGGGGGGGGAGAGGGTTCCGCACGGCCGAAGGAAGGGTGTATTTCGGTTCCTCTCTCGGGGCTTTGCAGGAGTCTCGCGGCCGTAAGGCTTGGAAGGGAGCGGGCTGCGCTCGGGCGGCGCGGCGTGCCCGGGCAGGCGCGGCGGAGCGCGGCGCCGGGGCTGGCGGCGGGAGAGCGGTTCCGCTCGGTGGCGGCAGGTTTTCCTCTTCGAGAAGATGGGGACTGGTGGCTGCAAGTAGGTTTTGCCTATTGAACTCTCCTAATGTATCATTATTCTTACTCCTGATGCTCCGGGTCAGGCAAGCTAAGCTGCTTTTGTCTGTGCGTGGGGCGGGCGGGGAGGGGGGGCTGGGAAAGGAAACCCAGCAGTTAAAAATATTCCTGCCTGGGCATTTGGCTTGGATGAGCAATATTCTCTTCTTCTTTTTTTTCTTTCTTTTTTTTTTTTTTTTTTTGAGTGGCAGCCTGTTCTGACCTAGCGGGAAGGTTGCTGGTTGGCGCAGCGAAGGGGGCCGCTTGGCAAGTGTGCTGGGCTGGGTTGTGACGTAGGGGAAATCTGCCTCTATGAAGTCATAAACCTGGGCATTCCCAGGGGCCGGCTCCTATTTGCCCCCTTGTCATCAGCGCCGTCGTGGCTGCCAGGAGGCAGAGGTGGGAAATTAATATTCAGGAGTTTATAGATAGGAAGGCTGAAAGTGAAAGAGCAGCCCTGGACGGGGTTTGTTCCCCCGCTCTGGGTTTACTCACCAGTGTTCTAGGTCTGCCTATAGATCCAGGTTATGTGATGGATGTCCGTTCTGCCCTTAGATGACTGATGGCTAATCCCTGACCCCAGAGGGTACGGTACAGACAATTTATAACAAAAACGTTGCCTAAAGCAGAGGTCTGCAATTAGGTTGGTATTTTTTAATCTCTCTTCTGCTTACCAAAATAATTTTTGAGAGCCAGTAGGCAAGATTGTTTATTCCTAAGATGGTCCCGTTCACTGCAAGTTCAAAACTGCAAGGAAATGCTGCAGTTTTTAAAATTACATTGACTACACTACTAAATAAAAAGGCTAACCATAATTTTACGTGATGGAATTAAAAAATTGAGTGCTTTTCTGGGCCTCTGAAACACAAGAGTAGATGATAATCACCTTGTCTATTTTCTCTCACCTTTGCTAGGCCATGAAAGCCTGGAGTTCAATCTTGCATCCCCTCTTTTATTTTAAGATCAAATAATCAAAAATTTTTTCCTTCTTTTTTTTTTCCCCCCTTTATAGATTTCAGTCAGAGGATGAGCACCTTGCTGGTCTTACCTTTGTTCATTTGGGGGAATCATACCCTCAATTGTGAACGTCTCTGTATGTCTCTCTATATATATTTATATTCATACAGAAGTAACTAACTTTAGGTAGCTTAAGCAATCCTTATTTTATTAGGATGCCTGCTGACAAAATCAAGAAAGGAAAGTCGCCATGGCCTGTAAGCAATTCCCCAGTATCTGTAGGCTACTTGAAAAATGACATGTAAACCCTTACAGGAAAGGTCTTGGATGGAGGTAAAATTTCCTCCACAACACCAACTTCAGTCTGTTGTTCAACATACATGAGAAAAGGTGAGACTCAGTACTTTCATTCAACATTCAGCTTAGAGAAACAAATGCCGCCCCTCTCCTAAACCCATGAATCTGGTGCCACTATCCCATCCCAAATGGCAGGGGAGTATTTGAGTAGACCCGCAGGGTGGCAATGGCTTGTATGAGCTATGGCCAGGGCAGGGGCAGTGCTTGGAAGGCTTGGAAACAACCCGTTTGACAGAACGGGGGTGCAGCCCCTGGCCCGGAGAAAGCCAGTGGCAAAGCTTCTAGTCACTTTGAGGCCTAGGATTTCACCCACCCAGGAATGATAAGTTACAGGAAGAAATATTGGATTTTCATCAGACAGTAATTGTTGGTAAGCCTTAAAAGCCCATTCTCTCATTTATTTAACTCTTACTAATTTTCTAAGAGTTTATTAATTTATGACCATTTAGAAACATCCCCACTGGTTTTTTTTTTTCCTGTTTCATTGTTATCCCATACATTTGAGGTTGTCTGTTCTGCAGAGAGAGCCATGAACAGTAACATCCCCAACCTGTGAATCTCTCCCTCTTCTTGTCCATCACTTGATCTCACCACAGGTAAAAGCAATTTCAGTGTAAAATTAATCACTGCTGGCAGCGTGAGCGCTCCCTCTGCAGTAACAGGATGGGTAAAATGACAAGTTGGACTCTACAGTCACAAGCTGGTCAAAAATAAGCAAATATTCAAATACTTTGCTAGGAATTATTCTCTCCTTGAAGCTTTAAGATTTGCTGCTCAGCTTTGCTGTCAGCCAGAGAGATTTGCTCCTGATGGTGCTGTAATCCACTGCTGCTGGTAATTAGACATCATTACTGCTGCGTTAAAGGGAAAGAGAGAAGGAGAGAGGACAGGCTGGGGCTAATTAACTACTTGATTCTAATGAAAGAAAGAGAGCCTGATAGCAACTGGGAGGTTGCACCGGAACAGGCTAGATGTACAACACAGACTTAATTGAAGCAGGGGTGTCTTGCAGTCTCACAGTAGCTGAGGCTTGGTCTGCTTTCATATGCTGTGGGCAGTAGCACACGAGGTATTATTCTGTTTCTCCCTTGCCTGGTTGGTAGGTAGCTCAAAATCACAGGCCTCTGTCTTCAATACCAAGTTTAAGCATGCCAGCAAGGAGAATGCATAGATGACTATGTGCCGGCTTGATCTATTTTATGGGTATGGTCTCCTCAAAAGCATCAGAAACGAATCAATTTCGGAACGTTCCCATCCCTCTGTGGCCTAGGAGATGCACTTTTGGTCACCAGGCAACAACATCCCCTGCAAAACAGCCATTTTAGGTCCAGAGCGGGACAGCACACAGTAAGGTATTCCTGTGTGTGACCCAGCGAGTATCTCACTTCTGCAGCTTTTCAGATCGTTATTGTCATAGGTTTTCTTTCATTAAGCCCAAGCTGCACTTTATGAAAACAGTGAAACTATGCCTAGCTGCATAAACGTGTTAGGCCAACAAATATGCCAAATGGCTGACAGTATTGACTTCTAATGGTTGGTACTCATGATCCCTAGGGATGTGTGGAACTAATAATTCTAGTCTAATATCTTTTCCAATCATTTACATGATTTTTATAGTGGATTTTTTGGTGTGTATTTCCTGCAGTTCTTTAACAAACTATTTTTCGATTGGCAACTTGAAAACAAATTTCTTTTCACTACTTGTCTTTCACTTGCTTGAGGTTGTCCATAGACACAAATATGGCTCCTAAAACCAGCCTTGATTTAAAAATAAGTTATAAAATAATGGCACAAGCTGTATTGGTAGATTCTAAGCAGAAATTTCCTTTAAAAAAGAAGGGCCAAAATGACTGAGGAACACATCTCAAGTATAGATTTTACATGATATTAGCAAACTAATAGAATATAACCTCAAAGGCCAAGTTTGGACTGGTTTTATGCCATTATTAATTTGGAATGACTCTACTGACGTTAATGAAATCACAGGCTTAATGTATGAATTTCCCTGTGTCGCCTTTCATATTTTCCAGCTATAAGCATAGAATGAACTTTCATTCAGAAAGCAAATTTTGTTCAGTTTAATTGAATCTTTAGACCCTCCAGGAGGATCTGGTAGCTCTTGGATTGCTGCTAGCAGGCCAGTGAGGCACTCTGCAGGTGCAGGGCCATGCTACTGAATCTGATTACAGGATTTAAAGCTTAAAATTCTAGGCCAGTCAGTTCTATGGCACAGGGTGTATCCCAGCCCACCTCTTGTTCTGTTTGCAATGAAGATGTTTGTAGGTGGACGTATGAGTTTATGGTTCGTTTGATTTTATATAAATTACTTTGTTGATGAACAATGGAAGAAAAAGATCACAGTGCAAGTAGCTTATGTGTCAAAATATGGTGCTTTAAATTATCTTATGTTTTAAATTGTTCATTATTTTAGGGCATTTTATAGCACTCTGAAAACACACTGCTTTGCTTCATTGCATTTCTCCCCATTTTTGTAGCCATCAATTAAAAAAAAAGAATAAAAGCGTTTGTCAAATATATATTGGTAGCTCTGTAGCCTACTGAACTGCCAACACATAACGGCAGTAAGTACCACAGAAAGGTGATGCTGAGGGTGAGCTATAATTTATCCCAAGGTACAATTCTGCGGCAGTTTACAGTCCCGTTAAATGCACCTTCTAGGCTCAGAAGTGGTAATCGAGCCCTGCCGTATCCGTCCCGTTTTAACTGCCTGCCACATATTCCATAACCCCTGTTCAGCTCTGCTGGGCTTCAACTCCTCCGGTTGCCCGCAGCCTCTGCCGTTCGCAGACCTCCCGATGGACTCTCTGAGAAGGGATGCTGGTGAATCAGGCAGACAGTGCTGGAAAATGGTCAGAGCAGATGGAACAAAAACGGTGTTGTTGGCAACTCTTAATGCAGGCATTCAATGAAGTGTTCCTGAATAAAGAGAATAACTCCGTCCTGAAATTTAAAAATGTTAAAGCGGCCATATGTAAGATGCCATCGCCACATGCGTGTGTGAGAGAGAGGCAAAGGGAGAGGAGGGTCTGAGATTTCCTGGTGACGGTGTTGAGCTAGAATTTTCCAAAGATAGGTGAGCCAAAGAGAGCAAATTTTTTAAAAGGGTGCACTTAAAAGTGGCCCTCTGTAAAAGCTAATGTTATCGTTACTTTAGAAAAATTAAATAGGTGTAGCAATACCGTACAGAAACTACTACTGCTGTATCCATCCCATATATACCCGCATATAGTGAGAGACAGGATGACAGATTCAGTGCTATCGCCTGCTAAAGGCCAGGCTTGTAGCTTGAAAGCCCGAAGCTTTCCCGTGATCCAAAATAGAAACTCACAGTGTAATTTTCATGCTGTGAAGCTTCGCCGCAAAGACGGAGGTGAGAGCGAACTTGGTTCTTCAGGGTCTTACCCGCTGCCTCTTGTCAGTGAAGCTGCCCTGGATTCAGTCATGATGCGGCGCGGTAGGGACATACAGCTCAAATGTAGCGCGTTGAAGTCAAAACCACCAAATAGCTCAGGCACTTCAGCCCTGATTTTCGTCAGAGGTACCGAGTGTTGTTTCTGTGGCTACATAGCTATGTGATCAGTGAGAAGTAAGCAGGCGTTTGCTGGCAGGTTACTGCTAGAATAGGCTGATAATGCTTCAGTACAGCATAATGGAACTTTTCCTGATCTTTTTATGGGGATAGCTTCTTTCCCTGACTTTTGAGGTGATCGCCATTGCTCTTGTTCAACACTCTAGGCAGCAAGGAGAGACAATCCACAGAGAGTACACACAGAAAGACTCCATGCAGAGAGGGCTTACCGTGAACACAGGCCTCGGGGAAGAGGGCTGGTGCTCGTGATGGACGAAGGGGGGAGTTAATGATTCAAATTTTGTTTTACGCTACAGAAATAAATTAAATGTGGCTGACATTGAATGGCGAGTTTTGGTCTGCTGTTGAAAGGAGGCAACCAGCAGCTGTTGGGTTTGGTCTGAAGGAAGCTATTTGGGTCCTGGTCTTTCCCCATATGCAGGATACACCTGCCGAGAGTTTGCTGGTGAAAGAGGAACAAAACAGGCTGGGCAGATGTTGAAGAGAGATATAAATGAGGTAGATGTGGAGAAAGATTATGAGACACCGTGGCAGGAAACACTCTCCAGGAGGATCCTACCAGATTCTGCAGCCTCTCGTGCACCACAGAGCATCACAGGAGTCTTTTGTTCCTCACTGAGTTGATCAACACAGCCTCCAAAATGAGTAGAGCTTTCCAGGACGTGAAAGGTGTTTCCATCTTGTATATGTAATTTTAAAACTGCCAGAAGCCTCTCTGACTTTAGAAAACTCTGGAGATATTAGCTGGCACATGAGAGTTGTTTGCATTGTCCTACAGCAGCAGTGAAAGTGATCCTGTAGCTTTCTTAAATTACCTTTTTGTTCTCTTTAAATAGATGAGCCTCAAAACCTTGTATTTCCACTAGCAAGGTATTTTTAAATGGTTTATAAACATAAAATATCCAGGTAGGCATTGCTGAGCACAAATACAGGCTGGGCAGAGAATGGATCGAGAGCAGCCCTGAGGAGAAGGACGTGGGGGTACTGGTGGGTGAGAAGCTGGACATGAGCCGGCAGTGTGCGCTGGCAGGCCAGAAAGCCAACCGTGTCCTGGGCTGTATCCAGAGAAGCGTGGCCAGCAGGTCGAGGGAGGGGATTCTCCCCCTCTGCTCTGCTCTCGTGAGACCCCACTGCAGTACTGTGTCCAGCTGTGGGGACCCCAACATCAGAAGGATATCGACTGGTTGGAGCGTGTGCAGAGGAGGCCACAAAGATGCTCAGAGGGCTGGAGCCCCTCTGCTATGGGGACAGGCTGAGAGAGTTGGGCTTGTTCAGCCTGGAGAAGAGAAGGCTCTGGGGAGACCTTATAGCACCTTCCAGTACCTGAAGGGGCTACAAGGAAGCTGGGGGACTTTTTACAAGGGCCTGTAGTGACAGGACGAGGGGTAATGGGTTTAAATTGAAAGAGGGTAGATTTAGATTGGATATCAGGAAGAATTTCTTCCTGGAGAGGGTGGTGAGGCACTGGAGCAGGTTGCCCAGAGAAGCTGTGGATGCCCCATCCCTGGCAGTGTTCAAGGCCAGGCTGGATGAGGCTCTGAGCAACCTGGTCTAGTGGAGGGTTTCCCTGCCCATGGCAGGGGGTTTGGAACTGGATGATCTTTATGGTCCCTTCCAACCCAAACCATCCTGTGATTCTATGATATCCAGGAAAGACTTGCTAGAAGTTATGGCACTGAGCAGTCTTCAGGATGCAAATGGATTTTCTTAGCGATGATAACTTTATCACAGATAGTTGTACAGGCTTCAAACTGCTTATCCTCTGCAAGCTGCAAAACCTGACAGTTACAGATGTTCATCTGCAGGGATTAAAGCTAGTTGTTGAAATTGAATTGTAGGGTTTCAATCATTTAGCTGTGTGTGTGGATACTCCTCAACTTAAGGGGCTATCTATAGTGAATGTTTTACTTAATAAATCTGATCTATGTTAGAGTTAACCTCAAGTTAAGACTTTTTCCAGAAATAAATATTCTGTATAGACCTGAGACGACAATTTTTATTAAATGACCTACTTGAGCCTAGGATGAAACTCATTCAACCTTTTTCACTTGAGAGCCTATAATTAAGCTCCTCAGGGAAATGAGAGGTTATATATGTATTATATTGCCAGTAAGATCCGTATGTCTGGAAATTTTGTAAATTTTGTTACCCCAAAGTTTTTAATACAACAAGAGATGGATGTGATAACATTTTGCCTATATGTATGAAAATTTAGGGGGTGAGATCACTTGTACTTAAATGATTTATGAACTCTAACTGAAAGTACAGTTTTAAAATGAGTATGTCTTGTGGTTGCTCTGTTTGTTGCCTCTGGATTCATACATACCACTGCCAATACTGCCAGGTGGATTCTGCACAAAACTTCTGTTCAAGGCAGATCCAGAGCTAAAGTGCCTGTCACTAAATCGTGACCTATCTGTAGGGTAAGCAGCATTGCATTGGCATGTGGGACATCCAACTTTTGAATGGACTAGTGCTCACTACCCTGAGCTGACAGAAGATAGTAACAAGCAAGTAATTATACAATTATTTAGATACATCAACAAAAGAACAGCTGAGGTATGGCCAGAGGTTTCAGCAGTCAGGAAAGACAAGGAGTATAAAAAGGTTTCACAGAACTTAATTTTTCAGCATTTATCTTCTCTGTTGTGGGCAATGAGGAAATACCTGTCCCTGGTTTATGTTTTTTGGAGGATGAAATTTAAGAATGAATGGTCAGAAATAGAGGAATAGAAAAAGTAAGAGGATCGCATATCAAGATACTATATTGCAGTGCATCACTGGGAATAATACAAATTCAAGAACACTAGAAAACTTAAGAATGGAGTAACTAAAATACTATATAAAATATAGAATTTTCCACTATATGCGGCAGTGATACTGGAGGATTGCCAAAAATGCATTAGAAAGAGGAAAAAATGTGGTAAAGGTAGTTCATAGAAATGACAGACCCGTGAACTTTATTTCAAAACCAGACCAAAAAAATCAATAAGAAAATAATTACAAATAGAGTCATTAAGTGCCAATATGAACTATGCCTGGTTGGTGCAACTAGTTGAAATTTTGTAAGGGTTAATTATGTTCCTCTCACCTGTCATGTTCAGAAGTTTTAAAAATAATTTTCAGGTGAAACTGTGGTTCTGACTTCTTAAATTAAACCAATCTGATACTGACTTTACTGAAGCAGGGCTGAAACTTCGGCTGTGATGGCTGGTGGAGAGTTAGGAAACCATAGGAAGTGTTTGAGAGGGATACAGATGCAGTCCAATGGGCGTATATACACACAGATAAGTATGTATACATATATACACATGAAACTCAGACAAGTGAACGGGTTTCAGCACTGGATGGAAATGCAAATTAATTATGTTAAACAAGTCAAGGAAGAATTGGGAGGGAAAGTAGAAATATTATAACAAAGGAAAAAAAGGAGAAATCATAGCAGGCAGAATTCCCTACAGATCATTGCCAGATAATTTAAATTTTATGCCATTGTGACATTAGCTTTTTGAAAGGAAAGGAGGAATTCAAGCTTTTCAATCACATTTAAAATGTATAAAGCAAGTATAGTATCTCAAGGGAAATATTTAGGAATAATTTCAAACAAATCAATAAGTGTATCTTCAGTGAGTATAGCAGGACTAACAAAAGTCAGTGTTAGGAAAAGTATAGACAATAATATTGAAAACTTATTCTTTTCATTAATTAAATGGTATGTCTTTGTCTTTAATAATATGCTTAATGTATTTACCACATATCTAAAAGGTCATGACAGATGAAAGGTCGAGGGTAGGTAACTGAGCTAATTAAAGATAAAGGGTTCACATAAGAGAAGTAGATTTTAGTGGTTATATCACCCAGAAAGATGAACGTTAAGAGAAAACGCCCAGTAGAAACCAGACACGTAAAGAGGTAGAAAGAAGCTGAGAGAAATGGTGTGGTGTAAATAGTGATGAAGAGCAGAGGGTAAAAATTCAGCAGCCACCCTTTTTAATCCTATTCCATCTTCTAAGACTCTTTTGACAACCATCTCGAAAGGTAAATTCAAAGCTAGGCTGTTGTTTTATAACTCGTAGTGTTGGGAATGGGAAGTCTGCATTGCAGCCCCTAGAGAAACTCATTGATTGATTCAGCCAAAACTTCTTCCAAGGATTTTACAAGAGAATGATAGCTCTGTGGCTCTCCTAAGGATGTAGTATGCTCTTTACGTCAGTTCGGCTTTGCTGGCTGGAGCAGAAGTGAGGACAAGGTCATGTTCCTGCCCTTCCTTCCTGCTCTGTGCCCCTGGGAGTGCGGGCATTGGTGATGGCACTTACGTGCCTTGCTGTTACCTGGTCTCTTGCAGCACCTTTCCAGGTGTTTTCCTGTAGAGCATCAATCAGGGTTAGTCACGTTCCAGCTCTTACAGTCAACTTTTGGAGTGTGGTGAAATCCCAGCATCTTCCCTTCTGAAATTTTAGCAGTACTGGTGGTCTCAGCCTTCACGCTTTTGTTTCATGCACAGATTATTAAGTTTTAGGTTGTTCTTAGGTTGCCTGAAGCTAGCAGAGGAAAATAATTTGGTCATTACTGTACAACGCACCTGGACGCACCGTATTTTGTTCAGAGGTTTATTTGTTTATTTACAAATTACTGAGCTCTCAAACATGTTGTGCAGACTCCCTTGGAGACTGGGACTAGATGGTTTGTTGGTCTCTGTAGCTTGTTGGTGTAGTATTACTAGTGTGGAGGAAGGAAGACGACCATCAGGTTTCTGAGCTCCAGCTCTATCCTACATGGACCAGTGCATGAGATTACAGTGATTTACACAGAAAGTTTGTGATGAACCTCCTCTGTTTTCCCATTTACTCCACTTGTGGAGAGAAGTAACGTGATGTTTTCACCTTCATATTTTTGCCTACTTGTGCTAGGATTTTTTTTTTTTCTCCCAATGTTTGTTGCAACTATTACCAAACTCTTACTATGGTGGAAAGAAAAGGAAAAAAGAGCAGAATTATTAAAGAATTAACTGCAAATATTAGAAGAAATTTTCAAATTATGACAATTTCTGGAAGACTTTGCTTTTGACCAGTCTGACCAGCAAGTGTGGCATATATCTAATAAGATTACTCGTCCCGTTGCATTTCTCAAGCAGTGGAAAACAATGAAGAATGTAACTCATTCTTTTCTCCCTTAATCTGGACACAGTCATAATTTTTTTTTTCATGGCATCTTTTGATAACCTTTATCTTTTTACATTCTGAGAGTTCAGCAAAGCCCCACGGCCATGGTTGCCATAATACTAAAGTATCTAATTCGTAGCAAGCAAACAGCTCACGTTTCTTTTTAATAAGTGCTGTATTCCAATTCCAAGCATCCGTCTAAAACCTGTAGTTCAGGAAGACCACATCTGTTGGCTCCTTTTTGGCTCAATTTGGGCTTAGCCAACAAGGAGATGGAATAGTAAGTTCTGTATAGATGCAGCAGCATAAACCAGAACTTCTCCAAAAGATGTATATTTTGGACTCCCTGGAATTTAACCCTGCCTTTTTAGAAAACCTACACAAATCCTCAGCTTTGTTTTACCAGTGCGCAAGGCTCGGTTATCATTGTTTTGGTGTAACTGAGAGCTGAGTTGGGCATATGGTGAGCTTCCAAGGAGTTAAATTTGCACCAAAGCAAATAATGAAGCAATGTAAATAAAGCTAGATCTGGAGCTGAATAAAGCTTCTTTCCTCCTTTTTAATTGCCCTTCTCCATAGCAAATTCTAATGTTCTCTTCACACTAGCCCAATTTTGGCAAGATACATTGGACTTTGAGGAAACTGAAAAGATTGTTTTACCTGTATTCCTGCTTGAATCCCTGCATTTGCAACCTGAACCAAAAGGACTGTTTTCAAAAACTGAGCAGGAAAAAACATTCTTAAATAGGTAAAAGCGGGTCAAACTTTATTAATAGTAATAAGTAGAACAATTTAATTAATAGAATTCTAATAAACTATGTCTTTTCTGCTACTTACTGTTGAACTTTAATGAATTTATAGGTAATTACCAGATTTTTTTAAAATTAATTCTTAAGAAATGTAAAGTCAGGGAAATTTTCACTTATGAAGACTTCCAAATGTAACAAATTTGGATTATCATTTTGCCATACTTTGAAAGTGAGCAAATAACGTAAAACATAGATGGTTCTGTGAAAGTGTTTTAAAAAGAATTGTTAATTTGCGTAATAGATCCAAAGGTTCAACTAACAAGCTGAAAAACAGTAGCTGTAGGAAGTTGGAAGGAGCCAATCTGGTGAAATCTGTGAGGCTTTGAAGGGCCAGTTCTGTCATCCGAAATTGCGCTGGATGAAATCCCCTCGTGGGAAAGGACCAGCAGAAGGCCTGAGAATCTTTTTTTTTTTTTGGCACAGAGGTTCTGCCCCTGTTTGGAAGACGTAATGCAGTCCCTGGGAGATGCTTAGGCTTTGTAATGGCTAGTGCGCAGGCGAGGAGTCCACCCACAGCGCCTCCACCACGTGCACCCAGTACCCAGGTGGGTTGCTGTTGCTTGACAGGGTGGCAATGACCGAGTTCTGAACAGGATATGTTCAGTTGAAGTTCTTCTGTAATTTACTTGTAACTGCTCTCCACTTTTGCTGCGGTATGTTCCAGTGTGCTAGTCCAGTGCTTAGTTGTACAGACATGTTTATAAAATGTGTAAGCATATCTAGAAAGGTTTAATTACAGCCAGGCCAAATTGAGCTGAACAGTAATAATAGCAGCACCCTGCTCCCACCTCTTTGGTTATCGTCTTCTGCCAGGTCAGACTTGGGCTGATCACCATGCACTGTACGGACAGCTATCATCTGTTGTAGAAAACCTCATATTCTGATTGTTTAGGTAGGGAAAAAACAAACTAGGGAACAAGCTCCAAGTTTGTCCTTTAAGACAGTCCTTAACTCCTTTAAGACTAGTCCCAAGACTAGTCCTTTCAATTCTCCGTATATTTAAGTCGATTAAAAGTGCATTCTTTCCCCTTCCCAGCTAAACATGCACATACAATTACCCTCAATTGCACTGTTGAGGTGGTTTGTTTGCTGGTTTTTAAGTAATCTCCCTTTTCTACGGATTTTGTGTTAGGACATACGCTACGGGGAGAATTCAGATCTCTTTCTGTTTTCCCTGCCTCTTTGAACCAGATTTGCTTTAGAGAAACCCTGCTTCTAATAAGAGTGAAAGTGAGATGAGAGAACAAGTGGAGTAAAGTGTTAAAGCCAATCAAGTATAAACAAACTTGGACTTAATAGCTTCCTAGGAGCTCATCCTAAAACAAGAAAGGCAGCTTTGGGAGAGGTGGAGGCTGGGGAAAGTAAAATAAGACCAAAAAAACACATACTATACATTTCATGATTATAATAATATAACTTGATGAAGTAAACCAGGTAAAAGAAGGCTGATGCTTCCTGTTAATTTGGTAAGACAACTACTATTGGTCTTCAAAACCAGCATTTTTGCAGCTAAGCATACCTGTTGGCCACCTGGAAACACAGAACAACCGTAAGATATTAACTACATAAAACTTAAAACTGGAAAACGTGAGGAAAATGAAACACGATGGTTTGGTTTAATTACACTTTGCTGGACTTAATCACAGCAAAATTTTGAACAAATTCTGTGTATATTCCCTGGCATTTATTTCAAATCGCAATTTATTCATCAACATTTGAGTATCACAGCGTGATGTAGCAGAAAGTAGCTAAGCAGGATCTTGGTAGATACTAAAAAGGTTGTCTTTAGACCAATATGTGAGTAATTAATATGGGTGCTAGATACATCTCGCAATTTGAATGTGTTCACCATTGTGTCGCAGCCCCAATATCTGTTTGCTGTCCGCGGCGCTACGCGTTTTCCACAATCCTTGTCATTTGTCTTTGCTGCTGCAGATTATTATTTACTAATAGGCACAGAACAGTTTTTTTCCTTATGTTGCCTTTATTTCCAGACCTCGAGGCCTGCTTTCTCATTTTGAATTTCAATCCAGCGGCAGGTGCCAAGATTCAAATGTGTATGATCTGTGGGCAGTAGGATCAGCCCGTTTGTGTAACGTCAGTTGAACTGAACCACTCACTGTGCCGGCTGCCTTTTAATATTTTTAATCTTTCTTTGGAAGGCACGCTATTTTGGTGAGCAACCGAATGCAGTCTAAGCTGCGCACGAGAGGAGATCTACAAATGGGTTTCTAAATCTAGGCTTCTGTAAAATTAAAACAAACCAAAACAAAAACGTGTAACTGGAGAATCTATTAGGTCCAATCCACCCACCACCATCTGGAGCTATAAGTTATCTTATTTATCTAAACAAAACTTTGGACATGACGTGAGCAGAAACGAGGTGAATAAGTTGAGCTGAAATAATCTGTACGTTAATCTTTTTAAATGTCCAAGGCGAAGAAGGACGATGTTAAGAACTGCTGAATGACATTACCATAATAATGTGCAATGGACCATTTTAAAGGCAAAAGATACCTGTTCCCATTGAAGTCAATAGCAAAATCCCACTGACTACAATAGTAGCGAGATTGGTCTGCTAAGTAGCAAACCATACTTTAAAAAAAATCAATACTTCAATTTTACAAGGTAATATGGATAGCGGTGTAGTTGCTTATTATCAGACCCCCTAGCCTGTGGATTTTAGCTCTCTAATAATACCGAGGTTCAGCACCTATGAATCACTGAGAGGAAAGACATAAGCCATTTCCAAATATTTCCCCTGCCCCTAGCCGAGAAAGCTCTCCGGAGGCAGGATGCGCGGCACGGAGCGGGCCTCCATCAGGGCTGCGCAGCAAGGAGCACTCGGAAATGACTGACTCCCTGGCTCGGGGAAAAAAATTAATAAAATAGCATTAATCGCTGTGGATCTCGCTGTAGCGTTTGATGCCCAGAACTGATGCCCAACTCCTAACGCGTGCCAGCAGTAAATGCCCCAAAACGGGTCAGGTTTTCATCTCGGATGGCGCCACGAAAGATGCTGGCGGTGTTTTTATTCTGTTTTACGTTTCAAGCACGGCGGTGGTGTGGTTCACACCAGAGCTATATCCCCTACGTCCACCTTTACACAAAGGATACGCACGGATCTGGAGACGGGCTCTGGGGAAGGGGCTGACTGTGTCCTCGCCGGCAGGACACGCGCAGCCAGGTCGCTGTGTGTTTATTCCCCGGAATTCACACCATCCCTTGCACTGGGGGGCTCTCGGGGTCCCAGCGCTCCGGGGCACGCCGCACCCCACGGCCTGCGTACGGTGGGAGCCGGGGCGGTGAGAGGCCGCGTGTGCCCCCCCACCCGGGGCTGCGGGGCGGGCGGGAGGCGCGGTGACCGTGACTCCATCGGACATAATGAGCGCAGCGGCTCCGCAGACATCTCCCTCCCCCCTCCCCCTGCAGCCATATGGTGCCGTAAACAACCGCCGCGGCGTGCGGGCTTGGGGTTCCGTTGTTGTTGTTGTTGTTGTTTCACCCCCTCTTTTCCCCGGGGGTGTCTCCGGGGGCTGCCGGCCGGTGCTCCGGCGCACCTTGGCGGGGGAGGTGGGGGGGTGGTGTAGCGGCGCCGGCTGCGGAGGGGCCATCTGCCGGGACCGCCCCGCGGGAGGCAGCCCGGGCCGCGACGCCAGCTGGGTGCGGGGGCTGCCCCGAGGGGCGAGGAGGGGGCCCGGGGCGAGGGCCGCGACGCCGCTTCCCACCCCCCTCCGCCAGCCCGGTGCCGGCTCCGCCGCCGCTGAGGCTCCATTAATTGATTCAGGGCCTGGGCTGGCATTGAGGGCACGGGGGAGGGGGAACGGGGGGAGCGGGGAGAGGGTGCGGCTGCGCCTCCATCGCCTCCCCCCGCCTGTTCCCATGGTAACAGTGAAATACCTCCGGGACACACACACGAGCTTCACTCCCACTCGCGGAGGGAGCAGGGAGGGGGGGGCCCGGCCGGGTACGGCCACCGCGCCCTCGGCACCGCCCCCCCCCCCCCCCGCCGCGCCGCGCGGTTCCCATGGCGACGGGCTGCGGCAGCACCTGTGCGGCCGCCGGCGCTGAGGCGGCTCCCGCCCGGCCAGCGCCCTCTGGCCCGCCGCCTCCTCCCACCCCCGGCTCTCCGCCGCAGCCCGGCCTGGCTCCCCAGTGGGCCGGCTGCGGGCCTGTGCCAGCCCCCTCGTCAGAGAAAGGGCTGCGGAGGGTAGGGGTGGTGGGGGGATCCGCCCCGGCCCGCAGCCGCCATCCCACGGGCCGCCGCGCCTCGGCCTGCGCCCCCCGCGGCGGGCACCGCCGGCCCCGCGCAGCCGTCACAGCCAGCACCCGCGCGGTTCCGCCAGAGTGCAGGTGATAACGCGAGGTAAAAGAGAAGCTCCGGTGTATTTCCAGTGCAGCAGATGCCCGGCGCCTCCCCAGCGCGGTGGTTGCTGCCGGCCGCGGTGGCAGCCACAGTAATGCTAGGGCTGGAGGTGGTGAGTGACACCCTCCTCTGTCCGGAGCGGTTGTGTGGGCCACGGCGGTGGATGGATCGCTGTGCCAGCCTGCCCTGTTCCCGGCAGAGGATGGGTGCTGGCGTGCATATGGGGCGGTACGGGTGGTATATATTTAATCAGAGTGGTTCCGGACGCCCGCAGCATGCTTGCATGGTGACCATCCAGCCCGTGGACATCACAGGCCTCAGGGAACTAGCGGTTTGACTCAGGGAAGCCCTTGTCTTTGGAAACAAGCCCCAAGTCTCTTAGGTGAATTTACCCTACCGTGACATGATGCCACATGAGACCCTGCTGGCAGATGTAGGGCTGCCCAACGGCACAGCAGCTACAAAATACTTGCTGTAAAATAGTGGTGTGGCATGGCTGGCCTCGCTTTCTGCTTTTGGCAGAACCCAGCACTTGCGACGCATCTTGCTTACCAGGCCTGGGGCTCCCTTACTGTGTGTACGTAGCTATATGGTATATAGCATAGCATATAGCTATGGCTGAAAGGTAGTGTTGCTCAGCTTTTGGCCATCGATGTGCTAAACTGGCTATTACAGACAATAAAAAGGTTTACATGCAGTTATGATGTGGTCTCGGGTTCCTGACATGCAAATATTACTCTGATACTTTTTGAAGCCAAATCTGTCCCTCTGAAGAAGACTTGTGAGTCTCTTCCTCCATGTAGCTGAATGGGGCAGCCCACGAATTAGGGAGAGAGGGTGGATAAGAAGAATGTCCTTAGCCCTAGGTACTAGCAGAGGTTTCTTTTCTAGCCATAATGTGAGAAAACTATTTTTGATCAGCTTTACTAAATGCTGGATTGCGTGTCATAGAATACAGATGAAGGGTTCCCGTTGTCTTTAGCAGAACACAGCTGAGACCTAAAAAGATAGTAAAGTACCTGACCAAGGATAACATCCCCCATGAAAATAAAAATTGAATTCCTTTGTGAAAAACTAACCACAAAACCACATCTGTATCCTAAAGACGTTAATGTAAAAAAAGAGCAGGAAGCTTTCTCTCTCTTTATAGATGTTAAAATAGCTTAAAAGTGGAGTGTTATCAGATGTTCGAGTTTCATTGTGAGTCCCATGGCGTTTGTAATTTTTTCTTGAAAAATCCCCTGTGCAGTCAAATGCTCGTGAAAATTCTACTTTTGTGTTTAAAATCAGACAAAAATCATTTGGTAATCCCCATAGCTGCATAGAAGAGATTGTCAGTCTTAGCAACAACTTGGTCAATTCTTGAAATCTCTGAAGGACCATGGGTATTTCATTATCAGCCTTTTGGCTGATGAGTGTATGAAATGCTAGTGGGTAGTGTGGTTCTAGAAACTGAAACTATTGATTTATAGACCATGAATGGTCTTGCAGGCTGCTGTTTGAGAACTTTCACTTTAAACTCTGCAAACATCCCAAGTGGACCCTGTAGGCTTAGAAACCAGGAAACAGGAAGTGTGTTTTTTTCCTAAATCATAAGATTCTTCAGACCAATTTATAGATTTTCCATACCCTATTTAATGAATTCAAATATCAAATAATCGTTCTTAAAACAAAGGCCATAAATATGAAAGATGAGAAAAGGAAGGATAAAATTTCAGCAGAATCCATGCAGCATAATGCCTAGTAAGCTCTTTGGAAAACAATTCAAAAGATGCTCAATATGACAAAACCAGACTAAAATTTAATTACAGAGATAGGAACACTGAATACATCTTCAATTATATAAAGCTCAGCTTCATAATAAGGGAGTCTAGAAGCCTCAGTTTCTGAAGTTTACAAATCAGATTGTAAAAGCTTAATATGAAAAAAATTGCATGAGTATGCTGCACCACAAAGCAAGCTCTGGAGAAGGAGAGCGTTCTGGTAAATGGCTTGCTGAAGACCATATATCCCAGGTGCCATCTCACCACAGCCAGTAGGCATGGGAAAGCAACAGCGATGCCATTGTTTCTTGGCCCCACAATTCTAATAGGTTGAATTTGGTGGGACCTAAAATGCAAAATAAAATGCTGCCATACCTATGGCATCAATAACTCACAAGAATTCAGAGAATTTATATGGCTTGAGTCATACTTAGCACCAGTTGAGCTAATCATAATGGTTCCTTCTAAACCATTATAATCATTGCCACCATAAAAAGAACTGTGGCCAGCAGGTTGAGGGAGGTAGTTCTCCCCCTCTGCTCTGCTCTCGTGAGACCCCACCTGCAGTACTGCGTCCAGCTGTGGGGCCCCCAACATCAGAAGGATATAGACTGGTTGGAACGAGTCCAGAGGAGGCCACGAAGATGCTCCGAGGGCTGGAGCACCTGTGCTATGGGGACAGGCTGAGAGAGTTGGGCTTGTTCAGCCTGGAGAAGAGAAGGCTCCGGGGAGACCTTATAGCACCTTCCAGTACCTGAAGGGGCTATAAGAAAGCTGGGGGGGGCTTTTTACAAGGGCCTATAGTGACAGCACAAGGGGTAATAGATAAAAATTGAAAGTGGGAAGATTTAGGTGAGATATCAGGAAGAAGGGCTTCACAGAGAGGGTGGTGAGGCACTGGAACAGGTTGCCCAGAGAAGCTGTGGCTGCCCCATCCCTGGCAGTGTTCAAGGCCAGGCTGGATGAGGCTTTGAGCAACCTGGTCTAGTGGAGGGTGTCCCTGCCCATGGCAGGGGGTTGGAACTGGATGGTCTTTAAGGTCCCTTCTGACCCAAACCATTCTGTGATTCTGTGATTCTCCCTCTGTAACTCATGATACCCAATATGACTCAGGTCTGGGAAGGGTGAATGCAAGCAATAGGATGCTAGACTGGATGCTGTCATCTTAATAGATTTCTATGTTAAGTGAACATGCAGAGCTGAAACAGGAACACTGAATGGAGAAGGAATATCTGTAAGCTACAAGTGGGAACAAGGAGGAAAAAAAAAGCCAAAAAATAAAAGAGCAGATGAGCAGAAAATCTAATGGGAGAAAATTAAATGGAGCAACCCTTTTTGCTTCAACATCCAAAATCTGAAGGAGTTGCAGAAGGATTTTTTGGGATATCATCAGAAATCATAAAATTTGTTCATCAGAAAGCCTGAAGAAAAAGTATTCCTGACCCTTGGAGAAGGAGAGTGCAATGATGGCATTGTGTTGTGAAGTACCCTTATGTCGTGGTTTAAGCCCAGCCAGCAACTCAGCACCACACAGCCGCTCACTCACTCCTCCCACAGCAGGGTGGGGGAGAGAATCAGAAAAGTAAAAGCAAGCAAACTCTTGGGTTGAGATAAAGGCAGTTTAATAGGTAAAGCAAAAGTAACACAAGGAATTCATTCACCACTTCCCAGGGGCAGGCAGGTGTTCAGCCATCTCCAGGAGAGCAGGGCTCCATCAGGCGTAATGGGTACTTGGGAAAACAAATGCCATCATTACAAATGTCCCCCCTTCCTTCTCCTTCCCCGAGTTTTCTATGCTGAGCATGACATCATATGGTATGGAATATCCCTTTGGTCTGTTGGGGTCAGCTGTCCCAGCTGTGTCCCCTCCCAACTCCTTGTGCCCCCCCAGCCTGTTCACTGGTGGGGTGAGAGGCAGAAAAGGCCTTGACTCTGTGTAAGCACTGCTCTGCAGTAATGAAAACATCCCGGTGTTATCCACACTGTTTCCAGCACAAATCCAGAGCACTGCCCCACACTAGCTGCTGTGAAGAAAACTCTCTCTATCCCAGCCCAAACCAGCATACCTCAGATGGCAGGTTACTGTTAAAAATGACTGACCAAGATGGGAAATGGGCTGTAGTGGTGAATAGGTAGATGGGCTAAAAGCTCAGATACGGAACAAAGCTCCATCCTAAATGCATTTTATCAGCTGCTGACAGCTACCTCAGTGGTCTGTTTGGGGTTTTTTTTGGCAATGTTTGGCCAGCTCGCCATGCCAGTAAAGTATTATTGAATCAAATTTAATTTAATTTCACACACACCCGTACATGAAAAACAAACACACATATTTACCAGATATGCAGCTGTGCCTGATGTCTCCCCAGAAAGCAAATTCCAGGATACATGCAGAATGCCCCCAATGAAAAGTTATGCTACAAATGATTTGATTTGATGGGAAATTACTATGTCATTTCCTTGTAAAGACTGTAGCACTCAAAATACAGCACTGTAATAGGCTATTTGCAGAGAACAGAACAGGGCTTGTGTGCGTGGTCTTTTTAACATCTTCTTCGTGATCCATGCTGATTTGGCCGTTGTAGATGTAGAATTTTGGATTTAGAGTTTTCCTAGGGAGGGAGAACTGGCCTTCTGTGTGGTTTGGGTAGCAGGTGTGATTCATCAATAAAGTAATAGCATATTTCTCTTAGAGCAGACAGGGCTTAAATGGTGTCGATAAAGTGCTTATTCAGTCCACATAGCTGACTTCATCTGTTGGTGCGAGTGCTGCAGAGCCTTTTAGGTTATTGGGAAATAGTGGTTGCTATAAAGTGCAAGCAAATGAGTGGGTGCAATGTATTTACAGAGGGAGAGATGTGGTACAAGAATTCCTACTAAGCTGGCATCCTAGATTTTACTACATGTTTCACAATACGCAAGATCTCCTTCTGCAGTGTGCCTTGGGAAATGCAGTCCAGGAAGAATCAAGCCTAATCTAGGGAAGAAGTGAAGGTTTGAGAAAAGCAAATTGCAGCTTCCTGTAGGCACAGCAGCATCTCAAAAGCTGCAGTTTAATGATGAATTGAGGCAGAAAGAAACTGTGTTTTAGAATTTAGTCCTTATTTATGTTTTGTTCAGCAGAATAAAAATTTTCTCGTTCACATTGTCAGCAAGAGGAAGCGAGACGTTGGCTCTCCTTGTGACAGAGATTTGAATCTTTATACCCTTAGCCGTCTCTAACGTGTGCGTGAAACTGTGATCTCTGTGTCTGTAACAGCTTTGCTGAAGAATTGAAACTGATGATGGTGTGTCCCTAGTCCTTTGCAGGCAGAGCAGCATTTTAGAGAGAACAGGACAGTTTGGCATCACAAGGCAATGATCTGGCAAAGCCATAGGGAGGTGATCACCTATTTCTCACTGTCACCGAGAGGCTCTGGCTAACTCTTTCTCAGGAGATATGATCTGTTGTGTCAGAGAGACTCTGTTCCTCAAATAAATCCTAGAGAGTGATAGTAGTCTGTCTGTCTTCGGAGTGAACATAACTAAGTGTGCTGGGTTTGGTTGGGATTGAGTTAATTTTCCTCACAGTAGTTAGTATGAGGCTATGCTTTGCATTTGTGCTGCGAAGAATGTTGGCAACATACTAATGTTTTTCAGTTGTTCCCAAGCAATGTTTAGATTAAGCCATTTTCAGTTTCTCACAGTGCACCTGTGTTCCCAGCTTCTACAAGAAGCTTCTACAAGAAGCTTCTACAAGAAGCTTCTACAAGAAGCTTCTACAAGAAGCTGGGAGGGGACACAGCCCGGACGGTTGACCCAAACTGGGCATAGGGACATTTCATGCCATAAAACATCATGCTGCATATGTAAGTTGGGGGGAGTCCACTGGAGGGTCTCTCTCTCTCTCAGGCTCTCGCTGCTCTGAGACAGGCTGGGCATAAGTTGGTGGGTGGTGAGCGGTTCTATAGTTCTTTTTCTTTCATTGTAATTTTCCTTTTCAATAATAATAATAATAATAATAATTCATTATATGCTGTTATTATTATGGAAATTATTATTTCATTTATTTTTCAGTTTTTCAATTATTAAACTGTTCTTATCTCAACCCATGAGTTTTCTTACTTTTCTCTCTGATTCTTTCCGCTGTCCCACTTTGAGGTGGAGACGGGGGTGAGCAAGCGGCTGTGTGGTGCTTAGTTGCTGAACTGGGGCTGAACCCCAACCCTAAGGCACAACAGCACAGCCATCTGCAAACCTGTTGCAGCAGGCGGTTGGCAGAGGCTCAGCCAAAGGTTCTGTATTTATCTCTACTAGTCTGTAAAATAGTTTCTCAGAGGTAGTGGTGAAAGCTGTCTCAGAAGAGTAGTTTAAAACAAGACAAAAGAAAGTACATTGTGAGCAACAGAAGACAGTCCTTATTCTGTCAGGGGATGGGCTAAGTGACCATTTGATTTTTCTTTCGTCTGTAGTATCCTTGATTTTGTACAGTACGATTCACCTCAAGAGATCCCCTAGCACACTGCAAGCTAAACTGTGAATTCCAAGTGACTGGGTTGGATGGCTGTCTCCATCAAACTGTACACAGCATGTGTATCTAAGGAGAGGAAGAGAAACATTACTATCATTGTTATCACTGAAGACATCAGTGTCCCATTATCCTAATAGAGCCAGTACACACAGAGAAGTGAGAAAATGGGCAAGTCACTTAATATTGGTGAATTACAATTTTGCTACAGTTTGAACACAGTAGTTAGAGCACCAAATTCTGTTGAACTTGATGTATAATATAGTCATTATACTGTACTTAATTCAGTTCTACTGCTGTGTTTCAGCATTTCTTCCTGTTCTGGTAAACAGAATTTAAAGCTTTATTCTTTTTATAAAAAGAGTGAAAGTGCAACTAAGGATATATATCAAAGGAAAAAAAAAAGTTAATATAGTGCTTGGTTCATGTTTTGTGCATGGAATCGTAATAATAATTAGGAAGATCCATAGAGTTTGCATATTAACTGTTGCAGATATGAAAGAATAATCATGAACTAATTACACAGAGCAGACTATTTCGTCTGTATCTTTCCCTTTCTTTCATCAACTGTGCTTTATCTGTACTAATATTAGCATGTGAAGCAATACTGTACGGTAGTAAATTTGTGGGCATGCCTAGATTAAGGTAGAGACTTGCAAACATCTGATTAATAGGGAGTCTAACTTGCAAATACTTTGATTTCCTACCTTTTGTCATGCGTTACGTGTTGTGTAAATCTGGTTACCTACTTATTCAAAACATCTATTCTTCCAGTACTGTTGAGGAAACAGTATGTTTTCCTTCATTATTTGACTGGGGTTTAAAAAATTCTGTTAGAAAAGGAATGGCAGACAGCATCATTAGTGATCAGAACTGGGGTGTTCTCGTGGTTTACTCTGGCTAGCACAATACCTCTTACCTTCGCTAAAAAATTAAGACCCTGATATTTATAAAAATAAAGAAGCCGAGTTTACCTTATAAAACAGCATTTGCAAAGTCAAGGTTGTAGTTTGTAATTACCATTGTTTTGAACTGTTTGCTGTTTAGGGCATGCCCCAGCTTTGATACAGGTCTGAGTAAAATTTGTGTAACTGAAGATCTAACCCCTTTCTGCTAGGATTTCATGGTTCAGACATTTATGTCCGTTTCGGCTCTAAACCAGCATAATGAAGGAAAATGCTTCCATCCACTGTCCAGATTTAGAATCAGTGATACATGTGTGTGTTAGGTAAGGCTGCAAAACATTTAAAAGAAAATTCATGTCTCTCTTAAGTATAGGTTTTTGGAGAAAGTGATTGCTGTGGAGTAAAGGTCTGAACAAAGGGCACAATGACCATGAACCCACTGGATTTCTTTGGCAGAAGAGACACAGATTTTGATTCCCAGCTTTCAGATGAGTGGTGCCTAAGCATGCCTGAGAGAAGATGCATACAGTTGCTGTGGAAATGCTAACCATAAGTCTGTGCAAGCCCTGAAAAAAGTGTTTAGACTGCATGAGGAGCTGCAGAAAGATTGAGAGGAGCAAGGGGGAGAAAAAGTAAAAAGTAGGGGGGAAAAGGCATTTTATGTTACTGCTTCTGTAAGAAGAACCAGTATCACTCCCACAAACATTTAAGTGGAGTATCCTTATTGCTTTCATAAGAGCATTAAGTAAGGCAAGAAAGAGTTACTTTCTTACAGTGCCTGTTGAAAGATTGATAGTTTATGTAGAGAAAAACTGAGTCTACTGCGTTTTCAAAAAGGTTGAGGAGACTCCTTTAGATGGTTGTATACTCTGAGTGCATAAACCTGCAGGCCAAACAGAGTTTGGTGGGTTTTCATGAAGGTTCAGAAGGTGTTACGTCAGCATTTTCTATCACAAACAGCTTCAATATAATATTTGATACGGAAGTATTTTCCTTCTAAAGGAGATTATCAAAAGGGTTCATAAAGGCTTCCTTTTCCAATCATTGCCACCATTTGTCTCTTAGATTCTCTTTAAATAGATATATTTAATTTACGTCACTGTAGCAGAAAGTAATTGGCAAGGTGAAACTGCAGAGCAGTGTTGAAAATTTAAGCTAGGCAAAGTCTGGCTAATACTGACTTCAGCGTAGAGTAGCAGCATGTCTGTGCCGAGTGGTGATACGAACTCTCCATCTGCAGATGTCAGCCTCCTAACTACCACGCTGGGCAGGACTGAACATATGGTTGTGCAGTGTTTTTCAAAACTTGGTTCTGCTGGCAGGGATTGGCCTCTTCATGCTGTGGACTTTGTGGTTGGGGAAGGGAGGAAGAAGAAAAGTAGTAAAAAATTGGTGTAAATTATGTGACTATCTGCGGCAGTGCTTCTTTACAGAAACACAGGTTTTTGCATCTGGCGCTTGTTCTTGCCTAAGTTACCCAGGAGAGGAAAGTGCTGCTGTCGGAGTGAAGAAACATAGAAATGGGGAAGTTTAATTCAATTAAAGAAAAAGCCTACAAATAAGTTGTTAAAGAGCCCCACATAAGCCTGCTGAGGAAATTTCTTTTTGTAGAACCTGATCTGTGTACACACACACAAATATTAACAAAACTAATACAAAAAAAGGACAATATTGTTTATTTACTGGCTAATTTGGTTTGATGATACCTTTGAGTGCACAAGCCCTCCTTTGGGCCTGAGATAGGATCAACCCCCCTTTTTTAAATGTATTTTTGGAAGTGTAACTTTGGCACCCCTCATAACGAATTTTCCTGAAGAACATGGTTAGATATTTGGTTCGTGGCGTTTGCTGGCTACACCGAAAACTTACTGTCTGACATGACATTTGCTGTTTCCGTTTCAGATCTGATGGAGAGATTGTGCATCCAATTTGCCCGGTCTTTCTAGGTGCCATTTTCCTTCACCTGAAAACATACCCTGATTCTCCCTACAGTTCCTACTTTGCTCATTCTCATAGAACCGCTGCTGCTCTAGCTGCCTGCAGGCAGAAGTCAGTGTGCCCAGCACAGACCCAGGTGCTTGGTTTTGTGCAAATCTGACTGCTGAGTCCCCAGCGGCTGATATCCCTGGTCAGGTAGCGGTACCTGTGCAGTTACAGCAAGCCCCTTGTAATCCCTGCCCCTTTGTCCTTGCAGGAGGCTAGAGGGACCTCCATTAGAGGCCGTTAGGTTGTACTCCAGGAATATTTCGCCTTGGAAGAACCTCTTTGCTCCCTGCAGCTGTCTTCCATCGTGGGAAGTATATTGGTAATGCAGTCAGAGAGGCAGGCTAGGCGTGGGGTACGAGCCTTCTGTCCCCCCTTAGGCTCTGGGGCCAGTTGTTGTTACTCTGCGCCGTGCCTCGCAAGCGAGGTTGCTGAACCAGTGTCTGGGTTATATCAGCACCAAGGTTTTGTGCGGGTGATGCAAAGCCACTGATGTTTTCTCATCTGTCCCTACCATAAGCTGCCTATATAGCACCAGTGCAGCTTAAAATCTGATCCCCAGGGTCTTTACTGATGTTGCTAATGAGGTTACCAATTAATGGCACCTAATGGTCTGTCGTAGCAGTGGTTTTGGTGATGGAGACAGCTGTCCTCTGGGAACTGTGCTGAGACCGTGAACTCATTTTGTATAAGCAAGTGAACAGCTGTTGCAGAAACATCGATGGGAGAGATTAGGTCACACACTTCATCTCCCTGCCACCCAGGGCTTTTCCCTGCGGTGTGCAGCAGGTGGAAGGTGGAAGCAACTTTAAGGGACAGAAGCCCTTGCTGGAGTTGGATGCAGAGATCTAGAAGCGAAACGGCTACATCCCATTAGCAGTCTTCCGATCCATCCTGTTCCCTTAACTTTTGGAAGTATTTTACCAATTAACTAGGATTTTGAAGCAATTTATTACTTTTTCAGAAGTTCCCTCACTGAGCTGTGTTGGTCTGTGGTGTGGTATCCTCTTGGCACCTGGTTGCAGCATGTAACTCTTGGCACTTGTGTATCACATTTTGTATTAAAGAAGTTCCCTCTGCAAACGCTTGCATCAGAGGCTTATGAGTATCTGGAATATAATTTAAAAATATACATTTAATTTCACACGCAGCACTTTGGGGTAATGAGTTCTCATTATTTAAGCTTCACTGTAGTGTTAAGTTACTTTTGGCGTACAGTAGTTGCATTTCATCAGTCTGAAAAAAGGTGGCATTATAGATCTACATTGCACTCCCCTAGTGCATGAATACCTGTAAAGTGTAGCACACTTTCAAATATAATTGTGTAATTGTTCATTTTTGGAACATGATGGGAATGTTAAGAGTTAACAGTTAGTAGATTGCCCATTTCTTTTTGCTGAACTGATGATAATATCAGATATGATATAGAAAAAAAAACCCAAACCATAACAAATGGGTCCACTTTAGAATTCACACCCGTTCATTTGAAAATCCCCTACAGCCAAAAATATTTGAAGAGTATTAGTTGCTTTATCCCGGTAACTTTATTTGGGAAAAACAAGTCTTGTCATGCTCACCGAAGTACTATATATAAAGAACTACCTATTTTGAGAGGAAAGTAAAACTAATTTTTGTGTGTACTGTCATTGCTAGTAACTTCTAGAAAAAAAGTTTAATGGAAATTAATGTAGAGTGTGCTGTCAGAGTGGGGAGCTGAAGTCATTTCCTTTCAAAATACTCACTAGGAATAGCTGACCCTTACCTGTGAGATTGAATACCAGTTCCCCTGCTAAACATATAGCTTGGCATTGCAATCTTCTGTGGAAGTGTCTTGGGGTAACTGTGCACAGCTTGGCAGATGTACAATTATCCAATGAAACGTGTGAAGATTAGGAGGACGTAAGAAAGTGTTTAAAGGGAATGTCGTTTCAGTATTTGTACATTTAGTGGTCACATGTGCTTCACTGAGTTGTTATCCTTTTTTTTTGGGCTTAGCCTGATGGTGTACTTAGAATTTTTTGAACAACTGAAGAAATCTGTAGACAGATTACCACCAACCAGCTTCTTTGGACCTTTTTTTGGTGTCTGCTAATTAGAGAAATCTTATTTTATAGGTATCCTAATACCTACCTCTATGTTCAGTTTCACTTTCAGTAAAGGAATAACATGTTACTTTAATGGGATGAATTTTTTGCACGCTTTCATCCTGTTTCATGGTAGAACTGAAGCCTTGGCAGTTTTTTAAGCTTAAAACCAGCACTTTCTTAGAATTCACATGATTACAGAAAATTCTGGTTCCTCATACCTAGATGAATCCTCTAATGAGTCATCAAAAAGGAGTAAATGCATTAAAACTTTGATCATGAATGTAAGCTCAAACAGAACCTTCAGTTCCATCTGGGGATGTTACACTCCTCCTCGGTTCAGTTATCCTTAATGCCCTAGCTGGGTTTATGAGCTCTCAGCACCTTGCCAAACTATGAGTTTGAAGGGGGCAAGTGAAGTCTGTTGGGTGTTTGCGGAACTGTAGTGAAAATTTTCAAAAAATTAGGCTTCAGTTTCAAAACTTAATTATTCCTAATTGGAAACTAACTCGCTAGGAAAGAGACAGCATTCTTCAGGGAACAGGAAATAATAGATCCTGGTTATCAAAACAAAGAAACAATTGTAGTGTTTCTCTTTTACAATATAGACTTCTGAACAAACGCCTAAGATCAGAAATTATGTTCTAGATGATTATTTAAAATGAATAATTCATTGGTAAATTATAGTTAAGTTCAAATTAATCACACACACACAAATTCGCTGAATTAAATTTTTTGTGTGTTAGAAATTGACCAGAATTACTCACTTTTGAAGTGCAAGCTGCCATCTTCCTGCAGGTGTTATGTGTGCTCTTCCTCCCTCTCTGTCCAATTGTGGCGTTGGTTTAATTGGAATTGTCCCATACTTTTCAGGGAATATGATGCATTTAATGCCTGGGTTAATTGTTCCTGTATTAAATATACTAACTCAACATGCTTCTGTAGACAGAATATAACATTAACTTGCTTTCTCTGAAAAAAAACTCCAAACAAACAAAAAAAGGCCAGCTGTAATAAAACTGTGCATCTAATGATGGAAGCATCATCAGTCATTTTTATTGGCAAAGTAGGCAGGAGTTTGCTTGAGAGGGTGGCAGGTGGGGAGAATCATAGCATCATAGAATGACAGAATGGTTTGGGTTGGAAGGGACCTTAAAGACCATCCAGTTCCAACCCCCCTGCCATGGGCAGGGACACCGTCCACTAGACCAGGTTGCTCAGAGCCTCATCCAGCCTGGCCTTGAACACTGCCAGGGATGGGGCACCCACGGCTTCTCTGGGCAACCTGTTCCAGTGCCTCACCACCCTCCCTGGGAAGAACTTCTTCCTGATATCTAATCTGAACCTCCCTGCTTTCAGTTTAAACCCGTTACCCCTTGTCCTGTCACTACAGGCCCTTATAAATAGCCCCCCCCAGCTTCCTTGGCCCCTTCAGGTACTGGAAGGTGCTATCAGGTCTCCCCGGAGCCTTCTCTTCTCCAGGCTGAACAAGCCCAACTCTCTCAGCCTGTCCCCACAGCAGAGGGGCTCCAGCCCTCTGAGCATCTTTGTGGCCTCCTCTGGACTCGCTCTAACTGGTCTATATCCTGTAATGAGAGTAATGTGGCAAATATGGTTTCCACGTCAGAACAGGGGTTCAGCTTGTTTCTGTTCTCCCCAGTCACACCAGTGCAATGTGTGTCCCTGAGCTGGTGTGCTGGTTACTTAAGTATCTTCCTCATTGTTTTGGGAAATGTTCATCCCAGTGCGCGTGTGTGAAAAATCCCATCTCATCGTCGTACCAAGGAAGCTATGGCTGCATCTGCACTGGCATTGTAGTTCAGAAAAGACACGTGCCCTTGAAACAAAGCTCCTGACCATGCTGACTGTGCTTCATTTCCATTTCTTCAGCACATGAACCAGATTCGTTTCAGTGAAAGAAAACTAGCGTTTGATCTGGGGGTGCACCTACTGGGTTGCAACCAGAAGTGGGTGTCCAGTGCAGGGAGCCCGGTTAGAGCCAGCGTGAAATACGTACAGTGTGGAATCAGCTCTGTGGCGTTGACTGCTTTGCTCTGCAGATCTCATGTGCCTGTGGTGACCTGCTTTCTCACAAGGATACAGCTCATGGTGTTTGGTTACCCTGCAGCAACTGACTTCACAAACAGTAAAACGTGGTCTGTCTTGTGACTGTTTTTGTTCAGAATGGTTGTGTAAAAGTTTAAACACCTAGGGGAAAAAAATAATCAGGTGTTAGTGCATTGAGGGGAAAGAGTATTCCAACCTCAGTTAAGAGGGAACTCTTAATGATGAAGAGCAGACTGCAACCAGGGCTCTGAATGTCCTGTATTCCTCACTGGGGTCTTCTCTTCCATTCCTTCAGGGCTCTGAGTGCATTTGATCTTGAGGTGGCTTTTTGAAATTGCCTTTTCTTCCCATATCCATGCTTATTTTCAGTAGGAGACACAAGAGCCAGTAGGCACGTTCCATGTTTCATCTCCAGCTCTTCCCCTGCACTAACGCTGGTGATGATAGAGCTGCCTATCTACCCACACATCTGAAGAAACATGAAAAAGTTTCTGCCTTTCTCCAGTATGGAAAGAAAGATCTTTAAATATTTATCTCAGAGAACACTGGGCAGGTTATTATCCTGTTTATGCCAAAGAGGCTTCTGAAGATACATTTGAAGGTACCTTGTCTATCGTGAAATAATCTCCAGGCCCATTTTACTACACTTCAAGGAAAGAAAGGTGGTAGGCCATCCCTTTGCGTTTTGTGAAGTTGGATTTCACAACCCATTATCTCTAATTGCTGGAGCTTAATTTAAGAGAGCTAGTGATTCACACCATGATGGCATCACCTGAAAGGACTCAGCAGGATAGTCCTTTTGGGTGGGATCTTTTGGACTTACATGGCACTTAGCATTCAATCCTTATTGTTTATGGACAAAGATTTGGCTTTGGTGCTTTCCCATCATCTGGGCTGGTCTAGGAGGTAAAGGAGGAAGGGACTTCTGCTCAGTATTGCTTCAGTCTCTTGCTGTTTATTGGGTTTCTTGAACTTCTCTATCAAGACAGAGGACTTTTTCTCACCTACAGCTTTCATAGCATCCCAAAACTTTGTGTCTGTTGTTTAGTTTTAGTCTCTCATCTCAAATAGCATATTAATTTGCCATTTTACTTCACTTAGTTCTCTTTATTTTCATGATCTATTTCCACAACTAGTTTGACTCTTTGCTGCCATGTCCTCGCTTACTGGTTCAGTCCTGGGAGAGTTTTGCTCTAGAGGTTCCAGAGAGAGGACTTGTCAGCTGGAAATGGTTCTGGTGTGTATTTGCTTTAATATAACTCTGATTTTCCCTGTCTCCATCTGCTGGTAGAAGATGAGATTTGCTGTTCAACCAGATCACATAACAATTGAGTAAGATCGTAACAGAAACTGTGTATTTCAAACAATAAATATTCCTTTCGCTGTTATAGACGTTTTCCATTAGGAGCTGGATAGAAATGATAATTTTATTTATTTGTAGGCCTCTTAATAATAGCTATCAAATGCTAATAACTTCTAATCTGTTGTGGATTTATACTGTGCTGACAGGAATGAGATACTCAAATGGATGTACTAATAACCTGGGAATTCAGATCAGTGTGCTGATGAAAATAGATTTGTTCATTTCTATGGGAGTAAGAGACAGTCTAAAATGGTCATCCCTCTTTTTAAATAATATTTTTATAGTTACTGAGCAAGCTGATAAAGGGAAGAATGTATAACAGGAGTTTTGATCTGATGTGTTGATAAGTTATTTTGACTTATTTCTGCAGACAGGTAGATAAGGCTCATGTTACTCATAAACTACCATTGGTTCCTCCAAACAGTTGCAATACAAAATTTTCCAGTGTTGAGTCCTGAGGGAGTAAAACACCTACATACAATCGTGTCAGGAGCTCATTACGTGCCAGCTAACAAGGCGGGGGGGGGGGGGGCGGGGGGGGGGGGGAGGGGGGGGAGGGCGGTTATGTGCAAAACTTTTTTAGGATGTAATTCATTCAGAGCACAACGTTTCAGTCAGCAAAAGGGTTTGCTTCCCATCCAGGGGACATGCATATGCAAGACTGGAAAAGGCGAGAGCAGTCAGCAGAGATGTGGTGACACCGATGTGCTTTAACTCTGCTGTTGTCTGAACTGCTGGATGTCAGAACCGTACGCATCGTATTTCTGTGTTCAGCGCAGTCTTGCATTTGTATGTGATTTATGGGATGTAATGAAATATTTAGTTTGACTGTTATTTCCGTCTCCTCCTAATGTTTTGTAGATGCTTCTGGCTTTGACGCTTTTACAGCAGGGGTTATTACAGACCTGAACATTTTCTATAAAACCACCAACCAAGACTTTACTTTTATTTTCTATTTCAGTCTATCTTGTGTTTATAGGAATAGTTTTCAAACACTGTAAGGATGCTGATGATAGTTATATTCATTCACGAACCAAGAGAGTGTTTTATGGGACCTGTTTCCCCCAAGAAATTTCAACATGAGATGGTGCAGGTATTCTCAAGCAAGGAATTGCAAGCACTTCTGTTTCAGTGACTCTGATTTTAAAGGCTTGTATTCTTTTTATCCTCTGCAAAATAACTATAAAAATGACAGCCTTTCATTTAATAGAGGATTTTGCTGTCTTGACTATTTGTTTGCTTCACTGGCAAACTTTTCCCTTCTTTACTCCCACTAGTCCGGTAGGTTCCACCTCAAGAAAAGAAATTGACTCTTTCCTCAAGTATCCTTGTTCAAAAGGATCCTTAGCACTTTCCAAGAGGGGCACAACTCTGTAAAAGTCACTTTTGTCCTGAAATTTATTTTTTATGTAGGTATCTAGGAGCAAACAAACAAAAACCTTCAATCTCAGAGAGCAGATGGGGTTTGTAGGGCTGAAAAAGAAAAGAAACAGCTATTTATTTGCATCCTAAGAACATAGGAAGATCACTGAATAGAAATCAGTCCAAGAATAAATGGGAAACCCTGCAATGTAAAGAGTAAAATTAAGCAGCTTCTCACTTGTAGAGATTGAAACCACTCTGGCAGCTCTAAGGATGAGTTGTGTTTTGACAGTGACTGTCATGCTGTTGGCTGGAGAGGAATCTGAGGCAACTGGCTTAGAGTCGGGGCATGTGATGGCTGGAACAAGTGGGATGAATCTCAGCCTAAAAGATTTGTGAGTCTAAGTCCATGTCTTGAACAGGAACATTCGGTGAGGCTTCCATACCTAAGTCATTTTAGAAAGTGGGGCTTGGACTCTTGCCATGATGAAAGAAAGTCCTAAAAATACCTCAGTGATTTATAAATACCCTCCTTGCTATTTCAGAGTTGTTAGTACTCAAGTGACTTTGAAAGTGGCATTTAAGCTTCTCAGTCATAGTGTTGTCAAGAGGGAACTCAATTAATATCTAGTCTATCCAAGACAGGATTTACTCAGAACTATCCCTGACAGATATTTGTCTAACCTTGTCTCAAAATCCTCCTGTGACAGAGATGCCACAGCCTCCCCAGGCAAACTATTACTGTACTTGACTATCCACATCAATAGTGAGTTTTTCTTAATGTCTAATGTAAATCTCCCATGCTGTGGTTTAAACCTATTACTTGTCCTGTCCCTTGTGGACATTTCATAGCCTTTCAGACATCTGAATAGCATTATCACATATTCCCTCATTGGTCTCTTTTTAGCCTTAGCTGAGGCTAAAAAAATGTCCCCTTAGGCACTGTGAAAATTTTTACCGAAAGCCAGCTTATAAAGTAGAGCTGCTTTGTTAATGCCTTTATCAAATAGCAATTTCAGGATAAAAGTGTAGTGTAATGGCATATGGCAGGAAAGCCTGATACAACTGCGTCCACTTCAGAGACTTGGTGGTTTAAATGGAGATGTGGACTTGTATCACTTGCCTAGCTTTTTAGTTGCTGGCATGTCAGTATTGGGATATCAAAAGCCTGACTAAGTAGCTACCTTATTCTCATTCACGTTACTCATCAGGTGTATTTACTGCTTCTGCAGCTATGGCTTACATCCCTGCACAGCACTGCATGTTGCCAGCTGGACTGAATAGCTCACTCACAGCAACTTCTGCAGCACTGCAGGTGTTCTGTAACAAGGTCTGCCTTCTTGCCTTACACAGCACCAAGAGGAGCCAAGTCTGACCTAGTAATGTCCGGGCCCACAGACAAAGTTACGATGAAGTTACAAGTATAGATGTTAAGGCAAATACTGTCTTCCCCAGAAACAGTTTCCATTCAGTGTAAACCATTTTTTTCATAGCCTTTTTGACTGACAAGATTTGAAAAGTTTGTATTCATTTTCTGGCCCTTCAGTTAAGAGGCTTGACTTCCTTGTTTTTTCAGAAGTAGTGGTAATTCTTGCTGTTTTAATCAGCTGGATGGAGAAACACAGCTTCGCGAGCGCACCCACATTGTGCCTACCTACCTTTGGGTACCAGTGTCCAGGGAGGGGGGTAGGAGGACCATCAAAAATGAGCACTGCACGCTCTGGCCACCAAAGGCAGCACAATGAGCTCTGGGTTCGAGTTTCTTCTTTGAATGTATTCCTAATGTTTGCCTGTGTCAGCTCTGCTGAGGTGGCATCTCAGGTTTTAAATTAATATTGTTGTAATGCATTTCTCTTTAATTAAAAAAGAGAGCTCCCCCGTAGGAAATTTCTTAAAACAAAACTCATTAGTAATAAACAGATTAAATCTTTATCAGTTAATCAACACTATAAACTTCTGAGTGTTCAGAGAGTGGCGTGAGATAACACTGTCGTCATAATAAGAGTGTTTGAAATCATTAGGGATCCCACAGTGCCATTTGGGTGGTGAGAAAGTAATGATTGAAGATGGGCCCCCCTACAGAGCTCACGTGTGAATTCCCCTAAAGATTAAATCTGCAAAGACTGGGATTTTATGTTGGCCCCATCTCTAAAGCACCTTTTTTTTTAATAGTGTACACGAGTGATGGGCAATGCCAAGTAAATTCTTAATGACGCTGACACCAGAACCTGCCATGATGCCACAGAATTTTTGAGCTGCTGGTTAGTGAAATTTTAGGGACTACTCATGGGACAGGAGCCTTGCTGCCTTCTCAGGGCAACTGTGCCCAGTCTGAGGCTTTAACCTGTGGTGGAGGCTGTGCTGCAAGTTCCTCATCTTCCTCCATCCTGAATCCTCAACGCAGTCACTCGTGTCAAGGCTATGGCAACCCTCTCATCATGCATGTGAGGGAGTTCTGCTCTGGTCCAGCCCTCTCCTGGGGACAAAGAGCACAACCTGCTGTGCAGATGGAAAGGACAATGCAGCTTTGGGTAGGGACCTCTTTGATGAACGTTGAGGAGTTGTAGGGACATAGTGGCGCAGGACAGGACAAAACGTGTGGCTGGTAGTGTATCAACACCTCCTAACGCGACATCTGGAGACACGCATGTTTAGGAAGTTATGCAGTAGAGACACTGACATTTTCTCCATCACTACTGGGAACGTGTCAGAGCTCTTCCATGTCACCACGGGGCTTCTTTGGAGCCATTGGGATTATTTGGGTTCTTCCCATGAACTCTCAAAAAAAAAAAAAAAGTAAGCAGTCTGAAGAAAAATAGGGACAGTGAGAAAAATAAACCGTGTTTGTCCACATCCAGCAAACTTCCTAGAATGGGTTAACAAGAACTTACTAGCTGGGGGGCAGCAATAGGGAATCATGTGTAACTACTGCCTTTTCATTTCTCATCTTTGGTCTTTATATGGTCACCACAGTGGTAATTGCACGTGTTTCGTCACAAAAGGGTCAGTGTAAATCAGTTGTGTTGCGGCATGAATTACAGCAGCAGTAATGGTATTATCAAGCATGTTGTTTTGAATGCATTTGTTGCTTAAAATACTCACTGAAGGTTAGTTGAGACTGTTGCCTCCAGAGGTTTAAATGCTAATGCTGTGTTGGAGTAAAAGTGAATTGGCCGTTCTCATTTTATTCTTCATATACTTACGTTGTATTACAAAACCCAGCCTGCTTGATAGACGCCTGCTCTGGAAAAACGAGTCCCAGTTCCTGCCCCTTCATTAGAACTGGATCCATAGTCATCTGTAAAACAAGCAAAAAAATCCCCGTTATATGGATAATACTCCTTGAAAGGTGGGAATAGAACTGCACTGATTAATTTCAGAGACGCGGGGTACGGTTTCTCTTTTAGAAGTCTACCATGGCACTATCGCTTTTGAAAATCAGATGGTAGGTGTCCTCACTTTTCTGTCACTTGTTCCGTTCGGACATCTGTGTACGAAAATCACAAATTTTAAACATCCCCCTTTCTTTTCCTCATATTGTGATGTGTCATCATGTAGTGCATTTTCGAGCAGGTTTTGCAGGGGTAAAATGTTTGTAACAACTTCCTTTGTATTCATAATTACAGTCAGCTCTGTCACCTGTGAATTAAAACCTTTTATTAAATACCTTTATGAAATGCTAGGTACAGATTTAGTGGGAGGGGAATGAGAGGATAAAAGAGCTGTTGCCTTCTTACTGACCGCCGCATAATGCATTTCTGTGCCACGTGTTTGGGACTGCCTCTGCCTTGGAATCTTGTTTGTGCATTTGGAAAAAGAAGGAGAGCTACTTTTTGTTTCATTTTTTTAATACTGGAGTGAAAGATCCCTTTTTATCGAGACACCAAATACCCCGGCTTGGCGAAACGGACCGCTTGCAAGAGTCCATATGATCCGTCTGATCATACAGCTTTCCTACAATACTGGTTCTGCATTCACAGAGTGGGTGACCTTCAGCTCTCAATGGAAGGGTATTTAACTCCCTGCTAAAAAAGGACAGCACGTCCCATGATTATCATCATTTATCTGTTCATTATTTTTCCTTTTTTTTTTCTTTTCAGGATGGAGTAGGTGTAGATGAGAAGCTGTCTTTACGGCGGGTAGCCGTGGTAGAAGATTTCTTTGACATTATCTATTCCATGCATGTTGAAACTGGGCCTAATGGAGAACAAATCAGAAAACATGCTGGACAAAAGAGAACGTATAAAGCAGTAAGTAAAAAACCCCAACCAACTAAAAGTGAATGTCGGTCTCTAAAAGCGTGTATTATTTGGGCTTAGTCACATGGCATGACATTTGTGGTTTTTTTTCCAGCTGGTTTAGTTCTGCAACCCTCACCCTCATTTATTTCAGAGCTCTTTCAATAATGCATGAAAACATACAGTCTAGAAATCACATTTTCTGTGTGTTATGGACCAGATCCATTTACTTCAACAGATATTTTCTCATTGGTGCAAGAAGAAAATTTATTCTTTCTATGATGGTTTGACAATTTCTCTAATAATTGTCCATTTAATAACAATCCATTAATTGTTATTAAATGGATGAAGTCTTAAAGTAGACTTAGAAGGTACTGCTGTACTTCAGCATATGAATGAACTTGCTTTAGAGTTTATTGCTGCAGGCTAAGTATACTTAATGGTTTAATGGCATGAAAACTTGTAAATATCTTAAGTTCAAAATACCAGAAAAAAAGCTGGAAAGCTGCTAGGTACAATGAGAACAGCATCGAGAGGGCAGCTCTCACACCTGCGTAAACCAGCTGAGTAGAGAGAAATGATTTTTTCTGCTTGACCTAACCAGTTCAGCCACTGCCTTAAACCAGCTATAAATAGCTTTTGTGGATAGTGGTACAAATACACCACGTTACTTTCTTACGAAGAACTAATGAAATATTTACTGCACTTTCCCAAGGTGCTTAAGATATATATGCTTGCCTGGATTTGGATGGCTGAACTTCCATGTGTAGGGCTGTGATGGTGCCAGGCACGCTCAGCTGTTGATCCTGATCCATCTGTCCAGCTGTTTCCAGCTGCTGAAACCCTGGGGGCTCCCTCAGGACAGCAGGGCAGTGGCTCTCAGCCATGGCCCATCCCACCGCCCTGACCAGAGCACAGTGCATCTGGGCACCTCTCCCCATGGCTCTGGCGGGAGGGGGCTGTCAAGGGGCTGTGCACAGGGCTCTCAGATGACCTGTCACCCTGAACACAGTGTTCTTCATCTGAAAAACAACCTGCAGCCGTGTCAGCCATTTTTCATCTGAGGTCATCAAAATGTGTGGGAACCACAGGTTTCTGATACCTGCGTTTTCAGCTTTAGCCACAAGAAAAAACTATTTTTCCATTACTGTGTTTTTCAGGTATCCACCAATCTTTACTATGTATCTATGAATCCCTTCACAGATATTTTATTTATAGGCTATTTCAGACAGTTTGATGTGGGCTAAGCTCTTGGCAAGATTTCTTACAATTTGTTCCTGACGGTATTGACCGTAAGATAGATCTATAAAGGAAGACACCAGTCATCTGGATGTGCTTTGTGAGGCTTGGAGTGATACTTCAGGGTGAACAAACACAAACTGTCTAAATTAATTAATTTTAATCTGTCACTTCGGCCATTTTGATACTTGGTCTTCTGTTTTAGAAAGCCGTAGAAAAGTAGTGTTTTCATTGACTTTTCTCTTTCTGTTTTGTTTGACTTAAGTAAGCTGTTCAAAGGCATAGGTCTTAAATTTTGTAGAATAATATACAAGTATAAGGAATGCTGCCAACTATGAATACGATACTTCAAGTCATTCAGTTCTATAAATACATGCCAAGTATAATTATTTACTACCATAAAAATCCCATGATTCCGTGTCAGATAATAAATTTGTTTATTGTGAACAGCATGAAAGACAACTAGTGTCTCTTCTGTGGGAACTATTTGTGCAGATTCAGTAGCCTCCACAGTAGTTTCATTTGATGTTAACTTTTATTGTACTTGAGGTCTGAGCTTATTACATCATTATGAGCAGAGGATAAAGAAGCCCAGATGTAAATTTATGTCATTATGAGAGTCTGCATTATTTGTGCATTCATTTCGTTTATTAAGGGCATTGGGTCATATTTGTCAAGGACAGGGTTCACATATATAATTTTAAAAGATTTAATAAATTAAAAAAAGGAGCAAACTAATACCAGAACAAACTAATATCGACTCCTGCTCTCTGTCCCAACATGAGAATTAGGTTAAAGAAACAGGCCTGAAACTCCTGCAGAGTAACTGGGGAAATGCATGCTTCTTTACTGGACCTGTCCGTGAAATGCTTTCACTCGAACCGATGAGCTGTAGTGTCGGTCTGTTCCAGCAAGCCACGCAGTATCTCCTGTGTCACTGCAGGAGGGAAGAGGTGGTGTCTCGCCTAACTGTCTCACAAAACGTTATACCCCGAGCGCTTTATAAATCAAACTGAAGTACTTTGGCGGGGTTTAATTTTATTAAGTGATTTGGGAACAAGAGTAATTTAGTCTTGTTACTTTATTCACATGTCAGAAGTGAATCATCCTTGAGATCTGTGAATGTATTTATCATGCATAAGTATTCACCAAATAGTTTGAGTGAACGATTTTTACAGGAAGGATGGTTCACAAACTGCATGCTACAACTGCAATTTGTTATTCATAATTCCTGGCATGTGATGATCACATTACTTCTGCGCTCTGGCTGGGTAACTGAAGCATTTTAACAGAAAAATGTTGGGGAGAAACCCACCACATTTGTGGTACAAAATTGCTGTACTTCTGAAGTTCATAAATATTGTCATGGTTATTCGATACCTGAGTATTTCTAAAAAATGAATGGCACAGCCCTAAGAATTGCAACATATTGATTTCAAGTAATTAGTTTGCTTATATATGCGTGAGTCTCTTTTACAATAGCAAACCTCCTCCACTCAAAAGTTTGAATAGCACTCAAGCATGATTAGAAGGTTAATGAAATTGTCAAAGGTGGCTTAATGAACTACTGTTTGCATTTATGTGGAGTATCAAACTTGGAATAGGTAGGGCCTTTTTAATTTTTGATAGAGTCACCCCAGATGCTTGAGTGCTAAAATACGCCAGTATGTCTCTCTGAAAGCGTGTTCAGAACAGTTTACAAACTCAAATTAGCGAATCTGTAATCTGCACTGACTTGTTTATGGTAACGGTGTGGAAATGAATGGCATTTTTACAACTGATTGCTGTGGGACTTCCTATAGCAATGCTGCACAGGAAGGTAAATAGGATATGGTGCTTGGTACCTCTAAAAGAGCAGTGTATTGGAAGGGAGCCTTTGTATTTTAATTGGAGCAGCAATGTACCAAATTCAAACCGTATGATTTCTTGTCACAAACCCTATAGATTAATTAGGAAAGCATCTGTACTTCAATATTTAAGATTAGAATAAGGTCCCGTTTTCTTCTCTGCACAAATGAGAAGGGAATTGTACAAAGTCTGTGTAGAAGATGTGGGAGAGTAAGCTTGAAAACACACAAAAAAAGTGAGCTTCCCATTTAACTAGTAGGTTTTGTGCTCGTTTCAAGTGCCCAACTTGTATACAAGATAAGATTGATGGGCTGCGTTCCTTGCCAGCATAACTATAGGGAGATCTACACCAGGAAAAAAAAAATGACCTGGTTTTTGTATATAAAATGAAATCAAGAACTTGAAATCATAGGTGGAGAGTACACCAGGACTGAAGGAATACTTAATACGATGTTTATAATCTCAGCTGGTTCCCTGGTTCCCAGGGAAGTTTACAAACAGGGAAAACATCAAGGGCCTTGATCTTGGGAGATAATTCCCTCACAAAGGCAGGATATGTGACACAAGGCCTGGCCGAGTCAGCTGCTCAGCAGGGCACAGGTGACTAGGAAGGTGCGGAAGGTGAAAAGAGCATGTTCCTTGATGCCAAGGAAAGCAGCGGTGCCCAAACAGGTCCCGGCTTGCCCTGCATTCCCCCTGGGTCCTCTGCCCAGCTCCGCAGGGAGTGGGGTGAAATATGCTGCTGCAAAGAATTGGTTAAGCGCTCGGGAGAAAGTACTGAGCATCCTCGTAGGGGTGACTCTGTGAGCACTGGCTGCTACAGCTCAGTGTCCTGGAGGAACCGCATTGCTTTGGGATGGCACTTTTCACGCTCTGTCCTAAAGGGCTTATTTTTGTATAGGCATCCCACCCAGAAAGGAGAACTGCTGTGTCGAAGTGGAGAGCGGGATGCACAGGAGACAAGTGATCAGGAGAAGAATCCGTCTGGTGTATTGGGAAAGGTGTTCAACAAGTGCATAGCTGGCTTTCTGTGCCTTTGCAGAGCTGCATTTCTTGATTTAAACTATTCAGCTGTGTCTAAAATTTAAATTCAAGTGATGAGTGGTCTAACAGAGGTGGGAGTAACTGGGAAAAGTTGTGGCTACAGTAGCATCATAATGTAACAGGCTCAAGCTGTTAGGACAACTCTTTGTGATTCAGTGCAAACCAGGAGGAAAAATAGCCTTATTACATTCAAAAAACTCAGATGGTCTGTGATGAGGCTGAAGATGGAAAACATCTCTGCCTCCTCTTAGGCACAGGTATGGGTATAGGTAGGCCGGATGCGATGATCAAGCCCTGTATTTCAGAGTAGATTTTATTTTCCTTTAATATTCTTTTAAATGTCATTAGATTTGAATTCATTTAAACAACAGACTATGAAGAGTAAGTGCCTCGCCTTCATGTTATATCTGGACAACATTGCCCATAACTAAGTGAATCATGCATCTGAGAACTGTTTGTGTAAGTCTTGTAGCCACCTTAAACACCTTAAATTCTGTGTGCATATTCTACTTGAATAGTTTTACCTATGAAGGATGATCTAATACCTGCCTGTTGAGCCTGCGCAGCTGCTGCGCAAAGCCTTGAGATGTTACAGCAGTGAGCTGGAGTTGTGAGTGAGGGTTGTGATGTCTGAGCAGGAGAAATGGGTCAGTTAATAAAATTCCCAACCCATGAATGAAAAAAGAGCACAGGGCTGATGAGCTGGAAGAAAAGCAAGCTTGTAAAACATGGGGGAGATATTGAAGTGTCAAGGGAAAATAGCTTGAGGCAAAATTCTGATCAGATAGGTAGTACATAAATATATAACATCCGAGGCGTAACAGGAGTCTGTTAGGTGTGGGGCAATATCTAGGGTCCTGTGCTTCATCTAGCTGTTGCAGTAATAAATGGTTCTTCGTTTGGGATCAGGATGTTGAATCGCTTCCCTCTTTCCTGTCACCCAAAGAGAAACCTCCTCAGGTTGTGGAAAATGACATGATGGTTTTCCCCTTCCCAAAACAAGAATGTGCTCGTGAGTCCCCTCTGAGCATCACAGTGAACGCGCTTTCCTTGGGGAAGAATTTTTTGACAGGTGGCGCTTGCAATAGCATCCTCTCCTTCCAGTACAACTTCCCTGATCAAGCAAGGCTACAGCAGGTTTGGGGCCTGGCTGGTTTCCGTCCAGGGCGGACGTTGTCCTTGGGGAAACAGAAGAACACAAAGTTTGTACAGGCTTTAACTCACTTAAATCCTCGCATCCATGCACGGCGAAACCGCCAAGTGCCACGCACTTTTACCCTACAGACTGGTTCTTGCTGCTCTGAAGGGTCCTGTCAGGGGTCCCGCTGGCAGGTGCTCCCCATCGCAGATAGCGGCTCCTGCTATGCGGAGGGAAGGGAAGGGAAGGGGAGGGAAGGGAAGGGAAGGGAAGGGAAGGGAAGGGAAGGGAAGGGAAGGGAAGGGAAGGGAAGGGAAGGGAAGGGAAGGGAAGGGAAGGGAAGGGAAGGGAAGGGAAGGGAGCTGTGAAGCACAAATTTAGCACAAGAGAGAACGGCATTTTCCCCAGTATAGCAGGGTAGCGAGCTCTTGATAAGACTCCCAGCAGTAATGTATCTGCTATCCTATGCCAGCCTTCTATTCTGACCTCTTGCTGAGGAAGGGAGAGGAGTTTCCTTGGCTGGTTTGCCCTCCTGTCATCAAGAAACCAATTTTTGCCACCTGGTTTGATGGCTGTGGGCCCAGGACAGATTACCATCTTCACTCTCTCCCTGTCTCTCTCTCTCTCTCTCTCTCTCTGTCCTCTTGGAAGTCTTCTTTGGATCATATTCCCTCCCTTACCCTCCTTAATTAAAAAAATACACACACACACCAAAAAATATCTCTATTCTGACACGTCGTATCTACCAGACTACACATACACCCTCCATGTTAATGTTTTAGGGGTTAATAGGTTCACTTGCAAAATTTCACTCCCTCTCCTCACACTTGTCTTTCCTGCTCTGCCATATGTGTCCTAAAATCTGCCATTCAGTTTAGAGCTTGTTAATTTTCCAAATAAAAATGTAGCTCTGAAAGCTGTTTCATCACAACATCCAGCACTTAAATCATCTGAATACTAGGGAGCATAAAGGAGGCTTTGCCCCTGGTCTGTGCCTGCAGTGATGCAATAGCAGTGCAATACGCTGCTCCTAGGCAGTTCGGGCACGCATCACTTAGCTCCAGTGTAAATCAGATTACATGCTCAGGTACTGGATTACTTGCCTTGTAGTAGTTGTGCTCTTCATGAGATCCCGTAAACAGCAGACAGGTTATTTATAGTTCTAGAAGGCCTTTATCGTTGGGTGGTTTGGGATGGGTTGATGTATGTCAAATTCTGTTATACTGTAGACTTTTTGTGAACGGTGAAATAAGATCATAAAAGTTTTGACTTTGAAACCACTGAAGTCAACTCTGTTTTTATTTTCCTCTGAGTTCAAAGTTTAAATGATGTGTGTGTAGTACACACAGACTGTATTGTTAGGAGTGTTCTGCTTCTTATCCTGTGAGTTCTGGGGCCAAAACAAACCCTATATAATTTTTTTGCTTAATGCTCCAGATGTCTAGTGTCTTCATCATACATTTTTTTTCTCTTTACAATGTCAAAAAGCTTTCACTTTTAAGAGCTATACCTAGTACACAATACCTAAACACCAATCTGCTAGAATCTGGTTATTTTGTGATTTGTCCATGTTATGGAATACATCCAGATATGAAATAACACATTTCTACAACAACAGAAGATGTACTAATGTGCAATAAAACCACAAGTAAGAATAAGGAATCGCTTAAGGATACTTCTGAAGCATCATATTTGAAAAAAGTATACTTATAATAATATTTTAAAGCAATCCAAGTAATTTTATCAATATGGTAAGTCAACAGTGATTTTTCTTTGATTGGTATAGGCATGTGCATGAGCAGTTTCTAGTAAGTCATGCCAAAAATATGCCGGTCTGCATTGTCGGTGTGTGGATGTAAATAATGCAATATCCCTTACTTAATTCACTTTTCTGGCTTTATTTGTTCTTAAAATATAGAAGTGCATGGATTTGAGGTTTTTTTTTTGTGTGGAATTGCAATAAAATGATATTCTTTTATTGCAGCACATCACTGAATGAGATGGTCTGACTATAGTTTTTGTTAGCTTACGGCCTTGAGGAGAGAGCTAGGAGCAGGGCTGCTGAAGGCAGTGAGAATATACAGCATCAGTGATGACTGAGTCATTATTGCTTTCTTTCAGATAGAATAGAGGACAGGAGCAAATTTTCCTCACAAAGTCAGACCACTGTCTAAGGTATTTCTGTATAGTTACTTAGAAAGTGTCACAGGCCTCCAGGTTGTGCTCTAGAATACTCACGTGCAAGCCAACTCTGTGCACTGCATCAGCCCAACCTTGGACACAAGCTGGTAAGCTCTGCTGAAGGATGAAATATAGGATATTGTGTTCAGCCTTGTGCTAATTTGGTTAGAGAGCTTCCCCGTACAGCTGGTGCTAAGCCAGTGGGTTCGGAGCACGGCCAAAGTGAGCAAGTGGCTTCTGCATCTTATAAAGTGCATGTGCCCCTCTTTAATGAGAAGGGCAAACAGGCGTCTGCGCTGTCAGGGGTGTGAGGTTTGGGGGCTTTTTTAGTAAGCTTTCTGGCAATGAAAATTGGAAAGAGCTTTTTGTGCATATTCAAGGAGCAAGAATAAGGAAAGCTGTGGGTTATGTTCTCTACATATGTCTTTGAACATGATACCTTTTGTGTTAGGCAAATTTATATAGGCTGAAGTCTTAGACTGCAAGTGATTGATTCAAATTACAAAGTAAACAGGGAAGGAAGTTGGTGGAAACTGGTGTTATTTAGGGAAGGGCATCCTTAAAACTGTGTTGCAGTGGGAGGTTGGAGACACAAGCATCTGCTGTGTGGACAAATTTAGTTATAAAACCCAGTTCCCTTACGATCAGTGGAACATACCTGTCAAATCTGGGACCTAGCTCACTTGCTTTCCGTGGAGGATTTTCATCTTACTTGAGCAGAACTGGAATTTTGACAGAGATGCTTGATTAGAATAAATGGAGCATTCCCATCAAATGCAGGCAACTAATGAATCCATTGGTAAGCTCCATTAATTTCAATACAGAACTAAATATGTTAAATGCTGTGAGAGAGAGGTTGCTGTGTATGTGCACTTACTAATTTTCTTAATGCTAAATTCTGTCTAATCTTAAGTTCTTTTTTTAGATTCCATAAAGCATGAGTACAAGCAGTGTTTTCATATTTAGCAAGGTAAATAAGCATCTGTTCTGTGGTATAAAAAACAGGAAAAGTAATATGAAAATATTTTTTGGTAGGATCTCCCATTCAAAAGTGGCTTCATTTAGTGCCTTCATTTTCAGCTAAATTGTTTCAGTCCCAGAGAAGATCTTTGCCAATTTTCATCATGGAACAAATTTTGCTATTATGGTATTCCTCTTCTCCCTCCCAGAATAAGATTTCTGTTATATAAGAAAACAACAACAATAAACAGCTTAAACAACAATATGATAAACAGGATGAGATAATTTGCGGTGTTATTTTACAATGCATCAGTTCCTGTGTATTTCCATGACTCACATCACATCAACAAATACTAACCTAAACTCCACCTATTTTCCAAAAAACTGTCACTGATAATTTTGGTCCATGGGGTTTCAGGAAACCTGTTTCAACACAGGGTAGGTAGGTGACAAGCCCAGGAGAAGAGTAGAAGAGAGGCCATTCCTCCTCCTCTTAGCATCCTTGTGAGGAGCATGAGTGGTTTGCACAGTATTTATTCCCATTTACACCCAGTTAAAGAAAGGTTTTTTTGTCCTTTCTATATGCACACTTTCATATACCCCACCTCCATCTTTCTGGACTTCCTATAGAGACTTACATCAATGCTTGGTAGGAAATCAGATCCTGCTGTAGGTTTTACAGTAAGGGAGTACAAGGAGGTATCAGTTGAGTCTCCTTTTAGTCTCTCTTGCTGGACTTTTCTCTTTCTTTGGGGATTATCTCCACCTGACAGCTGCTGTGGTTGGGAAAAGAAGGGCTAGAGATGCCTTACACCACTTGTACTGTTCAGTGTAGACATATAAACTTAAATAATGAATCCCAGAAAAGCCACGGCTGTGCCTGGTCATGTCTAAACAACCTCCAGGTCTGGAGATTCTTCCACCTATCTGGTGAACCTGCTGCAGCGCACTGACGTCCTGGAGAAGGTTTTCCTGCTGTCCAGTTTGAACGTCCCAACCCACGGTTGGTGGCCGTTGTCCCTGGTTGTACCCTCTGAAGAGTTTCTCTCTGCAATTTTTGTTAACTCCTTTTCTGACAGTGGTAGGCTGCAGTTAGATCTCTCCCTGCCTCGTAACCTATGCTTTGTCACGGGAAACAAATCCAGCTCCTGTAACCGCCCCTTCAGGTCACCTTCTTTAGGCTCCAGCTGCCAAGGTGGTCTGCCACAGAGCCGTCTCCTGCTTCTCAGCCACCTTCTTGAGCAGTGGAGGGGAAAGCCAGGCTGCCGTCTTACCAGCGCTGAGTAGGGAGGGATAATAACTTTCCTTGATCCGCTGGTCATACGCAGAATGTAGCCAGTATGAGATTTGCTTTATCTGTGATCAGAATGTACGCTGTCGACTCATTGTCAGCTTGGCACCAACCGTCACCTCCTTTTCAGCAAGGCAAAAATGTCTGTGAAGATAGATGCCCCCTTGGAGAGGGGAGGGGGAATTCAGTTTTTAAACCCAGCAGTAACTGCTTCCTCCTCTCCCCTTCTGAAAAAGAAAAAAGCAATCCCTCAGACGCTTCCTCACGGGTATGTGGTTGGGAAGAATGGTAACGCTGAAGGGAGGAAACAACCTAAATCTGTTGTTACGAGGTGTATCCAGGTAAAGCAGGGTCTCTAAAATCAAGTGACTCCTAAATTCTGTAACTGTTAGTAAAAATAACCTATTTCCCCTATGGTATTAGATTGCAAGCTTTCCAAGAATATTTTCCCAAAACATTCAAATGCAAAGTTAAAAAAAGCGAGGAGGCTGTCATCACTGCTAATGCTCTGAGTCCTGTATCTGTCTGCGTATTGTTCCAATAAAAATAAATACAGCACATAAGCCAAGCACTTTCTTTTTCGGGTATTGCTTATAAGAAAAAGGTCGCTTTTCAACTCTTTCTAAAAACATCCCCCAGTGGGATGCCTGTTCTGTGTGGATCTTTTCTGAAAGGAAATTGAAAGAAACTGTAAACAGAAAATGAAACCTCTTTTAATATAAGTGAAGTTTTGTTCAGTGTCAACTATCATTAGCCATTAGATGGTAACTAGGAAGATTGGATAGATGTTTCTTGAAATCCTACGTAGTATGCAGAACATGCTTTCATTGTGCTTCCTGGCATTATAAGATAATATCCCTTATTTGGAAATATAATGATCAGTTCTGTTAAACCATGTTCAATCAGCTTATCGAATAACACCTATATTTCGTTATTCATTTCAGATTTCAGAGACCTATGCCTTCCTACCGAGAGAAGCGGTGACACGATTTCTAATGAGCTGCTCAGAGTGCCAGAAAAGAATGCATTTAAACCCAGATGGAGCGGATCATAAAGGTAGTTTTAGTGTCAAATAGTGGGATGTAAAGTAATTTTATTCCTAATACCCATTTATATTTTCCTAGCTTAAGTGAGGGTTCATAAAAATTTGGTAGACTGGAACAGTTCAGTAAGTCAGATCATCTTATTTACTTAAGCTGGAAGGTAGTGAATCTTCTGCTTTCGCTTAAGGATAGAGGCTAATACCATATGCTACCTCAATAGAAAGATGATTTTATCTCGAGGAAATAATTTATTTTTTTCTGGAAATGTGTATATGGAGGCTTAAACATAAGGAATAGATAGGATGCACATGCTGTAGTAATTTAGGGTAAAAGAACTTATCACTTTGCAGGGTTTGAACTTGATTTTCATTTTTCTTTGTGAGACTTCCATCTTTACAGCCCACAAGCAATTGAAAATGCCGAAGTTAAAACTAAATGACATAACTGTCTGACTTTGACTCCGGAGTAGGCTCAAGTGGCCTCCACAATTAACATGTGATTAATAATAAATACTTTTATTGCAGATAATGGAAAACCACCAACTTTGGTGACCAGTATGATTGATTACAACATGCCAATTACTATGGCTTATATGAAACACATGAAGCTGCAGCTACTAAATTCACAGCAAGATGAGGTAAAGCCTGAAATCATTTGTTTTTCCCTTTTCCTATGTTCTTTGGTCCTTATCTTTGCGGTAGCCAGGAAATTGAACTGAAGATGATTGTTGATCCCATCTTTATAATTCTGTTGCTGTAATAGCGAGTCTGAAACCAAACCAAGGCAGTTTGCAAGTAATCAGGTTGAGAGAAAATGTCATGACTTACCACCCTTCCATGGTTGGGGGTAATATGCTGTACTGCTTCAAATTACCTGAGGGTGCCCTTTTACTGTCTGGACGAGCGGAAAGGTTAAGATGGGCAGCGTGTTCACCTGAGACTTAGTGCTGTGCTCAGCAGTGACTTTCATTGTCTACTTCTAGAAAGCAATACCATGCACAGCTGAAATGAATGGCATGGTGTTCTCAAGGTTAGCAGCCAGGATGCAACACATTATAGTGAGATAGATGGAAGCCCTGGCACCATCACTTGAAATCTTTAAAGCAAAAAGCTTGATAAATAAGAGTAGAGGTTGGTTTTGAACCTTTGAATAAGAAGACGGAGTCAAAACAGAAGAGAAGTAGGCTGGCAATCAAGCATCTTCAGAGAGAATTAGAGTTGAATTGCGTTTATTTCTTCTAAAAAATTGTTTTACTACTGTGATTTATTCAGAGTTTTCCACATCTTAAGAAGGGCTTCTTCAATTGGATGGCACCTACCAAATTATTTGTAATAAACTCATTTTGCTAGAAATGTGCTCAGTTACCACTTGAGCTGCCAAATAGTTAGAAGCCCAGCTGTGTGCTAGCCAAAAAGCAGTCCTGTATGCTGTGTCCTTCTGCCTGACTACAGGATTTTTTTAATAAAGAAAACCTTCAAAACCAACCTCAGCAGCTGGATTATGTCAAAGACCCTGACTGACTCCTGAATTCTGTGGAGTCAGCCAGATTTGGTTTAATAAAAAGTAGATAAGGGCTATTGGTGGAGATTTATGAATTATTCAGCATCCTATAGAATGGGGGATTTCATCAGTCTTCTAGAAATATCAGCATCCTTGTTTCACTTTTGCCTTTTTTTTTAATTGTGGAGGGTGTGGGGACAGATCCCATAGTCTTTGAGTTCTTCATGCACAAATACAGCCTGGTCGTCTTTCCCTGCTACTGAGTGTCCCCTCTGTGTGCTGTCCCTTGTCAGGAATCTGGCAGCAGGGCTTCAGGCAGCAGGAGAGAAGAGGCTTTATCCCTGCAGTCGCCTTAGGAGTTCAAGGACTCCCTGGTTTTCCACTTCCTCCCTTGGAGAATTACTCCTCCCACAAGAGGGTCAAGGACTCGTGCTGGGTCAGGGCCACCTGCCACACTGTCTTTACAGCCTGAACGTTTAGGTGTAGTCTTTCTGGTCGGATGGCTGAAATTGGGGTTAAACCAGTTTTTCACCTGGATGGACCAGTGGAGATGATACGGTGGCAGCAGGAAGCATCCTTGCCCGGCTCGGTTTTGCAGCAATAATGTTACTGTGTATGAAATGTGTGCAACGGTGGATTTATAAAGGTGGAAGTAATTTTTGTTATATTTTAGTAATAATGTCTTTGCCAGGGCAGAGTGGGGACAAGGAAGTTCTCAAGATAATCTTTACGTCTTTTCCCAAGGCAGAATTGTGCTAAGAATTTCTTTTTCCTTTGGGCTGTACATTTGCTGCACTGAGAACAAAATGGCAATGAAAATGTTGTAGCACAAAACAAGAAGGTTTTTGGTGTACACATTCAAACTATATGTAATGCACTTAAAAACATGCTTGGGTTTGTAGGAATGCTCTGTTTCCAAGGTTTCATCAATCCTATCTATATTCTTGTGGAGGGGGTGGAATTGAGACAGGAGTAAACTTGGATCCCACAACTAGCTAGCACAGTGACTGAAAGCCTCCTAGCTCCCTCATCCTCAATCCACCGTTTTTAAGCTGAAGATAGGGATGAAAGGGAAACGGGCTTCTTCGAACAGGAGAACTCACCACTGTGTGGGAATTTACAGCTGTGCTGCAGCTGGCACAGAGATGCCAGCGGCTCCCAGCTTCTTTCCCCACACCTACATGTCCATGCAGGTTCAGATGGATGTTTAGACAGTCTGGGGAGTGAGGTGGAGATATTCCTCAGAGTGTTGTAGGCAAACACGGGCTGCCCAGGTGTGTTGTTTTATACCCACAAAGTGTTGGATAGCCAGAGCTCCCTTTCTGGGAGCCCATACAGCTTGCCTAACCTCAGTTGGAAGATGTAAGCTGCTGCTTGCTGGTTCCTGCACGGTTCAATGAGATATTCCACTGTGACTTAGTGGAGTCACATCCTTCCAGAAGGTATGGGGGAGTTTGTGTTATGATCTTGCTCTTTGAACAAGCAGCGTGCGTTTTCCCTAAACTTCAGAACCAGCTTGGCGTTTGCCTCGGTCCCGTCTGTCTGGGGCAGGAGGCTGGTGGGCACCCCCATGGTTCTGATGTCAGGGCAGTGTTTGGGGATTCGCTGCTGCTGTAACTGGGGCGCTCCCACCTTACCCGGGCACGGCAGACAGTTGCCCTCTAGAGAAGCCCTCACTCTTCCTTCCATTTAGTTTTTTACAAAACTTTGAGAACGAGGTATGTTTCCTTCCTTATTTGTCACTGTCCCGGTGTGACGGTGCAGAACAGCATCGCCTTGCGTGCTGCCCTACTGGCTCATGAATGGCATTTGGCAATACGGCATCCCAGTTTAACAAGAGTCGTGACTGCAGGGAACTTGCCTTCTGAAAACGAGAGAAACGCCCATGCAATCTGGAAACATCACAGAGACCCGAGAGAGGAATTGATGTGAGGGCCAAACCCTCAAAAAGAAGAAAGCAGCTGTACTAGTATCTGTAGAAACCAGTTCACAACAAGTACACAGTATACCATATTCTAAAGATTGCTGTTTTCCTAGGTCAGTTCTGGCGAGCAACCCAGAAAAATAGTCAGAACCCTGTCAGTTATGTTTTTGTTTAAAAAACAAGTAATTGGAAAAGTATTTTAAACTGTCCTCCAGGGATACAAAATTATTTGCCATGTTTTTCTCTATGTTCTTTAAAATGCTTTTCTTCATAACAGGAGTAGTTTTATTAGAAAAGTTGTTATTGAAAATATATCACCTTAGGTTTGTATATTGCCTCAGCAGCTTACAGAGCCAGACTTGTGGATGCTTCATTTTTAATCCGTGAGTGGGCACATGAACTTCAGTGGGACTGAAACAAGTGATGTTAAACATGTATGTGAACATTTGCTGGGCTAGGTCCAAAACTATTTTGCTTTTATAAATGGGGATGAAATATTTGACCAGGACTTGTACTTTTTGCCCTCTGCTATCATCCGTAGTAGGTGCTATGTAATTGAATTTGATGGATAAACCATATTAACGGTGTATAAGGTAGAATAAATGTGATTCTCATACACTTATATTACTTTGGTTTGCCATTGACTGTCGTTTGATCATGCTCAGAACTTTTATAAGGTTTATCATTTTCATAGCTGCTTCTTTAAACACAGCAGCAGTGTAAGGGTGACATCATGTCAAGGGAGTTTGGTCGTGGGTTCTTATTAGATCAAGTTGCCATTTGGAAATAGCTTACTGTGAGTGGTCATCATGGGGTCACCAACTTCGCTTGAGAAAGGTTGAGGATTCAGGCAGGGAATGAGGGGAGTTCTCCTCAGATAAATTTTAATAACAGGACTTACTATGGAGTATCTAGTTACTAGCCCTCTTCCGCAAAATACTATGGAAACAGTTACAGAGTGCAGCAATGGAGTTGCCTCATGGTTGAACAAATAGCATTTGTCAGGTTATTGTATCACATAAACGCTGTGTTTTCCTTGCTCTTCTTTAGTGCTCTGCTTGTTTGCTTAAATACACAAAGCTTTAGCATGATTACATCTCACACCAGGTGTGAGTGAAACAAATGGGAATGAATGAACTGCACATCTGATGCGAACAGCGTACGATGTTTCCTGACACGTCTCTGAAACTTCCTGTTTGCAGGATGAAAGCTCTATAGAAAGTGATGAGTTTGATATGAGTGACTCTACTAGGATGTCAGCTGTGAACTCTGACCTGAGCTCAAATCTGGAAGAGAGAATGCAAAGTCCTCAGAACCTCCAGGGCCAGCAGGATGGTAAGGCTCTCATTTCGTACAGAAAATGCGATATTGCCGTGTCTTTTTCCCATTCTGTGCCTTCATTTAGTACCTGCTGTGTCCTTTTCTTCATAGTGTGTTTCATTAGGTAATTTGAAATATATGTTCCCTATGTCTCAGCATGAAGAGGATGAAGCTGGGTGGTTTTTTTGCATGTTAATTTATTTGTTGCTTAGGCAACAGGTGAGTGCTTAGACTACATATATAAAAATAGTAAAATAATAGTGCTTAACATATAGTAGACTACAGGCATAAAAGGAAATGAAACTCAAACCTTTCTGAGGCAACCCAGAGGACTGAGAAAGTTGGTTTTACTGGCCGACATGAGGGAGAGGGGTGTGTGACAGAATCATGGTTATGCCACTGCAACAGTGGCTCATGAGTGGCATGTGAATGCGCAACACCCAAAGTGCAGGCCTATTCTATTGGTGTTAGAAACAACACATTGGTATTCTGTTTGTTACTCCTTGATTCCTGATCAAGTGTGCCAATTCAGAAGTGCTTCTTAGATTTCTCCGGAACGCTAAATATATGGGATTGGACAGTTAAGCTGGATTCTTTCCACTTTATGCATCGTGGTCAATTGCTAGCTGGTAAGCTATTTAGGGGGTGCTGCATAGTGGCTGATAGGATCTGGTGGTGGGTAGGGACGTCTGCTGTGTTGTTCTCCGGACAAATCAAGGAGGAGGATGTCTGTGATAATTTGGTAGGCCAGATTCTAACTGCAGCTGCCTTTTGCCTGAGTATCCACAAGCTATCACAAAATTTGTGCAACTTTTGACTTAATTTCTGTCTGCATACGTTCACTAAAGGAGCAGTTCTGATGCACAAGACGTAGGGAAAGACAGTTCATTTTCCTGCTGAAGTTTGACTTTTTAGGGCTAACATGTAGTAATACTGCTAAGTTAGAGTTTTCAGGGATACTTCAGAAGGTGCCATTTTTATTTATCTGGCTTACAGTGCAAAACTGTGCTTTAGAGGTTTTTGCTTATCTATATACTCAGTCTGCTTCACATATGTGGAGGGTTTCTTAATAGCAATTGTGTGCCTGTATACGTCCAACATAAAAATTATAGCTTAGTACAGTAACCTATGAAGAAATGCCTGTCATACGTGTCTTAATACCTGCCACAACCAGATTCATGTGCCACATCTAATCATATTAGAACATAAGTACAAACAATAAATGCTGCAGATCTGTCACTTGCTATTTAAAATGTATGGGAAATAAATGCACTGTGGTCTTTCAAATGCAGGTAGTGTGACCTCACAGAAGTGCTTTAAATCTCTCAGATTCCTTTCCCTTCCTCCTAGATTGTACTTGCTCACCTTCCTAAGGCAATCCTATTTTTTCCTGCATCTTCTGACTAAAGCATCTGCTGACAGAGAGATTTGAAATAGCAGCTCTTCCTGCTTCATGGTTTTCCTGTGCTAGCTGTTGTCAGGTAGCAAACCTGAGTGTGGGTAGCTGTAGCAGCACTGCTTTTTCATATAGGGGAGAAGAGACTGAAGAAGAAGCTGAAAGACATTAGAGAAGACAGGAGGGAAAGAAGAATGATGGGAGAGGGCAGGAAAAAAGATTCTGGAAGAAAATAATGAACTTAGGGATAGAGGGCTGGAAACAGGAACAGGAAAAAGGGAAGACAAAGGGGAGCTCAAATGAACCAAGCCGTACAATACCTACAGCCATCACTGTAAAATTTTATAAATGTAAAACTTAATTATAGTGCATGCGCACGAAAATCATCACCAAAGCACGAATTTGTGTGTCTAAAGTGATTCCTGCCCCCTTCCCTCAAACATTCTGTATGTCCATTAGAGTTTCTGTCAGCCACCGCATTCGGTCTACAGATAAAGACACTTGACATTTGGCTCGTCTGAGATGTCTTTGCTGCGTTCTGGCAGGTGAAAACTTACTGCTGTGTAAGGTTGCCTGTGCGCACAGTGTTGGGAATGGTGTCTGTGGTGGAATGGGACAGCACAGGTGTGCCGCTGCCATAAGCATGCCCTCACTGGGAGAATGTTTTGCTAATGGGAATCTTTAGGAAAGCTGCTGCCTGGGGTGGATGAGTGACAGCTCCAGTGTACTTAAATGTGAAGTATTCTATCACTTGCTTACCTGGATTGCCTCATGAGGTGGCATGAGAATATTTGGGACATCTATTGTTTTTTTACCATGGATTTAAACTCATTTGGTGCTAGGATATAAACAGAGTCTGTGTACCCTAGAGGAACATAATAGTGAGCTGGGCCATGCCCCCGAGAGATAGATGGAGGCTCCTCTTTCAGTTTATCAGAGCATAATATGCTGACACTGTCTATGTAAAAGGAATAAGATGCTTTCGTATCCTCTTCCCTTGGGGCTATACCTGCATTGTATTTAGACATGCATTTGGCTTTGGGACTCCATTGCAGCGCTCGTACTAGAAAATTTGCCCTCAGTGTTTTCCAGTCATTCCAACCACAGCACTCTCCAGTACCTGAAGCAAGCCTTGCAGTACCTGAGGGGCCCTACAAGAAAGCTGGAGGGTCACTTTTCATAAGGGCATGGAGTGATAGGACAAGAGGTAACAGGTTTAAATTGAAAGTGGGGAGATGTAGGTTAGATATCAGGAAAAAATTCTTCCCGGGGAGGGTGGTGAGGCACTGGAACAGGTTGCCCAGAGAAGCTGTGGATGCCCCATCCCTGGCAGTATTCAAGGCCAGGCTGGATGAGGCTTTGAGCAACCTGGTCTAGTGGAGGGTGTCCCTGCCCATGGCAGGGGGGTTGGAACTGGGTGGTCTGGAAGGTCCCTTCCAACCCAAACCAGTCTGTGATGCTGTCACTCTCTGGTTTTTGTTTCTCATTATTAAGTTGTTTGAACCTAAATAGAATAAAGGCAAATACGAGAGCAACCCGCAGTATCAGCTGAAAGCAATAGACCTCTTCAGCCAGAAATGTCATGGTAGGTAGGAGAAATGCTGAGAAGGAGAGCACAGAGAGGGAAGGTGTGTGTTTGCTCGTAGTAGATGGGTGCTGATAATGCACAAAAGTCCCAGGCTCTGTGAATGTACTGAGGCCTCGTAAGGTTACTTGTATAAAGCATATTAGGTTGAAAGGGCATGGGGAATCTGAAGAAGAAATGCAAAACGGGGAGAGTTGGTGAATTCTATATCTGTAGCACTGAAGTTGCCACAATACTAGGAAAGACAGTTTACACTTTAAATTAGCCTTTGTACACTTTTAAATAACAGGGCTTTGAGTCACACCTGCTAGTGAATGGCTGAAAATAGCATCCTGAGCACCTGCAGGGCTGCTGCAACGAAGGGGGAGGAGTTCGAAAAGAGCTGCTGCTCTTCCCTGGGGAGTTAGGAAAGGAAAGCAGCTCTAATTTGCAATCGGTTTAGTTCCCCAGCTGGGAATGGGGTAGGGCTATCTGGTTACCAGTGCCTCAGAGCTGTTTTCCCTTGCAGCCAGCTGGATAACAGGGCTGCAAATTGCTGGTGTGCTCCTTTCTCTTTTGCACCCTCTACCCTTGCTTGCCCCTATTTTCTTGCTTCCCTGTACGTGCTACAGCTCCTTTGTCCTAAGCTGGTTCTTTGGAGCAAGCCCTGTTTACCACTCGTGCTCCCAGGCAAAGCTCCCACTCGAGTGCTGTCTTTAATTCTCCTTTCTCCTAATAAAGGTCTAGGGACTCTGATGTTGCTGGACCAAACCCTGTTGCCCTTCTCTCAGACCACAGACAGCAGGCGAGGTTTGCAAACTGAGTTAGAAATAAAGGAGCATGTCTAGTTTTTGGGTTTTATTTTTTTAATTAGTGTTTCAACCTGTACAAAAATGATTTGTGTAGTGAAAACTGACCTCTAGACAGGTCTGCCAGAGGGGCAACGAGGGCATCTACCCTGAGGGAGAATGGGGCTGCTGTTGCCCTTGCCTGTTAGCTGGAGCCCTGTGCGGAACAGCCGAGTGTGTTTGCTCCCTCACTGTGGTGGTTCATTAGTTATCAAGGCATGAGAGAGGTGTAGGGGGATGCTCTGATTAGAGGAAATTAAGAACATGCACAACTCTAGAAGTTAACAAAAGCTAGGTATAAATTTTATGTTGAATTTGGTTTTTTTTTTGGTTTTCACTATGTGAGCTATTAAATAAAAATCAAGGATGAGACTTTCTGCCTGTAACAGTACAAAATGCAGAATTCATTAATTTTCTGTATTTCTCACTGTAATAAGGTACCCCAAAACATATCAGTGCTTTGTCTGGATTTGGGTGGAGTGACTATGTTCTCTTCAATCTAGTTTTTAGAAAATGATAGTTAAATCTTTATACATCTTTACATAGAACTCCCTCTCACAGGCACTATGTGAAGACTGTGCTTATAGAAGCTAGCTATGACAAAATGTGTCACGATTCAGCCTTTGACAGGGGTTGTGCTATCAGGGAGATTACTAATAAGATTTTCCTGGTTGCATTTTTTCCAATTTATAGGAAATTGAGCAATAGTACTGTAATGCAATGGAGGATTATGCCTTTGAGTAGTTTGTGGTCATTTGGGTGGCAACAGTTCTCTTTCCCCGCATGTTTAAGTTCACAGGCTTTACACAACATAGATGTGGGAGATGTGGTAGTCCACATTAGCTATTCCCTTCACTCCTTTAGTGTTTGTGGTATATAAAAGTCTTGGAGTTAGTCATCAAAATACCTGTTTTCTACATTGAAGCCATAATCTTTATTCAACAGCTTCACCTGGAACAGTAACATCAGCTGATTGACTTGTCAAACCTGTGTGTCTGTCCAAGGGTGCAGAATTTGCTGTAGCCGCGCTTGCCGTTGCTTTGTTCTCTCTGAACTGAGTCCAAGCCAAGTGTTTAATCCATCTTCCCATTCTCAACTGGTTGTATTGTTGTACTTCTTTCTGCTTTTGTCTTTATTCCACTAAAACCTGGACTCCCTGTCTTAAAATATTGACTTTCCTTTTTCCACAAAGTAATTAAAGTGAGATGTATGGGTTCGAGCACCAACTGCAGGCCAAAGCGAAGACAGATTGGTGAAGGAGCATATTGGAGTAAATCATCTCTGCTGTTGCCTATGTTTTGGCCCTGCTCTTGATGTTGAGTAAAGCGAGTGGTAACAAAGCCAACATGACAGCAGATGATTCCCAGCACTAAACCCATGGCAACCTTTTTGCTGCTAATTAAGAATTTTCAGTGGAAATGTTATTTTCCATTAATTTACAAAATTAATTTACAGTAATGGGTATTGTACCTTTAATTTCTGTTCAAGCACTGAAAAGTTTAACAAATATGCTTGTTTTATATGAGGTCTAAGTCCACGTGACTTCAGTAAAGGCTCACTAAAGATGGGCTGAAATGTTTGCTGAGTTTGGGTGTCTTTTTACTTCAAAGCTTGACTTCTTTAGGCTTCAAAACAAAGCATCTGACATTTCTGTCATATACGGGATGGAGTGAAATTACCACACGAAGTCATAAAGCTTTAATACTGATATTAAAAATAAAATAAAAAGCAGCCTGCCGGTTTTCCTACATGCAAACTCATATACTTTTAGAAAGCCTTTTCATTTTGGGGATTTTCTGTGGCTTGACTGGTTTTATTTGCAATTTGTAGATCCATACTAACACAGCTGTAGTGCTGTAGGAGTTGCTTATTATGGTTATACATTATACAAGACATTGCACATGCAAAGTTAATAAGCATTTTACTCCAAAGAAAAAGGTAATTTTAACTTAATAGCGAGGGTTTGGGCTGCTTAAGAATGAAGGAGGTGGCACTGCTAGCTTATAAGGAGTATAGAACACCAAGTGATACTTAACTTTTTATTTTTTGGTGACCATTTGAAATTACGTTTGAGCTAGGGCCAGGAGAGCTGAATTCTGTGGTATATTCAGACCTTCCAGTCTTGCTTGAGCCAGTGAAGCTTGCAACATTTTGGGCAATACTCTCACTTCTTACATCTAAGGCTGAAGCATTAAATCCAAGTCTTCTGACAGAGATCCAAGATACCTGCCTGTCTCATGGCAGTGATCTTGCTGCGATTCCCCTGCGGAGGACAGCCTGCCTGTATGAGCAGGTTTTACCTTTCCCCTGTTCAGGGAGATAGAGCAGAGGCAGCACAGGCTGAATGGGGGCAGCTACCACGTCCCGAAGGCGAGGGCTGAGACAAGCTGGCAAGAGAGAATGAGGGAGGTCTCTGCTTCGGCTGCCCGGCAATCTGTTCTGAGGATAAGCAAAGGTCTCCTGTCTCTGCAGCTGTCGATCTGCCGCCTTTTGCAAACCCCAACTTCATTTCTGAATAAAGCAAAAGTCGCCACAGTCAAATACGGCACGTTTCTGAGTAAGTTTGTGGGCTGCACTGAAGCAGCCTTACACATGTCAGAATCACAAAGGTCTCTTCAGACAGGGGGTTAGTTATAATATGTTGCTCTGTCTGAGAAAATTAGTATCATCTTCACCTAAACAGAATTAAAGTGGACCTCAGAACCTGGCATATAGTACCAGTATTATTTCGCTTCAGTGAAGCTACACCTGGAGTGATTTGACCCCTCGGATTCGCTTTGGTGGAATATTACTTGCACAAACCGATACATTTGAGAAAGAGGAAGAAAATGGTGAAACAAGAACAGAAAGCTGGAGAGTTGTGGAAATCTAGTTTCAGTGGCATTTTAATGGGTTCTTTAGAGATGATACCCTATCAGTATCGGTGCAAAAGGCACTGCGAGTGACACCATAATGACACTTGCGCAGTGCTGTGATGTCAGTGATGATGCATTGTACTGAACCTGGGCAAGAGCTCGAAATGTTGGTGCAGCTGCGTTAGAAACTTTCAGTCTTTAATATCATGAGGGAGATCTGGGTGGAATTTTCAGCAAATCAAGTATTTTAATGTGCTGGCTGGTGACGAGGCAGCTGGTATGTGCATTGTCATCAGAATACTGAGCTGAGGCACTTCTATTGTACGATAGATGAAAATCTTCCTTTGACTCTCCAGACAACTCAGATTTGGTAAGAACTAAGCATCAGTGTCTCTCCATGGAGAACACTGCTTCCTTCCTCCAGATTAATGGAAGGAACTTCCAGAACTTCACTAACTCAGTGAATCTGCCAAATGAGAAAAAGGTCTCGAACTGGGATTTGGGCTTGAGCACCCCTCTCACTGACGTGTAGCAAATGTATTACTTTTACTACTGACTCTTTCATTATGTGGAGATACTGTATTTTCATATGCTAGTTGCAAGCATCTTTTGAGTTGACTGTGCTGAATGTCTCCCCCCTCTTCCATTTTAGTTTTGGTGTCTTCTCTCATCTTTTAATAACATGTGTTCTTTTTCTGACATGTCTTTGGTTTTTTTTTTTTTATGTTATACTATAATTTTCTTTAGAGACTACAATATTATTAAACATGAATTATGCATTGAGCAGACTTTCTCCTAGAGTCTGACTGGTTTGTTGCAACCGGAGAACAATCTCCTTTTCCTCACCACCCTCCCAGCTGCACAACTGTCACTTTCTATTACACTTGCCTTGAACAATTGAGTGTGGCTTGTAATGACAGTAATTGCCTCAAAATTGTTTGTCATGTTTGCCTTGTTAGCAACAAACTACTAACTGTTGGTTACAATCAAGTTCTCAGCTATTACTCCATAATTACATCAGGGAATACTTGCAGCCAATAATAGCTGAGAAATTAGAATTTTCTTTTCACAAGTAATGCTAAAATGCTTGCAGACCATTCACTATTCACAGCCGTTCTTCTTTACATCAGCAGTCTAGTGGTAAGTGAAGCCTACCCCTGTGTAAAAGGCTAGCCGCACATCTCTACCCTTTGGCATCTTCCAAACAGGTCTGCAGGTTGCATCAGCGTTGTACAGGTCCTCTATCAATAGATATTTCACATGGGCAATAGGACTGACCAACCGAGCTCTCTCTTCCTTACACAGCCAGTTTGCTTTTGATTTCATTATGCAAGCCCTTGTAACTAAGCTTAGTGGGATTTCTGAAAGCGTTGGTTGGTTTGTGTTGATTTTCTTTGTTCTTTTCCCTTATCTTAGCATCTCTCAGGCTTTTCCCTCCTATTTCTCTGTAACATCAAAATTAAGGAGGGGCATTCTGCTATAGGGATTTAGTTCTGCTTTCCAGCCCAGACACTTTACTCAGTTTATCCTTTCATATGTACCAGCTGACTTTAGCAGGGGCTATGGGCACAGATTGCTTGATTTAATTTGATCTACTTCCTTACAGTCCAGGTACAGCTTTTTTTCATAACTACCGTTAAAGTGCATGGTAGGCATTGAATTTCCTTTTTTTTTTGTCTCCTGTTACATTTAATATAGAATAATATCATAGAGCACTTTTATTTCAGTGAAAGGAATGTAAAACAATATGCTTTAAAGAAAATTAAATTTAGCCATTAATTCTTCACTGTGCTATATTTTAATTAAGAAAGCTATTAATTTTTTTTTTCTGAACAGGATATTCCCTGGAGACATTTATCTGTCTTCTACAAGATATTTTTTAAATGGAAATTTCTTTAAAGTGTTTCTTCTTTGATAAAATATTTGTAATGCTGAATGTTTAGAATTTATAATAGTAATTTTTTTAACCAAGTGCAAATACTTTGATTACAAAACGTGAGTAGTACTTTTTCAGCACTGTACAGTTTTCTAATATTTAGCACATAAGAAGTAGTTCTATATTTTCCTGAGGTCTGTGAAGCAGTGTTTTCAAATAATTGATAATGTTGCCAAATAGTAACCGTATTTGTTATTCTGAGGCAGAGGGATGCGCTTTCTCTTAATGACAGGATGGAAGAAACGATATAATCATTCTGAAAGTTTCAGGGTAGGCTGAATTCGAGCAGTGTCCTCCACGTATTCACGAATGCTGATAGCTTGGTTATTGTGAGAAAGGTAGAAGTGATGGTTTGCAGGTTGACTGGAGGCAGAAATCTACAAGAATTATTACATTTAGCATCAACACAGATTAAAATACAGCCCGGGTCTTTTATAAGTTTATTTGGCACTTGGTGCCTGGTTAACAGCTTGCTGGGGGACGTGTGATGCTTGCACAGTCTCTCCACTGCTGCATGCCAGGTGGACACCGCCCAGCCTTGGTCACTGAGGGAACACCCTTCCAGACAGACGGCTAGCCTTTAGCAGCTACTCAAACCCACTCTGGGAAAAGATGCGGAGTAGCACACCCTATTTAGTTGCCTTTGTGGGCTGTACTGTGTGTCATGCTGAGAAACCAATACAGAACCTCAACTGTAAGGGTAGGCATTAACCATTAGAGTAAGTTCAGATAAAAGCTAACATAAAGGAAGAATCCAAATGTATATAGTATCCAATTTTCAGACTTAGATGAACAGAAGTGAAGAGAAATTGATGTCTTAGTTCAGCTCCAAGAAGCTTTTCTCCGTTTCCATCAGGTAATGACTCATTAGAGCACTAGTCTTGCAGCTGGAGTGTGGTTTCCCAGCAGAAATACTGACCTAAGATCAGTCTCTACTGCAGAAATTCCTGGTTATGGGGATGGTTGCATCTTTGTATCTTAAGTAAGTCCTTTCTTGGTGCTTCGGTTTAATTTCAGATTTTCACAAGCCTGCTTTCTTGCTTGAAATGAATCAAGGAGTCAACTTAATACATCTCTGAGAGAACTAGTGACTGCTTCTGCGGCAGTCCTGATGTCCCATGTACTTTACTGGGTAGAGTTGTTCCCTAAGCAGAAAGTACAGTGATCCTTGTTAATAACCATCCCAGATCCCTGCTATAAACAAACTGTTAAACTAGTGTAAATTTAATAATTATTTCTGACTGGAAGGTGGAGTTCAAACCTCTGTGTTTAGTGTTTCATACTCTTGGATTTCACATAAGCATAAACACCAGCAAGGAGATTTAAATGAGGTCATAAACCAGAATAAAGCATGTGGTTCACTAGCAGCTTTTAAATAAGGCAACAGTAATAGGTACTTTGGGACAATAATTGATTAGAAAATTTGATTTTGTGCTTTGAGAAACACTGTGGTAAACCTACAGTGTCAACAGACTAGTCTTAAGTTCTTAGGAACGATAAATTGCTATTACTGGTTTGATGGGAAAAGAAGCTAGGAGATACCGACAGGGAATATTTTTTTTTTTCTCTCTGCAAAAACAAAATAGAGAGCTGACATTTCAGTTACACAAAGCTACTGTTCAAGAAGAACCAAAATATGAAGCGTATTAAAATTTTAATGACTTAATTGGCAAAGACATGCAGTGAGTTTGTTACGTCTCACTGTTTAAGTGTCTCTTGGATGGTTATTGTGAAGGGAGCTGATGCTGCAGCCTGTCAAAGAGAGGATGAAGAGACAGAACTACAAGGAGTGGGAACTCTTAATGCGAATTACCTGCAGTGGAAGAAATAGGCTCTCTTCAAAAGGAGGTGATACAAATAGTGAGAGCAGCCAGGCGATCTAGAGAGGCAGAAAGTAAATGGAAGCATCCATTGCTGTCAAATCTCTTTTGAAAAGGTCTCCTTGAATGTGTATAAAAGAATCTATAAATAGTCCTTGAATAGTTTACAGGTCTGCATGTATCTTCTAGGATTTCTGTCTTAAAGCAATTGTTAACTTTTAAAAAATATTCCTCTGAGTTAACTGTCCAAGGACCATATTTTTATCAAAAATTTGAAAGAACTTTGACTTTCAGTGACTTGGTTTTTAGAAATTGTGTCCAGCACGATCTTGTCCAAAATGCATGGGTACAGTTAAAAATCTTACTAAAATCAATGATAAGCATTTCTGCAAACTTCAGTGGAGACGAGGTTTCATCCTTCATGTTTTCACAATAGGTTCTGGGCAGCTGAACGGATCCTTTTGTAGTTAACGTGGGTGCTGAAATTGCTACTGGTTCTTTAATTAAACCATCAGTGCAGTTTATGCAGAGTTGATAAGCTTTAATTCAGTGAGTTAGCCAAGCTCTGTGTTGCTGTATCTTCCTTTCTTCTTTCTGCTACAATTCTGCAGTTCTGTACCAGTTATGTACATTCTGTACCTGGTTATTCCCGTACTCCGTAGTCACAGACTTGCAGTTGCACGCATTGTTGCATTTTCTGCAAATCTGCCCTATGTTAATGAGGATGTTGTAAAGCCTGTTAGTAAGGCCAAATATTTTTCTGTTCTCTGAATCAGCTACTCAGCAGCGTGCTTCCATTCATTCCCTGGAGAAAAAGGGCCTAAAATGATTGCTTGCTCAAGGAGACGGGTAAATGGTGGTGACAGCATTAAAATGCATGTGGCACAGGTAGATTTCAAAGAGGAAGATGACAATTGACCAAGCTTTCCATTGTAATTTAGGAGAGTTGTGTGGTGATTCTTGAACTTAATTCTCTCTGTTGACATTGTAAAGTGCTGATTTCAATAGAATCGTACTTAAATGCAGCTTTGCAAAGGGGAGGGTAGACATGGTGAAATTATTATTTTGCTGAGAAATAAGTCTTCACCACCTAGGAAACCGGGTACACTCCTACCCTTCTAGCTTTTTACGGGCAGCTCCGACACTGCCATGGCCGTGCAGACGAACACATTCTTTTCAGAAGAGCTTCCACTGCACATAAAATTTACTTGGGTGGGTGGTGGCAGCCTATTAGTCTTCTCTGTTTCTTCCTTTTTCCCTTTCTTCCTGTTTCCCTTCCAGTGTACTGCCTGGTTTTGAGTAGTCCAGTTGGTAGTCTTGTGGGTCAGTTTTTTAGGATGGCTTTGATGCCTTCTAGGGCATCTGCTGGTTTTTGTAGATGGTCAGTATGAGCTTCTGTGAGTAGAGGAGGGTGCTGCAGTATGGCTTCAGGGAAGAGGACAAGAGGGGTGTCCCAAATCAGGCACGTGGCCCGCCAAACTGGCATACTGTAATAGTGCAATAGTCCATTGCTTCTTAAATGAAGGAGGTTGTGGGACCTTGTGTTACATGTGATCTAGCTAGTAAGATCCCAAACATAACTGATCATCAACTGCATACCTATGATGGAGAGAGCAGAAGTTGGCAGTACCAATATCTGTATTTCTTAATTTGTATACAGGTAAAAGGGAAATAACTATTTGGGTTTTAAACTATTCCTGCCGTACAGAATGAATTTATCTAAATAATAATGAGCTGCTTTAAAGATATTCCTGTCTTGTGGGTCAGGAAGAAATCTACTCTCCCATGATGACTGCTTCTTGGGAATACTGCAGTTAAGTGCACTTTGAACCTGAATGGAAAAATGAGGAGAAAACCACTCTCCTGACTTGTCCATTATTCCTGCTCAGAGTGAAAACTCTCCCCTTTCATCACCCTTCAAGGCAGGAAAATTTTACTTATTCTGCTTTCTTTTGTGAGTATGTGGTGGATGCCCTACCATTTGTTTCTCCCTGGCTGTACACACAGATGTGAACAGAAATCAGTGCTGAGGAAAAATCTAGAGAGTAGAGAGTTAGGAAGGCTGCTTAGGGAGTAGCAGAGACTGAGTCTGCCAGCTTGCCAAGGTTATTTTGCCAGCAGCATTTATTAAAAATAAAGTTAGCACTGAGTTGTATTTTGGCGCTGGTTTATATTTCATTACACAATATGGAACAAGCACAAAGCTAATTCAAGTGTACACAGAAGTATCTATTACTATGAATAGATTTTCTATTTGTAGGTTTTATAACCATATTTATAAATCTATACTTCTCTCATCACATATATATCTCTTTCTATAGTCATCTCTTTCTAAGTAAAGTGGACTAATAATTGAAGAGAGGTAGAGCTTTATGGCACAGGGATCTGTTGTTAAGCAGATGATACATTTTCCCATGCTCTAATTAGAGACCATTTCAGAGAGTTCAGAAATACCATGGGCCTGAATTTCTAAAGAGGCTTGTGCTGGCTTTAGTGAGGACAGAGTTATTTTCTTCACAGCGGCTGGTACAAGGGTGTTTCTGATCTGCTCTAAGAAGAGAACTGATAACACTGGTGGTTTTAGTTGATGCTAAGGAGCATTTGTACCAATTCAAGGACTTCTTCACCTTCTGATCCTGCACCTGTGCTCCCAACTCTCTCACTACAAGCAGTGTGGGGGTGACACACAGTTCAGACAGCCAACACAAACTGACCAAAGGGGTATTTCATTCCATAGCATGTCATGCTCTTTATATCAGCTGGGAGTGGGCCAGGAGCCTTAGCTCATTAGCTTGTTTACTCATTTGTGCATTTGTGAGTGAATTGGTGGGTCGGTTGGCTTTCCTGGTGGTGCTGTCAGTCGTGGGGCTCGCTCGGACACTGCTGTGATTGCTCGCTGGCTCTTGTTACTCAGGACCTGGCTGTGTATTGGTCGGCGGGTGGTGAGCAATTGTATCATATGATTTATTTTCTCATATTTCAATTAATTTTTGTTAGTAGTATTGTTAGTATTATTAATTTCACTATAATATTCCTTTATATTGAATTACTAAATAGTTCTTATCTCAATCCACAAACTTCCTTGTCTGTTCCTCTGATTCTCCTCATCCACTGGAGGAGGGAGGGAGGAGAGCGAGCAGCTGTGTGGTACTTCATTGCTAGCTGAGGTTAAACCAGGAGAAGGTAATTCTGTGAAGGCTAAATCCAACCAGAGCAGTATACGTTCCAATACCTCTTGAAGATCTACAGCAAAAAGAAAAGTTTACATCTCTTGCTTTCTTGTTGTTTTGGTGTGAGTTGAAAAGGTTTCGAGTGTGTTTCAAACACGTCACAAGGTCCGTGCCATATGAGCCAACTTGTGTTTTCCTGTTCAACAGGAGCAACAGCAAGAAACACCGGATGTCGTGTGTGTTGCTCCTGTCAGAATATTACAGGTTATATCTGAGGGCCAACAGTAGGTACAGCAGCTTAGCAGAACACTCTTCTTCCAGGGAAACAACATAAAAAATAAATTTGGATGACTGTCTCTTGTAGAAGTAAGTTCCATATATATATGAAACTAGAGTGAAGCTCTTTCCATCCTTCAGAGTGTTTTCTTGATTCAGGACAGTGCTTCCTCTCAGAGCCGTTTCCAGTGGTGCTTTGCAGGGCAGGTCAGAGATCAAGTGAAGAACGTAAGACTGGTGTGGACTTATGAGACACAGACCTGTTGGAGCAGGTCCAGAGGAGGGGCACAGAAATGATGTGTGGGTGGGAACACCTCTCCGGTGAGGAAAGCCTGAGAGAGTTGGGGTTGTTCAGCCTGGAGAAGAGAAGGCTCTCAAGTTTTTAATGTAGCCTTGCAATATATAAGCTGGGGTTATAGAAAAAAATGGAGATGGACTTTTTACCAAGGCCTGTAGTGACAGGACAAGGGTCAATGATTTTAAACTGAAAGAGGGTAGATTCAGACTGAACATAAGTAAGACATTTTTTATGATGAGGGTGGTGAGGCACTGGAACAGGTTGCCCAGAGACGCTGTGGATGCCCCATCCCTGGAAGTGTTCAAGGCCAGGCTGGATGAGGCTCTGAGCAACCTGGTCTAGTGGAGGGTGTCCCTGCCCATGTACACCAGGGGGTTTGGAACTGGATGGTCTTTAAGGTCCCTTCCAACCCAAACCACCCTATGATTCTGTGATTGCAGTAATCAAAGGTGAGAACTCATACACTTCATTTTTTAAGGCCTGTATCAAATAAGACTGGGTCATTACAGGTGGCAAATTATTTATTTTTGCTGCCATGACTGTTTGGGCAGCCTACAGTATAGCATCTTTAAAGGTCCCAAAATTGAAGAGTGGATTGAATAATTTAAAGCTGGATGTTCTTGGTACTGGAAGATGATCAGGAGACATATCTCCTACCACGTTTCATTTGTCTGCCTTTATTCAGGCTTTTTTTTTCTGCTGTCATCTGAACATCAAGACAGCTGGAGAAAGAGGTGGATTGTAGAGTGCAGAGATTTGTGCATTGGTGTCAAGGTGATAAGGAACAGTTTTTTCCACAGGTAGTTGGGGAAGAATGCTGCGGCTTTTTTTGTCTCTACGGTGTGGATTTTGGCAGTTTTCATAATAATCTGAGTTCTCAGTCTAAGGAAGTCTGAAACATGTATGCTCAATCCTTCATATTTGGTTATTTGCTAGCTGAGTCCATTTTGTAACAGAGAATGGTAGTAAAGGATGGGGTGCTGGTGGTTGAAAGGCATGTACATTCATGCAAATGGACTGGAGTGGAGTAAATGAAAAGATAAACTAACTATCTTTGTATTGATTTCTGGCTTGGGTTCCGAGTATGGGAAGAGAAAGTGAGTTTTAGCAGCAAGGAAGAACAGTTTTCAAGAGAGTTGTGTTGCAGACAGCGAGAGAGGCAGCAGTGAGGGGCTTGGCAGAGGCACCAGTGGTGGTTAGACCTCGAATTCCTGCAGAGAAGTATCAGGAGAGAGTGTGCTCTTCTGCCATTTGTGCCTTTGAAAGTGCTGCTTTTGGTGAAAGCTTGCAAGTTCTCTCTAGTCACTTCACAAAGAAGCTGTTTAAAGAGTATTACTTGCCAGTGTGTGAAAGGAAGATGTCAGTGCAGGCAAATTTAGATGTCTTGCATCATATTCTCAGTGGGCCTACACTGGTTTAGAGCAAATGAGGTTCTGACCTTGTTTAAAACCAGCTATTTTCTGTCTGCAGTATTGATTTCTGCGATAGTTGTCAGTCCATCCATGTAAGTATGAAAAACATAATCATCTTAACTTCATTAGTAATTAGGCACTATTTTTAAGTCCAAAGTGCAGTGGTAATAAAGAAAACCTGCTGTTGTCCACCCGCTCTCCGTTCTCATCTTCAAATGGTTAAGTAACTACATAGGTGTTTGTGGGAAATGGCTGCCTGATTTCAGGACAACCAAACCTGTTTTGGAGCACCAGCGAGTCGGTAACACGGCGTAAGTGGCATGCTGTATTATGTTGTCTGTGTTCCAGAAGAGACGCTGTCACCTCTTCCACCCACCCTCTGCATGTGGAGTGTCTTTTCAAAGCAATCTGAGGGTGTTTGCCTGTGCATTTAAATTGAAGCCCTGATTCAGTAGTTTTATTGTTGTAAGTGGTAATACTAAAGGAAGCATTTTCAATTGGGAGCATTCGGGGGGGAGTATTGCCATCTTTGTTAAATGTACCCATCCGTACAAGAGTGACAGCCATTTCCAATGACTCAGAGCATCATTAATCCACAATGTTTAGAGCTATTAGCAGGAATAGCAAAGCCCAGAAAGGTTACTCTCTCATTTCCCTAGTTAAATCAGAAGGCCAATGGAGATGGGGAAATGAAGCAAGGATGGGTCTTTGACAGAAGAATAATGTCTGTTGCCTTGAGTCACAGCAATATATATTATTTAGAAGCTGGAGGTATCAGAAATTGCTAGCATATGACTGAAGCCCAGAACATAGCTTGCAGATTGTGAAATAAAGAAAGCAAAATAGTCCTAAAGATAAGATTTAATAGATCGGGTTACCAATTTGGTGATGCTGGAATTTATTGACGGCTCTAAGTAGTGTGCCCAGAAACTCCAGTGAATGAGTAAAGAAGAGTGAGGTCGTTTCTGTCACATTCCTCCCATGAGAATGAACAGAGGTGAGGGAGGCTTTTTTTGGCAACTACAATCTTCAATGGGAGGGAGCTGTAGAGCTAGTAGAAAAAATTCCACCTTAAGTTAAATCTGCAGTACTCTTTAATGAAATATGACCGGCTTTTGGAAGGAAAGGATGTTTTTTGGCCCTGAACACTGAAAATGACTTGTATATGATTTTTTCCTGGATGTTCACACTGATTCAGCACTGACTATATATAGCATTTTTTCGTTCTTTCAAGAAATCCACTCCTTTGATATTAAAGAGAAGCAGCTTTTACACTAAGCCAAAAATCTGGAGGCTATTTTAAGATCCACCTACATCTTGTGAGATAGTCTTTACTACTCTAAATTAGATTCCCTAAACATGCCAGATATGAGAATGAGTAGAACATATGGATTGGTCAAAGGTATTCAAAGCAGGAGCTTTTCCTTTCTGCGTGCTACAGCTCAGCCTGAAATGTGACAGGCACTTTTAGTGACACGTTCGTTCAGGAAAGGAGAGGGTAGCTGTGAAGACAGGCCAGTAGTTTTTTCTCTGGTAAGAGCTCTGCTGACTGCTTGACATGATTGCATAAAAAGCCATAGGGAAGCTGTGAGATGCTAATGTTTTCAAGGTAAGGCTGAGGCCTTGCTTTTGGATTTTGGGTCATGACATTTCTCCTTACACCTGTATAGAACCTGTGAAGGCAAGCTTTGGCAAAACACAAAACGCAGGTTAGTTCCTTTGTTCTTTGCCTTAACCATAGTCATCGATGAACCCTTTAAAGTCTTAATTAAAAAAAAAAAAAAATGTCTGTAATGTTCAAGGTTGAACCCAGGCTTCAAGTCTTTATTAGCTGGTGTTGGCGCCTCATGGTTTGCACATCCACATCTTTAGCCCAAACGAGTTTTATATAGTTGAAAAGTACCGATGAACCATTCAACACACAGAGGATTTTGGTAGCAGAATCTATGGTGGGTAGTTTGACCAGTTACTCAGGTTGCAGATCTTCAGTCTGCTGCAGGGTCTGCCTTGGGCTGGAGTCCCCTCAGGATCAGCTGAGCCCAGAAAATGCCTTGAACATACAGCTTTTCATTATTAGCTCTCAAATGGGAGCTGCTGACACGCTGACCCTTCTTGTTCCATTTTGGGACAACTTCAAACACATACAGGAGGGCATTCAAACTTACTCCATTTCCATTGAGTTTGCAATTCCATGTTGACTTCACACTAAGGCACAGGCACATGTGCTTAGTTGCAATGACAGAAGCTCGGTTAAATGAAGCTGTTCCCTACTGTGAGGCTTCCCACTGCTCTGTTTCCAAAGAGACCGTAACCAAGAACATGCAGGAAAAGCCGAGGGTTGTCCAGAAGGGCTGGCTCTCCCCAGCTTCTGGCTCTGCGGAAGCTTCAGAGTAGCAGGGTAAGGAACAGGAATTGTTTGGATGAATGTTTGTCTTGGCAGAATGTGTCAAGAATCATCTGAACTGGAAACTCATCTCATTTACAGACTGTATAGGTCCTAGGTTTGGAGGAGAAAGGAAAATACTGTTTTAAAAGAGATTAAAGAATAATAAACAGTGCACTTCCACTGTATGTTCAGATCCTAAGAAGTTTTAAATACTGGGAACTAGCATACTTTCTAGTTTCCAATTTGTAAGCTGTTTGCTCAGCAATGCAGAGACCTTGTAAATGAATTAACCAAATCACCTAGGGCTCTTTTTGCATTTAAAAAAAAATACATATCACTTCTCTTTGTATTGCTCAACCAACCTTGCAATCGCAGGTTATCTCTGCTGGCACACGGCGGAAAGTTTCTGCAGAGTAATACTGCTTCCAGTGTTATCCAGGTTGCTCAGCCAAACTTACCATTAACAAGTTTGGCAACACCCTTAGGCAAAGGGATGATTTGATAATGAACAGCCGTCATCCTATCTGAATAGACAGCTATTGGACATAGGCTGCCAAGAGATCATCTGCTGAACTCTTTGCAAGTATGAATGCCTCGCTGCAGATGTTTTAAATTCCTTCTTTTTGAACTGTTCAGCCTATGATAATCAGTCAAGAATAGCTCCAGTGAGTGTGTGCTGGAAGTTCTTCCTCAAGGGAGAGATTTTTGCTCTGGCATACACATTTTACACCACTGCACTTCCCTATGTGTGCTCAGATCTTGCTGGACTCATTTCCAGCATATTTCTTTCATTGAAATGACCTGTCTTTGATTATGGAGGACTTCAATTCTTTAAAATCCTGTGGCACGGTAAAGGTTCAACATTATGAGATTGTTGTGGTTTTGTCTGTGTCTTACGCACAGATATGTGTAAGGTCATGTGTAGAAGATACTTCCTAGATGCCGTTTAGGTTCTAAACATAAATAGGTGGTGCGGAATTACATTTTTGTGGCCATCTGAGGTTGTGAAAGTCACCTGGGCACAAAGGTCCATCAGAAGGCAGTAGACTTCATGCATAGGTGCACAAGATCGTCTTTTAAATAGGAATTGAATTTTCTGATTGTTCATAGGATTAATCGTTTTTTCACCAGCATATGAAGGAGGTCACACCAAAAATCTATTGAACCCAATGAACAATTTTGACTTAGCAACTGCTCATTTTGATTTAGTTGTTTTGTGAAGATGGAACACTTTGCGAGGAAGACAAAACGATACCTACTCTGAATCGAAAATACATCTGAAAGATGTAGTGTGTGCAAACCAACTAAAATGGAGCCTCTTAAATGGGCAAATGGGAGGCCATTGGGCAATGAAAAACCTAATTTTTCTACTGCTTTCTAACTAATACTGTAAGATTCCAAGTGTGTCTGCTTAGGAGACAAAACCCTTCAATCCCCCTTGGATTCCCTGAAAGAAAAAGACAGTTTATAACATCTGAAAAAACCATCAAGTGTTAGATAGGCCTAAAGATCGCCAAAGCCTTATAATTAGTCACATGGTAAGAATAAGATGGCCAACATCCAGATATGTTCATATAGATTGTCCTTTTATTCTCTTTGCCTTTCTGAATTTTGTTGAAAGCCTGACCCTTTCATTCCGAGAAGTGTGGGAGAGGTAAAAATTTTAAATGTGTGCCCAGGCCCCTGAACTGCATTTCAGATAGTGTAGGGAGATGTCCTGTGGTGGTAAACTCTCCAAATTAACAAACTGAATGAGCAAAGGCTTAAACTCACAGGCTTGGGTGTCCCACATTCAGGCATCAGATCATGGTCTATCATTGGCTGATGCAGCCTGACTTTTCAAAGGTCATCAAGGCCTGCTCTTTACTGGTTCCTTTACTGCATCATGGGGGGGAATCCCATCTATTTTACCCCTTCTGGTAGGTACCCAAGTGTGACAATTTAGCTAAAATGAATGGAGAATCAGTAAAATGGATGATTTACCAAATACTGACAGTGTCTGATTCTAGGTATGGCTAGAGTCATGGCTTGCTACACCAGGTGGCAATGTCCTCCTGACCCACTGCTCCCAGTCCAGCCTGGAGACTGACCTGAGCCCTCTGCAGACCGCTTCTGACTAGCATGGTTGAGATCCTTCCCAGCAGTGGGCGGAGTGGGGAGGGTGAGGGCACAGGCCCCATTTGGGAGCGACGAGGAAGAGCTTTCCTGCCCCTTTGAAGTCCCAACCTATAAATAGGTGGCTCAGCATGTTTGGCAAATATTTTTGAGTTAATCTCAGGAAATTTTAAAACATCCACTGCTGACTCAGATTTGGGTTTTGATGATTAGATTTGTAAAGGTATTTAGCAGTGTAATTTTATTAAAACCAGTGAAAACCAAGCTCCTAAATACTGGTTCGATAACAGCTGTAAAATAAAATGTTTATTATGGTTTTTATACTCTAATAACATTTTTCTATAGTTTTGCTCCTGGGTTTTTTTGTTTTGTTTTGTTTTCTAAAGAGAATATTAAAAAAACCAAGAGTAATGTAATCATCAATTACTTTAATAGCCACTAGAGGTCTACTGATATCAAAATTCTGCCAACTTCAATTATTTCTGCAAGTATTAAAAACGTTTCATCCAAAAGAAAGTGCTTCTTATCAAACATTAGTTGTTTGCTTTGTGAGGTGTATCATTTTAATTCTCTGAATTTTTAACCTCTTAGTGCTGTTTTTAAGTAGTATGTAACTGAAGTAGGGAAGAGTTGCAATGTAAAACTCACACAAGTGACTTAAAAGACTGCGAACTGTATCCACCAAGTAAGTATATTATAATGTAATTCACTGGATAGAACATATTTCTTAGTGGTTAACCTTGCAGCAAACAATGTTTTAATGAAATTGTTCTACAATTAATGGCTTCTTAAGGCCTTATTGAATTTCATCTGCCTTTTAGGAATATTTTTATTTCTCAGAAAAATAAAACAATCTCCAAACCCTCTTTTAAATTACCTTAGCATGATTCTTTTCAAGTTTCTAACAAGTAAGTAGGAATTAGATTACTCTGTTTCCTGTAGGCCTAGTTACTCATCACAAGAACAGGAATGTACTTGTTGGGACAAAAGCAGGGGGGACATGTTACATTAATGACTTTTTTTCCAGACACTTCTCTGCAGTCAGGTGACAATTTGTGCTTCTCATCAAAACCAACACAAAACAAAACAACTGAACAAAATGAGGCTCTGAGCAACCTGATCCAGTGGAGGGTGTCCCTGCCCATGGCAGGGGGTTGGAACTAGATGGTCTTTAAGGTCCCTTCCAACCCAAACCATCCTGTGATTCTGTGATTCTAATGGGTAAGTCACAGCTGCCCTGTGATTCATGAGCTCCTTGGCTGGAGTCTGGCGCATGAGAAGTTCCATTTGAGACCTGGGTGATGGTTAAATGTGGCGTTATCTGTTCCTGCTCAGCAAAATGTTTTTGCATCCTCCTTGTTGTGGCCTAACAAGTCATGAAATAATGGCCTGTGGGTCTTATAAGAAGTGTCAGACTCCTCAGATTTCATCTGATGATGCTCCCTATTTCATGTCTGTCAAGTGAGGATACTCTTTTTTTTTTTCTTTTTTCTGAAGGAAGATGGTGTCACAGGTAGTGGAGCTGAAATTGGCTGCTGTGCTAAGGGTACAAACGAGGCCTGCTCCAGCACACTTGCAAAATCTTCCTGATGTGTGCTTTGCTGAATTGGGTGCTGAATTGGGATGAACCTCAGTGGAAATACCAGCTGTGTACTGTGTGGGGTATTGTGACGTGATATTGTCTGTGTACTGACCGTATTGGGACTGCTGTACTGCCCCTGTCCTCTGCCTGGCACTACCTGTTACCTCGTGCCTAGTTTTCTTCCCTCGCGGAAGGACGAGGGCTGTGATAGCATGATGACTTCAATTAGCTGTGCTTGTGAAGAGCGTGGCTAATGGCTGGCAGCTGAAGAAAAGGAAAAATCTAGAAAGTCTGTCTTCTTTCAGACTGTTTATTACAACAGAAGAAGTTCTGATGGCTGCATCTGCCAACCTTAATACTTATGAACGTATCCTGACATGCCTCTTACTGGTCGGAGTGCTTGGTAGAAGTATACCTCTTTAATAAAAGGGGAAATAATTTGTGTGATAGCAGAACAACTTGGGGTAAATAATTATACTAAGGGATTTGGGAAACCCGTATATAAATGGCTACTGTGTGCATCAGTCACACCCAAGGTAGTTCGCACTTACTGCCCTTTACAGAAACATTTCATTTTTCTCCTTCTTGACTTTAAAGAGGAAATGCCACATGAAGAGGGCAAGCTTTCCATAAGAGAGACTCGTGAAATCAGGTATTTTAAGAATATCCTTGCTTTCTTCATTAACAGTTGGAGAATAACTCATGTCCTTTGTTCAAAAGGCAAAAGAGCAGGTTCAGTCAAGGCGGTGCTGGGAGGTATAATCACGCCTCCCTGCGCTGGTCTGGATCCAGCATCCCAACAGGGATTCCTCTCCAGGGAGAGCAGGTGGTGGAGCTGCTCTATCTTCCCTGGGGTTTCAGGGGAAGGTTAATTTTAAGTTGCTGCCAGGACTCCAAAGAAGTCTTGCCAGTGAAGCTGGATAGAGCAAAACAGATATAACCAGAGTAGCTGGGAAGTGAGAGTACAAAGGGTGCATTCGCCAGCCATTTGTTTATCCTGTTCATTAGCATCCATTCACCACCTCATATCTCTGATCCTGAATGAAGAATTATTTTACCTGTTTTCATCTGGTGTTGAAAGACTTGGTTGAGAAAAATCTGTAGATTATTATTATTGTTATTAGGGTTGTTAGTGTTGTTATTGTTACCGTTATCATCATCATCATCTCTCTCTTAATAGCCCCCAGAAGTTATTCTGGTGCTAGGTCCCCCATACAGACTTTGTGATGACTGTAGCTTCTGTACAGCGCTGAGTTGTTCTTAAAGAACTGGGCAACAGGCAAAATACTGGGATTGTCTGGCTTTCTTCCTGAACGCCCCATACTTGAGAGAAATGAATGCCGAGAATGATTAGTGTGAGGGACAGAAAAGATACAAGATCTATCATGAGCATGGGCTATTATGTTTTTCGTATTTAAGTAAAAGCAGATGTAAGCTATGTGAGGCTAATGGGGCATTACTTACAGAGTCTCAATGTAGCAAAACTAATGGAAACATTTTTCTTTTTAGCTCTAAAATATAGTGTTCACATGGAATTATATGGCAGAAGGGGTGGAGCCTGCACAGCATTTTTTCCAGATGTTTGAATTCCAAGTTATCCTTGCCCCAGAACTGGCAATTCACCTCTTGAAAGCTTTATTCCATGTATCTATGTCAGCAGTATGTGAACACCTTCCCAGATTCTCTTTCGTTTGCGCGAGTAGTAGGTGTAAGGGAAAAAGGAATATCTGAACTGGGAAAAGGCATCTTATTTCCTTTTTCCCTTGGGTAGAATATGCAAATTTCCACCCTCTGCCTGCCTTTCCCTGCAAGGAGAGGATGGGAAGTCAAATGACAGTTTATTAACACTCGCTATGCTCACCACTGTCTCAGGCTGGGACCTTAGCCAGAAACACGATTCAGGCATTAGGAGTAAATGAGAGGAATATTGTTCACTGCAAAATTCCCAACCCTTCCCCAAGCTTACAGATACAGCCAACAGATTTGACTGAATTCACAATGGACGCATCCTTAGGACCATAAAAGCTTTTTTGTTTCATTTTTTGTTTCAATTCTTCAGAAAATATGGTTGATTTTTAGCAGAAATGCGTATTCAAGCAAGACCCAAAGAAAACACCTACGTGAAATGCAAAAATCCATTTTGCTAAGCAACATGCCGATATATCTATACCTAAGTATATACATATGATTAATCATTTTGAGAATTTGGGGCTTCAAATCTTATGGATAAATAAGTCAAGTTTCTGGAGTCCTTTTCACTTTATGTGTGAGATCAGAAGCCTCAGCAACTTATTTAGATGCTGCGCTTATATTAAATGGATTAATTAAATGCCAAAGACTCAGTGAACTGGATATGGATAATACACTGGAGAAAGCCATCTCTGGTGCTGGTTTTATTAACTGAGCTGACACACTGTGTATTTTCCTTAAGGCTAGGGTGGCTATAAATAGAATGTCCTCAGACCTGTGGCTTAGAGACAGGACCTGCGTTTGTGTGCTGCAAGTTGCGTGAAAGCCTTGGAAAGGCTTTCCCTCTGGTATTGGGTAATATAAATATGTGCAGGGAAAAGATGGCTTTTATACGTATCATACTCAGCTACTGGAATACTAATACCCCTGTGTTTGAAGCCTTTACTTCCCATGACAGCCTAATGAGACGCTGACAGGGGCTGTCTGCTTGTCCTGAGTCAATGTCCTGCATTATGTTGTTTGTGTTGTACTGAGGGATGCTGAAGTGTGGTTGTCTGACTGCTGTCCCCTTGGGAAGCTCAGGAAGAGATGTACTGAGTCTCCCGTGAGGCTATCCTCAGAAACAGTTTTCTGTCTAAATAAATACCATCTCCTGGGGATCTTCCAGAATAGCAGCCACTGTATGGCTGCGAGTAGCTTTTCATACTGTGAAAATCTAAAGCCTGATCTATAGTATCTAGAATAAGGAGGCACGGTTAAGATGCATCCCTGTTGCTGATGCTTTATCATTTACCGACTGAACAGCATTGGCTTCCGACCTGTGTCTGTGTGTAACTTCAGTTGTACACACTTGGTACTGCTTGGGCCTAAGCTTTCGCAGGGACTCCTGCTCTCCATTTTACCACACAACAGCTGAGGTCGTCCATGGTGTGTTCTCTGGCATTTCTTAGATGTATGTTCTAAACAGAGGAGGGAAGAGTTTAAGGCATACTGCTGTATTCCTGGGTGGAATTTCTTAGCTGGAAATATATATGTGTATCCTAAAGGTCTGTAATACGAGTGAGTCCAACCCACTGATGTGAACTTTACAAGCAGCTTGTATGTTCTTCTGCAGAAGCAGCTTCATAGAAGCCCCTTGTGTTGGATAGCTTTATAGGGAAGGGTAGCAGATTTGAACTTTCCAATCTACAGCTCCTAAGTCTTTTATACATAAATTGATCTCCTATTTGTATACTTACGGAGAATTGTTAGCTAAAAATCTTTACTGCTTCTTCAAACTCCACATAAACTCTACAGAAAAATTTACATACAGAATATGAATTCATTATGATATTATGTTCTGTGAGCTCCCTTGAACTTTTATTGCGTTATCGCACCTTGAAAACCGATGTGGTAAACCAAACGCTAGCACAAGATGCTCTGGGCTTAGAGAAGACACAATGAAGAAAGACTAGAACAGAAAGTAATGTGGAACGAAGAGACATTAAATAAACTCTTGGACTCTTTAGTTTGAACAAAAAAAAGCTGTCTGAGGGAGGAGTGTGTGACAGGGGTCTGTACAGTTGTGAGTGGTGCATAGCAGTAAACATGGTATTATTCTACACTGTATCTCATACTGTAGAAAATTGGGACACTTAATAAAATGGTCAGGCAGTGAGATCATAAGATTCAAACCACATTTTTGCACACAGGACATCATTAAGTTGTGGTGTTATTGTCACAGAATGTTGCAGAAGCTGAAAAAATGAACTGTTCAGAGTGGAGTGAACACAGTCCTGAAGCATATATCAACTGATGGCTATTCAATACAGTTTTTTAAAATCTTTACTCAGGAAAAGCATAAAGTATTGATTGCAGGGAGCTGCAAAGATATACTAGGAGAAAGATCATCATATTTTACTGTTCCTATGGTCTTTTTCCCACTGTCTGCTTAGAATTGGCATATTTGGTAAGATGAAGCTTTGCTTGACACACTGCAACTATTTATGCTTGTTTTTGGGTTTCCAGGCATCACATCTATGTGTCAGATACTAGATGGCATACACATCATAGTGTCAAGCAAGCAAAGCCCTGCAGATAAAGGCAGCGAGGGGATTCCCTTCACCTAACAGGGCATCCAAGAGGCGGTCAGTAGCAAAACAGGAAGAAAAGGCAGTGTTCAGTTCTGTGCTGTATTGCGAACCTGATGTTTGATTGTCAGTCTGCACTGTGCTAATTATCATCATGAATCAATGTAAGGGCTGACTGTCACCTGAATCTCTGTCTTACCTCCACCAGTTGCCAAATACACTTTTTTTGCCATCAGGTGAAGTGGAATTCTTCACTGAAAAGCATACGATCGTTTTGTAGAAACACGCTCGGTTCAGCCATCCTGAGGCCTTTTAGAGTTTGTTGCTGCTGACAATTTGCTATTTTTTTTTTTAAGGAGAATATGTTATTAGACGCACCAGTGGTTACACAAAGAAACAATCAGGTCAGACAAAAATGATGCACCTCTAAAAAAATTAACATTTTTGGGGTGATAGAAGAGAAAGAGCTGGGCAGCAAAAATAGCAGTGACCAGTGTGCAAGCCCTGCTGTGGTCATGAATGGGGAGTGTGCAGAACTGGGGTTCAGCGGGCATGGGTTTCTTTCCTAGTTACCTTCAGCCTGGTCAAATCTCTTCATTTCTTTTTATTGTGTTTCCTGTCGGGAGAGTGGATGTGATAATATTGCTTTAAAACCATCTATTTTCTGTCTTGCTTGTTTAAGCAGTAACTTTTTGGGGCAGGGAGATTATTACTATGTATGGGTACAGTGCCTGGCATAATGGTCACCTGATACAAGCCATCCGACCTCCTCACTGGGAAACCAGTACCCCAGGACTCTGGCTCTAGAAAGTGATTCTGTGTGCATCCATGACCTTTTAGTGATGTGGTGTCAGGAAATGTGAACAAAAATTTAAAACAAAATAAAAAGGACTTTAAGATTTTCACCGAAAGAATAAAGCCTGAGATGTAGGGGAAAAATGTGACCATTCTCATTTGGGTGTAACCAAAGCCTTTATGTAATGTGAGCGTTGGTGGGGAGCAGTCTTTCTGAATCGTGTTTGCTAGTGGGAGTTTCAGAACTGATGCGTAGGTGGAAACTAACAGTAACACCCCACGCATCTCTGCTGCACTGCATGGATGGGGCTAGGATGGTACCAAGACTAGCCATCAGTGTTAGCCTCGGCAGTTTTGACTTGCACAGGGGATATTCGACTTGCTAGCATCTCTGTTTTAGAGGCACCAGCCATGTGATTGGGAAGGAAGTGGCGCTTGAATTGCTGAAGATTTGGCTACCCCATCATGCGTTTACTATAACTTCACGTATTTTTAATTTCTTTAACTGGAAGGTCGCAGCACCATTAAAGTCACCCACTGGAGACAGATGAATTATGGAGGACCCACATGAGCCGCTGTGCATGACTGGAACTCCAGCCCCTAGTCCTGTCCGCACACTTCTTCCCAAAATTGGTTTTGCACCATGGAATCCCCAAATGGCTTTTTCACTGCTTAGTCTTTGGGCAATTCTTTTGTCCTTGTTTGTCTGAACATCATAGTGCAGGTGGTAAATTCATCGTCCCCCCTTTTTTTCCTTACTATAAAAGCAGTGCTTAATCTGGTAGTGTCCTGCAGACCAGTTGTGGACCATCATTGGGAAGAAGCAATAGGGATAGTTTTGACTTCAGCAGAGACATAAAGGCTACTTAATTTTTTATTTGATGATTTCGGGTGGACAGTCCATAGAAGTTCAGTGCTGTTCCTCTGTTCTGTGCAACATATTGTCGTTTGGTTTTCACAAATTCACTGATTAAATGTTTGTTTTTCTCAAAGCAGGAGAGGAAAGAAGATACCAATCGATCTCTTGACATAGTTTTTTCTGCTACCTTACTATAGACATGGAGAATATTTTGCTTTGAGCATTAGAATACCTTGTGGATGTGATATCTCTTCCCGCCTCTACAGTGAATACTTTTAGATCAGTTTTACGGTGTCATCTCCGTTCTGTCCCTATTAGATCTTGCTCAAATTTCATGCCTATCTGTAAGAATTAGCTAGCAGATGGAGTAAGCAGCCAAGGTTATGACCCAGGTAATGCCCTCATCTCTCAACTTCTGTTTATTTGTTTTTCTTACCTGCAATGCATTAATGATTGCTGCAGGGTAGGTGTCTTAGAATATTTTTTTCATAGAATTCTTTGAGTCTAATGCCAGCTGAGATGTTGAAGCAGTCAGTTGCCATCTCTTCTGGTGAGAATATAAGATAACAATTTAAATTACAGTTTCCCTCTGACAACTGAGTTTAGCGGTTGCTTCTACCAAGGCCAAAGAATTATTCTTTATATACCTGCTGATGACACTATCAGGGTTTTGGAACTAGGTGGGAAAAAACGAGAGGAAGTGAAGTTTTCGTTATACTCTTCCTCATGTCCTCTTGGCATGCTATTGCTTCAGCATCTCATACAAGTCTTCCAGAGATGCACCTCTTGGGAAAGCAAAGAACTTATGCAGGTACTTGGATGCAGATCAGCTATGCTTAAAAGGTCTTAGGTCTACCTGTCTAACTGGGTGTTTGTAAAGCATCTGTTTTACAGCTTGGACTTTCTTTAGCTCCACCTTACTCGCTTCCTCAGTTTTCATTCTAGTAGCCATAGGGTAACATGAGTAAATTTATTACAAATATAGTGGCATATACTGAACCAGAAAGAAATCTTGAGTATTTGACTCTTTTTCCGTATTGTTTATTCCTTGAATATGATGCTTTGTCAGGCCAGAGGTGGCTAGCATTTCTGTCTTGACTCTTTTTATAGTTATGCAAGGAAAAAAAAGCATAAACTGCTTCACTTTTCATTTTGTTACTCTTGGTCTTACAGCAAATGTTCGTCCTTAAAATTTAAAAGATAAATAGCTGGGAAGCTTTTTTGTCACTTTGGTGGGCCATTAACATGGGATCACTTTTCTCATTCCCTCATCTTGGTTTCTCTGTGTGTCTGTCATAAATGGCAGCTCCTAGAGAAATGCCATCAGCCAATATGGTTTATGTAAACCTTGTTTACTGTTATCTTTAAGATAGAAATTACTTAAAATATGTGCTACTGCTCTGAATTCATAAAGCTATTCCGGGAACATTAAATACAACTTATTGCCTGGCCTGACTGGGAAACGGGCATTTTTGGTCTTTCAGAGCTGTTTGTTTATAGCATTTTCAGTCATCTCACTATGTCTTGTTGCATCCTTTTTTTTTTTTTTTTTTTAATATCAGTATCTTTCTCCTCAAACGTAGCTTAAATTGATATATATATATAGGAAAAGAAGCTGTAAAGTTCTAAAAAGACCAAATATTGTATCAGGAAAAATCAGGCTTCCTGTTACATTGAAAACAGACCTAAACATATTCAAACAGAGAAATGCACAGTAGGTCATTCAGAGTACTGTAGTGACATGATTTGGAGTAATAGGAAGGAAATTTGATGCAGCTTCTAAAATTAATTTCATTTGAAACCATGAGCACTATAAAAAGCATTTGTCATACTGATAATATCTATTGCAATTGCATTATGCTTTGGGGTTTGGATTTTCTTCTTCTTTTAGGTAATGGAGAAGAATTTATGCATTTAGAAGACGTATTCCAGTAGAGCTATTTCTGCTCCTGGATAGGAAATAAGCAGGTGGGAAATATGCACAGAAGAGTGAGACAGGAGAAGTAAGCCCTAGCGTATTTACTGGTAATCCTTAAAATTAATCAATATCCCATAATGTCATAAGTATCAGCAATGAAGCAGAAATTACTTCCATAAAAGTAATTTAGATTAGGTTTTCTTTTCTTAACTAAAGGTAGTATTTGAATTTCTTTAATACTTGAAGAATAAACATTTAATTTCCTGGATTTTAAAAATCAGCTGAAAAAGCCAGACTGAATATTGTGGCATAGAGATGTTGCTTTCTGACTGAAATTATGAACACTAAAAGAATAAAGCAGTAAAGACACTGAGCATCCTAAGTTATTTTATTTTTTTTTGTCTGACAAGCCCAACCTGATGCCAGCCTGTCCCATTTGGATAGATTATGCACAGAGACACAAGGTTGTAAAGCAAAATTCACATGAATAATCAGAAATCAATTAGCTTTAAATGTAAATATTAGAGGTAATAGATTCAGAAAGGAAATACACTCAGAGAGTATACTTTGACACTGTGTAACAGGAATAACACTGAGCTTGGAAAACATAGGTTTGGAAATGAGCTCTGTTATCTGAAGTGTGAATAGGTTTTACACTACTGATATTTTCAGTTGTCCAAATTTACGTGGTGCTAAATGCAACCTCTTTGTGAGAGTACCCAGACCATATTTTATTTAAATATTTTAAGTGCCTATGCCGTGATTTTCCTATTTGGGAACATATAGTTTAATGCTCACACATATATTTAGGTAGATAAAAATGATCTGACCTTCAAATCATTTTGCATTGAAATGGAAGATAGCAAATGTGAATCTTGCACTGTTGCAGCTGGTATCCAGGGAACTGCAAATAAAAATCGAAGGTCTTCACTGGTCACATCGGTAGAAAGTGCCCTGAGGAACAAGGTTTCTTTGCAGGAGGATAATAACGCAATGTAGAAATACAGCATACCGAGGAGGAGTCAGGAGCTCAAACATGTCAGGAGTTAAAAGTATTAGTGTGAGAGTCACTGAGCTTGTGGCTGGTGTAGGGTGCCCCTGTGTGCTGCTCAGAAAGGGGTCAGGCTCTGCAAGCCTGAGCACCAGAACGCCCAGACATTCACTCGGTTTAATTGTTAGCTCTCTCCAAGGCCTCTGCGGGGCCATTTCAGCTTGCTTGCTCCTGCGCAAACCTGTTGTAATGGAAGGTAGCCCTCAGCAGTGGGGGCGAAAACGTCATCCGTCTGGGTTTCATAAAGGCATTTAACTAGGCCCCTCCTAAAGGAGGCCGCTCTGTAGTGTCTAAGTGGTTGAAAAATTAGAACTGGAGAATATAAATAAATATTCTGTCAGTGGAGAGAGGTCACCATGGAGTCTAAACGGGTTTGCAGTCCGGCTCTTAGTGTTCAAAATATTCATAAATGGTTCAGAAGAAGGCAGGAGAGAAGGTGACATGTTGTTGACAAGACTAAGTTACTCAGGGTCATGAAACAAACCCTTTACAAACACGAAGAGTTACAGAAGAATCTCATGGTACTGGGTGATAAAACTACATAAGAAATTTAACTGTGGTGAATGTAAAGTAAAAATAATGAAGAAATGCAATCCTCAGTTTGTATATAGTCTACAAGGGCTGTGAATGGCTGTTACCACCTTAGAGTAAAATCTTGGGAGGATAGTAAATCCCCATGGATGGTGGGATCGAGTGCATCCTCAGTGAGTTTGCCGATGACACCAAGCAAGGTTGACATGCTGGAGGGCAGGGATGCCATCCAGAGGGACCTGGACAGGCTGGAGAGGTGGGCCTGTGCCAGCCTCATGGAGTTCAACAAGGCCAAGTGCAAGGTCCTGCACCTGGGTCAGGGCAATCCCAAGCACAGATACAGGCTGAGTGGAGAATGGATGGAGAGCAGCCCTGAGGAGAAGGACTTGGGAATACTGGTGAATGAGAAGCTGGACATGAGCCAGCAGTGTGCTGGCAGCCCAGAAAGCCGACCATGTCCTGAGCTGTATCCAGAGAAGCGTGGCCAGCAGGTTGAGGGAGGGGATTCTCCCCCTCTGCTCTGCTCTCGTGATACCCCACCTGGAGTACTGTGTCCAGCTGTGGGGCCCCCAACATCAGAAGGATATCGACCGGTTGGAGTGAGTCCAGAGGAGGCCACAAAGATGCTCCAAGGGCTGGAGCACCTGTGCTATGGGGACAGGCTGAGAGAGTTGGGCTTGTTCAGCCTGGAGAAGAGAAGGCTCTGGGGAGACCTTATAGCACCTTCCAGTACCTGAAGGGGCCTACAAGAAAGCTGGGGTGGGACCCTTTTTACAAGGACCTGTAGTGACAGGACAAGGGATAATGGGTTTAAATTGAAAGATGGTAGATTTAGATTGGACATCAGGAAGAAGTTCTTCCTGGAGAGGGTGGTGAGGCACTGGAAGAGGTTGCCCAGAGAAGCTGTGGATGCCCCATCCCTGGCAGTGTTCAAGGCCAGGCTGGCTGAGGCTTTGAGCAACCTGGTCTGGTGGAGGGTGTCCCTGCCCATGGCAGGGGTGTTGGAACTAGATGGTCTTTAAGGTCCCTTCCAACCCAAACCATTCTGTTATTCTGTGGTTAAGTCGGTCTATGGAAACATCTTCTCATAGCTCAGTCATAGTTTACAAACAGACTGAGTGTTAAGAATTTTTTTAAGTGTCACGGGTTAAACAGGATTTGTACGTTGATGTTAGACCAGCTAGTGCAATTGGAAGGAACAGTGTTATGGATTGTTAGAAGTAGTGCTAAAAATATAGGCTTAACGAGGTCTGTAGATACATGTCGAATCAGCTAGAGCAGTTGGAAAAAGTAGACAAGCTCTTTGGCACACAAACCTTGATGAGGTTGCGGTTTGAAGGAGGATGCTTCAGAGCTTAATATCAAGCTGAATATCAGATCCACCAGGAAGGAAGAGACAGCAGAACAGTGAACAGTAACATGTCCTTTTTCAGCACTGTCAAAGACAGGATAAATGGACTTTCTCTGACCCAGCATAGCAATTCATATATTCCTGTCACATCCCTGTGTAAATTTATGTACCTGCAATGCCATTCTGCCCTCCCATTTCCAAAAAGTATATAGAAGAAAAGGTATGGAGAAAGGTGATAAGGAAGATCAAACATACAAAATTGTCTCCATGAGAGAAGAAACTACATTACTATGACTCTTTAACCTGTAAAAAGGATTATTTAAGAGGACATGACTGACATTTGTAAAGTCACAAGTGGCATGGAGAAGACTAAGAAGGACAAATTATTTGTTGTCTCTCATAATACAAAATGTATGGGCCATCAGATGGAATTAACTGAGGTCATGACTATAATCAGTTGAAGAAGATACTTTTTTGGGCATCACAAAAGGATGTTGTAGATGCCAGATGCTTTTGATAGGTTAAAAAAAAAATTAAAAATAATGGAAGGAAAATCCTTGAAGAGGTTTAAAAGGCAAGAATGAGTCTTTAAGCTGTTTGTTAGCCTTTTGCATTTGTCAGACCCAGGCGTGATTCCCAGATCATATGCACCATATCCATGCAGTTCACATCCAGGCTTCTCTTGGGAACAGGACAACTGAGTCCCTCCAAGGACTCTGACATCAGCATCATTGCTGTGATTTTCCAAGCACTACTGTGGAGGGTCGTGATATGTTTGTTTCATCAGTGGGTTAACACGGGGCTGCCATGCAGATGAGATGGGTCGTTACAGAGTGTGGACAAAGCTAGTCCAGCCCCGAGGAGCATGGGCACAAGGCAGTCTGCTCTAGTTGGTCCAAATGCCGCAACCTACTTCCTAGCGTGGTCCACAAAGCTGACAATGTAGCCAGGGTACGTGAGGTCAGGTTTAGGAAATGTCTGACCTAAGGCACAGGGTACTGGGAGGGTAAGCCGGGGAAACGTGCTCAGTGTTCTCCGTCATGCCTCTAGCTGTTGCCTGCTGTCAGGGTCAGGAGAGGGTAGCTGGGCTTTTCCTCTTGCAGGAGGGTGGTAAGGGCTTAGTGCTGGAAATAACAACATGTATTTCAATGTCATTGCTGTTTCCTGTGCATCCTCTTTTTGAATAAGAAGGCCTATCAGACATAAGTATGACCTGATCTTCGGTTGTTGGTCTTACTCACCAGCGACTCTGCTGCCACAACATAGCCTGTGTAACTCTCAGAATAGTTGAATTTGGAAGGGACCTTTGGAAATTTCTCAGTCCTACCGCCTGTTTAAGAAAGTTATGAAATTCAGTTTTTAGATGTATAAGCAACAGACGTTTGAAAGAGCATTTTTATCTTTGCCTCTCCACCAGTCCCAATCTGATAAACTAATCTTACACATCTAGAAAAAAGAACATCTTACTGAGAACGTCTGACCTCATCTTGTGTTTATGATTTCAGTGTAGAAGTAATTTAGTTTAATGTTGTTTAATGTTTCCCATGTCTCACAATGGGGGAGCTTATCCCTTCAGTGAGTACTTCTACATTTGGCACTGCATTCCCAAAATGCAAAGCATTTGCTTAAGAAGACAAAATTATATTGCAATTTTACAAGTACAGGCTATTTTAGTTTTTCTGTATGAATTACATTGGCTATTAGAATGAAATCACAGTAATTTTTAGCATTTTGCATATTGGAAAAAGCACCATACAACCCTGAAATATGTCATTACTTACAAAATCATTTGATTCAAGATTTCTGTGTTCTGCTAATACCTACTCCTATTTGTAAACCTTGAGTAAAGCTGGTGAATGGAGAGGAACCACAGGTAGAGAAAAACAGCCTAAAAGGTGCCAGAAATAGGTGCTGATTGCCTGTGTGATCCAGTGGATAAAATTACAGGAGGAAAATGCTTAATTACATGACACGTTGCCAAAAATAAAGTAAAAGATTGCTTCTTAGAACAGTTTTGTTAAAATCTTGAAGTGCAAAGGCAAAAATTTTCTTGTTCATTTACATATTCAGGTGTGTTCTGATCATCAGCTCTGCGCCATTAGTTCTGCGCTTCGAACAGGAAAACTGAGCGTTCGCTGTCAGGTGGCGGTGGTACAGCGTGCACTGGTGTAGGCTGCTTCTTGATTTATCACTGCCCCAGGACTGAAGGTCACTCAGTGTTTCGTATAAGGAATTAATCTGAACAAAAGCAGGATCTGAGTTACCAAGATATATTTAAAAAGAGAAAGGAAAGGATAGGGAATTAGGGGTTTTAAACCCCCAAATCACAGGTTTGATCCTGTAAAGTACTGGGCACTGTTGCTCTGTTTCAGCAAGACTTACATGCGCTTAAACCTTTTGTTCAGAGCTCAGCATTTAGCAGTGTTTAATCTCAAATGAATAGTTCTTAAAAAGAAGATTGATATTTCCTTTCATCCACAGATTTCAAAGGACTTTGTGAACAGCCATGTACAGAAACTATGTAACAAAAATGAGAATTCAATGCTGATTTAACAGTTAAGCATAGTAAAGAAAAAGGAAATCCAAACAGAAATCTTCACTTTCTCCTGTCAACTCTTCATGTTGGGCCTATGTATAGTCTTATTTTCCTGTCTTTTTTTTTCCTGTTTATTTTCAACATGAAATCCTCAGACTCCTCATTTGTGGCCAAAGCTGTGAATTTGTGCAGAAACGTAGGACACCATGTGTCTTCTGAGCTCCCACGTCTTGTCTTTAAACTGTGGGTGTTTTGTTGAGAGGAAAAGTGGCTGTCGTGTATTCACCTCTCATCCCCCTCTCACGCAAGAAAGTATACACTGGGCAAAACTCAGACTCCAACCTTGGTAAAGGTGAACTCTACCTTCTAGAAAGGTGGAGCAGACCTGTGAGAGCAGTGGGAGCAGCTTGTTTCTGCTAAGGACCTAGAGCTGGTTAATCTATTTGAGCCTTAGAAATAAGCTTCTTTGCTCCTAGTATGTTACACGTAGGTGTTGCTCCTTGGTTAGTGTAGATTGCTTAAGACTGTGTCATCACCTTTAATTTTATCTTATTCCTTGTTCTGGCAAGCTCCACCTGGGTTCACTACAACAGGCACCTTTCCCTGGGTATACCCAGGCATATATGCATATAGGGATAGGGATACCTGTGAGCTCTTGGATGTTCCAGGAGGTCTCTGAACTGTGCACATTTAAGGTGCTTCTGTTTCTCCATGTGCGTGTTAGGGGATGTGTTCCTGCTGAGGGAATGATTCAGGTATTCACCTGAAATAAAACCCGAGAAGTTTCAGCCAGAAATGGGAAGATGATGATCAGGGTTAATTTGGACCCATTTTAGTAACCTGTTTAGGGTGCTGGCAGGGGAACCCATTCCAACCCATTCCAACCCAACAACTAAAGGAACATAGTACTTTGTATTTGGTTGAAAGACTGAATTTCCAGAAACACAAGATTCGTTATTATTAACGAGAAATTCTGCACATAAGCCTTAAGAAATGAATGTTTGCATTCTAAGGGCAATGTTTACTGATTTCTACAGTCATAGTTTGTGAAACAAAAAAGAAACAGAACTTCTCTTTCATTAACCGTAATAGTAGCTTAGCTATTTTCACAGCACTAATCTTGATGTTAACTGTTCTTTTCACATTGTGAGGAGACAGCATATGACAGGAAAAATCTGTAACATCGTTCAACATCTGATTATATGCCCTTTTTCCTCAAAATCAATTTGCATGCCTACAAATACCAGTATTTCCCAGTGGAACTGAAGGTGTAAAATACTATCTTTAGAGCTGAAAATTATTTAGCCAAAGATTTTTCAGTATTTGGGAATTTTGACTGGATGATTTCAAAAGAAAACCATATGTCGCTTACATGATTTGGCATTTATCCAGTTGCATAGAATGTGAGTAGAAAAGTGAGGGGAAAAAAAGCCCCAAACCCCTAACTGTAATTAGATGATAACAAATACAGGTGCTATACTGTGTGGTGTAATTCATCTTCCTAGTAAGCTGTGGGATGAGTCAGAGCCAGAGCAGATTTGGAGGGATACTGTTTTGTGCACGTATATTCCTGACACATGCGAAGACCCAAATTACGGTAAAACTACAAGGGTTGTGTAACACGGAGATACTTCTCAAGGTTACAGAAGTGCGGGATTGCCTAGCCGTGGAAAAGAACTTGTATGCTTTTTGTTTGGACGGGTTTTGGTTGGGGGCTTCTCACTGTAAATGCAATTAGTGGAGCACCAGGGAAAAAAGAGTGATTTGGTGATAATTTGGAGATCCTGGCCTGTGCTTCCTCATGCCCCCATCCCCCCTATGACTTCCCAACCATTTCCTTACCCATTCCAGGCACTGAGGTGCCTCCCTGAGAAGGCACCTTCCCTCTCCAACCAAAGCCTTATTCCCAGCCTTATGTGGTTTGCCGAGCCTAAGTTAGTTGGGACTAAGCTGCCGACTGTCCCGTACAACTTGCTGTACAGGGAAAGCTGCTCTACATCTGCCTCTTGTTTTGCCCACCCCCCTCTTTCCCTCCCCTACCCATAGGAGTTCTGGCCATGGAGGTTCTTTTCTTTTCAAATGTCCAGAGGGAGAGAGACGTGGATTCAGATGGTGTAGGTTTGACTCATCTACAGCTCTTTCCATACTCAGTCAGGGGAAGGCATTCCTGGTACAGAGGGTGCTGGTGTATCCTACCTGCCGATGTGTGTAGCCACACGCGTTTCGTGCCCGAGAGCAAAGGCACAAAGGAGGAAGGAACCTGTTCTCTGCAAACAGACAGTTAAAACCATGATTAGAGACTGGCCTTACATTCTCAGTTGCTGCTGCTTTAATGTGAAAGCTCACTGAGACACGCTTGTGTCTGAAATAACAGGAGACGGCACGGTCATGCTCCAGCCTCCGGGAGTTTACCACAATAATATGTTGTGTGGTTTTGTAAGAGAAATTAAAACACAAAGGAAAACCCTTTGCATTAAAATTTGATTGAACAATTAAAAATGTGTAAATAATTGAAATGCAGAGGCTATAAAAAGCTTTCTATTATTCTCATTGAGAAAAAATATTTAAAGCGTAGGATCCAGACGCTATTCTGAGGCAGTAAATAGCTGATATTTACAGTATGGATTACTCAATTTTCTTTTGCCTGATGAACGGGGCTCCCAGAGCTTATCGTGGCTGTTTTGTCGTTTGTATAAGACACGTGGCTGCTGTGATTTGCTTTTCTTAGTATCCCCTCCCCCATCAGCAGAAACCTTTGAGCTTCAAACACAGATGTTACACCGTGCTCTTTGTGTGCATGTATGGGTGCGAGTGTAAGAGCATTAAAGAACGACCGTGTGGCTGATATGCTGGAAAACCAGAGCTGAAGCGCCTTGTGATTTTATTTCTTTTTCTTTATTACAGTGAAATGTTAGTGTGGACTAAGCGTAGGACTAATGCATATGAACAAGTAGTGGTTTAAAAGCAGCCACGCTGCTTATAAAATCAGCAATTTAGTGTAAGCAGGAATGGCAGTTTCATTAAATAATGCTATGATCTCTCAACCATATTCTTAACTAGTAATCTCCCCGTAGCAAAATACATAGCTAATCAGCCTCCTAGCCTGTCAGTAAACTTGCAGGGGAATTAAATCCTGGAGGAAGAAGCCCGTAGCCCCGGAGGAAGGCTGAGTGCATGTTTCACTGTCGTCTTTTCAGCTCATCTCAGTGGTCCCACTGCTAGAATGTGCTCTGTTGTCATGGCAACCCCATCTCCTGCTTCCTACAGGAAAGATTAGCTCGTACTGTGCACTGGAGAGAATTTAGGGGAAGTCAAGCTAATCCCTGGGTGCACTGCGAGAGAAAGGTTGGACCTCGCCTGAGGGATGCTGTATCTGCAATGATAGAATTGGCCTGCCACAGACACTGGTATTTAAGTTGAAGAGCAGAATTCACAGTAAGTGTCAGATCCTCCAGAGAGGAATATTGAATCAGGTTTTCTAAGTCTTGGTGAAGACTGTCCCATGCCAACAGTGGAATGACAGCAGGAGGCTGTGTGTGGAATACCAATACTTTTCACCAGTTCAGGTGGTATTTCAAATATAGATTCAAAGCCTCAGATCCCTGGAAACTAGGTGATGATGAAATTCTAAAACATCATCGTGAGGAGCGCACCTAGAAACCTGAAGCATGTCTCATTTGGTGCATAAAGCTGAGCAAGTGACGATGAGCATGCCTGAGAAATTGTGTACGCACTGCGAGGCGTGCTTGAGAATTCCTGTGTGCTGAAAAATAAGCGGGAAAGCGAGAGGGAACTGCTCTGTGTGTGCTGCAAACTCAGCTGCAAAAGTGCTGAGCTATCAGATTAAGCAGGAAAATTTACAACTCCTGATTCAACCTTGTTTTTTCTTCATATTAAAACCCAAACAGAGAAAACATGAGCTTTTTAAAGGTATAGTCATAATACAAGCTTTTCTTTGAGGAAAACTCATTTTAATGTAGCTAAATTAAGGTGGTGTGTGACATGATGCAGTGTGTGAAATGTGTGTTTGTTTTCTTGCTGGTAGAGTTAAACAGAGGGTATTCTAGCTATTTCTGGTTATTGTAATGCTCTGGCTTTCTTTGATATTGTCCTGTATTTCACTTTAATAGATGCTCAAGACTCCCAGCTTTAAACTAGACTGCGTGCAGTAAGATTTTAACTGTCTGCGTTTTATTACTGTCAGCTTTCCCTAAACTTATTTTTTTCAGCAGGGTTTATGTGTTCAGCCTATGTATTTTTACATTTTTAGTATGCATGCTTTTTTTCTGTTGAGTTTTTAAACAAAAGATAACTTTACCATTATTTAACGGTTATTTAATATATAGTAGTGTTTTCCTAACTTAGATCTATTTTTGCCTGTGTTTTACAGATATCAAAGGTATGTGTGTTTCTGTACTACATACATGCATATACATATGCAGACAAACGGGGTCTTTGTTTTAATGAGGCCCGCTAGTGATTCATGATAATGTAACACAGAGGAAGCGAAAGTTCTGTTTTCACCTTAAATGTTAGGTATTTTTCTTGCATCTAAAATGTTTTTTGTAGCAAAAATCTAATAAACGCTCTCAGTCTGCTTAAAGAGGCAGCATGTGTTATATTTCTGTATGTCTGGTAGAATAAAAAGCATCTTGACTGATGTGATGAAAGAACCCTGTGCTGCCTTTCCAGAGACCTGGGTCCATGGAATAAGTAGTAAAGGGACAGTGGGTTTTTAATCCTCCGTCCCAGGGCAGCTCAGAAAGAGTCACACACAAGCTCCAGATTGGTTAGTGTAAGAGCAGTCTTCCCGGAAATCTTCCTTTTTTTGGCTGGTTTAGCAAATAGTAAGAGAACTGATAATCAAAGATGATGTCTGTCTTCTTTGTAGTTAAAAACCTCAGTAGCCTGCGCATCTCTATTCTATGGAGGACTGTAGGAATAGACACAAAAATTATGGAAGTTTTAAGCCATTATTCAGACTGGCCCTCGAGTGTGTATTAGACATATGGGTGACAGGGAATCCACACAAGTGCCAAGGAAAGTGGGGATCAGGGTAAGAGAAAATACATCAAATGCTCTTCATTAGAACAAGCACTAAGAAATTATTGTCTGTTATCCATCAAATTAAATTGCTGATTAAAAAGTCCCTTCTGTGATAAGACAAAAGAACATGTGTCAGAGAATTCATTGTATATTTTCACCACCTCTGTGAAGCTGTGTTTTAGAGTGACACCTTTTAACATGGTTATTTACACATTTAAAAAATTTAGATGATTAACTGCAGAAATTTTCTACCTTGTGTGCCCTTTCATTAAGTTAAATAACCTAGAAGTTGGATTTTTTTTACTCTCAAAGTCATGATTTGTTTTCTTTTTTAGTCTCCAGCATTTGTGTATGGAATAGCATTGACTGGTCAAACATTGTCTCAGCTTTTTTTGTTTTCTGCAGAATGTGTGATTTTGGGAAATTGGTCCAAGTTTTATTGGGACTGAGTTTTCAGAAAGGGACTAGAATTCCTTATCTACATTGCTAGGTGACTTTCAGCACCATCTGTAAACAGGGCTAACTGCACATGAGGAAGTACCATGAGGTTCTAAGCATGCACCCAAATCTGTGTTCCCTTCACTCCTGAGAAAAGGATGTGAACGCTCAATGTAGCCGTGGGACTGTATTTACACCAGGGCAGGTACAAGTGGTAGAGAGTGCTCACGCTCAGGAGTCCGGGCCTCTGAACTCGGCGGAGTTCTTGTATAAATTCTGTTTCAATTAAATAAAATACATTTTCTTGAGTTACAAGAAAGTAAAAAGCAGAGGTGACTCCACTTGCTCTATACAAAAAAGTCAGAGCTCCTAACGACTTAAAAATAATAGTTGTAGCATGTTCTGCCAGGGCTCCTCTATGGCTGTCTCCTGTTATGAGCACTGTTGGCTTCCCCACAGCAGTGGGACACTCTTCTGCCCAGGCTGTTCTCTTCATTCCGTCTCTGCCCAGGGTTCCTGCTCCCTACAGGTATTGCCCTCTTCCTGACCTTCCTTCTCCCTGCACCACTGTGTCCTAGGGTTCAGGCTGTCTGCTGTCTGGATGCTGAACTGGCTAACATAATGCTCTCCGATGTGTCTTTTCCATGCATAGAAGTCAGTGGGATGATTTAATGTATATACTGTTTCACCAGATCATGGTTTTGAATTACGACACCAGTTCGAAAAATTCTCTTAATAGTGCGTTGCTCTCTTTCCTTGAAACATTTCTCATTATTGCAAACCTTCCCCCCGTCCCCCGACTTGTACAGCACCGCTTCTGCCTACAACCTCCGTTTGGAATTCGTGACTAACGATGTGACCCTCTTTCACTCATTCAGGGAAATGATACTCATTCAGGGAAAAACAGGCGAGGTGTTCAGCACTTACGAGGTGGTATGCTGTACCTCACAGAACCTGGCTGTCTCTTAGCATCCACAAATATGATAAAATCACAAACTCTCTTCTGTCCTAGCAGGGAACTTGATGCTGGTATTCTCATTAAATCAGTAACAGAAATAACAGATTTATACTATACACAAACTTTACACACAGTGAATGTGTCTCTCCATATCAGAGATTTATGCTTAACGTTTTAGTAAGAAAACACTAATAGTGATGGTATTTTATCTTGGTTGGGAGGCATTTTATTTCTGGGTCATCCCTGCCTCCTTAATTCCTTTAAAGCCTACGTATAAATGTCATGTTTCCAAAGAGACTATAAACGGCCAGTTGGAAGGTAGCGTAAGTGGCCCTCAATGAAAGAAGTGTACCTTCAGTTGAAATGGGAAGTTTAAATCTATTGAGATTTTGGTTGTCTTTAAATAGAAGCTGAGATACTTTGATTAATCTTTGTATTTTTCTTTTGTTTAGACAAATCCGCAAGGATTTAAAAAATAGCTTTTGAGTTGACAGTTTGTCCTGATTTGAAACAGTAATAGCCAGCTGCATGGGAATATTTTGATTATTTTAAACCTCCTTTATCTTCCTTTTCTCCTCAAAAATAAAACTCTAAAGCCACTAATTGTACGTGAATAGCATTAATTTAATGGACTAAATTATTTCCCAGGCTGCACACACTGGTTCCTGTTGACTCTAGTGAGATTAAGATCGTATGCTTCCAAAGGTAGATTTCAGCCTGGTGTATGGTTCTTGTGGCCAGCTTCGTAGCAGTTAGTTAAAAAGTGTTTCCTCAGTGTTGTGCTGCTGGCTTTGTGGCTTTCTGCCTAATACGTTCTTTATGTTAGCTGAAGAGTTAAGAAAAACAGCAGTGTTCATATTCAGTGGGGCCAAATACAAAGGGGGAGAAACCAAGATTTCCTGGGCAAGTTCTGTTTCTAGTGGTAGTTGAGATACTATGAGCTGTCTATCTGACAGCCCTAATACTAAAAGGACTAGAACTGTTCTTGTTGCAGCTCCATTACTCTAGTTTTGTATGTTTCTAGCCATAGCAAACTAATTTTTTTTAGCTGAGATTTATTTTAATTCCAAATGTCAAAATATTGAGTGTTAATGTCATTAATATCAAAATTACAAGTGTCGTAGAAAGTTATACAATGGGAATCCAGGGTTTCTGTCTTTCTGTTGCCAGAAGAGTCCACCTGGAGTTTTACAGGGGATAGGAGAATGAACGTGAGCTCAAGATTTGAGTGATCAATCTTTCCGCAAGTAGTGCATTTTAATTTCTCATTGCAAATTTATTCTTGACAATAGATTAGTTATTGTATCCTGGTATGGACCCCTTTAATGGTCTGTCTTTAGCTGGGTAATCAGTCATTTTGAGGTTGTCATTTCTCTAGACATCACTGTTTAAATTGTTTTCTGAAACATGCTGAGGAGAAGGCAACTACGGCATGTGTGGGTTGATAGCAGCAGCAGTCCTGAGTGCATCTGTGATTTGTGAATGCTTTCAGCCAGCAGCAATCCGAATGGGATCTGATCAAAACTATGTTTTGGGTATTCAAGTCCAAGGGCAAGAGTGCCATGATATTCACTAATGTCCTTCTATTCTGCTCTTTGCTACTACATAAACTACCGAAGATTGGTTTTGATGGCTCATGTTGTGGTTACCACGTGATGCAGAAATTGCATTAACAGTACCAGTCCTTCTACTGTCTGCAAATGTGCTGTCAGCGTAAGTCCGCTTCCGATACAAAAGCTCAGCCTCCACTCATGGTATTTTATCTTCATTTCTTGCAGCAGCAGCTGTGGTGTTGAGTTTGCCAGGGGCTCGTAGTGTAGGAAACTCCAGAAACCGTAGATTTCAGTGCTGAAGTTAAAAAGAAATGCAGTTTGGGAAAACAGACTGCTTGAGGATTGAGTTGTGACATGTACATCACAGGGACTCCACATCAGTGATTTTCACCACACTTGAGTGTTTTTTGCTATTTGTGGGAGGTATGTCAGATTAGAGCTGTCTCAGGTGTTCTTCAACACAAGAAGAGAATGTTGAAATTAAAACAGTTCCGACAAAATTTTAATCTGCAAAGGCTTCTCAAGTTCAGCCTAAAAGATTTTGGACAAGAAGTCCAAAAGCCTCATAGTACATTTCTCCTAGCGTTGAGAGATGTGGATTCAAACCTCTGATCTCAGTCAGGTAATGCAGTGACTTGAGTTTGGGTATTTTCTGCATCATTCCTAACTGCTCCATCTTCATCTGGTTGTGTGGTTTTCTTCTTTGCTCTGTTGATAATCTCTACACCACAGGATGTTCACTGTACAGGAGAGAGGCACCGACTCCGCATCGCACTGTTCTGGGACCTAGCTAATATTGGGGAGACAGAACTTTGCATGAAGGGGGATGCCAAGAATATCTTCAAAATATTAGAAACTTTTCTGAAGAGGAAGATGATGGTTTTAGACAGCCTTCCAAATGTTTCTCTATTGAAGCTGCTATAGTTGAGACAGGGTAATAAAGAGAGGGTTTTTCTTTTAGAAAGGCTGCCCTTGGAGTCCTCCAAAACGTTTTTGTTCATGTGTTGGAGGATCAAAGATGCATTTCTTTGCTTAGACAGCTGAAACTTTTTTAAGCACCTGAACAGACATATACAGTGTGATTGCTCATTTTGTGTCACATATTTTTCTATATGTTGGAGCCTGTCACACTCACTTAATCAGGGGTAATAAAATTATGCTTTCCCCAGATTGTTTTATAGTTTCTGGAGCAATTAAATGCGTAGCTCTGAAGTTTTCTGTTGATTCCTATATGCAGAATAAGGAACAGTCTCAGAAGCTGTCATACCTGCAGCACCTCTAGATGCCATTCGCAACAAGCTTTCCCACCCAAATTTCTGTCTGAAGTGCAATTAATAGATTTGCTCGGCATGCATTTGCCGTTGTCAGCTTTCACTTAGGTTATATTTCTTTTTGGTTACATTAGTTTGTATTATTACTTCTGATGGCAGTTATTTGCAGTTGCAGAAAAGGAAAAATGTGCTGCTCTTTTGTGAGGGAGGGCACACCAGGCATTTCATGCTGTTCAGTGTCTGTGTTAGTGCTGGCTTTTGCACTGGATATAGAAGATAACAGCCCACCAAGATTGTAATAGTTACTGTAAATAACATTCTATTCAGGATCAAGATTGACACCACGTGTTTCACTTTGCAGCGTGCACAACTTCGCTTGATCCAATGACAGCCACTTTCCATCCAGAAGTAATATGCTTATTCTGTTCTCAAACCCAGCTTCAGATCCATGTTCTGCTTCTAAAAATTCTAAACTAAGCTTCTGTAAAACACGGGTCCTTCAGAATCGGTACATAGTTGTTATTCAGGAAGGACGATGGTCAGTTTATGTAGGTGATGATAAGAACTGAAAAGCAAACCTGGGATTTGAAAGAACTTCCCAGGATTCTATTATTTTGATGAGCATTTACAGATTATTGAAGCAGGAGGAAAACTCAGCAAGTGTTGCTTATTCTCTGCATTGGTTTTTGCAAACACTGTATTTTCTAACTTCTCTGGAAGCTTGGGAAGAGGTTTGCCATCCAGCTGTTTGTCATACAGCTGTTTCTAATGTTCAGTTAGATTTAAGTAGGTATAAAATGATGATCCCTTCAAAATACAATGCGTATCTTGTGCCAGATAATCTTGTTTCCTGATTTTAAAAGGAAAACAAATTATATAGCAGATTTTTGCAGTATCGTTGTCCTTTCTTTTGTTATTTAAAATAATACTAAGCATTTCTGTGAGTTCTCTTGCCCTAGGCTCTGCCATTCTCCCCTAGCTAGCTTTGTAACAGAACTTCATCTGTGGTCAGGATGCTTTGTTTACCAGGAGCAGCCTGCCAGTTTCCACACACCGATCCGACTCAGCAAATGGTCTTTTCTCACAGTTTTATGCTGCCCTGCATTCTTAGCCAATCCCATATAATAAGGAGGCCAAGTAGGTATTACAGTTGGACTCTCTGGTATGGTTTTATTCTTTCCCTTTCTCGTGCTCTGACCTTCAACAACAATCTGTACATAACTAGTAGGTGGAATTTTGGTGAGAATAGGACTGATTCACTGTGGTTAAAACATTCTTACCATTGGTAATAGTACCTCATCAATACCGTAAAGCATAAGAAAAGCACGTGCTGCAAATAGCCCCTGTGTGGAGTGTCCCATTGCTGAATCCTACTGGACTACCAGGAGCCTTTAAGTGAATTACAACCAGTCATTTTGTTTCTCAAGAAATCTCTCCAGTCTGCAGAGAACTGCCGAACAGTTCACGGATTCCCTCTGAAAGGTGGTATTCTGTTTGCTCTACTTTCTGGCCCTGTTGAGTAATCTGGTTTTGAGATTTGCTCTCAGTGATGTTTCAGCAAGAGCAAACTGACTCTTTAATGAAAGTAAAATTTTTGAAAGTTACTAAAATAGTATTATGTCCAAGAACCTGTAGTGTTTCTGTTGGCATTAGCTTCTCAGAAAGGAACTGTAAAATTATAGTCTTCATGCAAAAGTTTTCATGTGCAAATAGTTTTCAAGTTTTCCCATCTTTCATTTACTCTTTTGTTCAATGCACCCTCTCATAGTTGCTCTGTTCCCCATCCAAGCGCAGGCCGTTGCATTGCAGTGGGAGGGAGAGTTTGGAAGAAGAGACACATTGCTTGGTCAGGTGGCTTGACAATGAAAATTTCAAGTCCACAGCTCGTGATGAGTGGATATTCCAGAACTATATGTCAGATTCTTTCGGCTTCGTGAAGTTTCTGGGCATTGAATCATAGTTACTTGGTCTGCCAGAGATACTGTGCTGACAGACCATCTAGCAAAATCTTTCATTTTTTGTCTTCAGATACCTCTATTCTAGTCCATTTTCAGACAGTGTGTGACTAAATGCTCAGCTACATTTTTGGAACGGTAAAAAAAATGCATTGACTTTGATGTCTGCGCTGAAAATAATTTCTGAAAAGGAAAGAGTATGTTTTAATTTTGGCACTCAGATTGGAAGTCAACATGTCTATCCGTAGTGTTATGTGGCGGTTGGGATTTACAAGTGGTGACTTTAACAAAGGCAGAAGAGACCTTGCTGCTGTGGTATTAATACCTCTTGGGAAGTCTGCCTTCTTCTGCCTGATACTGCCCAGTTGGTGACAAAGTCCTCAAATCATGGATATATGTGGTTAGAGTTTGCAAATCTGACATTTTCCAACCAAAGTTATATTACATGATTTGGGATTTGGCTGTCTTGGGCCATGTAATTTTTTTAGTAGGAAAAATTATTAACTCTTGTAAACTTCAAAGCTGATTGTAATGCCTTGCGTATGGTAATGCCTGTACCTCTCTCATGGCAGTCCTGGCATTCACCACATGAGAGATTTTCCAGTCTGATCAGAGAGATGCCAATCATCAGCACTATTTATTTTTCTCCCTTTTGTTTGATGCTTATGATTGTAATCAACATGCTAGGAAGACTCCCGATATGCTGACGTCCTTTACCTCAGTTGGCAATATTTTTGTGTTCAGGTAAAGCTTCCTTAGTGATGATGGCTGTTGTCACCTTTTGCCTTCTTTTGCTGGTGCTTGAGTTGGTTCTTAGCCTTTGTAGGTGCTGAATATTTTTGACTTTCACTCGATACAGAGAAAAATAAAATTAGGAAAGCATAATGGATGTAACATTCAAAAACACTTGCTTGCCAGATGGAGAAAGGCCGTCAAGTTGGTTATCAAGTGTTGCCCTGTGTGACCAGAATACTGTTTTCACTCAAGCAGTGATGAGACTGCTGTAGTTACCCCAGGCCTGCTTAAATCAGGAAACAGTAGTGTACAGGCTGCCATGGACATCCATAAGCATTTTAAAGTGACAGAGTGAAAAGCAAGCTAAAGTGAAAAGGGACATGTAATTTATATCCCTCTGAGATGCTTATTTGCTGAAGTTTGTAATAGCATCTTTCCAAGCTCTGGAATTCTTCATTGAATTTGTAAACTTACAGTCTGCCTGTAACAGAATGCTACACTTGACTCAGTGAGACTCTGGCTTGGCAAAAAACATTAATTACGTCACAGTCATTACATAAGGAAATGGCAACGCTAATGGAGTCCTAAACTTGGATATTTAGCGTTCTGACTTCTCAGATTCACTAACATCCACTTTCTTAATGCAGCAAGGAAATTTTAGTTCACTGTTGATAATGCTGGAACTGTGATGAAGTATGCATGCTGTTAGTTCCTACTTCATAATTCATGTACTTTCTTCTAGCTCTTCTCAATTAAATGTTTGTTACCTATTTTAAACTGAATTTCAGAATGTGAATTTCAGAGGCACTTGTTTTACTCTCTGCTGAGTTAGGAAATTTTCCTGAAAGCCTACACGTTAGTACGAGTGGGGAGAACTGATTGGAAGGCACGTGACAGAATTATTCTACAGTGAAAATGAAATTTTTTTTGCAAAACTCAGTTGATTTTACCAACTTTATCAGATAAAATCTAGGAAAAAAACCATAAAAATGGTAGGATATGTTTTTACTTCTAACTATGAAGCATTTTTTGTGCCCTAGGTTTTAGCATACAGTTGTGAATAACAAAATGGCTTTAATTGACCTGTCACTTTGAAATCCTGAACTATAGAGCTACAAACCTGATGATGAAGGTTCTAATGAGTCCAAACTATTTGCAGAAATAACGTTACTGAGAGTTATGCTGTCAACTCAGTTTAAGTATTTTATTTACATTATGTTTGCCTAAAATATTGGTCTGATAGGGCATTTTGAACTTAGAGTTACTCTTCATTTTATGCACCTAAATAGCTACTTTATCACCACTGAGACTGCATATACATTGCACATATAAAGGAAGGAATATTTGCAAGTCTTCTTCAGAGTGGTTCTCAAATAAAACTTCAAATATAATAACAGTATCTGATGAACTTCAGCAGAACTCCTGGTTTTTCTATATTTGGGCATGTATAGGTTTTCCCAATTCTCTTTTTTTGTTGGGTATGTAATATTTTTTCTTATTTTTAATTCCTTGTAGTCTTCTAGTAATAGGCAAAATAGTAACAGACAAGACTGTTCATATTTCAAGGGAAAACTTCTGCTTAGTTTTCTGCTAGGAATGTAGCAGACAGGCAAATCCAGCAGTTTCTGCTGGGGGCCCCAAGAAGGAGTTTGGGTTAAATGTTGCTAAGGATGAAGTATGAAGCTCAGAGCAGTCATTTCTGTTTGCTCTTAAGGCTTCTCCCCTCATTCTCTCCCACTTTCACTGATGGAGGGGATATAATGGGCATGAGGTCATCCTCTGTAGCCTTGCTGCCTGTGCAGAGGAGCAGGCAGCAGTTTGCTGGGGGGGTGCAGAGCTCTTAAGTGTGAACCCACTCGACACACCAAAGCTGGTAGGCTTAGTTTTAAAGGGCTTTATTAAAAATGCCAGTGTCTGGGATGTCCATTCTGCAGAGAATTTCCTCTGCTGACTCCAGCTTGATCTCTCCTCTTTGCTTTTGCCTTCTGGCAGATCCTGATGAAGTAAAAGATGACATCACACACATACACTAGGTCTGAGTGGCAGATAAGTTTAAAATAATTCCTTTCAGCCCTGTTTGGGTTGATGTTTAGGCACCAAACATGAACCTCCATGTTACTCTTTTGTCTATTGCTGGCACAGCACCAGATTCCTCTTGCTGCCAGGAACGGCAGCGGCTGCTCCTACCCACAGCAGCATTTAGCTTAGAGCAGCATCAGCCTCTTCCAGGATGGGCAAGAAAGAGGGTAAGATCTCTCAGAGAGATCTCTATGGACCATAGAGGTAAGTGGAGCAATCAGCTGTGGTGCAGACACGTTCTGCTGTGGAATGGGGGATTGTGGTGTACAGGAGAGTTTCCTGACCAGGGGAAACCCCAGGGGAGCGCAGAGATCTGCCAGGAGCTGGTAGCTTTCATGAGGGCGGCTGACAAGGCCTGGGCAGGGCCAGAAGTAACGATGGCCACCCCCAGCTCCCACAGAAGGCAGCCCTGGGGAGTGCTAGCCACCCCGAGCACTGTCAATGGGGCAGGCGGACAGGGCATGGCACCTCAGTCTGAATGTCCCTGGGATGGCTGAGTGGGAGACTTGAAGTACACATCACCCAGCAATCAGGCAGTGTTCTGTGACCACCTGCGTAGGCCAAGGGCTCTGATCCTACCTGACCCTTGAGGCAGAATGGCGGGCACTTGTCTGAGAGCAAGGGCTGCAGCTTCGGCTGGGGGTCTGCACCGTCTACCCCAGCGGTGGCCAATGTGAGAGGCTGCAGTGCCGGCCTCAGGCTGCAGGACGTGCCCAGGCCTTTCTCCTGGGTCAGGGACAGGCAGCCCTGCCTGCAAAAGCTGTGCCCAGGGGAGGCCCTCCTGCGGCAGGAGGGCTGAGAAGGCTGCGTAAGGTCAGGGAGGCCGAGAGGGAGTCAGACGGCTGGTGCCAAGCACAGTCTGCAGTGGGTCCACGGCCAGACAGCCACAAACTGCCCCACCAGCACACACAGGAGGGAGTACAGTAATGCAGGAGAATGGATGGTTACGGCAGCAAGGACCAGCAGGAGGATGGGACTTCGCCCGGAGCCTGCGGTGCCCTGACGGAGCCGCTTCACCGCTCTGCAGGCTGAAGAGCAAAGACCTGTCACATCAGGAGAGGCACTGAAGCTGAGTAAAGCATCCCCGTATCTGCTCCCCACACAACAACCCACGCAACTAAGACAAGGTGACGAGTGATAGCAGTAGGTGACTCTTCTGAGACGTACAGAGGAGCCCATTTGACCTGATGTTCTTTCTAGAGAGGTGTGCTCGTGACCAGGATCTCATGTCAGGGGTGTCACCAAGGGACTACCAAGGCTTGTACCGTCCACTGACTATTATCTGCTGCTGGTTTTTTCACGTGGGCTCCGGTGATGCAACCAGGAGCAGCCTGAGGAACATCAAAAAGGATTGCAGAGACCTGGGAGTGGCGGTAAGGGACTCTGAAGCACAAGCAGTTGTTTCACCAATCTTTCCAGTCAAAGGGAAGGGGTTTGAAAGGGCCAGTCAGATCTGTGCAAATCAGCAGGACTGGTGCCACAGCCAGGGGTTTGGCTACTTACATGGGACTCACTTTGAGAAACCTGGTCTGCTGGGGGCTGATGGAGTCCTTCTGTCAGAGAAGGGGAAGAGCCTCTTCAGTCATGGGCTTGCCAGGCTGGTGAAGAGGGATTTAAACTGAAGTTGTCAGGGGAGGGGAACCTCAATCCATCCTGCTCCTACCAGTTTGATGCCAGAGCTTGGAGAAGGATCACAGGTCATCAGGAGTGCACCTGAAGAGCAGCACAAAGGAATCCCAGCCACACCAGCCAGCAAGTCAGCTTCATCAGGGCCCCAACTTAAATGCCTCTATGGAAACACACAGAGCACGGGGAATAAACAAGAGGAGTTAGAGATGTGTGCACACCTGCAGGGCTGTGATCTTAGTGGCATCACGGAGATGTGGTGGATGGCTCCTATGACTGGAGTGTCAGAATGGAAAGGTACAGGCTCTTTTGGAATGACAGGCAGGGGAGATGAGGAGGGGGTGTCACCCTCTGTGTCAATGACCAGCTGGAGAGCATGGAGCTCTGCCTGGGAATGGATGAGGAGCTGACCCAGAGCTTCTGGGTCAGGATTAAAGGGAGGGCAGGGACAGGAGACATTATGGTGGAGGTCTGCTACAGGCCACCCAACCAGGAAGATGGAGTGGATGAAGCCCTCTATTGACAGATAGGTGCAACCTCATGCTCACAAGCCCTGGTCCTCATGGAAGACTTCAGTCAATTCGATAACTGTTGGATGGACAACACAGCAGGGCACAAGCAAGCCAGGAGGTTCTTGGAATGCACTGATGACAACTTCCTTCTCCAAGTAATAGAGGAGCCAACAAGGAGGGGTGCCATGCTGGACCTTGTTCTCACCAACAAGGAGGGGCTGGTGGGGAATGTGAAGCTCAAGGGCAGCCTTGGCTGCAGCAACCATGAAATGGTGGAGTTCAAGATCCTTAGGGCAGCAAAGAGGGCACACAGCAAGCTCACTGCTCTGGACTTCAGGAAAGCAGACTTTGGCCTCTTCAGGGATCTGCTTGGTAGAGTGCATTGGCATAAAGCCATGGAGGGAAAAGGGGCCCAAGAAAGCTGGTTAATATTCAAGGGTCACCTCATCCAAGCCCAGGATTGATGCATCCCAAGAAAGAGTTAAGTCAGGCAAAAACACCAGGAGGCCTGCATGGATGAATAAGGAGCTCCTGGCCAAACTCAAACACAAAAAGGAAGCCTGCAGAGGGTGGAAGCAGGGACAGGTAGCCTGGGAGGTATACAGACTAATTATCTGAGCAGCCAGGGACCAAGTTAGGAAAGCTAAAGACCTGATAGAACTAAATTCAGCCAGGGACATCAAGGGCAACAAGAAAAGCTTCTGTAGGTACATTGTTGGTAAAAGGAAGACAAGGGAAAATGTGGGCCCTCTCTGAAAGGAAATGGGAGACCTGGTTACCTGGGATATGGAGAAGACTGAGGTACTCAATGACTTTTTTGCTTTAGTCTTCACTGGCAAGTGCTGAAACCACACTGCTGAAGACACGGAAGGCAAAGGCAGGGACTGGGAGAATGAAGAACCGCCCAGTATAGGAGATGACTAGGTTCAAGACCATCTACGGAACCTGAAGGTACACAATGAGACCAGATGAAATACATCCATGGGTCCTGAGGGAACTGGCAGATGAGGTTGCTAAACCTTTATCCGTTGCATTCAAGAAGTCATGGCGGTCGGGTGAAGTTCCCACTGACTGGAAAAGGGGAAACATAACCCCCATCTTTAAAAAAGGTAAAAAAGGAAGACCTGGGAAACTACAGTCAGTCTCACCTCAGTGCCCAGCAAGATCATGGAGCAGATCCTCCTGGAAACTATGCTAAGGCATGTGGAAATTAAGGAGGTGATTGGTGACAGCCAGCATGGCTTCACCAAGGGCACATCATGCCTGATGAATATGGTGGCCTTCTATGAAGGAGTTACAGTGTTGCTGGATAAGGGAAGAGCAACCAGTGTCATTACCTGGGCTTATGCAAAACATTTGACAGTCCCACACAACATTATTATCTCTAAATAGAAGAGACGTGATTTGACAGATGGACCACTCAGTGGATAAGAAATTGGCTGGATGATCACACTGAGAGAGTTGCCACCAATTGTTCAATGTCTGGTTGGAGACCAGTGACTAGTGACGTTCCTGAGGAGTCAGTACTGGGACTAGCGCAGTTTAGCATCTTCGTCAGCAACATGAATGGTGGGATCGAGTGCATCCTCAGTGAGTTTGCTGACGACACCAAGCTGTGTGGCAAGGTCGACATGCTGGAGGGAAGGGATGCCATCCAGAGGGACCTGGACAGGCTGGAGAGGTGGGCCTGTGCCAGCCTCATGGAGTTCAACAAGGCCAAGTGCAAGGTCCTGCACCTGGGTTGGGGCAATCCCAAGCACAAGTGCAGGCTGGGTGGAAAGTGGATAGAGAGCAGCCCTGAGGAGAAAGACCTGGGGGTACGGGTGGATGAAAAGCTGGACATGAGCCGGCAGTGTGTGCTGGCAGCCCAGAAAGCCAGCCATATCCTGGGCTGTATCAGAAGTGTGGCCAGCAGGTTGAGGGAGGGGATTCTCCCCCTCTACTCTGCTCTCGTGATACCCCACTGCAGTACTGTGTCCAGCTGTGGGGCCCCCAACATCAGAAGGAAATCGACTGGTTGGAGCATGTGCAGAGGAGGCCACGAAGATGCTCCAAGGGCTGGAGCACCTCTGCTGTGGGGACAGGCTGAGAGAGTTGGGCTTGTTCAGCCTGGAGAAGAGAAGGCTCTGGGGAGACCTTATAGCACCTTCCAGTACCTGAAGGGGCCTACAAGAAAGCTGGGGTGGGACCCTTTTTACAAGGGCCTGTAGTGACAGGACAAGGGGTAACAGGTTTAAACTGAAAGTGAGCAGATTTAGATTGGATATCGGAAAGAAGTTCTTCATGGAGAGGATGGTGAGGCACTGGAAGAGGTTGCCCAGAGAAGCTGTGGGTGCCCCATCCCTGGAAGTGTTCAAGGCCAGGCTGGATGGGGCTTTGAGCAACCTGGTCTAGTGGAGGGTGTCCCTGCCCATGGCAGGGGGTTTGAAACTAGATGGTCTTTAAGGTCCCTTCCAACCCAAACCATTCTGTGATTCTATGATTTACTATAAGGAAAAGTAAACATTTCTCCTTTTCTTAACATGTTACCGTCTTAAACATCTCTGTTGCTGATGTATTCTTCCCATCGTTGAAATTTCAGTGAACCACAAAAGTCAGAGTTAGTCTTTCCTGAGCTGTGTTTCCCTGCCTGTCTCCCAGCCTTCCTCAGTTCCTAGCTTCATATGAATAAACTGATTGGGAGTCCTGTTTGGAATGAGTGAAGGCAATCTGGCATCACTCTTACGTTATCAGGCTGAGAACCTCTTCCTGCAATGCTTGTCCGAGATGAAGCTCTAAGCCACAATTCTCGGTGCCAGATGTCATTGAGACATTCAGGTATGATTCCGTATGTGGCATAAAGACATGTAGAAGAATTGCATGTTTTCTGGATTAACAACTGCCTGATAGAGCCTTTGCACAGAAAGTGCCCTAGACATTTCTCCAGAGTAAAGAAAAATCAGAGGTTTTTCTTCCCAGAGGCAGTGAGGGCTATGTCATTTGAAGTGGAAATGCCAAATCACAAGTACAAACTAGATGCATAGTGATAATAAGACAACTGTGCACCCAGTGAGCTATTCAATTGGTTATTTACATGTGCAGTACCCTCCTAATAGTCATTCTGCTTCATCTCCTTGTATATGCAGGGACAGTAGCTCTGCAGGCAAAGTAATCATGCAGTCGCTCATGAAGCTTTATAAATGAGCCCTTCTATAACATTCTGTCTGACAGGGCAGTATTATTTTTCTCATAGTTGCTGATGTCATGGAGTGGCAGTTGTTCACTGTTTTGTTATTTAAAGTTACAATTGAATAAAGGATCTGCCTGTTTTGTGCCTCCAACAAGGAGGGACATTTATCCATGCAAAAATTGTGAATTACTGGGGGGTTTGTTTAATAATGAAATAAGATTTACAGCCTGGCTAATACTGATTCCACTGTGTATGTGCACGTGTATATCAAATTTACTGTACTCTTGTTGACAATGCTAAGGATTGGGTTTGTAGTTTGCTTTGTTCCTTTTTCTTTTCATAAATGCATGCAGTGAGGGATCATATGAAGTAGCTCCTGACTTACGCCTCCACCACTGAAAACAACAGTGAGGGATTCACTGATTTGCGTCACACTGAAACTGATGGGCATTCCAGGTTCAAATATCAATGCAGCGATTTCCATAGCTGAATTTACAGAAGCCAACCACATCAGGAAAGCTACATGTATCTAAAGGAGAGGAAAAAAAATTGCTAATGTTAGTGAGGTTAGCTGAAGAGGACCTTTAATACATATTCTTGTAATGTGGCAAATGCAGTCTCACTGTGAATGAAGGGACTGAGCACTGTGCACAGCACCCCACTTCTGTCCTCTGAAAAGGCTCTTGCCTACTTCTTAATTCCTCTTCCTTGTTTCCTTGACACAGTGCTGACATTTCAGTGGAAACAGAAACAGTAGCAATAACTTTTTGGGGAAGCAGAGAAAGGTGCTTGAGTTTTACTCAGATGTAAAGAGAGACTGGATATTTGCATGGAAAAGAAAGCTGTTGAGTGTCAGTATGCTGCTAGAAACCACACCCAGCTCAGAAAGACCTTGAGCTCCCAGTTATTAAGGGCTCTGCAAGCCATAGCACTAGGAATTGTATGTGCTCGCCTTATTATCTTCCCTAAACATCTCCTAATGGCCACTGCTGCAGATAGGGTATTGGACTAAATGGCTCTTTGCTCTGACCAACTATGGCCATTCTTATGCTTTATGAAATGGGGATTAATAGAGAGTCTGAAATCACCTTTGTACCTCCATTAATTCAACCCCTGTTCTCTTTCATAATGTGAAAGGAGATGGAGAAGATGAATAGATACAGTTGATTTTGACTGGCTTTTAAGTTATGTATTGAACTTGTGCTTGAAACATGACTTGTGATGTAAATGAAGCATAACTGAATACATAACTCTGATGAACTGATATTAAATGGTCATTGTGAAAAATGGTGTGAGTGAAATGTGACCTCACCTTTTTACCAGCTCTTTTTGAGTAGGCGCTATTATTTCATTCTGCAGAATTTTCTGTGAGTCAGCACTCTACACCATCTTTTGTCTGATTCACATTGTTTTTCTCCCAGATCTGCCTGCTCTCAGTCGCCACCAGTAGAGAATTTTTTTTGATAGCTCCTGTTAGGAAGGTTTGGTAACATGCCTTGGGTTTGTGGAATTACAGAAGGAATGTAACAACTGAGTTTTCAAAGTTTGCTGATGTAGTGTATTATTTGCATTAAAGTTGTATTTTAACATAGGAAAAATAAAGCACGTGCAATACTGAAGCCAGAGGTTAAAGGGAACAGCGTAGTAACTCCAAACTGGTTGGAGTCTGTCACTCTTTGGTCTGCAATACTGTCTCTTGAAAGTGATTCTGTTCCAATGAATCAGATTGCTAGGGGTGTAAGGTGGTGTTTAGCAAGACCTAGACTGGTGGTATCCAACTCAAACTGATTAAAGCAGTCTTCATCATACGGGACTTTGGTAGACAGTCTTTAAGAGTGGGTTTTATGATAGCCTGCACTTGCACAGCCAGCAGCTTCAGTCTCACTCATCCCACTCAACTCATTCACATCCAGCCTCCTCCTTTTAGAAAGAACAGTTACCCATCATACGGTAACCGTAGCTTTCCGAGCTGCTCTGTCGACAGGCAACCCACTTAAAGTGTTCCTTTAATCTGTATGCATGCTCCCTAGGAGTCTGCAGGCATCAATGTGTGTCTGGGCTGCATATGTGCCCCTCTCCCACCTCTGCTTCTTAGAGCAGGATGAACAAGGTGACCATGACAATTGCCTTGTTCACTGGGTGTGATTGTTGGACTCCTTATCACCTGGAATAGTTTTGGCTTATGGGATGCCCTTGTGTAATCAGAATGTCTCAAAAGAGCCTAAGGTTAATTGCCTTTCCCTCAATTTTTGTCCGTATCTTAAATAGGCTGTCTGCTTTGCTTCATGGCAAAAAAGGGAGCTGTGTTAGGGCTGCTTTGGTATCATGAGGCTCTTTCATTCTTAAGTGTTGCGAGGTTCCTTAGCGTCCTGACCCATCACCACGTCTGGCCTTTCAGCAGATCTGGGCTTCCGTGTGGCTGCATGGCTGTAGGACTGTGCCACACTACTGCTGCAGAGCCGAAGGCCAACGTTAGGGATTACTGACTAGTAAAATATACAGTAAGTTTCAGGTAGCTGAAATCTCAGCTGTATAAACTATTTAAGCGTACTCTCTATATTAATTGAATTCTAGCCTGAGAATTCATTTGAGAGAGGGAGAAGATTTATTCTGAGCATCTGCCTTTATGTAGAATGGCGTGTTGGCTCCTTCCAGACTTACCTGCAGGGAAAGTGAAAAGTCTGGGTGATTTATGATATGAAATTGATCACTACAAGAAATGCAAGAGATCCTTTAAAACATCTGGAGATTTTACTCTCAAGGAGACAAGTGAGAGTTGCATATATGTACCTTGGTTCAGATTCAGAGTACTTCTATGACACTTATATCAGAGTTCAGATCTGAAAGTTGTTCTCTCAGAAAACTGGTGTTTGAGGGACTTGTTATTCCAGCCAGATTTGGTGCACACTTCAACTTGCTTTCCTTTAAGAAAGCACTGTTATTAAGAACAGTGTTGAGCATCTGATCTGAAGACAGGTTTCTCTGGGTGGAAGAACTGTATTTTAACCTGTAACAGAAGAATCTCTAATTCTAGCAATGTGTGGTGTTTGACCATTCATAAATCTAGATGTTATTTGGTAGCAGAATGTAATCCTATAAATTAAGACTTGGTTTCCTGCTCTGAATCAGAGTGCCCTTAAACTATCAACCATCACAGAAATCACCTTGCAGAATCCAAGGTGTTTACGACAGAGAAACTGTTTGGATTTTTTTCAGAAGTTTAGGCCACGGTAATGCAAATATGTGTGCAGCAGATAACTGAAATGAAGGATGCAACAGTTCTGAGAATCAAAACTCATATTCAGAGCATCTGTTTGCTTGGTCTTTCTTTGGCATTGTCTTCCACCATTTCCAAGTTTCCTTCAAAAGCAGGGCGAGAAGCTAACACAGTGGTGACTGCAATGAGCCTGGAAGGTTCTCAGCCAGGACCCTGGAATTCTCAAGCCTGCAAAAACAAAGCTGGTGTCGCTTTGTGTTTAGTTGGTCTCAGAGTGATGTAGAAGGATGAGCTGGAGGCTCTGATGAAATGTGACGAGTAATAAGAAACTAACGTGAAGTAGGAAAATGGCTACAGTTCTAGTTTTGCGAATTACTCCTAACGTGGAGAGTAGTTGGGCTGAAGGTGCCTAAAGGGTGAGAGTAGGGGACCAGTGTGGAGCTCAGTGCAAGGCAGGAGAAGGAGGTCTTGGCCTCAGGAGGTTTATGAAATGAGAACTCCACTCGGAAGCCTGGACAGTACTCCTTGCTTTGACAAGAAGGCTGCTGCCCGATTGAATGCACCTTCCCTCTGCTCTTGGAGTCTTTCTCAGAGGAGTGATGCTTTTTAATCCTTTGAGGAGGATCTCTGTAGGTGAGGTACCAGCTGGCTGTTTTTGAGACGTGAAACACATACATGTTTTGCAGTCAGACTCTCCCTTTTCAGGACTAAGTAACGAAGCCAGTCTTCCAGTGTGCTGCGGTAAGGGTTATGAAAGCTGTACAGTTAAAGACGTGTCCTGCCCTGAGCGAGCAGCAGCGCTTGATGAAACCATCGTTCGCTGTCATGGCTGATGCCTGTGGATAGTGGCAGCCCTGGAGGTGATGAAGATGTGTGTGAGCTCATCCCACAGACTGCTCTGTGACTGCCAGGACAACCTACAGAGGGCAGGAAAGCCCTCTGCTCCCTCCCCTCTCGGTTCCCAGTGCCCATGGCGTGCTTCCCTGGAGGTCTTCCCATAAAACCCACCCTGTGGCAGTGGTTCAGACAAGAGGCATGTTTTCAAAACACACTGTCCTTGCATCAGTGGGGCCATCAGTACCCAGATGTAGGCTGATTGCAGTGGAGTTTCATTTTCCCCCTCATCAGCCAGCTGTGGGAAGGGAGCCTGGAGTGACGACTGACTGGCTGTGGTGTCAGAGCAAGCCCAGGGAGGGCCGCTGCAGTTTGCTCAGCCTCCTGTGGGAGGGCAGCCCTGCAGCGAGTCAACAGCTGCAGCTCCACATGTGCTGGGCCAGAGTGGGCCTGGCCTCCACAGGGTCCCTGTTGAGTGGCATAGGCTGGGCTGGGCCCTGACAGCCCCCAACTGCCACCATGATGTCTGCAGGTCCCAGGGATGCCACCACGTTCTCCAAGGTGGTGGGGATGCCCTGCTGCTGCAGGGATGGGCCCCTGGCCTCTCCCCCTCAGTGCCTGCTGTTGGTGGTGTCCATGTCTTGAAAGGGGAGCACTGGCCAGCAGCCATAGCTGGGCAGAGCCTCGCCTCCCCTGTGCCCTGTGCACAGTTCTCCCCAAGCCACCACAGCTCTGTCTCTGCAGGATGGAGGGGAAAAATATTGGTAGAAACAGGCTTTTGGCAGTAGCAATTTATTGTTGCTGAGGTGTTGTGCTAAGTAAAGGTGAAAAAACTGTGCCAGCAAACTGCTGGTCCCTACCCAGGCCTTGGCTTAGGTGTAGCCCTACTCACCAGCCATGCCGGGTACAGTGAGGGGTGAAATCTCAACTCCTGCTGCTGGAAAGGCGGTTGCCACCGGAGTGGGTGGTCGAGGGACAGATCTCCAAGAAACGAGACTGGCCCCTTGGCAGCCTTGCAATGGCTGCGAGTGGCTGCAGTCCCTGCGGGCCTAGGAGTGGGGTGGCTCAGCCCAGTGTGAGGGGGGCCGGGAGATGTCGTGGCTGTCTGGGCCAGACCCTCCTGCCTTTTTCCCCAAAACCAGTTATTCCTGATGTAGTCTGTGTTTCTGATACCTCAGAAACTCTTGCTTTAGAGTACCCCTATTCTGGGCAAAAATAGACCAGCTGCCCAGGGATGAGAAATGTACTAAACCTTGTAATTTAGTTACCTTGGTAACATCTATAAGGAACTACTAGCACTAAACCACTATTTTTTTCTTGATCTCTTTGGTGGCAATACATACATATATTTATTCAGCAAAAGTGTGATTTATAGACACGGTAGCCGTTCTCCTGAACATTATCCTGACAGACAACTGTTCCCATTTCTAACAAGCAAGGTTAAATGATTGTTAAAGCAGGTGTTTGACTTAATCGTAGAAACTGAGATTTGCCATCATATAACTAAGCTTTTTCTAAGCAAAGACAAAATCACGTAACTACTGTATTATTGTTTCAGAGTATTATAATGCTTGATCACATTTACTCAGCATAGGAAGTTTTTCAATGGTTGTGTTTTAGAGCAAATAGGAAAAATCTTGGGTTTTTTTATTCTGCATCGTGCCACATGTGTAAGTTTTAGTTGTCAACCATTTATCATATGGTGGGAAAAAACCAAAGATATGAAGGCATTATTGCTTATAATTACAAGCCAAAACTAACAGCCTTGCTTTGGACTTGATTGTTCCTGTATCTCTCTCTAGGAACTGCTCTCTTCCTACCCATCGTTCCCATTTATCTGTCTGTGTCTTGGTAGTGGCTCCTCTGCACTGCGTGATCTGGAACACTCGGTTGTCGGCACACAGAAGTTCCCTAGGGATCAGACTTGTGTGCTTCAGAGTAGGCATTGTCCCTAGCTTTTAGGTGTCTCTTTACATTCTCTGGTTACTCACTTGTTTCTCTCTTTGCTCCCAACAGCAAGGAATTTTCTGAGCCCTTCAAAGGGAGTACCATCCCTTACTTGGTGACTGATTCAGTAATTTATTTAATTAATTTGAAACTAACTGTCACTTGTTAAACCGATAATCAAGAAGTCAATTATCTGTTCACAGTCCTAAATACGAATCAGCAGTAACGCAAGCGTTTCTCTCTTAAATATAGAAATCTGGATTTCTTTCTTGTATTCCAGAGCTTTAAAAATGTGTTGTAAATATGGCTATTAAAAAAAAAAAAAGACTCTATACTAGAATGCCATTTTCTAGTTCATAAGAATAAAAAGGCGTATTTATTTCTGAAACTGCATTTACAATTTTTATCTTTTTAATGTGTTATGCCCTGTGAGTCATAAGTCTCAGGGCCTGTTAGAAAGTTTATTAAGGATAAATCCTGCTTACCTTCTTCTTTCATGTAGCTGAAATGCTCAAATAGCCCCAGGTTCTTAAATCAGAACATTTACCATTGCCCTGTTGCAAGTTGGGTTAGTGTACACATTTAAAAGTCTTATTCAGGGAATGTTATATCCTTTATTTTGTATACATTTGAATTTGTAAGAGATAATGTAAAAATGGTATGTACCAAAACATAGCTTTTTTTTTTTTTTTGCAGCCATTAATTGTAAAGCATTTTGTAAAACCAAAAAATGTTCCTTAAAAGCATTTAAATTATGATTTTTATTATGTATTTTAATGAAATTAGATTTTTTTTACAGGTTTACAAAACATAGCAATTAAAAAAAATATGTTTAGAATGTGTGCCCAGTCCTGTATACATTATGACATGTAAGTGTTGGATGAGTACAGCGGGCAAACCCCTGATGTATGATGGTTTGTCTATGGCTTTCTAAGTACTTAATTGAATTTGATCATTACCCATTTATACAATATATTTTTCACTGATCTGAGGGTGGTGAATAGTTGTTTTTTACTGTATTAATGATGGAGAGTCAACAATTTAATCAGTCATGTAGTTCCAAGCATGAGCGTTTCTGAACAAATCCTTTAAGGAATGTGTCCTGATGTTTTAAATTCCATGTATACATAAATGTGTTTGTTTCTCTTCCATGGAAGTTGTTTAGAAGGGCCTGAACGCAGATGGTTTATTAAGGTACTGATGTACTAAGGTCCATCTCATCCCATATCTCCAGTTTCAATTTGTACACGTTTCTGGCTCCTAACCCCCCAGTTTGTTTCCAGCTTCACTGTCTGCGATAAGTATAGGCTTGTAGAGCCCTGGGCAGGTGTTTGCACCATTAGCAAAGCCATGTAAGTTGCCAAAAAAGATGTGCTTTAGAGAACAAGAAGCAAGCAAATTGAGGGCCAAATTCTGCTGCCATTTAATCCATTGAAAGATGAATTGTTTTACTAGATAGCCTCTTGGCCAAAATATTGTTGAGAAGTAAAAAAGGGCTGACTAGTGGCACAGGTGGCAAATTCCATTGCTGGCAAACACAGGATACATGAACCCATAAGTGTGTAAAGACACGTTAATCATACATGTCAGCTGTAAAACCTTAGAGGTAATGACAACACATCCAGAGTTTTCCAATGTAGCTTTCAGGCTGATAATTTAATCCTTTATTGAGCAGTATTTTTAAATACATCATGACAGACAATGACTGAGCAAAGTGAATGAGCACCTGAGCAAAATGAATCTTTGTTTCTGGACTCCCCCTTTTCCAGTATAATCTCTACTGCCAGCAGTGAATACATCAGATGTGTTTACATCGTATCTGTGCAAGAGGATGTTTGTAGATATAACATATGCTGCTCTGCACCCTTAAAACCTGAGAACTAGGTTCTTTCTCAGTACCATGTACATCTCATGATTTCAGAAATATACAATACCACAGTAATGCTTGTGGTGTAAGAATTTAAATAGATCCATAGACATATGGTCAGACAGATGGATTAAGGCAGACTTTGTCCCTAAAAACCCTTTGTGATACTTATATTTTATGTACATGGTGACACTAAGGTGTCAGCCCAGATCATTTCCCTCAACTTAGCAATATTTTGTGGATTTACATAAAGTCTTTATTTGAAAACGTGGAGAAGCGTGTGTGCACATTTTGCAGAAATGTACTGGTGCTATTAATATAAACCATTTTCATTCTATTTTGAAGAAAACATTGTGAAGGTATAAATTATGTTTGAACTGGACAGAGATGATGATGTGGCATGTGACTGAAAATATATATTTTTTAATAGATGATTCAGCCGCAGAGAGTTTTAATGGCAATGAGACCGTGGGACACAGTTCCAATGCTTCAGGGGGAACACACTGCAGGGAGATGGCAGAAACCAACAGTAATGGCAAAACAAATCTGGAGCAGGATGAGCAGCCTCTGAACCTGAGTGACAGTCCCCTCTCTGCTCAGCTGACTTCAGAATACAGACTAGATGATCACAGCAGTAATGGAAAGAACAAATACAAGACTCTCCTAATTTCTGATCTCAAGATGGAACGGGAGGCAAGAGAAAATGGAAGCAAGGTAAGATGCTTCCACGTGCTCCAGATATGAAGTGTGTAGCTTAGAAAAGGAAAAGATTTGTGAGGCCAAACCAAAGGTTATTCCCAGCTAAGCACTGAATGCAATGTGTCTAATGTTTGTCGCATCATTACTCAAATGCTATGCGTAGATTTGTATGCTCTGTTACACATGTATGATGCATACATACATTAAGTGTATGTGGATGTACGTGGGGGAATACATATATATAGGCATATATATTCTGCTGTCACACTGACAAAAACCAGTGCGATTCTCCATCAGGCATGAATTTTCTCAGTCCATTTATTGAGAACTGTCTACATTACCCATTTGAAATATATATATATATTGAAATATGTATATAATGTAATACATATATATGTATATCTGCTGAGATACATATATCTATGTCTATTTATAGATGACCATCTCATTACACATATTATGTATCTGTAGGATGAATCTGTATGAATGTGAAGTGTGTGTGCCCAAGCAAATTACTACATGTGAATAATCAACATCTGAAAGGAACGGATTTGGTGTCTTCCTGATCGTTTGCGTTATGCAGGCACCTAACCTGAATTAAATCTGACAAGTCTGCTTTAAGAAGCTGTAATACCCCGGAGGGCTTTTCTCTGTAGTTTCCATCATGTGGGAGAGTGGTTATGTTGTAGATAAAGACAGACCCTATAGATTAGGTAGCTAGCTTTCCAGGAGGGTGTTTGACATGAGGGTATACTGTAGGGAGGGTGGAGAAATGGCCTGTATCACAGAATTTATTCATTGATCTTATTGGTGACAAGTTCCTGTTTCTTATCTGATGATACCTTCCAACTGGATTACCACTTTCACAGCAGCAATAATAGGATGTTAGTACTGGATCCAAGTACTATTAATGCTAGTCACTGGCTTTCAGTAGCCCACTACAAAATAACCTGACAACATTGATACGCTCTGAGTGGCCACATCTTTTGCAGGGCTTTGAAATAGGAGTGATATGGAAAATCACTTTTCCTAGGTAAATCCAGAAAGGGATTGTAAATGACTGATGTCTAGAAAACAACATTTGTTTATGCTAAAGTTTTAACTCCTGTCTTCATTGCCTGTGGGGTAAAAATGAAAACTTGAAATGTTTTTTTTTTTCTTTAAAGCAAGTGACTGGTTTTGGTGGGTAGAAGAAAGGGAGACCAAATGGGAGATTGTTAGTCTTTATGAAAACCTGTTTATCTGAATGGAATATATTTGTTTCCATAAATATTCATTTTATTGAAAATGTTCTGAATAGCTGTAGTCTCAGAGTGTGTATGCACTCCAGTGCTGGGTTTACTCAGTACTTCGGCTGTTGCACAGTGAGTCCCAGATTGGCTGATATGGACGATATCTTCCTTTGCTTCAGGGCACATTGTTCCACTGAACCTTTTATATCCAGTCACCCAAATACTGATAGACACACAGACTCTTTTGCTGGAGGTAGATTGCTGCTTCTGCCGTTACTCTTACAAATACACAAATCATCTTGTCGAAGAAAGGGAGGAGTCTTGATGTGGAACTGACTTATAGCTAAGACAAGAACATAGCCTAATGTTTCATTTCAAATTCTAATCAGTTCCAACTCAGAAGCAAAAAAAAAGATGTATCAAAAACTGTTAAAAATCTGTTTGTAAAGAATTGAAATGACAATCAAAGCCATCTCACTCTTTGTTATTTTACAAATTTTAAGATGCCTGAATCATCCCCCACATTGATATATTCTTTCATCACTCAGTGTCATCCTACCAACTCTGAACTGCCAGCAGTATGCAGATTTGTCTCCCCTTTCTGTCCTTGTGAAACTCATATTGACATTTACAGTTCATTTAGGTATATGATTTATTAGGTATGCAGTAAATATTATTAAATCTGGGGTGAAGACTTCAGGAAGAACATACTCATGGGGTGAACAAAAATTTGTCAAAGATTTACAAGTTGAGTGTAAAGTAAAAGAATGTTTTTGAGGCCAACTTTGTATTTTACAGATGAATTCTGCTCTCATTTTTTAAATGTAAAGAAAGTTATAGTTTTGGTGGTTTGGTTTTTTTTTGTTTGTTAGTTTTTTTGTTTTGGTTTTTTTTTTTTTTTTTTTTAGAAAAACCAAAATCAGCGTATTAGAATAGAACTGGACTGCACAGCATCTCAGTGTTTCATATGCATACATATACACTCATATAAATCGTTACTACGGTTTTACCTTAAGCGATATCTTACATGCTGAAGAGTCAGAGGATTTTTCACAGCCCCTAGACCTGATCAAGGAGGTTCTTTTGCCATCCCCTTGTGATTCTGGTTACTGGGCCCCTCCAGAAGAATGTTCTGGCTGTTACTGAAGTGATTAATTTTGAACAATGCAGAGGATCAGACTCCTAGTTGTGTGCAGTACTCACTGGATGCACTTGGGCAAGGGCATGACAAGGAACTAGCCAGGACTCCTAATTCTCTGTGAAAAAGGAACCTAAATAAAGAGCAGGTAACGTTAACAGAGTATTACAGTTTACTAGGAGCCACATCTCATATATCCCTTTTATCCAGAATACACCAAGTATGTGGGTTGTTTTTTGAAGTCATCTAGGAAATCTCCAGTGCTCTCACAGCATCTGACCTCCAGCCGTTGACAGTCCTACAGTTATCAGACGTGATTAGACCTGAATAATGGCATCATTAGTAGTGATGGGTAAGCAGATGTGTTTAGCATAACCTCTAATTATGTTTTCATGAGAAAAGTCACTTGCAGTGTTCACCAAATATCAAATTTATATGCCACTTCTTATAATGGAATATTCTTACAGTATCTTTATGTAGCAAAGAATTGAGGAAAGATTTGTAAGAAGTTGGTGAAGAAAATACCTGGTTTCCAAATGAAATGGCCAGGACTCTGTGAAACCCACAGGCAAAGGGCTGGAGCTGGGAAGGTCTGTTGGCTGACATGTTCCCTACCTCCTCTGTGAGTTTCCTTTCGGGATACTGCATCATATAATTTTTATTGAATTTGAAGCCACAGTTTCTCTGGGTAACTTGCATCCACTCCAGCCTGTCGCTAGCTTTAAAGATAACCCACCAGAGCTGAATCTAGCCACAAAAAGCCAAAAGATTACTTTTTTTTGGTTGAAAATTATCAACACATTATACCTCCTTCACCAAATCATAGATTTTTAAAGGGAGTTTATTTATTCTGGAAACTAGCATTTTTGTTAAACCGTATTGTAGGTATTTGACTCTACAACACTGTTTACAAGAATGATACTTCCTTCATGTGTGTAGTGGTGGGCTCCACCATTTGACAATGCAATTCTGACTGATAATTTTGTAGATTCTGCAAAAATATGATCAGAAGAAGCAGTTGGGATAAACCCAGTAGTTTTTTCCATCATATTTTCTTTGTAAATCTGTCAGCTAACAGGTGAATGTTTTTTGAAAATGGTTACTTCTTTGTGGAAGTTCAATTTTTAGAATATTCAACTCTTCAGTACCTGTTTGAAGCAGGTTTGAAGCAATTATATGCTTATGCTATATAAAAAGTTTGCTAGATAGTAGCTTCGTTCTGTGAAAGAGTCTTGGATGTCAAAACAGGGCTATTTAACGTTTCCCTAAAATCGGACCTTTCTAATGTACACAGAGGAAGTCATTAGAGATTTGTAAGAAATGTAGAATTTTTGGAATAATAAATCAAGTTTTCTTGTCTGAAAGGCTGTGTTGAACAACTGGGGATTAGATAACCCTGTGAACAGATTTTAATTCAACTTTTCAAACTACTAGGGTATATTATTTAAAGAATACTCTGTTCAGTCACTTCAGAATATGACGTTTAAAACTGATGATGATGACACTCTAAACAAGAATCAGGTTTCAGTGGACAGTGTAACTGTACTCTTTGAATCCTCAGTTTCAGGCAGTGAGTATGCGTGGTAACCTCTTCTTCGTGTAAAAAGACCACATGCTGAGCGCACTGGAGGGAGTTACCGAATTGTAATATAACCTTAGTCCAAAATGTGTTACCATTCACTGAAAAAATGTTATGCAAGGAAAAAATGGGTTTTCCTAGTCTTAAATATATATGAGCATGTATATATGCATATGTTATTATACTTTATATATATGCTTTTATTAAGTTGCTATTAGGGAACTGATTCTCCAGTAAGACTCAGATGTTCATGGCAATAGAACTTTCTGCAACCATTTAGGGCTAAACTGAAGTCAGTGAAATTTTGTATAGCTGCAAAAATCTATATATAAATTCACCTTAACAGGGCTGTTACTGTTGTACTACAAAAGACTTACAAAGTACTCCTCTATAAATGCTCTGCACATGCAGTTCTATGAATTCAAATAGTTAAGTGCACATATAAATTATTTTAGGTCATTATGTACTTACATGTGAGACTGCTTGGGTTTTGTATGACCATGGTGAAGTCTCTGTAGCACGAGATTTTTGATTTCTGATTCTTGTGTTACCGCTTTTTCCTAGACCATATATTTTATTTTGAAAACTCATTATATAGCTTTATCTCTTCCACATCATTTATTTCATTAAATATAGCAAGCCCACTCATTTTAAATGATTTTGTCTCTTCTGCATTTGGATAACAAGGTTACTGTGAAACAGTATAGGAAGACTGGTTTTTGAGCTAACCAACCATACGTATATTGTGCCATGTATTTTACCTGGATTAATAAATGGTTCATTATGTCTGTATTGCAAAGGACATTCCTAATATGCAAAAGTTCTCTTCGGGATTTCCCAGATAAAAGCATGTGCTACTGATCATGAATGCCTAGGAGATGCATTAAAGTGAGGTAACAAGGAGGACACACTTTTTTGTCCAGATACCTACTAATTGCACACAGTTGGTTAATGTCTTCTTTCTTTCTACCAGACAAAATTTCTGATAGGAAAATGGGACACCTCCAAGCCCTCTGGATGTATGGTGGGCTAAGTTAATATGCATTATGTTTAGCTCGAGTGTGTAATTGGCTGCATGGAGAAGTGCACAAGATAAGTAATTTTTCTCTAAGTCTGAAATGAAAAGAAGTTTTAAAGGAAAGAACAGTAAATAATGATTGCTGCATACAGTGATCTTTAATTATAATACTGCATTCTAATGTGCATGTCATTACGGTTACGGCGGTTCACAACAAGGCCGAGCTTTCATGTAGTTTCTAAAAGGAAGATCTTGCTTTCTGTCACTCCTTTAATGCTGGGCTTTTGAAGTGTTTCTCTAGCTTTTTTCTTCAGCCTGATGTAAAGAACAGTGTTATTGTCATGGGCCACTGCCAGGGGTTGTTTGCTCTCAACTACTGCAACTTCAGACTGGAGTTGTAATGAATGCATTACAGGTTAGCCTGGCAGGCTGTCCACTTCTAAGACAGGTCCCACTCTAAGAAGGTATTTAAAGACTGTAAAGACCTTGCATGGGAACTGAAAACCAGAGCATATGTGAGATCCTGGCTGAAGAGTCATTTGAAGTTCCTCTGTGCTGCTCTAGTTTAAACTTTGGTCATCTTCGGTGGTCAGTCCAGCTGTAGAGTCTTGTAAGGTCTGCTCTGCTGGAGCTCATCATTACTGAAGGAAACCGGGCACAACCATCCAAGCAGCCTGACCTGAACAAACATACACGGATAAGTCTGGTGTAATCTGATGGTGCGTCGTGAATCAGCTGGTTTCCAGAAGCGCACATGAATTTAGCCACAGATAGGCACCATCTCTGAGGAGTAAGGTAGCGTTTCAGTGCGTTTCTTTCTCTCTCCTTTTTAAAGATATGATTGTGTCTTAGCAAAATGTGAAAGGTCATTCATAATATCCAGCAAACATCATCACATCTAACATGTCTCTGACGCATGTGAAGCCACCGTCTGTCTAGTTCCTCTCTGCCTGTATTTTTGGTTGCAGGTTTGCTTGGGGAAATGCTCAGAATATAAGGGACCGTATAGCTTTTTCCAAAGCAAGGGGAGTCCCCAGGAGTTACAGTGAGATTTTACGTAGACCGATAGTAGCTTATTGAGTCTCTTAACTTACTCAAAAGTTTTCTTAATGAAATGTGAAACAGCCGTGCATCTACTTGAAGTGAGAGGTAAAATGCAGCCAGTGGGGATTTGGTATGTTGAAGAACAGTGTCAGAGGCCTTATTTAGTTTTTCTTTTTTTTCTTCATAATGAAACATTTCTCATTTTTTTTCTTTCATCATCATTTGTTATTGATATTCAAGTGGCATAGATAGATTTCAGCTGAATTGGACCATTGTCATGTATTGCTTATATAATTTGGTTACCTCGGCTCTAAGCAGGAAGAAAAGCTTGAGGGATAAGATAGAAGTGTCTCCTCCTCTTTTAAGGATACCCTCAAACCCTGCAGTTTGACTGTTTTGGTACAAAGAAAATACCTTTTTGCCCTTCTAGTTTATGCTGCCAAGTGCCCAAGTTACAGATAATGAATCTGGATTAGGAGTTAGTTAAGCCTTTCAGAAGGGAGTTTTTGACTCCAGCTCATCCTCTCCACAGAACTTCTCAATCGTCTCTCTTGCTTGAGGTTGGATCTCACTCCCTAGGTATGGCACAAGAGGAAACTCGATTTTTGGTTTGTTTATATTGTTATGTTTTACTTCAGTTCTATAGTCAGAAAGTGTTAAAGCAATGCCATGTTTTACTCTCAGCTGTTTTGTTAATGCAAATACCTTATGAGTCTGCAGTCCAGGTGTCTGACAGACTTATTTTATTACTTAATTGTTCAGTCTAGAAAGAGGCTTAGCATGAAATTCTGTTTGCTACTGTAGTGAATAACCTATGAGGTTTGTACTGAGATTCAAAAGTAAAAATGATAAAGGAAGTGAACTGAAGGTGAAATGCCCACCTGCTGCCGTCATGTGTAGGTGGTACAAGGCAACAACATCTTTTGGCTTGTATCTCACATCTTTGGTGTGTGAAGGAAGGCTCAAATGTTCTGTTGAAGTATCCATCTTTTTCTTTCTCTGCTATACTCAGGTTTTTGTGCAAAGGTAGCAGGCATGCCAGTGTTTTCCACAGCTCCTTGGGAGATCGATACACTGCAATCGAAGGAGATAGCCCCCTTCTCTTCTCCTGTGCATGGAGAATATTGGTGAAAGGAGAAGCAAAAGCATATGCAAGGAGTTTTGTGATCTCCTCCGTTTTTCCTACCCACTCACCTACATAGTGATGAGACAAACTAGCCTGTTTTCTCTTTCACTTTTAATTCCTACTTCATGCACAGGGTTTCTATAGGTTGTTCTCATTGTAAAGACTGATTCCTTTATATTTTGCTTTACCATTTTATCAAACACCTTAGCTTTATTTTCCTCTACTTTTAGAAAAAAGAAAAAGCTGAGAAAATCACAATTTTCTAAAAGTCAGTTTTTTGATTGGTTGTTGAAAGCAGTGTAGTTCTATGAAGTAAAAAAGGACTTTCTTCTTTTTTTGCTGCTCTTTGATAGGGGAGTTGTTGCAGGCCACTGAGAAGCCTTTTGGTACCAAAAAAATTTGTTAGTTTAATGGTTTAATGAGACTTTTCCTTGAAAAATAAGTTGAGTTATGAAGCAGTGTTTTTTCCAGAACGTTCTGATTTGGGGAGTTACCCATAATAAATGGCTAAATAGAATGTTGTTATGAAGAGAGACAACTACAGGTGCATGAAAAAAATCAGTGCAGTGTTTCTCAGAAAATATGAATGCTTTAGCATTCTGTAACAGCTACGTTCATCAAAGCCCTTTGTCTATGATAACATCGGTTCTGTGTCTATTTCCTCCCACTGGAAGTACATTTAGTAGCAGTTTTTCATGTTCAGTGAAAGCTCTTGAAAATGAAATTGGTTTCCTGCAGGGCAGTCATTACAATGATGTAAATCCAGAACAATTAAACTGAGGTTGATAATGCGACTCCAGATTTACATATCTGTAATGGAGAATACAATCTGGCTCCGTATGCATATGAAATCCCAGCTAATGTAAAACTGGTGTGGAAGAGAATAACTTTTAATGTGACCTTTTATAAATTTTCTCAGAAATCTTTTTTTAAAGGAACAAGTGCACATTTGTCAAGTATCAGACAGTGGGTGCTGCTGATTGCAGATTGCATGTGTATTGTGCACTGATCCAGCTGTCTGTTCTCATTCACACTCATCTTCGGAGTCATTGGTCCCTCATAGTGAAACAGAAGCGGTTGTACCTGGAGGGGATGCAGGACTTTGTCCAACTTGGACAACTTGTAGTGGCCGGACAACTGTTCAGACAAGAGAGAAAGCTATCAAGTGCATCTGCAATCAATGAGGTAAGGTGTATGAAATTCCTACTTCCCTCCCTGTTTACAGCTAACAACTTCTTATAACTCAGCAGCCTGGGAAGCCAAGTCTGTACCTTTCAGGCAAATTCCTGTTGACTTCAACCAGGGTTTGTTCCTGACAGATACTTTCAAGGCTGGGCCTTGTTACAATGAGTATCTTTAATCACTAACTCTTGCTTTTGTGTTTTGTTTTTTTTTCTTAGGAAGGAAGGTGAATTTGTGTTGAAGTCCTACCAGGTCAAATGGTTCACTGCAGCTTTTTCTTCTTCTGTTATTGTATAATACAGGTCCTCTACCAACTAGAAAAAGACTGAGAGCAAGTCTTGCTCTTGGAAGATTACATACTATTTAATGGTAAATTGAGCAATATATAATGGGGCAGCAATAATTGCTACCTACTGCAAATGTATTTAGTCTTAATATTATTTACAGCTAATCAACTGTTTTGTTTTTTTCCTAGATGGCAAAGGTTGAAGAGCTGATCCTCAGAACTAATCTGTGATGAATGGCTTGATAATTGGCCACTTTCCACACACCTTACAGTCCTTCAAAACTGTATTGTTATTCAAGAAGTTGATAATCCTGAAATTTTACCTCGATTTTTTTTCTTCTGGTGTTGATCTCTTTTCTGTATACCAAGTCAGCTGCTGAAGAAAGGGAGGAAAAAGAAAAATATTTTTTTTTCTTTGATGACTTGTGTAACAACATATTGATGAAGTTTTAAAATAAACATATTTTTATTGGTTGTCTTACGGACATCTCCCTTTTTAATTTTGGGTTTTTTTGTGGAATTAATGCCAGTACTCAAATGTCTTGCTGAATACTTGATACACCTTCAAACTGTGCTTTTGTGTGCTCTCCATTTTCCCTCTGTAGCAATTGCTGGGAATTATTAGGTACACTAGAACACTGAATGCTTTTTTCAGATACTTACTTCTTCACGTAACTGGATTTGCAAGGTGATGTGAGAGAAGTGAGTAGGTCAATTTTTTTAATGGACAAGAGAAGGAGAAGTAGAATTCAACTTTTAAACTATTTAACTATTTTTTTTAATCTTTCATCTTTCTTTTTGTTGCTGGTCTTTTAGCCCTCCCTGTGCTGCTTTGGCTTTTTCTGTTAATTCTCCTCAGTTCTCCTGTTTGCTTCCAGAGACTCCTAGGAGGACCTAGGTGAAATTTCGGTTTTAGGAACAAAATAGGGAATGCACATAATAATACCAATTACAAGAAAAGAAGACTGTAAGGAATCACCTGAATTACCAAGCCCAGTCCTCTAGATATGGCACCTCAGGTGATAGACATTTACTCCAAGAGGATCTGCAACCATTCAGCTCACTAAACCTTGCAATGTCCGTGAAGTTCTGATTAATAACCTTCAACCTTATAGGAAAAAACAATGGTGCAGCTGTAATATGCCACAGAAAAAATGAGGTACTGGAATCATCATTGATGTCCTAGATCCCCGCAACAACAAGGGATTTGCTAGGTGAATTTCCCAGATGGTCTCTAGCAGTATCTTATTCCCCGCAGAAAAGGGAGTAAAAAAGAACAACCTCCAATAATCCCTGTCAGTCTGCTTGAGGTTTTGTCTGCCATATGTTTCATCAAAACAACCTGCCTTATATTTCGCCTCTAACAGTGACTGATTTTGAATACTTCAAAGAAGCAATTAAAGAAGCAGCATCTACATCAGTTATTGAGGCAGGGAGTGCAATCAGCAAAAGATCCTGGAAACTGGTATTTGAGAACTGTGCAGTCAACATTTACTTTTCACTGGGCACCAATGAAAGTATGAAAACATGAGTGAGTATAAAAATATGCAGCCAAAGGTAGGGGTCTGTAACTGGTGTGAGTTTTCATTCCACTCATGTAAGTGTGATATATCATGAAACATTTTAATACTGGATGAATTCCATATGGGTCTGTAGAGTATTTACTAAGCTGCTGCTTTTTGGAGCGCACAGTGTTTGTATGAAATACTGCAGCTGTTTCTTGGATCTTGGCATGGTACAACAGGATATTTCCTATATACTTGTTGCTTCTCATCAGCTGCTTTGGTCACAGACTCTCACTCTCAACGTCCCTTCACATCTATTCAGTCTGTTTTCTTAACTCTTCTCGTCATAAATATTCCATGAGCTACTCCTTGGATCTGGTGGGTAGCGATACCTGATGTTCTCTTCATACACACAGACACACACACAAACGTATCGTCGTTTGTTTGGTTATTTATTTATTTCCCCTCGTCTGATGAGAACAGTCATATCCTGTGGCCATGACCCAAAGATGATGGAATCCTACAGATAAATCAGGGGTGTATGAAGAGCTTGTATCTTGTGTTGGTGAGGCAACTGCAATGGTACGCACCTAATCTGTGTGTACAGGTGCTCCAATAGACAAGTGTGTGTTTGTCTTTCATATGCGTTTTAATTAAAATCAGGATGATATCTTGTATGTTGCTTCTGACTCCACTTCATATTTGGGCAGAGGTCATGAAGTAATGTGTTTCCTCCTCTTGTCTTTCCCATGGCATTTGGGAATTGTCTGACTCCATCAGGAACATCCCTTGCAGAACTATTCAGAATATCTGCCCTGTACCTTCAGCCATTGAGCTCCTGGGCTGTGCAGTCTCAGGATGGATAAAACAATCTGCATGAAAAACGGGGAAAGGTGAGTTGATTTCCTTAGGGGTTACCATGAATGGCCCCAATTTTGCCTGTCTTCAGTCCTCAACGTCATACTGTGAGTTCTGTGTCAGGTCTCAAAAAGACACATGGATATTCTTTGGACCTGTTGCACTGAATTAGCGATATATGGGTTTTTGGACCCTCTCTGAATGTATCTTTGTCTTATTTTGTGCAGTTAGTCATATGCTCTTAAAAATCTTTTGCAGATGGAACCCCGTGGGACTGGACCTGTATTGAAAGCTGTATTAAATTACTAAAATAAAGGTTTTAAAAATTCCTGTTTCCCCCAGTGTGTTGCTTAGGGGGAGTAGCTGCATTTAGTGGAAAAGAGGTCAGATGATTCTGGGACATGCGTGCCACCTTGTACCCCCCTGGCTCAGCTGTGAGATGGAGGAATGTGGTACAGGCATGTTTTGGAATATGCTTCTTGTGTCAGTTGGGCCTTAAAGATGACTGTCTCACAAGGTTGATGCTTCTGTGTGATTCATTAGATGCTTCTTAAAATCCACCTCTATACATAATCATGCAATTAGTGTCCACCCTGCCTTCAGGAAACACATAATATACAGGTTTATGTATTATGAAAAAAAAAATCTTGGAAACCATAGTGGATTTCAGTAAGAGATAAAACACCAAGGAGCTGAAAAAGTTGCTACGCAAAGAGGGAATTACCTTGTTAGAGGTAGAGGAGTGGTGACTTCATCACAGATCTCACTGGTTCTTACCAATTAATAGATAGTCTTTTATGTCAGGAGACAAAGTTATTAGAAGACTCAGCAGATGAAACATTTTTAAAGTTAGATTGGAATTGAGAAGAAACATTTTACAGTGATCGTAACCAACCATTCATAGGAAAGTAGTTAATTATTACACAGAAATTTCTACCTAAGGTAGTTGTTCTTTTACTAAATATTTGTTCTAATAATCTGCGAGTTGTTTGACATGATTGGGTTATTTAGGAAAACAGTGGCAAATATTCCCTCCTGTTCAAGAGTTACCAGGTGATGTTCTACAGTGCAGGCATTCTCTTCTGAGCTTAACATCTATGAATCTGTAGAAGTGTCTTGAATGCTTAAAGAGCCAAAAAGGCTTTTAGCCGTCTCAGGTTGCCAGTTCCCTGGCATAAGCTTTTGAAAAACTTGGCCTAGATGTCTATTATATTTCATAGTCCTCAGTACTTAGCCCTGCATATATCTGGTTTGGGGTATAAAACCCAGGACAGGATATGTATTTTTACTGCACTCACTATGCCAATTCAAGATCATTCTTATTAGCCTAAGAGGTAAGCAGTTTTTAAGACTATCTTTAAACTCTGTTGAGATCACTTTTAATCTTGCCTATTTTTCCTTTTTTTTTTTTTTTTTTTTTAAAAATAACAACTTGGCAGGGAATATGCTGGTTTGGTTTCACTCTGTTTAAATTTAGTGTTTTTTTGGTTTTGTTGGGTTTTTTTTATATTTATTGCTGACTTTGTAATGTTGATTACAATACCAAGAACTTATATCTAGGGCTATATATGCCAAATAGCAAATTAAAAAAAAAAAATTTAGGCTTGGTGAATCTATCGTTCAGCTGTGAGACACTCAGTTATTACTACTTGCACTACTATGCCCATGTAAGGTAGGCAGTATCAATGGTGGCAGGATCTTCAAAACTTGTGGTCCACCTTTTTTTTCTTTTCCTGGTCAAGAGTTGCATTCTTCAACTGTATGTGATGCCGCAGTGTTACTTTTTACATTTGTCATTTAACATCTAGAAGTCACACAGTTAATTTAATTTTTGGAATCTAATAAGATGATTCTGTGCTTAAAAACTTTATACAACACAAATGAGATATTTATACCTTCCCCAATATGTTAATTGCCAGAGGTTCCTATATCAATTCTTTGCATTTACATAGCACTTTTGGGATTCTGAAAACGTCAATAAGAATAAATCAGCTTAACACTGTATCGCTCCCATGAGGCAAGCGATACAGGCATCAGTGTCTATTGATTAGTAAATACAAGCATGATGTAATTCATTGACTTTCCCAAAGCCAAACAATCTGCAGGAAAGCTGAAGAAGCCATTTGTTTCCTGTGTGCTATACCTGAACATTAATCACAGTACTAATCCTTATCTCCAGACGTTACTGTTCAGTTAGGGTAAAGAGGCAGAGTCAACTTGAGTTGAATAGACAGATGTTGGAAGGTATCCTCTGGTTTTATTAGCATAGCTGAAATTAAAAGCAGTTTTAAAAAATATTTGTTTCTATTTGTGCTTTGCTGGAACCGTGAGAATGACAATTTCACTGATTCTCTTGATGAATCTATCCAGAACTCATCATGAAAACATATATATGTATACACAAGACATCCTATGGACTACATTGTTAATACTTTGGTGAGTATGTCTTAGTTGCCTTAAAGGTAGATGCTTTCCTTAAATGTAGTCATATAGCTTCTCTGTATATATGTAATACAGAACCTAGCACCTATGGCAGTTTATCCTGGTTTTAGGTAGCAGAATGGGATTCAGCTGCATAGAGATGGGCATTTGGTACGTTGGTAGAGACCCCAGGGTAATCTGCGCCCAGCACACGTCTCTGGAAGGATGTGTCTCTCACACTGGCCTTTTCGCCAGCACTGTACAATGCACCTGTTCCATCCTAAAATAGTGATGGAGCTCAGTTGTCTTTCACCTAGTTAATCTGGTTCCCTTTTAGACTCTCTTGCACCTCTGTATAGGCTCCTCTCTTCACAGTCAAGTAAGTTCAGAGTACTTTGGTACAAACTGCAGTTAATTCCACTTACATTGATGCTGTAGTCTTTTTTATATTCCTGAGGGTAAGAAACCAAGATTTGGCCTCTGGACTTCTTGAAATGTGTCTCAAAATGTGGCCCTGGCCTTGCAGAGTTGGAATGGATGCAGCCATTAATTTGCTGATGGGATCCTTGATTGAACTGAGTAATGAGTATGTAGCCCAAACTGAGAGAACTGCAGGATGATGAGACCGTAGAAGTGTCAGAATAATTGTCAGAAGCTCTATAGCTGTGTGATTACTTCTGATTAATTATGAAAAAAGTCAAAATAATAGTTCAGATCACTAAAGCATTGGACTTTAAATCTAGCTTTTCAATTTATTTACAAAATATGAGCGTGCGTGTGCATCCATTTACCTGTATCAAGCAAGTTGTTTGACTTCCTCCTTAAATATTACTTCTTCACATACAATCTTTGTTTCACAGTGCTGGTATATATAGTTTCCTTGGCTGAGTGCTCTCCCGATTGCTAAATTTATGTCCTGCTTAATAGGCCTATATACTTTCCATGTGTTTCTGGCAAGTGCTTTTGACAGTGTGCCTTTATACACACTTTTAAATTACAGACTCTTTTTCCAGCAGCCCATTTTAGAAAACTTATATGCTTCAGCCTCCACAGCCATATAACTGATGTTGTCAGCAAGAGATCCCGCAGTAGCTTACACATACCACTTGCTGGTGTTACGGCGGCTGGGCACTACGTTTACAATTCAGTGGGTTTTGGGCAAGTGCTAACTGAAACATGTAACATAGAAAACATAAAAAGATTTTAAAAGTAAGAGTATTTTACTTTAAATAGCAAGGGATAAATAGAGCTGAATGCAAAAATGAACATCTGCTAGTGCTCCATTTCTTCCAGTGCTCTGCAAAGTTGTTCTCTTGTGGGTCAGAGGCTGGGCGTGCAATGGCCTCAGTCTTCCTTCTTTCAGCTTTGAAATGGCTTTGTCACCAGGACATGAAATGCCCATTTAGGCCCTCACTTAATCTGTCCGTTCATCCTAATTGGCATAACTGACTGTTTATATTATTACCTCCTGTCTCTTGTGGTGTTGGGAACTCTTCCTCCATCAGCCTTACAAGTTAATCCAAGTCAATTATGTTGTGATCAGCTACATAATTACATATTGAGAGAATTCAGCTCGAAAAGTGGATCTGCTCTGGTGATCTTCTCTTCATACAGGATTATCCCAACAAACGATCTCACAAATTTCAGTATCCCTTCTTACACTTGTGCCACAGCGGGAGTTTCCCATGTTGCCTCCGCTACAACATGTGGAGGTAGAAGGCAACAGGAGTCAGAAAAGCCGCCCATTCAAAACCTGGTTCACAGTCTGAGTTTCACGTTAGCACTGCCTTAGTTCTGTGACCTTTTCTTGGCATTGTTTATTGCGGGGGGTGGAGGGAGGGTGGAGGGGAAAGCTCAGAAGGACAATTTCTTGACTAGAACAAGGGGTGAGATTGGCAAGAATAGAAGACATTCCCTATCTGATCATGAGAGCACACATTTCAGGTGTGCTTTACCTTTGATAAAGTATCAAAACGAGGAAAAAATTTGAAACTCTGGAGAAATTAGTGTAATGTTATGGAGACTTTAATTTGGCAAATAGCATGCAATGAAATCAGTAGTATTTTCACAGAGGGATTTGCTGTAGATTTTGTTGAATGTGGGACTAGATTGGATGCAGTAACACTTTTGTATGGTACTTTTGAAGAAGCTATTCCTAAGGTTTTCCCAAGTAGAGAACAAGGAAGGATATGATCCTGTGTGTAGCAGCTCAAGCGCAAGACTGGCAGCAGAGCACTGAAGGGAACTATTCCTGCAAATGGCATGTCAGTACTTAGAGCAGATTTGAATGTCAGCATTGTTGGAGAGCAGCAAGAATGAGGCTCCTCCATAAGGGAAGGCAGGCAGGGAGCTGAGGGTGGCCATGACCTAAGGGCGGTGCTTTCCCTGATGCAGACAAAGCCCCACAGCCTGCAGGGCAGGGCTGCTGGCAATGACAGAGCCCATCAACAGCCCAGTGACCAGCAGACAAGCAAGAGTGGGTGGACAGATCCCAGCTCAGTGCAGGAAAGGCAGGCAGCAATCCAGGAGCAGCCTGGGATGGCACTGGCCCCCACTTGCCCATGGTAAAGCTCAGCTTCAGTGGGACTCATGGGAAGGGGCACAGAGGTGGAGGTCCCAGGATAGGTGGCCAGAAGAAAAGACTTGATGGTGCCCTCAAGGTCCCAATGAGGTTATGGTTAATAACAGAAAATTTAAGAGGGTTTTAAGTGACAGTGGTAAAAAATGAAATGTTAGCTTCAGAGCGCATTCCTATCTCACATGGGAGGACTTGTATTAACTCTGCAAGGGCAAATTTCCATGTGCTCAGGCTACAGCAAGCTCTCTTATACAATAGAGATGTTTACTTCTGTCTTTGGTGGAAATGCAGAATCCAAGATAGGGAAAGCAAAAGGATGGCATTTAATTTCAAAAATTAATGGGCCTCACTAATCCTACCCTAAAGCCTTTCATCCTTCCAGAAAAAAACATGTTCTTGCCTTGAATTAGTTAATTGAAGGCAGTGCAGTTTTCAGTGATCAGATCAAGTGAAGCACTAACCAAGGTAAACCATTTTTGGTGCACAAAGTTAAGGCATAAAGAGTGTTTCCATAGCTCCAGTTATTTAAAGCCTTTGAAACATGGGTTCTGCAAAACATAAGGCAGCAAAGCTTTAAGTCTGTTCCCAGGATCCTGCTGTCAGCTGTAGAACTTCAGAGATGTGCCAAACCATGGATTTGCCTGTGGTCATTAAGACTGACCAGTCCTCGGGGTTTTTTAAGATAAAAAAATCATTAAAAAATACAGAAATACATTGTAGAAACTTTACTCAAGAAGTGTCAGCTTGGAGGCTGATTTATTTGCACACAAAGAATAGGAGGAAAGAAGAGGATAAAGAGGCTTCAGGTTAATTTCAAGGCTTTTTATAAAACAGCTACTGAAATACTGACTTTGGAAATAGTGAGTGTAGCCCACAAAGCAAAACCAAGTGATGTAGTGTTTCCTCTTGAGAAGAGAGTCTTCCAACACTTCAACACCTTGTGTGCTGTGTGTGCCATTACACTGTATTTGCTTCTTAACTTTAACAAGTTGAAAAATAAATATTATCTGCTTATTTAAGATATTAACATGAGCTTGTTAGAAAATGTTTTGGGGGTAGTGATAGGGGAAATAATTCCTTGTGCTTAGTTTTCAATGGAGAAGCCTTTGGTGAGGAGTAGTGAGGGATCAAAACAGAAGCTTCTCCAGGTCTTTGAAGTCTTGCAACTCAATGATTTTGCTCCATCTTCTTTGCAAGGTGAGAGTAGACCTGCAATATTCCAGTGATATATTTCGTAATCCCACTTTTGGCAAAGTATTATGAATAGGAAGGTTGAAGAAAAAATAGCTTCCTTCATCCTCCCTCTGGAGGTTGTCTGAGGGATGGATTGCCGTGAATTCTTTTGCAAATGAAGAAGTCTGAGGTAGTAAAAAAGGAGTGATCTAGCAAAAAAAGGTTTGTAAGGTCTTCTGTAGTTTTCCCATACTGATAACACTCTTTTAAGGAGAGTAGTTTGTGTATCTTTTTCCCTGACTTATGAAAGGCCGAATGGTAAATGGTAGAATTTTTGCTTTCAGCTTATAAACTTGAGGTTTTGTGGTTTTAAAGAAAGCTAGGGTGGTCCTAAAACTCATGTGGAACTTTAAGCATATAATGCAGAATTTATTAGCAATTAAAAACTACTGGATGGTCCCTTTATCACACATAATGTCTTAAGAGCAGGACCTTGGAAGGCAGTGCGTTGAAAGGAGCGTGGCTGCGTGCAGACGTATTACTTCATACGTTAGATAACCTCTCATGGATTTGTTAAGGAAAAGTAGCTACTTGGAAAGTTGAATCTTTTTAAGAACATCACCTTATCAAATCATTTTCATTAAAGTTATTTCATGCCTTCAAAAGATTTTGTATAACCATCACTTTATATTTCTTGCCTTCAGACAAGCTGTGACATCAAATTATACAAATTAAATAAATTTTAAAAAATACTATGTCCCAGACCTATTCAGTATTGTGAACTATGTAATAATGCCACAGAACATATTCATACTTGTACATATGTCCGGAAAAATAGTAGTACGTGATCAAAGTGCTGTGGAAGTGGCTAATAAATACAGGATTCTTCTCTGTATGGATACCTCCCACACACAACTTCGAAATTCATCCTACCCAGAGCAAAAATCTGCAAGATACTTGTTAGATCTTTTGTAAGTATGACTTTCTATAAAAATATATTTACATGCAAAGTGTTATTTAGAGATTTTATGCCAGACTGTTCCTGTTTTACTCATATTCCAGGTAAGAAATGTTTTTTAAGATCTTGGTTACAATGAAGGTTTTACCCAGAGAAAATACCAGTTTGCTATCCATATGGTGCAGTTTATTCTATCAGTGTGAAAAGATGTTATGGTGCTGATCATTATTGTGTTCATTTTGTTTCCTAAGGAAGTGTTTTATGCTCTGTTGCTTTGTCCCTGCCTAACCTTTGAAACTGTTGGCCAATTTCCATCTAATTTGGTAAGGTAGGAATCTTGACAACTTGAGTTGTTGCAAGTTCTGTGAAAACCTGCATTTGACTCAAGTAGAAAGACCCAGGTTACTGCCTTCGTGAGGGCCTTTCATTTTGAGAGGCAGAAGGTGCTTGGGCAATGAGTACTCTCCAGCCCTCAACAAGTCACAGACTCTTGGCCTGTAAGAAGTGGGAGAGGCGTGGAGTGAAATGGATAAGGTATGCTGGTGAGGTCTTGGGGATCTAGGACATGAGTCAATAGGATTTCATGTTTCTTCAGTTCTACTTTTTGAAGATAAGCCTGTTTAAATATAATATACTAGATATTTCTGTATAGGAATCACCGAGTACATACTAAAGCTACTCCTTTACAGGACTTGTAGAGATAAGCTACGAATGCCGGAGCGAGTCACATCCCTGTATTTTGTTTGTTGCCTATGGCACTGTTGAAAGCACTTAATGCAGAGAAAAATTCAGTAGGTTGAACCCATATCATCACATTCATCTGAAATTAAAAACTCCAGTAGTACTGGAGTTGCAAAATTTCTTGAAAAGACTGAAGAGGTCATATTTTTCAGAGAAAATCAATTTCTGTATACTTTCATTGCCTGCGTGGTGTTACTTTTTAATAACGGAAAACAAAGTTATTAATGTCCTATGCCACACGTGAACAGAACCTTGTGTTCTAGAGCCCTGCAACAGGGGCTGTACGCCCAGAGTCTACAAAAGGAAATCCTGTTGACTAGAAGGATTGTTTGTTGACTAGACATTGCTGACTAGAAGATTGACTGGTAGTTTAGCAAGTGGCAGTGGAAAACAAAATATACAAAGTAATACTACAGATGTTGCCTTACAGACAAGCAAACATTGCTGCTTTATAAATTCTGGCATTGCAAAGCTTGACGGTATATATACCATTAAACATTGCACTGGTACGTACGTGTTTCAGGAAACCGTCTATCTGGGCACCATTTTCTGGGTGATAAAGTTTTCCTTTGGATTTTAGCAAATCTTTGTGTAATCCCTTAGCTACAAGATAAATACACACTGTACCCTTTTCAGACCCCCTACAAATTCCATCTGGTGAGCTGAATCATGGTTTCATTGAGAAACCTTACATTTTGAGACTGCTGGCTCCTAATGTCCAGCGTGTATCTAGATGGCCAGCTGAGATGCTTTCTAGATGTGCCTTGGGGGATCTCAAAAACTCTTGTATGTGGAAATCAGTAAGACCAGAAGAGCAAATGAGTGTGTTTTCTGTTTTGTGCAGCTATCATTAAATCCACAGGATTTAGACTGTACCCTAACCATTAGCACACACACTGGTGACTCGGTCGATCATAAGGAACCAGTAAAAATCTTGGGATAAAAACTCTTGATGTTTTCTTGGTACCTAGATCACACTGCAAATCCTGGCAGCGAAACCAGGTTCGGGAGATGCGTGCTTTTTTGACCCCACATGACCTTCTGCTCTATGTAGTAAGCTCTGAGCTGTCCCTGATGCAGCTCACGAGGCAGAAAGCCAGTTTGCTGCAGGATGGTTCAGAGCGCTGCAGGGATGGCAGCACCAGCTGATGATGCTGGGTGCATGCAGCAGGACTGGCACACTAAGGGAAAGGCTGCACAGGTAGTGCACGTGCAGAAGAGATCATTCTACTTAGATTCATTAAATCTGGTTACTCACTAGGGAAGGGGAACTTTACTAAAGTTATCCTTGCCTTTCTGTTTGTAAAATTAATTCCTATTTACTGGTTTCCGATCTGTGACCTGATCGCACAACAGAGCAGAATCAATGCCACGTCCAGTGTCAATGACAGAGATGTTCACAGAAAACCCTTCCGTCCCTCACATTCTGTGCATCTTGCATTTGGGTTTAGTAAAATGTAGCAGATGAGTTCCATTCCCCATTCATACTCCCAAAGGATCTCAGCCTGTAGATCACAGCACTGCGTGTCTTGAACTCAGGTAGAGCTCTATGAAAGAGGAGAATGGGTGAGTACACAGTGTAAGCAGCTGCACCGTGAGAGGGGGGCAGCTTTCTCAAAACAGACCTATTTTTATTTTTTAAAACAGATTCTGCTTTGTTTTCCTCTTTGCTCTTTCAATTTCATGTATGGAAGCTAACATACAACATAATTATAATAAATAGAAATGGACACAAACTTTTAAGACTTTAGGCCAGTTCAGATCTGGATCTAAACTTTTCAGCTAGTTCTCTTCATGTGATAAGATGACTTGATATAGGCTCAAATCCCTTTTCCCTGAATTTGCTGGCAGGAAGGGAAGATTAAATCATTTGGGTTGGAGCAAGATACAAAGCAGTTTTTATAGCCGTTCACTGCACTGAGTTCTGATATCAATATGAGAAAAAGCACTGCCTGCTCTGATTTATAAATTCTTTCTGGTATACTTCTAGCTGGTTTTCCTCCCAGGACTATTCCTCTACAACAATGTGGATTGAGTGTGGGTTTTGGAGGAAGTGGAGTTAGGCCAAAGAGGATCTTCTACTCTGCTTGGGACTTCTCCATTGCAGGATGGGGATGAAAGCTGAGCTTTGTGCACTGATTTTGTAAGCTGAAGTGAACACATGTAACAAAGTGGTCCTTAGAATTTACAGCTGAAAATACCTCTCCTAATAGAACCTAAAAATATTGTTCATTGTAAATGAGTTTGAGCTTTTACAGCCCAGGTCTATTAGATCATCTTGGAAACTTCTGTGCTGCTTGATAGTGGCGTGGTGCCCTCTAACCGAGCTCTAAGTACCGATGTAATAGAAACAGTTTGCAGTAAACAAAGATTATACAACTACAAGAAATCACAGAGAGTACTGGAGCATGGAGTCAAGTTCCAAAGTGCAATTTCCTTTCCAAAAAGCAGCTGTTCTGGGAGCTTACAGTGTGCCATGCTACTCTGGAGGAAGCAGGATGATTCTCTCTCACGAGCCTGAGAATTTAATAGGCTGCATATCAAATTCCAGGGCTCATTTATAACCAGGCCATCCAAAAGTTCTTGCCCACTTCTTTTTCAAATACATACTAGGGTTTGTACAAGGTAGAAAGCGATGTACCATCTCAAGCAGGTGAACTTGTGAATTATAGTGAAAGCTTCTAGTTTCTTCAGGATGGTGATCCAATAGAGGTACTTAATGACATTGGTAGGAATTTAGGAGGCTGCTGTGATCTCTCTGATTCTTTGGGGGAAAAGCATTGGCTCTTCAACACGACTGTTGTTTTCTAGAATTGTTTTCCTGAATAGTTAACCAGGAATTGCCTTTTCTTTTGCTTTTGGGAGTCACGTTTGATGCTTTTTATAATAGTCCCTCATCCTCTGCCCCCAAAACATCAGACCAAGCCTTTGGCAGGAGCACAGCCACTGGGGCTTTAGGACTGAAAGGTGGCTCTTTCTGTATCAATCCTAAGGATGCTTTTGTCTGGAGGACTAGTGGCTAAAGATTACCTTTATGAGGAATTCTCCTGTAGTATTCTTACGGTTACAGTCATGTGCTAACCTTGAGCACTACATCCGTCTTACTCACATGATAAATGCTTTATTTCTCCTTCCCTAAACAAGGAGGGTCAAACTACATACATTTCTTATAAATAAGTCTGAAGATTTATTTGTGATAGATAAGTAGGGAACTAATCAGTAATCTATTCCATCAGCTACAGGCATCTCAGCTGTTCCCTTGTCACTCAGACTATTGCAAACTAGGAACAGCTGCCCCCAGTTCAGGAGCCCTGTCTTCATCTGTCCCCTCTTGATTGTTCTCAAGTTCTAAATCTCCCCACCTGGCCCTTAACCAGTAATTAAGGCAATTAGCCTCTGTATCCCAGGGCTAGTTGCTAACACAATCCAGCTGATTTATCTCCAGAGACATTTTATAAAACTCAGCAAAGGAAAAATAGAAGGTTACTGCTATAAGCAGAGAGGTGAAAGGCAAAGCAAGAACAAGCTACCCCTCCATTCTCTGGTTGTGCCCTATACTTCTCTGTAAGTAATATACTCCTCTCTTGCACATGCAACAAATTTGTGTTGTGCCCCTAGCTTTCCCTCAAAGAAATCAGTCTTTAATATGTCATCTTATAACTGGGATCAGTTGTAAATGGCTCTTCTGTACTGAGTGGACTATTTCAGGTTAAAAACATATCATTAATCAATTGGCTTTGGTTTTCTTTGTGTGAGTCTGTCTCTCAGTATGTTACCATTGCTGTCTTTTTTCCTCTAATCTGTACTTCTGAAGATGTAAATGATCAGTCAGACTCTCATGATCAGAAGAGGAGTGACAGGGCTTTCTCCTCTCACCTGTTCTGGCATATGAATATGTGCCAGATATTTATATGACTGGGCAACACAAACTGAAGGAGGGAGAGCCTAAATTTGACTCAAACAATGGAAACAGGAGTTGGTGTTCTCTTCTCTATTGCTTTCACCAATTGTTTTTTAACCTCCTTCCCAAACTTTTGTACTTCTGCCATGCTCAGAGCAGAAAGGAGAAAGGTTGGAGAACTTCTGAAATGCCATTATGTAGGAATGAAGTAGGAAGATGAATTCAGCACAGAGAAGAGCTTATGATAAATTCAGAAAGAGCACACCAAGAAAGGTCTATTGTTAAACCATTTTCCTCTCTTGTCCTGCTCGTCACTTACAGTTCCTCATTATTTCCCACTTTTGTTCTGTGCACTGTGTTCTTACTCATGAATTATGATAAAAAATGCTGCTTCTCCTTTCTTATTAAACAATACATGTCCACAGTTCAGCATATAACTGTCTAATAAGTCCAGCTGCTGTGTAGCCTTAGGCAGACTTTATAGTGAGTTGCAGAGTTCCTGAGCCTCAAATGGCACTCTTTTGCCAGAGGCCTGGCAAGAATGGGAAGAGGCATCCTTCATCTTCATTGCTTTCTTTCACTTTAGCTAGTGAAAGCAAATGCTCCTCTCCTTCACTGCTGCTGCTCTTGTGACACAGAAACCATGCGGTGCTGATGTATTATCCCTACATCTGTCTCTGCTGTTATTCTCTGGAAGAATAACAAAAACTGATTTGAAGTTTCTGTTGAGACTTTGTACAAACTGGAAGCCTCTTGCATAGCTTCTATCTTCAGCTTTCCTGGGATACACAGAGGCAGGGTGAAAGTAAGTGTCAGAAACCCCCCACAATTCCTAGAACCACAGAATGGTTTGGGTTGGAAGGGACCTTAAAGACCATCCAGTTCCAACCCCCCTGCCATGGGCAGGGACACCCTCCACTAGACCAGGTTGCTCAGAGCCTCATCCAGCCTGGCCTTGAACACTGCCAGGGATGGGGCATCCACAGCTTCTCTGGGCAACCTGTGCCAGTGCCTCACCACCCTCTCTGGGAAGAACTTCTTCCTGATGTCTAATCTAAATCTACCCTCTTTCAATTTAAACCCATTACCTCTTGTCCTATCACTACAGGCCCTTGTAAAAAGCTCCCCCCCATCTTCCTTGTAGACCCCCTTCAGGTGCTCTAAGGTCTCCCTGGAGCCTTCTCTTCTCCAGGCTGAACAAGCCCAACTCTCTCAGCCTGTCCCCATAGCAGAGATGCTCCAGCCCTCTGAGCATTTTGGTAGCCCTCCTATGGACTTGCTCATATTCTGATTCCCTGATGTAACTTGAACTCTTCCACCTGTGATTGTGTTTGCTCCTTGGGATCATTGTCCTACAGGTAGCAGCTTAGGCATATCCAAGCTTTTCCTGTGAAGGAGAGGAAAATTGTCACAGTAAAGAGTGAGAGGAAGAAAAAGGTGTGGTGGAGTGAAGGGGCAGGTACAAAGTCTTTAGGTTCTCTGTGGTTATAGATCTATTAGCAAGCACTGGTAGCTGATAGTTGTATGCTCAAGGGATGTTGTTCACAAATAAGCACATAATTTACCAGTGTAGATTCATGCTTTGGGACGTGAGGAAATAGCCTTATGTTTCATGTTTTTAATTGAAGGAGAAAACAAGTTATTGAACCCTTTCAGTGTTACAGCTTAAATTTATGGCAAGAGGGAGCAGAGATAAATTAGAGAGGAAGATGTGAAGGAAATTGTATGAGAGTCAAGAGAACAATGCAAGAAGAGAATGGAGCAGTAAGAACTGAAGTATCATGAGTTAAAAGTGAGGAACAAATGAAAGATTTCAGGAGAATGCAGCTTTGAAAAAATGATTTAAACTGAATAAAGGAGCATTAATGGAAGGAATAGCAAAGGAGGAAAGAAGAAGAAAAACTGTGGCAATTCTTAGTTCATTGTAGATGTTTGACAGGGAGCCCATGACTGAACAGGTGAACTGCATGTAGTTTGTATTCATCACTGATAAAGTGAGGAGGGGAATTCTTCCTAGGTTTTTCCAACAGCAATATGCTCAAGATCAAAATAGAGCTTGTGATGATGCCATGTTGACAAGAAACGCTGCTTGTCAATATTTGTGATAATGTTCTTTCCCCACATACAGACACCTCTAAGAAATTAAAATCCTAGAAATAAACCAGTAAGCTTAGGACACTTAATCCACCACTCAAGAAATTATTTTGCTCCTGTATCTCAATTCCTGCTTTTTCTGACAATAACTTCATACCTAAGTCAGACTTTCAGAGGCCATGACTGACTGCAGTTGTAGTATTCAACAACTACTTTTGTTTTGAAAGCTGGCAGCACTTTGAGATATCTTCTAACAATAGGGGTAGCACTATTGGCCAGTAAGTTGGCTCTTTGAATGATAGATGGAGTTTTGTCAGGGATTCTCCTGTTTCCTTGCAGGAGATTTCCTATGAAAATAAACTGTTTGTTGTACCCCAGCTGACCTGCTCAGTTATGTCTTACTCTTCTGTCACTTAGATGAGGACAGGCTGCAAAGAGAGGAGTGAGAGCCTTGAGGCTTGCATTGTAATAGTCATCTTTATATAGATCTCCATTTTAGTTACTTCCTATATGTGTTGCCTACATTTAAAGGTTTCACTCTCAATTTAAGTAGAAACAAGAAGAAAATAATAGCCCAATGTCTTTGCAAAATAGTTTGCAGTTTTTACCAGCCACTTGTCAGTTGACCAAAGAATGGGTGGTCAAAAATGCTCACTAACTGCCTGTAATGCAAACCTCAGTAGTCACTGAAGTATAATTAATAAGAAAAACATTCCCTAATCCCCATATAAACCATCACTATTTAATTTAAAAAAAGAAAACAAAAAAGAAAAAACCCTGACAAATGAAAGTCTGTGGAATCTGGGTGGAAACTGTAAAGGTTCTTGGCAAATATTCACCAGAAATTAGAAATGGTAGTTTTCCAATAGAAGTTATTGATTCATGAATTTTGACAAAAACACAAGAACTGTGTGGGGTACTTCCCAGGCTCTTGACTTCCCAGAGTTACGATAGTACCTGCAGAGTATGCTAATGCTGTCCTTAGGAGACTGCTCACAAAGTTTCCTTACCTTTTGATAATAAGGAAGGCTTTCTTGTTTTACCAAGGCAGGCTCTTACAAGAGTATAACATCTGCATTCAGATCTTCTGGTTTGATTTTGGGTGTGCTATAGGATATGTTTAAATCCTCTATTGGCTCGTGGTTTACAGAAATCCAGGAACTTGTGATGGAGCTTTCATGTGTGACAGCCTCTGTTTCTCAAATTCACAGGAACTCTGTCAGATCCTTTTAAAGCTTCAAAATAGAGGTGTATGATGCCAAAAATAATTTAGGCTTTTATTCTGTCACCATTTAGCTTTGACTTTTCAACTTACACAAAGGACATTGTATTTTTGCCAGAAACACAGCAGCCACGTTTTGGAATATGACCAGTTATTGGGGTTTATGTAACTAGGGTTTTTTAGTATTTGGTTGAAAATACCTGTCTTCCTACATCAGTGACAGGAGTTCTAGAAGTCATTAATAAAACAACTTTGTAAAATAAAAGCTGTGAGAAGTAGTCAAATCTCCTGCTCTGTTAAATCGGATCTGCCGTGGTACTTTTGACACTGGTGGGCTAAGCAGGTTTGGATACGCTTATTCTGATCCTCCAAGAATTGTCCCCCTCCAGAATGGCCAGGGAAGGAGCAGGAGCAGGAGCCTTCCTGAAGGTGCTGCATCATGTAAGAAAGAGATTGGTTGTGGACAAATTAGTAAGAAGGTCATTAAACTATCACCTCAGAATATACTCCTCTCTTCTACTTGGCCAAGAATTCTGTTACCTCACTGTTTTTATTCTCTACTTCACCCTAATAGAAATAGCCTCAGAAATGATGTATTTCAATAATTTCAGTAAATACCAGTGGGGATAGACCTAGGGTAGATTATATTTTAGCTAAATGGAGGAAATATATCGCAGGAAGATCTGTGTTTCAGGGGGTCTTTCAATTATCCGAACGTCCATCTATACAGATAAATTCTGCTGGAATGAGTGGGGTAATTTACAGTTTACTTATTGCTAATAAATGTGCTTCTGGTGAAAAGAATATTATAAGCAGACAGATAATATGATACAGACTGGGTAATTGCTGAGAATGAACAAGTAGGTAGCTATAGGAACAGTCACAGTTCTCTCAGTGACTACTGTAAAAACAAGGAGTCTGGAGAAAAGACCACATCAAAGTTAATTCAGGAGAAAAATATTTTTATTTCTTAGTTGCTATTGTAAGTAACTGAAGCGTTGTCCTTCTGGCGCTCACACTGTTAACACAGAGCAAACAGAAAAGATCTTTCAATATTTCAGTGTGATACAGGTTTTGTGTAAAAGCGTCTTACACAATCTACTCCACAACGCTTTAGATGTTAGATAACACTTATAGAGTCAAACCTATGAAGCCCTAGATTTCAAGTCTCTGTTCTTCCAATAAAAATGCTGTTATCCTCATGCTCCAAATAGCAGAATTATACACAATGATGCCTTCCCATTATCAAGGGTGAAATTTTATGAAGGAGCTGGAAAGGCCAATTGTGGTGTAACAAGGGGAGCAAACTGGTCATAGTCAGATGCAGAGATACAGGTAAGACGAGCAAATGTGTGACAAGTTTATGAAAATGAGGTTAATTGGATCTTGAAATAAATGGTGAGATGCTGGAATTGTATTTGAGGCTTCACAGTCTTTTCTGTAATGAGAAAAAAGCGATGGGCAGTAATGTTCCTATACATGATAGTATGCAGGTTGAAAGGGACTGTGTAAGGGGTGTGATAACGATAAAGTGTGGAAGAGAAAGGCATAGAATTTAAGAGAAGTTGTGGAAAAAATGGTTTAATGAAAAATAACGGGTTGGAGATGGACTTCCTTCTATAAAAACTGAAAAGTGATTGCTTAGGATAATAGCTGAACCATAGTTTTCTAGTGTTAAGTTCTGTTTTACTGTTGAGGAGAAAAAGATGAGAATGTTTGAATTTATAGTTTCATCTCTCTTAATAACAAAAGGGCACATATGTGCCAAATGGATTCTGTGTTTTCTAATGTGTTATTTATGTTAGTTGCATTATAGTTTTAATGTAAAAAAGAAAAAACAAAAAACAACCAACAAAACACCAGCTCCTGTAGGCAAGTTCTGTGCAATTTGGAAAGCTCGCAGTTTTCACAGGAAAGCAAGTGGAATTCTAAGAAACCAATATAAATTTCAAATACGGCTTTAAGAGGACGGTATCAGATAGCTAATTTGCAAGAGTAATTGCTGAATTTGTAGGGTTTTGTGTATCCAGTAGTATAGGGGGAAAGACTAAGATGTAGAAAGAGAAGGAAGAAAAGGTTAGAGGTACAACTGAGGGAACGAGCACAATTCTGACAGCTTTAGATTATGGTTTTATTGACTCAGGAAACTTTTTTCTTAGCAACTTTTGTAGATGTGGAGATAAATTGCTAGAAGAGAATCCTGTACATCCAGAGTGTTTCATCTCTGCTTACCAGCAAATATTTCACAACTCCTTTCCTTCCCATGCAGTATGGAAACCTGTGCTACTGTCTTGCTAGCTCTTCAAATTTCCGAATCAATTCAGCTCACAGGAGTTCTGTGGTTTATGAGTGTCTAATGTAACAACTGAAAGAATTGTACGTTATCCAATTAAATGTAAAACTAGTCAAGTAAATGTAAACATAATGTCAATGTGAAAAATCAAGCTTATTTTAAAAAAAAAAAATCGTGCTAGGTTTTCTTCATTGACCTTTTTTAAATGAAAAGTTTGGGTCTTTTGTATCCTTTTGACAATTTTAAAAAATCCCAAAGACACAATTTTTGCAGTTTTTGGTCATTACAAATAATTAACCTTGGTATATAACTTCCTGGCACTGAGTAACTTGTGGTCCAGTAATTCACACTCACGGAGATAGGCAAGAGTATTGCTGTCAGTTGCTGGGCAAAGCCTTCTGCGATGAGTTCATGTGGCATCATCCTCCAAACCATGCCTGATGGCCATACCTCGGTGTTTGAGCCTACCAGGCATTGGGGCACTATGGTAGGCGATGTTTTTATAAATATTCTGGATTATTTCTGTTTCATTTCTCGCAAATAAGAGCATGACTTGGGCAACTGTGGGGTTTCGGCATTACTGTCATTTGCATATATGGGGTATTATTCTATCTTGCAAAAAGAGTGATAAGCTTTTTCTGCTATAAGCATATTAGAAATCAGTCAAGCAATACATGAATATATTTTTTCATAGAAAGGCCTCTTGGAATACGCTTTGGAGTTTTGGGAGTTGCTCTTTGAGAAAGTATCAGAACAAATACAAAACACCCAGATCAGATCAGTAAGAACGTTTGCAAATCTGGACAACATGACTTTCACAGCATGAATGAATTTATTGGGAAGAGAAGATTGAAGGGAAGGGGACATAAGCCTTCAAATGTCTGAAGGATTCCTGTAAAGAGGGAAAAGAATGCTCTGTTCTCCAGGTACACCAGTCCTTCATTGTCCTCCCCATGTTGTAGGTAGGTGAAAAGGAGACAGGCTTAGTGTCATTTATGAAAGTCTGAGGTAAGTCTTAAGAATAACAATAATTCTGAAGACAGTGACACACTGATGTAGGTTGCCTGAGGGATGCATGACACTCCTGACCACTGTTTGTCCGGTTGTTACTGTAGGACTTCCAGTGACAGAAATGACCCGACCTTGTTCTCTAGCAGCAAGATGTACTAGATGACACTGTGATGTCCTTCCAGGTTTTTTTATTGTAGGATTTTACACTTACCTTCTTTCAGATGACTTTTGTTGCTGACTTGTAAGGTATTGGAAAGATGTTGATATTTCATTTTACAAGCTCCTGAAAGCAGATCATTAGGCAAGAACCTTTGCTTCCATTTTTATAAAGCAAAAGTGTCTAATACTTGCTATTTCAAGGAAGAGATTAAAATAACGAACTCGGAACCTTCAGAAAAGGGCAAGGACAAAGTGGCCAGAATATATGTATCAACACCTCAGTATTTTTGAGTTAACTTTATAATCACCTAAATGTTTGAGGGACCACAATACTCTTGGCCTCAGCCTTGGCCTCAATTGTTCTTCTTGGATAAGTTCTCTTTTGCATTGCTGTCACTTTCTTTTCCAACCCACATTTGTTAAGGACCAAGGTTTTGTCTGCGGAACATCTTGTGTCTACTAATGCTTCTGCACCATGATTACTTTAGTCTTACGTTGCTGTCAACAGGGATGTCTATGTCCCTTCCATGGTCACACTCCCCTGTCAGCCCAAAGGTTTGTGCTTTCAGGTGGTGAGCTGGAACCAAGAACTGATCCTGGTATTAAACAGACTGGCAGAAAAAAAACAAACCAAAGCATTTAAACCAGGATCACTTCTCCAGTCCAGTTCACTTCAGGACCATTAAAACATATGTGTCAAGGGGTGTATAGGGATGTGCGTGAGCAGGTTCCTGCCTGACAAGGGTGGGAGCAGTCCTTTGAAAGGACAGTGCAAAACCTAAAATTGGGGAACACGTACTAAGGAAAAGTCTTACTATGTGTTTGTTTAGCACTGCAGCTGCTTAAGATTACTCAAAGAAAATGCATACCAGCTTTTGTGGATCTGTGGAATCAACACAAGTGAGAGGAACAGTATGTTCCTTCTCTGACTCATTCATCTGTGTAGAAATAGAAAAAGGTAGAAATTCTATTCTTAACTGAGCTTTTATAACCTCTTCCCTCAGTTTGCTGACACAACAGCTAGGAAAAAAAGACCCATTTTTTCCTGCTACTGTACACAGTCTTCAAATCCGTGATGAAAAAATATGGATTCCTGCCATGCAACTTTCTTGGAATATGTTATTCTGCATGGTTCATTTAGGATGCTAAGGTTGTTCTTGAAATAAATATTTTGGAGAAGACATTGGACAAGGCACTGTATGCAATGCTTTCTTTAAAAAAAAAAATAAAACCAACAACCTATTGCATTTTTGAGAGACATAGCTAATCTATTTTTCTATTTTGGCTTGAATTTCTTTCCTTCACAAATGCAAATCTCAATCCTGGTGTATAATTTATGATTTTGGCATCCAGCCCAAACATATGTACATACTGAAATCAGTTTTGCATCTGTTTAACTTTATGCACATGAGTAGTCTAATTGGATTTAGTCTGATGAAATGACTCATGTGGAATCAAGTGCTTGCAGAACAAGGATTTCAGACAGTAGAATTCTTCAGGGCAGTAGCTTCTGCTTGCTACAGCTTTGTATGGCGCCTAGCACGTGAAATGGCTTTTTGATTATCTAGAAGCCCTCCGCATGCTGTATAGCTGTAGTATGGGGTAGAACGAAGAAGTGCAAAAGAACAAGTCCTGCTGCAGGCTAGGTGAGACCTACCGCATAGGGATTGGACACAATTACAATAATCGCAACAATTAATTAATTGTAACTTTCTTTAAAATCTTGCTTCTGGGAATCTTTTCAGGATCAAGGAAAATCACTCTCCTTATTCCTTCATAACAGGCTACCAGGCTGCAGTTGTTGGCCTTCTGGTAGCCATTGACCAGGTTATATACTGTTGCTTATATACACTAGAGAGTCTGATAAGTTATAGCCATCGTATTCTATCAGGATGGAACCATATTCTTCTGGACCATCTTAATTCAATGGATTCAACACCTCCTGCAAGGAGGAGTTACCTGAACGGGCAGCAAGGTGGATATTCATTGTACGCTTTCCCAGAACAAAGTATTTGTGTTTCAAGAAAAAGAACAGGTTCTTTTGCTGCTTCTCATGCCATCTCACATCTGCCATCCTGAACCTGAATTTCTTGCCTTGTAACTGTGCAGCTGTAGGAAAAGAAGAAGTGATGTTGAGCTAGCTACGTGTTGAAGGTGTTTACATCCAGAGGCTAGCTCTTCTGTTTTCTTTTGAAGCTTTCTCATTCTCCCTACATCTGCTATAAGGGTCTAGAGGATGGAGAGTTGTCTAGAGATTGAAGAGACTCTTAAGAAAGGGGATGGGAGAGGATGCAACATCTGATGTTAGGAACATTAGGGATTAAAAAGTGGAACTCCAGGGGAGATTTGTACTATGAGAGTATAGTCTGGTTGAGGTTAGATAAAAAAGGAAGGCTTGGATTATGAATGCTGTAAGGCAAGGAAGTGTACGGGAGTGACTGAAAAACTGATGGTGTACAGAGGACCAACATAAAATTAAATGAAAACAGGGAAGGAAAAGAAGAAGTTGGAGTAAGAATATTAAGCAAGAAGCGTACCCTAAAGATGAATGGTTTTGTTGGTCTTTCCCTCCTACCTCACTACTCAGCTACATTCTGTGATTGGTGAAAACGCCCCTGAAATAAAGACAATTTTATGAGGCTCAGAATGTAGATCAAGGCATGTGATTTTAAGTATTTGAAAAGTATTTTTGATTGAGGCATTATGCCTCTGACTTTTGGTGACAGTTGTGCAGGAAGCACCTAAAAGCCTGTATGTGAAGTTCATTGTGTTGTACCTGCTTCAGGACCCTCTGAAGTTAGTAGACTAGAGTATGCTTTGAAGCAAGAGAGGAAGATACTGAAATACTATGTGACTAAAATATAGAGGTAAAATTGTGCTCTGAATTACCTAAATGTGACTCTTATAGACTCTGATATTTTTGTGTGATTGGAGGAAAGCTTTGATCTGAAAGTGTTAAGTTGTAGAAGGCTTTTTATTACTGATGTCTTTTTGTGGTCTGCAGTGTGAAGTGTACACAGAGGAAACGAGTGACTGAAGTCTTGATATTGCAAGGAAAAATGCACAGTATTGTCTACTGGTAACTGAAAGATTTTTTAGTCCTACAAATGGATACATTTTAATGAGATGGTCATCTGATTTATCCAGCAAGCTCAGTGTTTATTTAGGGAAAAGTCTGAATGCTGATATGCAAACAGAAAATGGTTTTAGTATATGATTCTCAGAAAAGCATTCAAAATGTTAACAAACCTACACACCTCTACTTCATTCTGGGGTTTTGCAAGTGAAACCAGGCCATAATCATCTCCATGTTTTGAATAACTTATAGCAGCTTTTAATAATTTTTCATATTGATTGGATTAATATAAATGTTTCTAACTTAAATCCTCTTTGCCTTAAAATGTGTAATTTTTAATCCTTTAGAGTTCTATGCAAATCATCTGCCCCTTATTTACATCTTGGCTAATACGAAGAAGCTGGTATTTGTAAGATACTTGTGTATTAGTACTTTAAAAAAAAAAAAAAGGTGACCAGCTGCACATTCAGTAAATCAATTAACAAATGAATTACCTGTTATAATTACAGTTAACATGAGGTCTTTGCCATACAGCCTGCTTAAACTGCTGGAATGAATATTACTGTGAATTGTTCACTCTTCTAAGGATTATGAGTACTTTATGTTGAACAAAGAATAAAAAGGAATCATGGAATTCTTACTTTATAAAGCATTTTTGATGAGTAGACCTTATTTCCTTGGTGAATTTTTACAGACATAGTCTTTTTGTCTATTTTCAGTCCCCTGCACATAGCTATTCAAGCTATGACTCTGGCAAGAATGAGAGTGTAGGCAGAGGTGCTGAAGATCTGTCTCTGAATCGAGGAGATGAGGATGAGGATGATCATGATGAGCAGGAAGATCCTGAGAAGGTTAATGAATCAGATGGGGTAGAAGCTGAGCGACTGAAAGCGTTTAACGTAAGTCCTCTTACACTTGTTGTCTCGTTTACTTCTACTATTCATTTTACATTGTTAATTGTGGGTAAGTTTGACAATATTAAAGGCACATTAATTTAATTTGCAGGGTTTATTTCAATTATTATTTTAATGCACATTAAACTCTTGCCAACAGACAACAGTTTTACTGTGTTTTATTTAGAATTTTAAGGCAGAGTGCCATCTTTACCAGTGAGGAAAACAAAGCTTTGTTTTGTATGTGTGCCTGTGTGCCCGTGTGTGGATGTGGATATGTGTATGTGCATGTTCACCCATTGGATGAGAAGGGGCTGTAGCTAGTTTATCAGAAGGCCATTCCAGTGGTCAGCTGTTCTCTGTTGCTTTCCCAATGTATGTAATTATGCATGAAAACAGAAGCAATTGTTCCACCAAAGAAAAAGTGAGATTCAGTTCAATAAAATGATTAGCAATCACAGCTTGTTATTAAATATGAAACTTAAGTAGTGCCTGTTTTCACAATCTGTTCTGGTTTATCTCACAAGTTCTGTATCCTATAGACTATTTTCTTCTTGTCTTTTTTTTTTAATCAGCCCCCCACAAATAACCCTTTAAAGAACTGTTTGCTTAATATTTCTGGCTTCCCATTGCAAAGCTCTTCAGTGGATAGAAAAAATGTCTTCCTATCAGTAATCAAGACAGGAAGCTAGGAAGAGAAGAGAGCCGCCCTCCAAACCCATCTCCTCTGTCTCCCTCTTGCCAACAGATGTTTGTCAGGCTGTTTGTAGATGAAAACTTAGACCGAATGGTCCCAATCTCTAAGCAGCCCAAAGAAAAGATCCAGGCTATCATTGACTCATGCAGGCGACAATTCCCTGAGTATCAAGAGCGTGCCAGAAAACGCATACGTACTTACCTCAAGTCCTGCAGGCGGATGAAAAGAAGTGGTTTTGAGATGGTGAGTTTTGATTTAAAACCCAGCCCTAGTTTCCATCAAAACCCCATATGTAAATCCATGGCACTATTTTGTTTTCATCTTAGTGTCTTTTTTTTCCGTTTGGTTTTTTTTTTTTTGGTGATACCAGGTCAGAGGTTTCTTTTTCCCTCCTTCATTCTTCCTGAATTTATTCCCTTCGTTCACTGGTTTAATAATGCTTTGAGACACTAGAGTTCACTAGATGAACTATTATGGATGTACAGAAAAAGAAAAACAAAGCAAGGCATGAGGAGGGAAACCAAGTGGTGGCATATATAGTGAATAATTTCCTACTTTATGTTACAGTTAGAGATTCTTGCCTGAAAAAGCCTGGCAGTAAAATGGATTCTTCTTTAAAATGCCTCTGCTAACTAGATTTCTGTGAGTTCTGTAAAAATCAGATCCTGCTAGAGAGATGCTCTACCCAAGCAAATGCCCAGTGCAGTAACATCACACTGGCTTTGGCTTTGGGTGGTTTTTTGTACATTTTAGCCTATTACCTAACAGTAGAAGTTAGTCCTCTGAATCCATTGATATATAGGTGTGCAAAAATGGTTTTATATATAGGTGTATAACTGCTTTTAAAACACAGACATCGAGCTTCCACTTTGAGCATCCCAACAGTTTAGCAATTGTAATACAACCAAAGAACACGAAAACTATGATGGTATACACGTCAGTGTTTTCAGACATTAATATTTTAACATTACTCAGTAGCAAAAGAATGGGTAGATAATAAGTCTTACCAATTGGCAGCTTCTTTATCTCTAAAAAAACCTTTCATATTTCCAAAACCAAGGAAAGTGAAAAGAAACTAGGCAATTGCACACCTTATATTTGAGGTGTTTTAACTATCTCTCTGGCCTTTGAATGACAATAAAATCACCTCATCATTACAAATAGGTATCATTTAAAGATCAAACATATCATTATTTTTTTTAATTAATCATTTGCAAATCCATTGATTACATTAAAAAATATTGGAGATGGTTGAATTTTACTGTTTCTTTCTTTCTGTCTTTCCTGCAGTCTCTGCAGAATACTTATGATTTCCATATGTTGCTTAAGATGTTAGCTGACACTTTTAAGAACAAAATATAAGGTTTATTTGTAGGGTAAGACCACTGTTGGATAACACAAAAAGCAAAGACAGAAACTAAATTTTTGTATATGTTTGTGATTCTAATTGACTGCATGGTTTTATTATTGGAAACATTGGAGTGACACTTTCTGAACAATGGAAACAAAGATGAAGTGAGACAGGTAGAATAAAGGACATCTGTACAGATAAAAGTGCCAAAGATTGACTGGTGGTGTACATGTCAGATTGAATATCCTTCCAAAATAAAAGAAGGAAAACCAGAAATTAAATATTTTCTGCAATATACTAAGTAGCAATAAATTTCATCTACTCACTCTGTCTGAAGGTAATTCAGCACCATCAAGTTGAGCTTTCATGGTGGTAAATATTTTTATTTTGCTGTACCTTCAATTGAATATAATTACAAAAATAGCTGATGCTATGCTCAAGTCTCCTCACAGTTCCAATTTATGGCCTCATTACTGTCATTATGCCCACTGATGAGCAGTTATGTAAACTGGCTCATTTTTTGTCATCTGAAAGACTTGCACGACTGTTTCCCAATATGGATAAGGGGCTTACGCTCTGACCTATAAGAGCGAGGTTGGCTTGACTTCAGTGCACATTTGCAAATGTTATTTTCATATCAATAAAGGTTGCAGGATTGATTTTATTCCTGGGAAGGGAAAATGAGCAGAGATTACCAGGGACATGATCCAAATAGGCAAACTTAGAGTTCAGAAATACTCCCTATTTTTATAATGTTCCATGACAGTTTATGATGGGCTTTATTTCTTTTTAAACAAACAAATTACCCTGAAAAATATTGACATTGGTGCTCATGAATGGAAGTGACAAGACACTGGTACTCATGCCAAAGGTTTCAGTCCTCTTGGGCCTGAAAGGAAATTTGTCCTGCTTCCTTGTTCATGGGTAGGAACATGAGCCAAAGTCTTTGGAGGAACTCCCATTAACTTCCTAAGAGACTAAGTGGTGTTTTATGTTTGTCTTGAATAATTCTGAAATGTGCTACATATCCATTTGTTGGTTTTAATTATCTTCTCATTTCCAAATTACTGTATCGGCATCTCCTGATTATAAGCAGTTTTTTTAAAATGCTACCATGGACAGAGGCACTTGACTGATCCCTTTAAATGTACTTGGTACCATTTTGACATAGTTGCTTCCTCCAGATAATAAAATTTGCTCAAAGCAATCAGGAAAGGACATGCTGGTGTTGATTTGAATCAGGTGCTACCCTCAAATACAGCAAAACAGGATAATGATCTCCTCAGGAGCAATAGTGCTACTGTTGTTATACTAAATAAGATGTCATACAATAATCTCCACGGGAGATGCCTTTTGCTATAGACATGTTAAACACAAGTTTTTCATTTTGTTCAGGTTCAGTTTTGGGCATGTAGTTGGAAGAGAGAAAGAGAATAATCTCATGTATGGTATATGACAGCTCAGACTGGGTGTGGAATGGTGTAGCTATCTACAGCATCATATAGTAAAGTGAAGAGAATGTAAACACGAAGTTAAATTAGTGTAAGGCTGCATGATAAAGATGAAAAGGCACGCCTGAAGCCTACTTCTGTCAGTTATTTGTGATCTGTAATCCAAATGACAGTTCTTGCTGCATAACAGGCCAGTTCTAGCTCTGAGGCAATGGGAAAGTCTCAGTCTCATGAGTGTTCGTATTGTTAATTAACGTGTTTCATAGTATTAATATTTTTAAGATATTGCTTATAGTTATTCTGCTTCTACTTATGACAGATAGTTGTCTGTGGACTCCCAGGCAGCTGGCATAGCTTCTCATTACAAATACTCCTTTGAGGAGTTCCTTTACTACACTGGAAATGCTGTCCTCATTTGACTGTTCGGTTTGTAATTGTGCCACTTTCATTTTTATTCTGACACAACCATGTCCCTCAACAAGGCACTATCAAAGTTTTTCTCATGAATTGTAAGGCTGTTTTTCTCCTGCTGTTGTCTCTTGCTTATGGAATGTTGAGAATGTTCTCTTACAAATTACATGATCTTGTTCAGAATCTTTCCTTGGGAGGGAATAATGGCAAGTCCTGAAATCAGCGCCTTTTGGATGGTATCTCTAGGTTGTAGTTCCACCTGTAGCACTTCTTGAATGTCTTAATTTCTTTAAGAACATGAAGAACTTTCTTTTTCTCTTCATTAGCCCATAAGCAAAAGACAAATGACTGCCCCTTTGTCAAAGTCTGATACTAATGAAAATTCCTTTATATACATTAAGTGGTTTATGACCTATATATGCTATACAAGAGGAATTTTCTCTGTAAAAATTGTCAAATGACTTGTTTCAGTAATGTTCTTAAAATCCATCCTTTAAGACTTGTTCCAGCCACAGTATCTATAGAAAAGTGCCAATTTAAAAAAAGATAGTAGGCAGCTGCTGAGGATGTGAGATATGTATTTGTTTAGTTACAGTCCAGAAAAAATTTAGATGTCAGAAATAATCAATTGGTGTTGAACTGACTTAATTACATTTTCTTCCTATGATCTTTTTCCTCTCATCTTCACAATATCCTGTCAGCAGTCTCACTACATTCAGTCTGCACCTTGCAGTATCTTTCTCACAGATATGCCATTTTTTCTATGTGCATCCCAGTGCAAGATCATGGTCTTTAAACTCTCATTCACCAAGGGATTCTTCCTTATGTTTAAGCAGAAGGAAACCCTCCATCCTAGGCACTGCTGTAATACAAAGCAGTAGTATCAAAGAGCAGTTGTGGTGGTGTTATTGTTATATATTGGAGAGAAAAGGCTAGCCAAAAGTGGTTTCCATTGTCTGAAGATAAATTTGGATGGAAGAGAAGAAGAAAAATGTCACACTATGCCTGAAGAAAGTCCCTCAGTTTGTTCCTTGTGTTGTTCATCCCAGCTCCTTCTGTCCTGTTGCCAGCCTCGATAACAAATAACCAAGCTCTATGTCTTTCACTGCTCCTGTCATTTGGTTGTGCCAGTTGGCTGTAAGAGGTGTTTTAATGATTTGCAACTGTACACATGTTGATTGACGTGTTTTAAATCTGTCTAGTGCCTTGAGTGCTGCTGTATTGTGATTGAGCAAATGCGGTGGGGACTGGTTTTCAGAAGGGGGATGTCTCCTGAAATCTGCCTTGTCAAGAATTCTCAGGATAGATATCTAGCCTCTGTCTTTCAGCTTTAGCTTTAGAGAGAGGAAGCTTTCGTTATTTATTTAATTTAGCACTGAACAGTCCAGCTACTCTTGTCGTCACGTGGCTTTTCAGTCCTCCAGGCCTTCTACAGCTGGAAAGGTCATAAGCATTTTCAGGAAGATGAGGGTTTGTGAGCCCAGGGATGCGTACCTAATCTCGATTAATAAGCTGGGAGGCCTTAAGAAAATTGTCACAAGAATAGTTACATGAAGATCTACAAATAATAACGGAGTTGTTGCTTTTGTACTATACCCCAAACTGTTGGTGGGCCATTTTCTTTTCTGAACATTTCACATGTTTGAAGGTGGTTGGTTTAGGTAAGTCTGATGGGCAACCTGGTTGAAACAACCTTGTTGAAAAAGGTGGAAGCGACTCTCTGACATACTTTGACCTTTTTCCACTAGGTCTCAGATATCCTTAAAAAAATATTCCAGAAACAGTTTCCCTAAGGCTCTTAAATTCTTTCTTCCCCCACAAAACAGTTAAGTGAATACTTATGTGATTTTTTTTTTTTAAGAACTTCCTCTTACATCTGTCTCAGATGCCTTTTGCTTTTCAATAACATTTGCAAGTACAGGCAATTTTGGAAGAGTGAGTAGCGGAAGAAGTCACATTTTCCAGGGTTACTGGAAAAAATTTAAAGAAGTTAGCTTTGACAAAGGCATGATTTTTAGAAAAAGAATGAAAACTAGAAATGAAAAACACCTAGCAACCTGAGACTAAGTAGTCTTCTACCTTCTGTGAGAGAGGAGAAGATAGGAATGCAATTTTGACATTTCATTCACATTTTATTGAATTTAGAGGAAAAACAATCCCTTCCAAAATGGCAATAACTTCTGATGTAGGAAAAAAAACCCCACCTTTCTGTGGGGAAAAAAAAAAAAATCTGGGGTAAAAGAATGTTCACCTTGATTACTTATAAGCTTGAAATCAGAAAAAAAAATTTAGCAAATATGTCTGTTTTTCTTATGCTGTGATTCTGACTTAGATTGAGACCTCTGCTGCCATGTTACTTGATTAGCTGTTTTGTGCCAGTAGCTTCAGGGCAGGGAGGAACAGGAAATAATGTTAAATTGGACTCAGTTTTTCCTCAACCTTTGGAGTTTTACTAGTCAACTGCAATTGGAGTGTCCAATCCAGTCCCTACTCAACTCAGGAGTTAGTTCAGCATGACGATTCGTGGGGTTCTGTCAGTCAGAAATACCAGATAGGTAAGAGTACCTGTATCCCAAATTTAAGTTGGCTAGAGAAATTAGGTGACTTGGGCTCCCCTAACAATCAGTGAAGCCCTTAGATGAACCAGTACAGAGAGGTTCTTCCCCAGCTGTCCCACGAGTCAACATCTGAAGATACCTATCTTTTCAGTGAAAGAAAAAAGAAGCCTAGATGACAAGTTTAGACAAAATACTTGAGTTTTAGGTGGATAAAGTCAGATGGCTATTTTTTCCTGTTGTTCAGAGATGTCATTTAAAACTTCCACTAACCCCACTGAAACTGCTCTCTTGAGAACTTGGCCCCATATGTAGGCGCAGCAGCAGCAGACTGCTGGTATTGTCACAGGTCACTTGCTTAACATTTAGACAGGAATATGGGTATGTTAAGATACATATGGATATATTTAGGTGCTGTCATAATCAAGGTCTTTGACATGGTGTTTCAGTGTTTAGATTAGATATCAGGAAAAAGTTCTTCCCGGAGAGGGTGGTGAGGCACTGGAACAGGTTGCCCAGAGAAGCTGTGGGTGCCCCATCCCTGGCAGTGTTCAAGGCCAGGCTGGATGAGGCTCTGAGCAACCTGGTCTAGTGGAGGGTGTCCCTGCCCCTGGCAGGGGGGTTGGAACTGGATGGTCTTTTAAGGTCCCTTCCCACCCAAACCATTCTGTGAATTAAATATACTTTAAAGCTGAAAACTTAAAAAAGTGATATGAACATCACTGAAGGTTTGAAAAAGCCTTTTCTTCTGTTTAAGGAAGTATTTCTAGTTATTTCTTTGAATTGCTTAGTAGGTGTTACAGTTGTGTGTTTATCACAAGACTGCAAGACTGAGCAAAATATATCAAACCCCAGTCTTGAAAAGCGTTCTACAAGCATTAAAATGCCAGTCCAGTTGTTCCTATTTCACTGTTCTGTAGTAACTAACATTATAAACGTACATCCAATAGAGTGCAGTACTGTACTTCAGTCTGTAAATTTAAAAATCCTCTGTGGAAAGATTTCTGAATCCTTTATAACTGTGCAACGTAGGACAGTTCTGTGTCATACATTTCACTTCACTAGACTGAGTAAAAAAATCTCATTTGAAGATAATGCATACCCTGTCTTGTAAAGTATTTTGGATGTTTTCTATGAAAAAATGCTATTTAGGTATTGCATACTGTTATGAATATGTTGGGTTTTTTAACACACATTAAAAACATTATTAGGGAAGAGTTGTGGTATATTTGCAATAACCCATGTTGGAAATGAACTGGTCACCTGAGGAAAAAAGCAGACATGCGGGACAGCACTAAGGAGTATTACATTGTTAGGAATCGAGCACGCAAAGAAGGTGCTTAGTGGTACCTCTGGAAATGCTCTATTACTGTCAACGAGACACCTTAGGCATTTATCTTCACCTTCCGACAGCCAAATCACTTTGGAAAATTTGGAGCTATTTTTTTTCCCCAAAGTTTGACAATTAATTTATTATATTTTAAAAATATAATATTAATATTTCCTCATATTTGCATTATTTAATGCTTTAATTAATATTTAGATAATATTTTTCATTCTTGCATTTATATTAGAGTTCATGCATTTATATTAGGGTCTCTATGAACAAAATGAAATAACTTGTATATTTATGTGCTTGCAGCTGTCTTATACTGCAAGATCTCCTTTTCAGTATTAATTGGCCTAAACTAGAAGGTAGTATTTATGCACAAATGTTAGGTTATAGAGATTGGCATTTTAGCAGGTGTGCACGTGTGCCCATTACCTGACACAATAGACAGCTGCATTTTCTCAGCCTGGTATAACATGTATAAGAGTATCTAGACCAACCTTCTGTATGACAACTTTGGCTTTTATTTATAAGTAAGTCCTGAATCTCACAGAAAATGCCAGGGTGGTATCTTCAGAGGCAGCAGGTCTGTAACCACAGGAGTACAGCAAATTGCACACTTCTTTTTGGTGAATATACTGCTCCTAGTGGTTTAGACTGAAATATAATCCATCTATTATATCAATAATTGGTAGATTTATACCCAAAATGAAATTAGAACATAGCAGTTTTTTAGATTCCGCATAGAAATCCAGGATTTGTGTGAATATACAAATAAGGATATTTTGTTTCCCAAGAAGATACTGCAAAGGTACCTCACTTTAAACAGAAGGCTTGATGACACTGCACACGGTTGCTGTACTGCAGATGGGTATTTTGCAGCATATTGAAAGTTGTAGTCTCATTTATGTTAAAGAATCAGAGATCATACTAATAGGGCTAATTTCTAGAGGCTCTGGGGCAAGAATGTCTGAGTTGAGCTACTAAAAAATCATCAACCTTGTAGTACTACTCCATAACTCCAGAAAGGCTTTTTGTAAGGTGCTTTGATTGTTAAGGGCCAGATCTAAAGACCAGCAAAGCCACGTAAGGATCTTCATTAACTTTAATGTTCTTTAAAGCAGACCAATAGTTATTTTGACTACAAAGAAGTTTTGGCTAATTTGATTTTTCATGAAGAAACCTGCAAAGGCATATCTGTCAACAATTTGTACGTTCTTCAGAAAGAGATAACAGGATGAGCGTATGAAGTCATATCAATTTGCACTAAAATGATTTCTGTTGAAGTCATGCGAAAGTTCCTGTCCAGTGTGGTGGTTAAGTATGCTTGTTGCTTAGTTGTCATCATTATGTACAGGCTCTGTGGTGGACTCAAGAATCAGGTTTAAATTGCCTTTGACCTGCAGTTTCAAATACGAGAGGGCTGGAGGTGGTTGGTCAGTGCCTTTGAGCTACTGAGGGGATTTCAACCACTTCCCGAATGTCAGTCGCTTCAAAAGATGTTAGAAACGGAGGCATCCACATGTGCATGAAATTTAGCAGGCTTCCCTTACATCTTTTGTCAAAGTGCTCTTCTCCTGCATCATGTTAGAGGCTGAGCGTTAGTTGTGTGTCAGCTGAAGAGATGTACAAAGCCAAAGAACAAGGTGTGTTAAGAACATGGCTGCTGTTTTAGTGCAGTCACAAGAAGCATTGGGTTTTTAAGTAAATAGAAAGGAATTCTGTATGCCGCTGCTGTGTGATGGACAGAGGCATATAGTCTTCTCAGAAGGTCTGTATTAAGCTGTTTACCAGATTCCCTCTAAGTTTTATTTGTCTATTCACCTGAAAGTTGCTGTAAATTTTTCACATGCCTCTTTTCTCTCTGTCATTGTTTCAAAATGACAAAAATGTTATCCTGCCTTCTAATTTTGTCATGTGAATCTCTTGTTTTGGTAGACTAAAGTTTAGAGGCTTGTATCTTTTGCTCTTGTTTTACACATAGGTAGTTTCAGTACAGTTATTTCCTGCTTTTACATCACTGTGAAGTGAAAGAAGTACTAGCCTGGGGCTATGAATGCTATAGATCAAACAACACTAGGTGCATTTTGTCAGTTAAAGCTGGTCAGGAATTTTTTGATAATGCCTTTTTTCTTTTTTTTCTTAATTCCTTTAAGAAATGTTAGTTTGTCAAAGTGTTTCTGTTTTGACATACTCCAGTAAAATAAAACCTGGTTTCCTGCCAGTCCAGTGTGCACACTGTAGATCCAGCCCTTGGAAATAAGGGCTCCTTGGCTCTCTCATCTCCTGCTCTAGTCCCAAACATGCAGCAACCAGCACCCAGCTCTCAGCTCTGCACAGGGGAGCCTGGGAACCTAGGAAACACTGATTTGACTGAGATCTGCAGGCTCACTTCCACAGAACTGAAAGATGTTGCTTTTGCCATGTTTCCCAAGGCCTTTGTGCCTCACCCTTGGGTAGGGGGTTGGGAAGTGTTAAGAACTCCACCAGGACTGAGTTGCTAGAGCTTCTTAGAGGAGTGGTTTTATAGCTGGTAGTCATGACAGAGATCATGAATAATCAGCAGTATAGAAGATGAGGAAGTTAAGCTAAGCCAGAAGGAGCCTCTGAGCTGAAAAGATGGGACTATTAATTCAATTTATTTAAAAACAGTTTTTAAAAAGTGGTTATTTCAAAGCATTTTTTTCCTCTTAGGCAAGGCTTTTCAAAATTGATCTTTTTGACATTTCACAGATATGGCATTTCATGGAACAGAAAATCCTCTTTTTAACAGCTCTACATTTAGTGACACAGGACTGTGTTCGTCTTCTCAGTCAATGCCAGACTAGTGCTCTGCCTGAGTAAAGCTGATAGAACCTGAACCTTAATCAGATGATTTTTCTCCTGTGCTTTGTTACAATATTTTACTCCCCAGGTGACTCAACTGTGCATTCATTACATTCTCCCTAAGGTTCACTGTAGATAGTTCTTGACACGAATATATCAACAGCCAGCTGCAGAGATGAGTGAGAGAGATTACGGGTTAACACATATTTCAAGAGGAAGATACTCCGTTACCTGGAGATTTCCTCTTTTTTGCAGATACTAACTTTGAGTTCAATATTTCAACAGTGAACACACAGCCACTGCACTCCTTTTCAGAGAAAAGTATGACTGCCTGAATTTTATGGTAACTATTTTTTATATTATAAAGCACTTCAGTAATTCACCTGTTCTATCCCATAAACAACTAAGCTGGGGGAACTTGAGTTCATTTTACTTTTTGGTCGGAACACTAATTTTTTGTCTCATGTCACATTCTAAAAAATGTGTTGATGTATGGGTATAGTTACAGCTCTGAGCTGGTGGAGTTAACCAACTGTTTCCTCACCATTTTTCAAGAATATCAGAATGTGGCCACTGCTAGAGGACCACACTGAGTCTCCCATGCAGCCGACGTAGCCAGTGTACCTTGAACATACATAAACCATATGTGCAGTGATACTTGGTCACCAAATACAGAGAGAGATCTAGTGTGGCTAAGTGATGCAACAATGAGTTCAGAGTAAAATCACCATTCTAGGGAGGCAGAAGAACAAATATAACGCTTTGTCAGTGAAAAACGTACTCCCTCCTCTGGAGCTCTGAGAAGGTTGTCTGTTTGTACTGTAATGCTAACTTCTGTAATGCCACCAGGGTTTAACATCAGTGTCCCTCATCTCTTAGGCTGATTTATTTTCAAAACTGGAAACAAATTCAGTAGTTTATTCTGTCAAATCAACCCAAGTATATTTTATCGTAGCACTGCAGCCTGTGTCTTACGTTGCTGTTACACTGATGCCGGAGAGCTTGGTCTTGTATGAGTGGGGAGAAATAAGCCTGTTTCACTAGTAAGAGACACCCATAAATCCCCGTCTGTTTCTAAAAGCTAGTTCAGCTTCTGGTCCCAGACAGACTGTAGTCCAGGGCATTAAAGTACAGTGTCAGATAAAAAATTGACATTCTGCAGAGCACATCCAAAATCAATAAATGGACTTTAATTTTTAAAGGTGAAAATGTAATTATTAGTAATGGTTGGCTCCTCAGTTTCTAGAATGTTACGAAAACCATAATATAAGTTGAGCCAATATAATGAATCTGTTCTAAGGTTGTCTAGGAACTGAATGGGAATACTTCAAAACTTGCTTCTAAAACTCTGACATTTCATAGCAGGTTCATATTTATGCTTTTGGAAATAAGAAAGTTTAACTCTTTAAAAAAAAAAAAAAAACCCAAAAACAAAAACCAAAAAAAACACCCTACAACCAAAAAAACCCCCACAACAACCCCACAAACAAAAAAACACCCCCAAACCCACACACACATGGCCAGTTTCGCAGTAGGTATAAATTTACATAGTAATTTTGAGGTGAACAAAGCTTTGAAAATTTATGAAAGTTCAGAATCTGGTTCAATAAATTGCAGTCTCTAGAATGGGATTATATGTATATCAGTATCTGTTATCCCATTTTCTTTATTTTCTTGGTAGTTAAGACATATCGTTGTACATTAATGCAGATTAGTTTTATTATGAGCTTCATATTTCAGAAAAATTGTTTTGCATGTCATTAAGAAAAAAAGGTGTCTAAATATTCTGAAGGAAATGGTAGGGAAGAATATATTTGAGTTCATTACTAACAGTGGAGCCAAAAAGATTTTAGCATTCCCTTATTTTGGGGGGATTCATTGCAACTTTAACCTGAAACATGTAAATGCTATGAAATCAGTAATGAGAAGTTTTGAATCAGAAAAATGACCCATATCTAGGTGAACCACAAAATAGCTGCACTGTTGGAAGGCTGGCATTATCAAAAGAGAAACAGGTTGTTGTTTTTTTTTTAAATCATTTTAATCACATCAGTCATGTTGCAGCAGGGAATGCAAATATTCATATAGTACAGATTGAGACTGCTCTGAAATGTTCTGACAATCTGTTATGTTTTGAGTGATGTTTCAACCCTATCACTTGGGGTTTTTTGTTTTGGTGGTTTTTTTATGACTATAAAAATCCACTACTCATCTCTGTCACATGCTGTACAGGATAAAAAGCCTTTCAGTTTTCTTAACAAGAACCAGACGGCCAGGGTGCTGCTGGAACGCAGAGAATATGCCACTGTCTGTTCAAAGTACAACTTAATGAGCCAGACTAAGCACACTGGACAATAGAGCTGTGGGGGGAAAGGGCTTCTCGTGGATCTATGGATCAGCTGCAGCTTTAACATCTAACTAGTTTCATTTTTCATCTTTACAAGTTCCATTTTCCCTGTTTTGTTGGTATAAACTACATTTCAATGAGCGGACGTTCCTGCCTAGGTGATGGTATTGTGTGCTTTGAAAAAGGATATCGTGGATTATGCTAGAAATAATTTCTGTGTTTCTTTTTTTCTCTCATAGTCACGACCTATTCCCTCACACCTTACTTCAGCAGTTGCAGAGAGTATCCTGGCTTCCGCCTGTGAGAGTGAAAGCAGAAATGCTGCAAAAAGGATGCGGTTGGATAGACAGCAGGTACTGTGTTGTTTGGGGGTCTACCACATCCATATTTATAAATGCACTGGACTCATTTACGTAGGATGCCGTGCAGAAGGGTGGTGCAATCCCGTTTCTTGCTAGCAAGAATAATTAAAATACAAAAGCTGTAGTTGTTGAAATGAATACACAAGCATGGCTTTGTCTTTATTTACATAAGCTGTATGAGGGTGCCTAGTATATTTGTAATGTCCAGCTGGATAAAGCTATATATTTGCTTCTTAAGGGTTGTAGATTTTGAGGGCAGATCTGCATACTAAATTCTAAAGGAACAGAACATACAGTAGATATAAGTTAATAAATAATAGAAATGATGCATGTATCCATGAGTCAGCATGTCTATCTGTGCACATATTCTCTTTCAAAATGTGTATGCGTTTGTAAACGTAAGGGGAAATAGTGTGTTTCTGAAAATACCTATTAGCCTGAAACAGAAAAGTTATTGTGATATATACCAAAATGCTGTCAATTACCTTACTAGTGAGTTTTTAAAGCTCCCATCAATACTTATTTTATTTTTTCTTATCTGATTACTCTAGTACATGTTAGGATTTATTTATTTTTAGCTTGCTGAGAATTGCATGTTTTCTTTCAGTATCTTAAAATCAAGCTGGTAGCTCGTTCCAGGCTTTGATTATTTAGTTGCTTCATGGATACAGTGGATGTCTTGCATTCTTATTGCAAAGATGAGTATGCTTTATTTCTCTTCACGATTTTCATGGAGTCAAGTATCTCACTTGTTCCAAAATATGCTTCAGTCATGGTATACGAACTCTTTTTGTGGAAAAGAAAATATTTTAGAAGAACGGTTTTCTTTTATACATAGTCCGTTGAGTTCTTTCAGATCCTGCCGTGCCTGAATAATGATTCCTACTACTATCCTTGGAACATTCATAGCTTAGGAGCTGAGACTGGATATTGCTGTTTCTTTCTGCTGTCATGTTTTTTTTTGATAGCATTGTCATAATTGCGGTACATTAGCCTTAAGATTTGCAAATCACATGGGATGTCAAAGTGTAATGTTAAGTATGCCTTAGTTTAGAAGTGGTGCTCATACAGATTGTGCGGGTCTTAGAGTCTCTCAATTGCTCTCTGATTTTTCAGTAACAATTAAAAAACAAAATGAAAACAGAAAAAAGCTACAAAGTTGATGTGCTTACTCCAAGGAGAACTAGAGAGCCTTGTAGCAATGTCAGTTGCTTTCATTGCACTGGCTGGAGACTAACCTGTCTTCAGTAATCTCAAAACCAGTGGCTCAGTTGGGGGTGAGCAAGGGTTTTTGAGTGATTTAGGCGAGTATCCCATAATACTCTGCAGGGAGCCACAGAGCTGTTGAAAGAAAAACAATTTTAAAACTAGACAGAAGTAAAAAAGCTTATTAATAGGATTTCTCTTTCGTTTTGTGGTGTTACTGTCACAGAAGGATTTGGTTGCTCTTATTGTTCAGGGCAGAGATATGTCTTTACTTTTTCTTACTGGATTCAAAATTTGTAGGCAGAATGGCTGCAAACTGATCATCTTAATTACAGCTGTGACATTGAAGTAACAAAGTTGCCTACGAAAAACGGGGTTGGGTTACGCTTCCTTTCTCCTGTTTTTGGCAGTGAGTTCTGGAAACGCTTTGGAGACAGTTGCAAATAGCACCAGCTATTTGACTTGACTGGCAGTGAATTAGCAGAGTTTATGGAGCTTTGGTGCTTGCAAAACTATTTGTGAATTCAGATTTGCTGAATGGGTTTGGCTGGAAAAAAATATGGGAATTTGTGTTAGGTAACTTCATAAAACTTACAGAGAAGAATTTACCCTGCAGGGTAGAATAGTTAAGTCATTAGGGAAGGAGAAAATGTTGATTCTAGCCCCAGTTCTACTGAAATTTATTTTTTTCAAGTATGTGATGTTAACAAAGCAGATTGAGAGTAAAGGATTCCAGAATATTTCTGAGTGTCGTATTTAACGGACACTGCTGCGCTCAGTTCTTATGGAGTGTGATGGGAAGTGGACCTCTACCCTCATATCCAGGGACACTGCCTTATATGTCAAAGGGCTCTATCCTTCTCATCGTCCTATTTTTTTACTTGCTTTTTAAATTTTCTTCACTTTTCTTACATATATCCAAACAGAAATGTTTTCTTCAGATTTTTTTCCTTAAACAGACAAAGTGTGAAAAAGTCCTGTTCAGCATGTTCGTTTTAGTATTCCATAGCTCTAACAAAACCAGAAGACCCTGTTTTCTTGTTAATGTGGCTCTGATTTTCCTTTTTAAATTTAAATTTCCAAATTTGGGCATTATACTAATGGATGGAAACTGGCTTTAAGGACCCTTCAGTGGAAATTTGGGAGGAGGAAAGGGAAAATAAGGTTCAGATAATGGAAATTACCACTTCATAAATCATATTAAGAGTTTTTCTAGTGGAGGACAAGCATCAGTTCTGGAAAGCAGATTGTTTAGAGGATCTGGTAAGAACAATTTCAGCACTTCCCCTCAGAAATGAATGGAAGCATTGCATTTAAAGCTGCTTTATTCCTGCACATGGCACAGTGAAGGTCTGCCTTGATTCTCCAGAGGGGTGATCTGCCTCAAAGTGAGGTGTAATTTGCATCCCCACCGCTTCCTTTTTCAGGATATCACCCATAAAATGTGAATGTGTTAAGAACGCAATGAGTGTTATGCCCGCTCCTGAAGCTAAAAGAAAACTTCAGCAGCTTCCTGAATTCATTTTCTTGTCATGGATATGCTCAGTCCTCCTCTTCTCCATGTTGCCTCCTTTCCTTGGCACAATACTGTCCCTGAGCAGGAGGTTCTGAGCATGCTGCATGTACATCCCTGGTCTGTACTTTGGTAAAATAATACAAATTTCCAAACTAAATATGCTTTTGCCTATAGTGCTCATTTTAACAGTGGTTTGGTGCAAAATAATCTCAATTATTGCTCATCAAAAAGAATCAGCTTAAAAGTCAAAACCATGGAAACTTCTAAGAGCTGAATTTTGCTTTTGAACAGATAGTGTGTTGACCATGCTCATGACTATTAGCTGTTTCTTTCACAAGTATTAAATATGAAGGCTCATATATTTATAAACCTGTGCACAGATTTGTTATCTCTTCACAAGGAACCTCTCCAACTGTGTGTTTGTGTCTGCATCCACACAAACACTGCATCTTATGAATAACTTTCTAGAAGTATTTCTGATAGCTGCAGTACTTAATATAGCCCTGATGCAGTGATGTTAAGTCTGAAGCAGGAAGACAACATCCTTCTACCTATAGGCCTTAAATTCCACTCACATGATATGGTATTACCAAACTCAAGGCTGAAAATTTCTGCTGCAAAATCCAATTTAAAAAGCAAGCTGATGAAAACTGGTCCCACTGGCATAATTACTTATTTTCAAAATTAGGGTTTTTTTTCATAGAAATAATTTATTTCATAATGGGAAACTCACTGTGATCTTGTCTGTCAGGAAACTAGTAACTTGCCATAGGTTTTTAAAACTGCAGTAATAAAAGCATTGTCAGTTCCTGAGACTTCTCTGTAAGGAATATAAATGTGTTTACTAGGTCACGGTAGCTTGGACTATAATGCTTTGGCTGTCTGACCATGTTAGATGTTACTCAAGTGCTGTCTTTAGCTTCAGTGCGTTTTCATTATCTTGAGATCAAGCTCTGTTGGTTGGCCAGTAGCTTTGGTGCCAAGAAGTTACATATTTAGTACCTATTACCTTACTGAGGAGTTCTGTCACTTCCACTTTTTTATGCTGCCTAATATCAGAAATAATTTATTCCCTTGCACAAATTTCATAGATGGATATATTGAAATTGTGTAGGTTTACTGATGCTACTGCCAAACGGTGAAACGCTCATCAAACCGGGCTGGATTTGGCTGATCCTTCCACAGCCCAGAGGAGGCAGTGGGTACAGAGGCAGTGCAGAGCTTTTGTGTTGCTCTCCAAATCGCCTTTGCTGAGTCTGGATACTGAAAAAGGGTAGCTCGATTCTTGAATTTTGAGAACTTTTTTTATCACGGTTGATGAAAAATGTAGAGACAATAATTGCATTGCACTTCTGTGACTTGCTTCAGTCAGAGATAGAAGAAGCATTATGTGAATCCCTAAGACTTCCAGTGCTTCTGTGTGTGGTATCTTGGCATGCTCTTCTGGGATAATCCTTCAAGATCTGTATTATATCTCTAGCAGTATTCACTGTGAAGCAATTGCACTAAAGCGGAGGTTCTGGACAACATTCAACAAGGGTGCCATGAAACTAATTAAGTAGAGCTAAAGTACAGTCCTTTTTACATGCATTCGTTACATACGGTGAACAGGATGACCCCTTTTGTTGTGTGCTTCAGTTTACAAACCAAATCGTGTCTTGGTTGAGCAAAAGAAAAATGGTTAAATAAGTAGAAAAATCTGGAAAAAGTCATCTGGTCATTACTCCCTTGGGCAGTGAACAGAGGTTGGGATGCCTGTTTTGTGGCTGCTGCTGCAGTGGCCTCGGCTCTGGGGCCCTGGCTTCTTGTCACTCATAGAAATAGACATTTTTGTTTTAAGAGCTTAACTGGTGTCAGTCTCTGCTTCTCCTAAACAGGTATGTGTGTGGTGTGGTTTTTGTATAACCTCATCATAAAACAGCCTGGAGCAGTGCTGGGCTATGGTACTCTATGGAAAGTGGAGGTGGATTAATCTTGTTCCTGTCCTGTCTGAAATCAAAAAGAGCAATGAAAATTCTTCAAGGGAATATCTAAGGAAATAGTCGTTTATATACATTAGTATGCAAGAGAACCTACTCTTATATTTTTACTAAGGAAGATGAAAAGGTGAAATCTTCCTTCGGAAAAGCAGTAAGAATGACACTAGAAAAAAAGACCTTCACCCTTATTTGGACGCAGGAGTCTTTTACAACAGCTTCTTCATTTGTTTCATTTTGATGTTTAGAATTGATTCTTTTTGCATGGTTTCATGTTGCAAAATTTATGAATGAGTGGGGTTTTTTTCCTGCTTTCCCATATTCATTCTCCCTCCTTGCTTCCAAGTGCTCACATTCTGTCTGGATCACCAGAAACTTATTTCAATTAGAAGAAAAGAACTGAATCATAGAATGTCTGTAGGAGAGTATGAGTCTTCTTATGGACATGTTGTGTATAGCTAGCCAGGTCGTATTTAGAAAATTGATGTAGCTTTATTGGCACCATGTTATTTTGTACTGGTTAGGAACCTGGACCTCTGAGAATTCATTATTGTATTTGTAGATAGGAGAGTGGTGGTCATATATGACTGCGTCCTGGAGAGAGTCTAGTCTATTGGTTTCACATTCCATGTTATTTCAGCAATTTGACCTCCATTTCAGTGAGTAGTGTCACTTGAGGGCTACGATAGCATGCAGAGTTTTTTGGGTAGCCAAAGGAGTGGGCTACATACAACTTCTGTCATCCTTATGCCCCAAGTAATAGAACATGCAATGAATGATTCTCTTGCAGTTACATAGAAAATGAGAAGTTGAGCCCAAAGAGAGCTTAAGATCAGAGGAAAATGAAAGTTATCTTATATATCTCCCATCCTAACAAAGGTATTTCTCAGCCAGAGCTGGTGCTTTGTAAATCAGTAAGCTTTTCAGAGTGCTTCTCAGTCAATATTTCTTAGAATATACATGATAAGAGAAAGGCTTTCTGCATTTTCATTTTTTAAAATTTTGAATGTAAAGGGTAAATTTTCTTTTTCATCCTAGAGACTAGCTGAAAATAACATCAGAAAACTGTATAGCCTGACAAAGGTGTTGTCCTCATACCTTCACTGGACAGATATCAGAATAATACCTTTCTTGGAAAATTCATAATTTCTTTCGTTTGATTTAATTCAACTATTCTTTGTCGCTATCTACAAGGCAAATGGATGTAATACAATGAAGCTATTAGGATATGTGTACATCTCTATGTGCACATGAGAGACAGTTTCCATTTCACTGAACAAACCAGTTATATGCAGAATAACTTTAGTTCTTCACACAAGATCGTATTTGGAAATGGCTGCAAGACAGCTTTGCAGTTGCAAGAGTGTTACTTTACCTCCATCTCTGTTTCAGTTATTTCACTCTGCTAGGCATCTCAATTTCCCTCGATAGAAACGTTAAATGTATTTTTTGTTTTTAATCATAAGGTTAGAAAATATGATGTAAGATTAGGAATAATATTGGAATAAATGTGCAGGTTATATTTGAGTCTTGTGGAAGCTACCAGTTTCTTTACTTGCTAAACTCAGTAGAAAAAAGTCTTTGATTGTTTGAGCTTTTCAAGTTGATAAGAACAAGTCTGTGCACTGTGCACAGACTATCACGCACTATGGTGCTGTGAAGCAGTTCTTTATGATAAACACTGAATGCATTTTTTTAGGAAACATCTCATCAAGATGATAGCTATAATTTTTTTCCATGCTGTGATTTGTAACCAGGCAAATTAAATATCAATAATCATCATGGTGGAGTGAAAGATAATATCTAACCCCCAAGGAAGAGAAAGTTTAGTGATCCAAGGTTTACACTGAAACAGAAATTTGAAAATAGGCACTTTAAACGCTTTCTTCACCCCCATTCTGGTTTGGGGGATAAAAGGAGGGCAAATCTGAAGTTTTCAGTGCTTTTAGTAGCACGTGAATAGAGTGTTAAGAATATTGCAACATTAGTAATTTTAACAATATTGCTTTTAGCTGTTAAAGCAGTAGTAGGTAGCTATTAGGTTTCTGACAAAGCAATTATAGCTTAGCCCCGTATGCTGGGAGCTGACCTGACATTTGCCTCTGGATAGTTGTCATAGCAGCAACCTTAATAGAGCAGTTTGATACAAGAGCCAGTTGCAGACTGGGTACAGGTTCTGTGCTAATGCAATACATCTGAATATTAATAAAAAGTGCACATGTGCTGCCACGTGGAAATCGCCACTACTGTGTTTCCTTCCATTTATATCTAATTCCTAAATGTTCGTTTTCAAAGAAACTGAGATTTGCAAGGAGATATTAATGATCCGCTTCCATAAAGTTCTGGTGTCGTTTTTCTGCGTGTAACAATGGGGTTGACCTAAAGGAAGACTATTCAAGCACAGTTTTAATAAAAAACAATGTCTGGCTGTTGCAGACCAGGAGCAGTTTGTGTCTCCGTTAAGAAGGAAGGAAATTACAATTACCTGTGGTTTGTCCACCAGTAAATCCGTTTTGGAAGAAACAAATTGAAAATCAGAATTGCAGCGAGGGCATGGAACTCCATTTCAGGATCCCTGTGTCTGGCTTTCAGCAGTGAGAGGGAAGAGACCTTTAAACTTTCATATCTGACGACAGAGACACACACTTTGTGTTTCAGCTGTGCCGCTAATGCACAGCTTCTAAATCCTGACACGCTGAGCAGTTGCTTCCTGAATTACTCTTCATAGAGCAGGAAAGAAGGAAGAGGGCTATATATTTATGTCGCCACGTGTATGTTGTTGTTCTCTTTCCTGATCAATGCGTGCTGCAGCTCTCAGGAGGAAGGAAGAAAAGACTTGTAGGGTTCTTAAATGCTTCCTTTATTCTGTTGTTTTTATTATGTGTGTTGTATCAAGGGCAGATTTGGACAATATTGGTTACAGAAAAGGGAGTTAAGCAGAAGTATCTCTCAGCAGACACTGGAGAATGCCCTGCTGAGGCAGTGCTTCTGGGACAGAAAGCCCCAAATTCAGGGGGAGTACGGAGAAGCGATTTTGTTTCAGGGAGATGGAGTCCTTGCCACAGTATTCAGTATGCAGGAAGAGCACATCAACTATACATCCTTGTTAGAGGTGGAGGAGAATGCGTCAGGAGTTCCCTTCCCCTTGGGTTTCACAAAGCTTGATTTGCTGTAGAGGATGGGAAAGAAAAAGCCCTTCGTCTGTGCTGACCGCAAGTGGCTGCAGCGCGGAGGGACGGGTCTGTGTCTCCCTTCTGTTGCGTATTTACAAGAGACCTAAAAAATTCCAGCTCAAACTGATTTTCGCTTCAGAATGGGAGGCTTGAGGAAGCTTAGATAATAGAAAAGAGCGAAGGGAAGCAGATAGTTCACTTAACACAAGGCAAATAGGAATTGGAATCCCAAGAACCACAAGAGGCAAAAGTCACTTCAACTTGCAAAGAGCTCAATGCCTCTTACACTAGAGAAGCTTTCTTAATAACAGCTTTTTGTAATGAGACGTCTCTCTGTCATTTGGTGTTTGATAGGGATCAGAGTGATATCTGTACTTCCATACTTTATCCTTTTTTATCCTTGTTCAAAACGATCACTTGGATGACTGTAATGTCCTTGAGTACCCACATACTAGTTTGCATTTCAGGCCTCGTTCTCTTCCATCATTTCCCCACCTAATGATTATTTTACTTCTGAGTTGGTCTTTGGTTTGCTTTTGTACTTCCAAATGATATGCTTTAACCACTGAGGCACAGAATGTTATGCAGGCACCGTTTAGCTGCATGTGGATTATTGTCAAGAGATCAAATTATGTCCTAGTATTGGGAAACTTAGCTTCCTACCCAGAATGCACTGGCCATATTATCAAGGGGAAGAAAATAAGCGGTATGCATTGTAATTTTAAATCCTGCTGCCTTTCAAGTCAGTGGCAAAATTCCTGATTTCAGCAATGCTGGATAGGGTTCTGTTATTAGCAGATGCAGCTGGAAGGGACTGACAAGTATCAGAGGGCAACCCCCCTCCCTCCACGCTCCAGCCCAACCTACATTAAATTTGCTACATGTATTGGAAAGGAGTAATGTGCGAGGCATGCAATTGCAAATAATTTCATGCCTCAGATTTACAGTGAGGCCCTATGGTGAGCAGCTAATTTTTCACCTCGACACAGAGATCATTAAATTAGAAAATGCTTTATTTTTCCAGGTTCTTTATGCTGGGCATATATGGTTGAATTTCTTCATGGTGAGGCACTGGAACAGGTTGCCCAGAGAAGCTGTGGGTGCCCCATCCGTGGCAGTGTTCAAGGCCAGGCTGGATGAGGCTTTGAGCAACCTGGTCTAGTGGAGGGTGTCCCTGCCCATGGCAGGGGGGTTGGAACTGGATGGTCTTTAAGGGCCCTTCCAACCCAAACCATCCTGTGATTCTGTGGCTCAAGCTGCTGATTTCAGAGAACACTTCAAACATCCCAAGCTGCAATAAGACCTTGAATGGGAAGTAAAATTGATGCCAGTAAGTTTTCTGTTCTGGAGGTTGATAAAGCTGAAGGCTCAGAAATGAAGTGTCGGGTTGTTTCTTGGATAGGAACTGTTAATCAACCTTATCCCCCTATCTACCATAGGAAAATGAACATGAAAATGAAAATGAACAGGTACTGAACCAGCCTTCTTCCTTGTCTTCAATATCCAACTTCTGTCAAGGAGGTAGAAGAGGAAAGACTGGTGGAAATGTAGATACAATTTTTTTCCCCTCAGACCCAAAGATGGAGGTTTTGGAGTCAGGGCTTTTCTTCTTCTTGCTCCCGTGTTGACAGCCAGGAATAGAGAGCTTTTACTTATCCCTCCTTTTCATATGACAAGAAGATATTAAATGTGAAGTATTTTCTTGCCTGTCAGATATTTTTAACACAGAGACAAGTATGTTAAAAGCATGATTTTGTCTTTCCTTTCCTGTGTTTAGCTAATGACTGCATTGCACACACCCTCCTGCATACAGCACAGGCAGGGAATAATGTTTCTGGTGAGTAAATCCCTGTTATCATGCCGAGTTTGGGCCAGTTTAATGAAATCAATGCTAACCTAGTGTGCATGTGCAAACACCTATTTTTCAAGAGTGGTGTGTTTTGTTTAATGAATGAATAGATTTAGAAGACTTTAAACAACCATGAATTGCTGCTAAATTCAAAACATCAGTTACACAAAGGATTCGGATGTATTCCTCTGTTAGAACAGTACAATTCTCCATGCAGAAAATGTATGTGGAAATGTACACACAGGCTGCTTATGTTTGGTAGCAGGAACATGTTTGTGATTCAACAACTGGCTTGAGGTCCCTAAACTAAATTTAGAAACATATTTTTCTAAGGAAAAAAAAAAAAGCTGTGGGAGCAGGAGCTGAGTGCATTGCCTGGGAGCAGCACCAGCTGCTAAAAGAGGCTAGGCACAGGGCAAGGCAGCCAAGCAGGCTGTGGCCAGCAGCCCAGGCATCATGCCAGAATAATCCTCCCCTGAAATGAGAATATTTGGGGAACAGATTTGTACTGCAGTGCACAAATTTCATGGTTATTACTCATGGTATTTCATATTAAGCTTCACTTTTACTGTCTTCATTAATGAAGCAAATCCGAAAGTACGTCCTCCAAAGGCCAGTCAAAGTTCATTTCTTTGTTTCTTCCAGTGGCTTATGCTGCTTTGGTTTGATTGTGGAATCAAAAGACCGTACCCCAAAGCATCACTTTTTAGCTACTGAACCTTTTAAAATACAGAACCCTCACAGTACTGAAGTTAAAGAATGTGCACCAAGTTCTGTCAAAAATTCAGAGCAGGTCTTCAGTAGAAAAACATTTTCTTTCTACTAAATGGTTTGAGACATGGTGGGGAGGTCAGGTTTTTTTTAAAATCCCTTTTATTTTTAAAAGATTTTTTTCTTGTTTTTCAACTGCAAAAGTCAAGTTGTACCTGAGGCAGTGTTCAAAAATGGACATCCTGCATTGAATTCATAGACAGAATTTTGGCTTTCACAAACATGCAGTTCAAAATTTAAGGCAGATTCAATTGCTAATTAGTTATTTCAAATGTATCAAATATGAGGTAAAACATCTTAAAAATATCTGAACCTACTGTTAAAAACAAAGTCATTAAGCATATGCAAAAAAAGTAACCACTCGCTCTCTAACAGGCAAGAAAACTCTTTTTAAAAGACTGCTATCCATAACTCCCACTAGAATTTACCTGTGGAAGAGATACCATACTGCAAATATGGCAATATGCTGGAATCTCCAGTGCACTTCTTTTTGTCCTTCTCAAAGGAGAACGCACTGACATTTTTAATTAGTTGAAACTGAGGAAGTTGTTTCAGCATTGACCTCGAATGCTTCATGTCTAGGATATCCTCTTCTGTTTCCAAATGAAGAATTTAATTTGGAATGTAATGTAAAGTGCTTTGTTCCATCCCCATTGCAACACACTTCAATATATGTAATATTAAAGTGTGGGGCAGAAGAGAAATAGGAAAAAGTGCTCAAAAGTCCACATCATAGCCCATAGCTTTCCAATAAAGCCTTTTTCAGTAGCTGCATCTCCATACCTCGGATCTGGCAGGTGTATGGAAAGCTGTTCTGTGTCAAGAAAATATGCTGTCGGTGGTGGGAGTGATATCGGTTGTAATGCAGTAGACGAAGAGACCTATAGTGGGAGGTTTAATTATGTTGACCATGATGATATTGTAGTAATAAATCTGCAAAGCTGGCACACGCGTTGCTCCACTACTCCCACACGCTTTCCCCTGCGTCCTCCCGAAGCATTTGATTCACGAGCTCACAAATTCTCTCTGTTGGTGCTCTGGTGCCACAGTTCATGGAGTAATGCAGATCTGTCCCGGCTGGAAGTGTTTCCCACCATAGTCACTGTGAAATGGCACGTTGGCAAGTGGGAACAGAACCATCTCTCCATATAGGAGCGCCACACTGTGATCATATGTGCAGTACACGTAAGTAGGAAAAATTCAGAGGAAAAGCTTGCTCGTGATCTTAAAAGCGGAGCCGCCTGAGGCATAGCAAGGCTTGTTCTGAATGAAAGGAGTACACCACGAAAGAGGGATTTCTCTCGCGTTGCATCCTTCTAGTTCAGCAGTAAGTACTGCTGCGCCTTTGCCATCGTGCATCGGTTTCAGCAAGACACTGATTCGTCCAGCACCCGCACCTGCAGGCAAAACTGCTCTTGGGATGGGAAAAGATGCCGTTGTTTCCTTGCAGTTTATGTTGTTTCTGTTTGGAAGAAAAGTCAGATATTCAGACTCCTCCATTTGTGCTGCCTCTCAGTGAGGAGGTAACAAAAAGGATCAGTAGCCATGTTCTTCTGCAGGGTGCTGGCCACTGCAAAGAAATTGGCTTTGAAAGGACCAGAGAAGATGTTATATTTATTCTTATGTCGCTGCACATAACCTGTACTTCGTATCCACTGAAGTTTTACCTGTATTTTCTTCGGACTTTCAGCTAATGTAATTTCAGCAGGGGCATCCTAGGTGCTGGGGTTTGTTATACAATGTTTGACCTTTGGGATCAGGCACGTACTGAATGAGCTCTCTTAGGTGCAGGCTTGGCAAGCCTGCTGCTGTGGTCCTGTGCCTTCAGCTGTCTTAGGCTGTGAGGTCTACAGAAGTGGTGCAGGGAAGGGAAGGATCCTTTCGTATTGTCTCTGGTACCATCCTCTGCATCAGGCTAAAGGAGTCGGTAATGCAGTCTCCCATGAGGAACTGGCTTTCCTTTGAAGGACAGTGTTGGCTGAGGGTGGGTGGGGAGGTGCAAATAGAGGAGGTGGGAATTCTCATGGTTGGCTACTGAAACAAGACATAAATCGATAACTTACCAGAAGGCCTGAGGCAAGGACCATGCCATGCTGCTCTTCAAGTTAGAGAAAAATCTGCCTTTTATTTCTGCCTACCTGGTGGGGAAGAAATTCTGTATGAGGCCTGGGCCCTACCAACTTTCTTCTCTCTGTTTGTATGATAGGGAGGAGAAAAAGTTCCACCTGCCCCCTCTCCTTTGGTGTTCCTCTGCAAAGCAGAAAATGGTGGCTCTGAATAATCTCCTGCTCTTTGCATGGCACCGTTATTCCTTTATTTGAATTTGTACCACTTTCTCGGTGATAAAGGGCACATGTATTTTGTGAAATATGATGTGAGCACATAGGAGTTTTCAAAATAGAATAGACTATTTCAGTTGTAAGGAACCTACAGCGATCATCTAGTCCAACTTCCTGACCACTTCAGGGCTGACCAAAGGTTAAAGCCTGTCGTTAAGGGCATTGTCCAAATGCCTCTTAAACACTGACAGGCTTGGGGCATTGCCCACCTCTCCAGGAAGCTTATTCTGGTGTTTGACTACTCTCTTCATAAAGAAATGCTTCCTAATGTCCAGTTTAAACCTCCCCTCGTGCAGCTTTGAACCATTCCCACGTATCCTGTCACTGGGGAGAAGAGCTCAGCACCTCCCTCCCCATTCCACTCCTCAGGAAGCTGTAGAGAGCAATGAAGTCACCTCTCAGCCTCCTTGTCTCCAAACTAGACAGGCCCAGAGTCCTCAGCTGCTCCTCACAGGACGTGCCTTCCAGCCCTGCCGCCAGCTTGCTGCCCCCCTGCTCCAGCCGCATTCAAGGACCTTCACATCCCCCTTGAACGGCGTCCCCAGAACCGCACACAGCGCTCTAGGTGAGGCCGCACTGACGCTGAACACAGCGGGGCAATCCCCTCTCTTGCCCGGCTGGCTGTGCTGTGTGTGATGCACCCCAGGGTGCTGTTTGCCCCCCTGCCTGCCAGGGCACGCTGCTGACTCCTGTTGAGCCGCCTGTCGGCCAGCACCCCCATATCCCTTCCTTCAGGGCTGCTCTCCAGCCTCTCCTCTCCCAGTTTGTACCTGTGGCCAGCATTACTCTGTCCTAGGCGCAGACTCCAGCGTATGGACTTGTTAAATTTTATTCAGTTAATCACAGCCCAGTGCTCCAGTCTATCTAGATCCCTCTGCAATGCCTTTTGTCAAAAGTCAAAGGTATTGGCAATGTTCACATACTCAAAGAAGAACCAGTTTTTCTTTCCCCAGTGACTTTGCATCACCATTATCTAAACTGTAGGACTAGATCACCCATGTGTCCATGTTCAACTGACAGCACTGGTGACCTCTGAAAGCTCATGTTGCTCTTCTGTCACAGTGGATAATGAACTGGCTAAAGCTGACAGGCTATGAAAAATGATCCCTCTGCTTTGCTATTGCTCCAACAAAAGTGATTTTCCAACAACTCCTTGCAACAGCCACCCAAGAACCTCTTCCAAAAAAGTTTTCTGTTCTGCAGGTGAAGTGGCAGTGGTGAAAAAAACAACTCCAATGCTGCAGTGTGAATGCTAACCTTTTATTTAAGGTTAACACACCCATTCCAGTCTGTAAATAATGTGTCAGTCTGTCAGAAATGCAGAAGTCTGAGGTTCATTTTTCTCTCTTCTACATGATAGCACCTTTTTATTTTGATCTTCTTTTTCCATGTCAGTCTCATGCTTTCATTTCTTGTGGAATGCTGGCTCGTGTCATTTTTGATGCCTGGTGACAGCACTGATACTGGCAGTTCATTTCATTGTTAATAACCTGACAGCAAAAGGATCCTACTGCCCTTCTAATCTGAAATGGAAGCATGGTGCTTTCTTTTCTTGGCCCTATACCCTCTGTCAGAAGGACAGTTTGGAGGTCCTGGAACTTTTAGCAGCTAACTCAACATTCTTGATAGATACTCTTCAAATTCCCACATCACTGTTGGCATTACAGGGAGTTTAGATGCCTAACTGTAGTCTGTATTACATCTGATTTAGCTCAGTTAGACTATATCAATATTTCCTCACTGTCTAAAAAATTATATTTTCATTTTTTATCTAAAATATGAAAGCCATGTTGATACTGGACTTCACAGCAAAATCATCATTAATACACTTCTGGCAATAACATGTTCCATACAGTTGCATCTGCATGCTAGGAGCACTTTTTTATCTAATGTTATAGCTGTACCAGAAAATTCTATGATGAGACTGGTGTGCTCTCCGTGTGATGATAAGACAACAGGCAGAAGCAAGGAGGGTGTGATACAGGGTATGCACTACTGGGTCACAGGCAAGGGAAAGTGTTGTGATTTAACCTTGGCTAGCAATTAAGTGTCACACAGCCACTCGCTTACCTTCCCCCCTTCTCCAGTGGAGGAGAAGAATTAGACGAAAAGACAAGGAAGCTCATGGATTAAGATAAGAACAATTTAATAATTGAATATAAATCAATAAAGTAGTGATAATCTTAACAATACTAATAATACTATGCAATGAAAATAATGAAAACTAAAACATATGATACAGTTGCTTACCACCTGCCAATCAATACACAGTCAGAGCCCGAGAGCCAGAGCCTGAGAGTGATTGCAGCGGAGTCAGAGCGAGCCCCATGAGCAAGAGTGACTGAGAAGGCCAACCTGACCCACCAACTATCTAACATGGCCCCCTGGCCCACCCCCAACTTAAATACTGAGCGTGACATGCTGTGGAATGAAATACCCCTTTGGTCAGTTTGGATTGGCTGTCTGAACTGTGTGTGTCCCCCCCACTGCTTGTAGTGAGAGAGTTGGGAGCACAGGTGCAGGATCAGAAGGTGAAAAAGTCCTTGAATTGGTACAGATGCTCCTTAGCATCATCAACTAAAACCACCAGTGTTATCAGTTCTCAGAGCAGATCCGAAACAGCCTCATACCAGCCACTGTGAAGAAAATAACTCTGTCCTGACTAAAACCAGCACAGAAAGGCAGCAGTCTCTGGGTGTCTAAGAAAGGGACACCTTGTAGACTCTGCAGTGAGAGCTAAGAATCCCGTGGCTCATCTTCCTTTAAACGCCCTGCTCCTTGCAGACAATGACAGACGCTTACCCCAGCAATTGCTTCTCTGCACAGAAGTCGGAAAACCCAAACTGAGACTGATGTCTCTCCATGTAATGATGAGATGATAGACTCACAGCTAAAGCATGAATGTTCAGCCTAGCTGGAATACCCAACTCCAGCTGAGCTACAAATTGAGTAGCATGTCACACAAGAACAGGCTTTCTCATTTTTCTACATACTTGGTTTAAGTAAGTAAAAGTGAAGAAAATCATGCAGAGAAGGTGGTAGAGAAAAACATGGTCTGGATCTGAGTACAGAAGGTGGGCAGTAGAAATCTGTGCTGTTCCCCAGTTGTCCTTTACAAGGGGAGAAACAGTGTGCGTACTCAAGGACAGCAGTTATGGTCCTCTTGCTTTCACTGATAAGTCCACCCCTGAATTATCAAAACACATCCCAATCTAAAAAATATCTGGCCTGAATTCTGTGATACTATTTGAACTTTGCTTTGTGTTTTGTTTTAGCCAGTTTGCTCTAATTCACTCATTACTTCTGAGGAAAACATTCAAGGGTCTTTCTGCTGCTTGTGCATAGACCTCATCCATAATTGTGGTGCCTTATCCTCTGACAAAGACCTGGAATGGTGTTTATGAAGGACAACTAAACTTAAAGGGGATGGCATCTGCCCAGAAGTGCGATTATTTTTTGAATCTATCTGTCCTGATAATTTTTGACAACAGGTTATGGGACTGTGAGGGGGTGCATCATTTTAAAGAATACTGTTATTAGCCTGAGAGGTGGAGAAATACCAAAGTATTGATATAGGTATGTAAAAAATATATATATAAAAATAGAGATATCTGTCTTGGAAAGATATCAGAGAATAATTTTGCCCCTCAGATAAAATATATCTCTGGTATGTTTTAAAAATTTTCCTAAACAGATTAAAAAGTTTCAATTTAATTTTCAGGTTTCAGCTATGGGTTTGGTGTCATGAGTCGGAGTCTTAGGTAGATTTAAATTTTGGATTAATAATCCCTCAATATAGGGACTGGAAATTTTGTGGAACTTCCTTCAAAATGGTTTGGAGGTATAAAAGCACCATGCAGCATGGCAAGCAAGTCACACAGATTAACTTTTCTGTGCACAAATTTGTCAGGGAGCGTGCAGCAAATGCTTGGCTTTTCTCATTGTGAGTACTGAAACTGTGCTGACTTAAACTCAGAATCTGGCTTCTCCTCATTGTGCTGTAAGAGATATAAGGAAGCTAGTTTCTTTTATTGGATCAGCTTTTGGTCACAGAAGTTCTTCTCCTGGTCTAGGAAAAAGATTCACCTTCTACAAACCTTACCTGGCTTCCATGCTTAAATCACAGCTGTAAGAGCACCTTCTGCAACATTAAAAGATGTTGTCCTTGTACAGGACTGTAAATATTCAGTACTTTAAATATGAAGGTCAGCCAACGCAGAGGACTACTGTAAAGCTTCATTTGGATTTCAAACTCAGTAAATTATGTAGGTCTGTTTCATTTTGTTCAGGCCTCCTTAGGCCTGTACAGCTTTTATTTTCAGTGAGTGGTTATCCCAGCACAAACCTTAGCAAGTGGAGAGGGGAAGAAGAATGTGCAGTGGAATCCAAAACCAAAGTGAAAGCTCGTATCCATCATTTGCAGAAATACCGTTTCCATCATTCCTAAGTACACTGAGTCAACAGCCTTATTGTAGTGTTAAAGGAAAATGTATCCTACTGCAATGTGCCAAAATAAGGTTTGGCTCTCTAGGCTTCCAGGATATCGGTCATTAAATTAAAAGCTTGGTCAAACACTAGAGAATTAATTCAGTGTTATAAAAGATCAAGTGTTCTGTCAGAACAGTGTGTCATCCAAGCAGTTAGTAGCATCATCACTTTTACAGTAAGTTTACCTGACACTTCCCATTATAACACTGGGTATGCAGTGCGGTGATAACTTCATGACCTTCACCCCCAGGGATTACGTTTGCCATTCTGTACATCTTCCATCTGTCGAACTTTCAGAGAAAACTTCAGACACTTTCAGGAATCAGGAAAATATTGTCCTTTAAGGGTAGTTTGGTCCTTAAATTTATTTACTATTTCTTAAAAAAAAAAAGTCCCTGCGTTTGGTCTGGACAATATAGTGGTGTAATGTATGCCAAGGATGTGCCGCTGAATGCACATACTTACAGTCAAAACATTTTCATTGCTAAATTCCCAGATTCTTTGAATTTCAGTGAGTGTGATTAGGAGTCTGATCTCAGTGCAGAAAGGAGGGGAAGAATATTAAGGCTGTGGACCATGGCAGGAGGGGAGATGACAAGGGATGGAAAGAGAACGAGATTATGAGATGGGGTTGGATGAAGAAGTGAGTATCTGAGGCTGATGGCATGAGGGAAATTGGTCAGATGATTTAAAAAACTAGTGATGAAAGAGAGTCAAATATGGCTGAGGAAAAATGTAGGTTGCAAACAAGAGCTGCCTTAGTTAATTGTGGAGCCTGTCTTTGCCTCTTGTGGGACAGGATGCTGGGGATTAGGAGACTGATGGGAGTCTGAGGAGGGAGGCAAAATCTCAGATGGGACCATCAGTAGATGTGTTACTGATTATGTACAAATTAGGAAAGAACTTGATTTGCTGAAGCAGCTCAGGTGTCGGGGAGTAGGAGAGGTGTCTGGAAAGGAGAGATTAGGATTTGCTGGGTAAGAAGATGGAAACGGAACTGAAGAGTGGAAATTGAAATTTCAGAAGCAAAGTGAATGGGACAAGGAATCAGGGATTTGGAAAAGATAGTGGGAAACAAGTTTGAAGAGACAGAGCACAAGATATACATTATCAGGTCATGGGCAGAGGAAACGGCAGCAATCTCTGGGCATCTAAGAAGGGAACACCTTCTGCACCCTGCAGTGGGAGCCAGGAATCCTGTGGTTTACACTTCTTTAAACGCCCTGCTTTGTGCACATGATGTTGGCCACTTATCCCAGTGTCTCCTTCTCTGCGCAGAAGCTGAGGTGGGCAGAGAACTCCCGGCTCAGCAGCTCCTTGAAGACTCAGCGGGTTGGCTTGTGATGGAGCTTCTCAGTTTCTTCCCATTATTTTAAAAATTGTTACACAAAGAGAATCCTGTTATGTTGTTATGGTTGCAAAATGCAAGCGCTTTACGTATTAGGTAATGCTAGCTTAAGGTTGCCTTTGTTGCCAGAATCTCACCATCTGAAAAGCAGTGATAAAAGTCCTATCCAGCAAGAGTATTGTGAGGATTAATTGGGTATGCTTTGAAAAGTGCTACATGGTTTTATCATGTGTTTCTGTTTATTTTACTTCTGATTCAAAAACCATAGAAATAAATTGGTGGGTTTCAAATGGAAAGAATATATGAAATATAATCTCATTTCTTCTAAATCCATACTACAAGCTACTGAGGCTAAAAAAATAAATTAAAACATATGAAAGCATGTTTTGTTTCTTCATGTGAATGACTTAATTTTTTTCCTATGCTGAAAAAAGGGAAGACCATATGCAAATATAGGATCCCTGGCTTGCCTATCTGTTTGAAGACTAATCTGCATTTGAATTTTCCTAACCTCAAAGAGGTATTCCAAGAGAAGTGCTTATTGACAAGAACAACAAGCAATCCACATTTCTCAGTTTAACATATTAAAAAAGTAAGCATCAAGAAACAGGAGACAAAAATGTGTTTGCCTTTTTGTCTCTTTTCTAACTGATCAGGAGGAGAAAAAATCACGTTGACATTGGGGCAGTTAAAAGCTGTCATTCTCAGAGTTGTTAATTTGTCAGGTAGACGCTGCATTTCAGGAAAGCAGCAAGTTAAATACATGTGGCCATCTCTGCCATTTTTTGGAACGTTACCATTGATATTCTTTGTGGCAGAAGTTCTGTCAGCTTTGTGCTCATCCAGCATTATCCACGTGAGCCGATCTGCACGCGCGCTCCCTTTCAGGATTTACGTTTACCTGTTAGCAATGCCTGTAGCTACCGTTGGAGCCAGGGCAATAGCACTGTTCTCTCTTAATGGGAACACACACTATTTCTGACACTTGTGCATATATGGAACCAGAATTCAGTGGTAGCACAGATCTGCTTGTTTTATTTTAACAAGCTATTGCTTTTTTGGTATCATTTTGGTGGTGATGAAGGAGATGGGGATCAAAAAGAAGTAATGGCATTGTTAGATTTGCTTTCACGAAGGACAGGCTTTTTTGAAAAGAAGCGTGTGCCTCTGGAATGGGGAACAGGAGGCTGGGACACTGGTGTTGAGCCTCACTCTTTGTACCACCGTTGTGATATTCTGCACTGGCAGTTGTATTGCTGTGCATGGTATTTCCTTTTAAAGTACTTATTAACTGCTCAGAATATCTGTCAGAGCAGAGCAGGGTTTCCTCAATATACAGGTTATGCAATAGTTCATGAAATCTTTTCTTAGTATGTACTGTCCTGAGAGGGTTACTTAATTGCTTCTGTGACTAAAAAAAAAATGAAATAAATTGCATCTAACTGCTATTTTAAGGAAAAAAAAATGTTTCCTCCTAGTACAGATCCAGGCATAAAACTGAGACATAGATATCTGATGTATACCAAATTGAGGATCACAGTATGTACTTCATGCTTGCACTTTTTCAGGTGAACAGATAACTTCGTATTTTAGCATGCTTTTGTACCTAAAAGGTATTTTCGCATTTCTGTGATTTCCGTCATTTTCCAGATGATATGCTCAAGACTTAAATTACTTCTCCTCCAAAATTAATTCAGAAGATAAGTATGGTTAGAAGGATGACTTATTTCCATTACCATATACAAAATGAAGATGGTATAAGTCAAATTCTAGATGGACAAATGTTTTTGTCTGCATCTTGTTCATGCTTCTTATTAAGGGTAAATTATAAATAGTTTAAAAATGGTTAGTTAATACTTCACAGGTTTTATGAATTTGTTACAAATTACAACCGTGTGTGTTCCAGGTACCTAGGTAAAACATATTAATAAATAGTTAATTGTTATTGATTATTATGAAATGAAAACATTTTTTTAAAGCACATTTTAAATAAATCATTAAGCCTTTTCAGTGTAAACATAATATAGGGGGAAATGAGAAGTGCTGAACAACTAGCACAGAATACTAAAAAATTCAGTTCTGGAACAACACTATATTTGTTTAATTTCTACATTATTTAAAAGCAAAGGTAATTAAGATGCAAAGAAGGAAGAGAATGAACCTGTGCAAAACAGATCTCAGATATACAAAAGTAAGTATGATATTCATGTTCTCTCTCCCCAAGAAAAAGAGAGCCTGGCTTCTTTATCCTCAGCATGGCTGCGGGGCAAAAGGACACAGTTTTGCCATTTGAAGTACAAAACATTCCTGAAAAATGCTTAATTCCCAGGGGAATATATGGGAGGTGACACCTAACCCCCTGGACCCAGGCTAATGGTTCATCGTTCTACCAGAAAGGCTGACACCTGTGTCTGCTCAGAAGATGCTTCCCAAAATCTTGCCCTGCTTCTGCATTCAGTCATCCTCAAGCACTGAGCTAAGCACTTAGATGAGGCCCAGATTTCAGGTCTGGAGTGTACAGTAACCTACTCATTATTTAGGTACTGATGATTAGTCTGCTTTTAAAAAATATGTGTAATATTTGGAGAAAACCACCTTTTGTGTAGTGGCTACGAGATTAGAACTCATGTACAGAACCAGGAGTCCGGGGCTCAGCATCCTCCTCAACCCCTTTCACCCCTCCAAGGGTGCCTTCCCCACCAGGACGCTTGGGCTCCGTGCCAAGCCCCAGCCCATGGCATGCCGTGTCGCACAGGCCTGCCTGCGATTGTTTTGGTACAAACATCCCCCTTAGTGCAGCCCCAGCCTCCGATTCCCAACCTCAGAGTGGGTTCTGCATTTAGTGTTAAGGAGTAACTGGAAGGGAGCAGGGCTGGAATCCTCCCTCTGAAAGGGAACGGAGTCATGCTCCCTTTCTGTTTGCTATCTCTGTAGCCCGATGAATTGTGCATTTCTCTTCACACAGTGGCACAGCTTCAGCTACGACTCCCACTGCCGTTTTGCTTTGAGCCTGGTTGCTAGGAGATGGCAGCTCTGAGTTCAGGTCCCCTCCTCACCATAGCTAGCAAAGACCTTGCATCCCAAATTTTCCACCTCTTCACCGTGTTTTGCAACAAGAAGCCAGTACTCGGCCTCCCACTTCTTGGCCACGTGCTCTGACACGTGGGCTGGTATGCGCCAAGGTGTACGAAGCACCCACGCCGTACCCTCTGGCCAGGCTCTGCTTTCTGTGCTCTGCTAGAAGTTCAGTGAATCACCTCTGCGAGAAACTCACCATTAGGTTTGCAGTGTGCTGACTGGAGGGGCTCTGAGGGACATGTAAATTCAGGGACAGCAAACTTGTGGGTTCCAGACAGTCAAGATAAGGAGACAGGCCCTGAAATACTCTGTTCAGCTATAGAAGTCACTCCCCATTGCACACCTTGAACACAGTCCAGTTCTTGATAAATTGGCAGAAGATCCCTTACTTATCTTTGTGAGAGCAAAATGAGGCTCCAAGTGAGCCTGTGGCAGGAAGTTTTAGACATAAGGATCCAGAACATCTCAGCCTTGAGAGTGTTAAAGATTTGGATGATGATTTAAGCTTTGTTGCCAAGATGGAACTTTACTGTATAGCTTATGACTATTTTCTCATAGAAAAGAACACGTTTTCTTTTGTAAGAGACAGCAATGACCTTTGGAGATAAAATGTAAATGATATTAGAGTTGAATTCCTGACAAAAATGTATTGCAATTTTGGCCCTTTGTTTAAGTCTACTATTGCTTAAGAAAATGTATAGGAGACTAGTTTGGCCAACTCTTAAAAATGCAGAGCTTTGCCTCAGCTCGTACCAGTGCCCAAGAGACCTCATTCTGATTGTTTATGGAATTAATTATCTGATGGTTCAGTGTTCTGTATTAAATATTAAAAATTCTGTTAATAATACATATTCCTTCTCCTGAGTCATCTCAGTTGTGCCCAAGTCTCACCAATAAATATCTATAAGACAGAGATATCTTCATCTCAGAAAAGTTGCTCGTGTCTCATTTGAGAGGTGGAACGGGCAACTGCTCCCAGTGCAGGTAGGAAAGCTGCTTCAGAAACCTTTTTGCTTTGACACAGACTGGACACTGAACTATTTGATCTCTCTGTGCTGGTATAGACATTCTTACTTTTAAGTAAACATTGTAAAAAAGGTTTGAGACATTTTGTTGCATTCTTAGTAAGTTTGGTATATTTATCAACCGTAAAAGGATTGTGCAGAAGAGAGAGGCATAAAATGGACAAAATCTTACGCAAAGAGGAGACAGTTCTAACATAATTTTTCAGGTAAGTTCTTTGGAAATGTCTGCAAACTTTCTCACCTGTGTTTCTGAGATACTGATCTTCCATAGATCCATTTTATTTGAAATCACTGAAATATATTTTCATCAGATGGGTGTAAAATCATTAAAAAAAAGACTACAAGTTAAAAGAAAAAAAGAAAATTCAAATACATTTGCAGACTAAATCAGAAATTCTGACACTCAGGTCCCTGTGGTGGGCTGAGCAGTCACATACTGATAGTTTTCACATTAAGTCTTCACTTAATGCTTTTTTTTTGTTCACCTGTGTCATTACTAAAGTTGCCACAGGGGCATTCTGTGGAGGTGAGGTGCTCTAACTAGTAGCTATGGTAAGTGCAAATAGGGAAAAATACACTTTCACCTGAAACAGGATCTCCTTTAGAGAAAAGACGGAGGGCTGCTATGCTAAATCCTGTTCAAATACTGTGTGAGCATCTCGGAGGCAAACAGGGAGCACTGAGGGGAACTCATGGTGTACATAGTCGCTGCTCATACACAGATAACAAATGCTTTCAAGTCACATTTGCAGAGGCATCCTTACCACTTGGCCCTTGTGTGGATGGACACTCACTCAGCCCTCTGTAAACGTAGGAAGTGCTGGTTTTTTCCATTTCTCTATTCCTTCTGTCATTTCTGAGAGTGATAGATCAAGCGAAGCCGTTGATGCGTTCAGTATTGGTTTGTCTTACCGGGAAAGAGAAGATTCTGTGCCTTGCAAGAGTCACTCCTGTACTTGGAAAGTAATGGTGTTTTTCAGTCCTATGGCTATTTCTGGATAGAGCTGGCTTTTCCCAGGGGACTGTGAGCTCTTCAGGGTGAGAAGATGCATCTTCCTCTTTGAGAAACAGTGTGGTTGGCTCCTGGAGCACAAATAAACAAATATTCTCAGATCTGTAGGGAATCTGTATTCTTGCTTATTTCCATTGTTTCTTTTCAGCTGATAGTCAATCAGACACACATCTGTGCTTATTTAACAGGTATTACACTTCCCTGAAAGCAATAGTTGTGGAGTCTTAACAGTGGAAAAGACCCTTTCACGCAAGGAAAAATGTATCGATAACTCACCACCTTTCATTGTTTTTGCAGGACGAGACTGCTCCGGCTGACAAACAGTACAAACAGGAGCCAGCCCAGGTCACTTACTCAGCATCAGCTGTTTCCAGCACACAGGAGGTGTTGTACATCAATGGAAATGGGACCTACAGTTACCATAGTTACAGAGGGCTCGGAGGTGGGCTGCTAAATATCAACGATGCTTCTAGCAGCGGTGAGTTTCCTTACAAAATGTGCCTGTGTGTGTATGTGCTCATGTGTACATTTCCCCCTGCTGTACAGAAAGCTAGTCCAAGGGGTTCACTATCCATAGGCTATTATCAGATAATGAGCAGGAACACAATCCCGTAAACAGCTACTGCTGGGCAAAATACTTGCTCACTGCATGCTAGCCTCCTTTCAGTTTCAAGGTACTAATTCACAACAGGCAAAGGCTGAACCTGAAGTCTCTAACAAAGATGAGTTTAAAAAAAAAAAAAAAGCTGGGTTAGATCTTCAGTTGATTTGCCTGACTTTGTGAGGGCTTGGCCTGTCATTATTGTCCTTTCCTGTCCTGATCACAAAAGGAGGCCATTAGGATCTTTTGTGGCTGGAGTTTGAAAACACTGAACTCCGTATCTTAGAACAGAAATTAATTGACCTAGATTTCTCACATGGTCTCTCTAGCCACTTCAATTTACTGCAGATAAGGATCTGGCATAACAAGTGTTAAATGGGAAATCAGCACATCTATCTATACCTCAAGTTAAAAGTGATGCATGCCATTATGTGACACCTTGAGGTTGTATGCCTCTAAAAAAAAACAGCTGGTCATTTGTTTAGACAGCATTCCTTTCTTCCATTAGCAAGTGTCTGTAAAAAACAAATGTAAGCAAATTGTGTTATTTGTTCGAAACAGGCCCCCATATTGACTTCATACAGATTCACAGCAAAAGAAACTGTTTGTCCATGCTGTTAACAAGGTATTGTCTGTCTGTTAGAAAAAAGTGATTACTCTGGAAGGCTGAGGGTCTCTTGCCTCTAAGAATGGTATTTGAAAAATTTCAGAGGACAGAAAAACCCCTGGGTTTTTGTCCTGGCTGATCCCTCTCTGGCTGAGGAGAGTGCTGCTTCAGGTACATGGGCTGGCTTGTTCAGCTACAGCCTCTATTTTCTACACACTAAGCAATTTCAAAATGCTGCATACCATATCGGTATGTGGTGTCCTGGCAACCTTTAGTCCTGTCTGCTTCCTCCCCCTGCCTCTCCCCCCGCCCCAGATCCTCAAAGGTCTGTGAATGATTTGTATTAAGTTTTCAAAAGGCTTTAAAAAGATAATATTTTAGTTGTCAAAAGTCTCTGACTTAAAGAGAATGAATGATGATTACAATTGTTTCCATATGCAGGAAAAACACATCCGAGGTACTGAATATGATCTCTGATCAAATATTTTCATAAGAGTAAGACAGGCCGTGGAAATCTGGTTTCTTGGGAAAGTGCAGAAGAAGTTTAAAATCATCTTTAAAGTTGTGGCCCAAGAAGGTCGGAGCCAGTTCCCACTGCAAAAAAGTTGGCATTTGCTCTTTCACCCAACTTGGAGTAGCATTAAGCTCCCCATATGTTCTTTGTCAGCGGACGCCATCAGAATTGTCCTGCTTTACATAATCCTAAACTGTGAGGAATCACAACTGTTTTATGTACTTATTCTTCCCTTCAAATCTCTTGTAATTGGATACATTCACATAACTCCCATTTTTCAGTGAATCGTGGGATTTAGGAAAATATATGTCATTTCAGCATGCAGTTTTGAAAAATGAAGTACAAATTCAACATCATATATTAGTGTTGCTTTCTGATTAGAAGTAACATTTTCTTTGGACCTTTAACACAGAAGACTCTGGCATTATTTCACAATTAAGGCTCAAAATGGGTTTTGAAGGACAAACAGTGGTTATCGAGGAGCTGCCAGGTGCTGCACAACCAGCGCAGCCAGGGAACTGTGCATTGCACTGCATTTTCCTGTGCAGCATCATTGGGGTGAAGGGACCAGTGGATGCTTACGGTTTGCACATGCTCAAAACGTTTCTTCTTCCTTGCCTTTCCCTACTTGCACTGGGAAATGTCTGTATGTCCTCTCACTTTGGAAGACTAGTAAACCATTGCACCCCTTCCACATGGTTGAGAGTAGTTAAGCGTTGGGCAGGTCCACCGTCCTCACAGGGTTCCTTCAGGATCCAAAGCACATAAGCTCCGTGAACTGAAAGTCAGTGTGCCAGCATGATTTGTTGACGTTAGCAGTCTGGCTGGCTGCTGATTTGTGACCCACCTGCCGTTTCAGGAAGATCATTAGGAAAGTTGTGGAAAGGCAAATCCATCAATTTCTTAGTTTCATTGACATAAAAGTAATCAGTAGCCAACCTAATTATCTCTTGGCTATTGAGCGTAAAGTGCTCTGGTTCCATTAACTGGTGAAATGGAAAGACTTGGAGGCCAGTTCTTTAGGATCTGTCAATCCTCTCTGATACGTCCATGGATATTTACTTTCTCATCTGTAGACTAAAAGGAGTGAACGGAGTTGCAGTTGAGAGGGGTAACCATTGCCCTCCTGACAGACCTTACAGGACAGTTGTTTGCAATCATTATTCTGTTTCAGGGACTCTTGTTTCGAACATAGGCAAGGCTGTTACGATGGTTAATGAGTTCCCTCTCTGGAGAACAGGATATTGGCTTGCAAATTGTTTTCAGGACCTAAGAAGTAATTTAAGAATGCATTTCCTTTTCAATTTAGTAACCCATCAAGTATTCTTGTCACGTTTACAAATGTTCTCCTAGCATAAAAATAAATATACACCTCAGTCAGGATGTGTGTACAAACAAATACAGGCTGGTTTTATGTATCTGCTAAAACAAAGAAAAAGGGAGAAGTTGCAAAAACTAGCTACAACTCACTGCTTGAATACCTGTTTCTGGGCATTCCCTCACAGTAATACAATGTCCAACTAGCTCTCCTATCTAGAAGGCCAAGTGATGCATGTATTTTGTATGCTGTGACTCATTTAGTTTGGTTATTCCCTCTCCTGTAAGGTTCATCCCTACTCTGATCCTGTTTTACAGACCTAGCTGTCTGTTCGCCCAACTGTTTGGTGGCTCTGGCTCAAGTCCTCTCTGCGCATGTTGTTGCAGTGCTTCCCTCCTCAGCCTGTTCTTCCACATGGCTAATTACAGAACCATAATTAGCTCCTTACACAGCTGTATGGGACAAGCCTTCCTGCAACTGCTCAGTATGAACAAGCAGAACGCAGCAGCTTGTACATTGACCCTTCCTTCGTTGTGGGCAGGAAAAAAGCACAGCAAGAAAAGGCTTGGGCTTTACAACACCAAAGTCTCTTTCTCCCCTGCTTTTAAACCCTTTAGGCTAAGCCAGCTTGGCTGGAAAGCTTCACCCTATCACCAAGCAATCTAAGGGTTGACAGAGCCTCTGTCATCCTGTACATGAGCTGGGGAGAAGCCTTTGGGCATGTTGTCCTTGATTCTTATAGATGTTAAAGGAGAGCTGCTTTTTGAGAAGGGTGGATTTCCACAGGCCTCTTTTTTTTTTTTAAGGCTGATGCAGTTCCTGCTACAGAAGTGGAGAATCTCCAAGGTGGGGTAGCCTAGCGGGTGTGAACAAAATTTGCTTGCCAGCTCTTAGCCAGCCACAAAGGCTTCAGCTGGCCCCACTCCATCACACCTGGACCGAGCTTGGAGGGATGCCCAGCTTGAGGGTAGGAGGGTGAGGACAGGAGACAGGCTGCTCTGTTGGGAGCAAAATCTCTTGCTGTTGCCAGAAGCTGTTGAAGTCCCTGCATGCTGCCTGAGCCTATCCTGACAGAGTGGGATCGCCCCATCTCCCTATGTGTTTCTGTCAAGTGGGTTGCCATCTGCCCTCTCTGGATGACTGTCAGCACTCTCTGAAGCCAGGGCAGGCATGTTGGAGCCTTGTTCTCCACAGGCACGTCGTTTCCTGAAGTCCATTTTCCCTAAGAGGTGTGGAGAATGTTTCTGCTGCCATTGCTGGATTTCCCTGAGGTGATTTGGGGCCATTTCTTCTGCATCGTTGCCTGGTTTTCTAGGCAGAAATGTCAGTTACTTCCCCTTTGTGTGTGTAAAAAGAGGGAGTGTTTCAGGCTTGATGGCAGACTGGCCATGCCCTCATGTCATGGTAATTCAAAGCAGCCGTTTTGTCTCCATTTCTCTACACAGACCTGCAGCCTACCTCCACCACAGCCACAACTCAGCACTGCATCCCAGGCACCACAAACGTCCAGTCCCCTTCCAGCTCAGGTGAGTCCTCCTGCCGCGTCCAAATACGTTCACACCACAAGCAAACCCTGGGCCCTGGCAGGCTTCTCTTTTGGCCTCCTCTCCCACGGGCGAGCCTGCAGACTGTGACCGATAGCCCCATGGTCCAGCTGGTAGCTGCCAGACTCCCACCACACCGCTCACCTCTCCATGCTGCTCCCTTCCAGAGGCCCAGATGGGCTGCGCCCTCCCAGCCGTCCCCCACTTTAGCCAAGCCTCTTACCCACAAACAGATCAGCCTTCCTGGTCCTTCAGCCTCCTGTTCCTTCAGGCTGCTGACAAAGGAGTAGCTGGGAGCTGGGGGAAGCTCCCAGAGCTGATGCTACTGAGCCCCAGCAGTCAGCATGGCCGTGCTGCTCTGAGGCAGGGAGAGGAGGGCTGAGCACTCTTGTCCCATTTTGCATGTGGCAGTAGGGAGGGTGCTCATTTCCACATCCTCAAACCGTGAAGTTGTGACCTGTAAAATCTTGGCATTTGCACAATTGGTAAAGGCTTCTTGCCAATAAACTTGGGGGAAAAAAAATCGAGTCTGTCTTAGAATGTCCAGTATGCAGTTAGTTCTTAAAGCGCTGACTAGGTTACCCACAGCATGGCTGGCATGATGAAGAGGTGGAATGGCATTTTCCTTTGGTTGCTCTCTCCAGCTCTTTAGGCCTCAACTCTTGCACAGTCTTCTGTGTTCTCAGTGCTCCCATGGTGACGTGGAAGTGGAGACAGAAAGGAAAGCCGTAACAGCTTGTCTCTAATACAGCTGGGGCCTGGGGCATGAAGAGACACAGAACAAGAGTGATAGTTAGGAACCTGGGGTAGTGTGTTTCGTCCCATTAAAAAAAGGCAAAATGGTGGGGTTGGGAGAAGTTAAATGGTTTGACCCATCTTGTGGCAAACATGGGGATTTCTCACTGGGAAATACTGCATGAATTCTATTTGAGATCATCCCTGCATTCCTGTTTCGCCTGCCTTCTTCTCTTCATATTATCAGACACGTGGCAGATGCAAGTATTATTCTGCTCCCGCCATAGGAATGGAGATGAAATGTCTGTGGATATATTGGGCCGTATCCTACTTTTCTACTTTTGCATAAAGCTCAGGAGACAGCCATTAAGGCAAAATAGGTGTATGCCACATAATTAATCTCCTCTGATGGATAGGAAACATTACTGGAGGACCTCACATAATCATAGATTCATCGAAGTGTAGAAATGTTTAGGTTGGAAAAAACCTAAGATCATCAAGACCAAGCTGCTGTTCCTGTGTGATCTGCTCTAGGGGATCCTGCTCTGACAGGGGGGTTGGACTAGATGGTTTCTAGAGGTCCCTTCCAACCCCTAACACTCTGTGAATCTGTGAATTGTTAATCTAACACTGCTAATCCTTTCATTGCAAACCAGTGTGTCTGCTGGTTGTTGGAAATACATGATGTTCAGTGGCTATAGGCATTTCTGTGTTTTCACATCTCTTTCCTCGGGCAACACAGCAGTTTTTTCTGCTATGTAAACTAGCTGAAGGTAATGTTTCTTAGAGAGAAAGGTGTAAAAGGGAGAAAGAAGCTTAAAAGATTCAATTCATTAGTCCCTGGTTTATTCATCTGAGATCCAGCACTTAAGACAATAGTTTTAGGCACATCTGCTCTCCGTTTGAAGGCAGGAGGAAAGGAGACACTGGCAGATGCATAATATCGCAATAAAACATTCTTGCAATAATAAATACATCTGATTTGGGAAAAGTAGCATACTTTGATAGTTGTTTCTGTTTCGTTTTATTGCAGTATATGAGAATCTAGTACATACTTCTGAAGCCACTCATGGGGAAAAACAGGGGGGAAGAGAATAGGTGCAATACAAAAGATACACAGGAGAGATTTCAAAGCATGGGTAAATGTATTTTTCTACAAACAAGTCCTTTTTGCATCTTCACTGATGAAAAAGGTTGCTTAACTACTAATGAAAATGTAGAAGCATAGATGCTTAAGCACATGTAGCTTTTTAAAATTATTTTTGTTATTCTAAATTAGTATCTGCAATAGAAAGAACCATTTTGAGAGTCATTGAGGCATTTATTATTCTTTCAGTAGTTGTTAATTATAAGATTGGTAGCTACCCAGTGACAGCATGCAAGTCTTAAGGGATTTTTGCTGAGACAGTTGATAGTGTCTAAGCAATCAGTAACAGCACATCTACATCTGACCCATATTTTGGAATTTGATATAAATCATGTTGCTAATGAGTAGTGCACGAGGCAATAACTAGTTCCATTTAAGTCTTGCAATTTACGGAAAAGCCATTTGTCCCGCAGCGTATGTAATGGCAGATATTCCCAGCAGCTAATTTGATAATTGATTGTCTAGCACATGAAGGGTGGGTTTTCAGAGTTCTCATATTCAGCTTGATGTGGTTCCAATAAGAACGATTTCACATCACAGGGGAAATTAGGTCTATGTAACTGGACTGAGGTGGTAAATCAAAAATACTCCCATGTTAAAGTGTCAGTCTGGTGGCCTTGGCAAGAGGGAGAGGAACAATACTTCAGTCTTCTGAAAGAGTATGAAAGAAAAGTATGAAGTAATTTGTTTAAGCCACTGCTTCAGACAATGGTGTGCTGTTATAAAAACATGGGAGGTGACAACCGTGAGTTATAATAGTATGCACTAAGAGAAATAAATAAACAAAACCAAGTATCCTGTCTTCATCTCTGTGATATATGCTTAGTCTTTGCTTGCACACTGACACAGGCTGCAGAACATGATAATATTTGCAATCAAGACTTTAATCGTCCTGAAGTACTGCAGGATAGGAAGCAGTATGCTAAAATGTGCAGTATCACCTTGGAGGAACCTAACACTGCAAAATTTATTGCAAAAATATTCAGATTTCCCTCTGTATAAGGATACGCTTCCTTGTTCCTGTGAAGACTGGCAGCTTAGTAAATAATGTGAAGTACACTAAGGAAATAGTTCTATTTAAAGACAGTTATTAAAAGCAACGGTGGTGGAGCTGTTCAGCTTTCTCTGGATATAGCAGTCTGTAGTGATGGCTTCTGGATATAGAGGTACATGAAGTGTCTACCTTAACCAGCTATTTTAAGTCTTCAGAATATCTGTGATTCATTTGCCTGGTTAAAGACATGTGGTGGATATTTATTTATTGGTATGATTAAGGTTCCTGTGTTTTAATAGCTGATTTGCATAAAATTACATAGAAAAAATCTACACTATAAGATGCATTTATTCCTTATTTCCTGAACAACCAGGTATGACTCGTGAAGCTACAGATAAGCTGTAGCATGTTTAGCATAGAGCAGCCTGGGCAACCTTTAAGAATCCGTAATTCTGCCTGTGAGTGTGTGTCATAGCTATTAGAAGCTCAGACCAGTATAATACATCCTGGGGCTAGCCTCTGAATGAGGTTTTTCTCCCCTGTATAAAGCTTGGGCTGTCGTCGGAAGCTTTGGAAGTGAGGTGTAGGGGTCACATAATTAAAAGAAGAACTGAAATCCTTATCCCCACATCAAGCATGGCTTGTTCTCTTTCTGTTCAGTTCTTGGCCAGCACATGCAGCTTTCCCTTCCTGGGAAGGCTTTGGTGTGCTCGCTGTCCTGAAACCAAAGCCATTAACGCTTTTCTGTCTGGATTTCTTTGCTTTTTTGTAGTTTGAGGTGGCTGGGATAAGTTAAAAACTGATTTCTTACTTCCTTTGTATAGAAGAACTCTCTGTACAACAGCAGTCTCTCAGACCAAGAGGAGTTCTGGGTCGTGATGGTTCCTTGTTTATGCAGGCTGCAGATTTGCCCTTGCATAAAACTTTATTTCTAGTATTTTCAGGAATTCAAAGATATCTGTTCTGAAGAGCTAAAAAACTTTCTTCATGACCGCTGATCCGGACATCCAGGAATACAGGGCCAGATCTTCAGTTTGTGTAGAGAAGAGACACAAACTACGGGATCACAGATCCCATAGTTTGTGATCTTATAGACTTGTGAGGAGTTGCACTGTTCTATGCAGACTGGACTTCTGGTCTTCTCTTAGTTTTCCTTTTTGTGCTTTTAATTTGTCATCAATTTTTGTAAGGAAAACCTCAGAGATAGAAAGAAGCACATTTGTATGTATTTTCTACTTGTGAGTGAAATAAACATAATATCCATCACTTAAAAATGTGGATTACCGATGAGAAAAGCCCTTCAGTGTTGTTTCAGAACAAAGCGTGCTCTGCCGCAGAAGCTCTGTGCTGCCATATATTGTGTGTGTGTTTTTGGCTGTGACATGAATGAGAGTCAAGGAAAGAACATAAAAGTTAAAGTAGGTTCATATGGAGCACAATGCCCTCAATATGTCAGTGGTAGCTTTTTCACTACCGCCTCAATAAATATAGAAGTCTTTAATGGCTTCTTACAACCATTCAGTCCAGCTGGCTTTATGATTTGTGTACCCTTCTTCTCTGTGCTGGGTGAAGATTTTACTTAGAAATATCCTCCGAGCTCCTTCACAGTGTGATCATTTCCCTGCAGCGTGTGGTCACACTGAAACAAATTCACTGAGCTAATTGTCCTTTTATTTATCCTCTGTACACTGGAAGTCATTTAAAAGTCAGGTCCTTTATGCCAGTGTAAAACGGGATAATACAGTTGTAAGGCTAAGTGCTGCTCATGCTAGTTGTGTAGTAGGAAATACAACCTAATAGGACCCTTTCTGTTTGAGGGGTTTCTTTTTGTAGTCCCAGCTCCGCTTTCATTCACTCAAGGGGAGATTTTTATTAACATCAGTGGGTGTGGGGACATGGCAGTCTCCACATTCTCTGTGTTCTCAGCCATATCTCTGCATAAACATAAAAGAAAGAAAAATAAGTAAGGATTATGAGCAGATCTTCAGCTTCTGGAAATTGGTACATCTCCTTCCATTAGTGCTTGAGATAGTGAGTCTCTTTTTGAATCTTGTGATTCTGGTGGAATTATTTAGGAGAACCTCTTGAGTATGAATTGGCGTGTTCTGTATTCTATGGTTGTATATGATAAACTTTAAAATTATTCCAGTCTTTCTAGGAAGCAAGGTCCATCTGGGGAGCCAGTGCTGAGAAAGCCTTGGCATTGACATACATTGTCCAGATGAAATTGAACAATGTCGCTTTTCTCATAGGAAAGCAAGATACATTGCTTTGCATAACTTGATCCCAATTTCCGAGAGAGTGTGAAGATCAGGCTGTGCTGATCTTCTGCCTGCTACAAGTATAAACTTGCTATGCTGTCAAAATGAATGAGCAGGATTTTTCCAGATTTGCACATAATAAAGTCTCATAGGTACACTTGCCGTCTGTATCCTTCTGCGTTTAAAAAAGTCCTCAGTCCAGTGCTACCTGTCCACATTTACATTCCAGGAAGAGAAAATGTATTGTGTTAAGTGGGAAATGCAAACAACTCGTCAAAGCGCCGTACCTCTTAGCTGATTAATAACTGTGGTCCAAGAACCAGAGGAATTCCAGGCAAAGCAGATGGTTTTGCTGATGGGGGTAACCTGCAGGCTGCCCTCAGGAGCGCTGTCTTCTGCACGCAGCATGCAGGGTCTTGAGAGTGCTCTTTGATGAAAAGTGCTCAGCGTGTTGGTACAAGCTGCCGGTGCAACGTGGCCACGGCTGCAGGTTCTCTTGACGGTGTTCAGGCCTTACAAGACCTGTGCAATGCATTGCCAGCTGCATGCAGCCCCCACAGAGGATAGCGTACTCCTTGCTGTAGCAGCCAGATTGTCACCAGCCTAATCTCATTCATGACCAGCTATTTATAGAAGTGATCACATGGCATCAGGGCTGCTCCGGTGAATGACCATTTATCTACGTCTGTACGGGATTCACAATCTGGCCGCATGCTGAGGAAGCCTAAAACGTGAAAGTAGATGTCTGGAGAACGTAAGCTTGATACTGTGTGATAAAAAAAAAAAGCAAGCGTGCAGATTGCCGTGAGAGCTGCGATGGCAGCTGGAGGAGACACAGGAGATGAACCTTCTGCCTGCTCACCAGCACCAGATCCCAGGGCAGTGTTGGGGTGCAAGCAGCTTACGCTGTTGGGACAACCCCCAGAAGCTAATTTTCTGCTGGCAGTGGACTTGGCCCGTGTGTTACGTGAGTAGGACTTAAGGGGTGTCTGTCGTATGTAAAAATAAATCGCTGTGGTTCCTGTCAAGGCAACTGGTAACTGAACAGTTACTGCTCGTTTCTGCTCCTTCTCACTGGCACTCGGCTGAGAGCAGATTTTGCTGCTCTGCATTTGTAGCTACAAACCTGTGAAACGTCTCTGGCAGTGGGATCTGAAGCTTCTTTTCTGTTTCTTTGTTACCCGCAGGTCCAACAGATCTCAGTATGAAGAGGCAGTTAGCAACCAGCTCTGGATCCTCCAGTAGTTCAAGCTCTAGACCCCAGTTGAGTCCAACTGAAATAAATGCAGTGAGGCAGCTTGTGGCAGGGTATCGAGAATCGGCCGCGTTTTTGTTGCGTTCTGCAGATGAACTGGAAAACCTTATTTTGCAGCAGAACTGAGTCATGTGACCTTCACACTGGCCTGGTCTTATCTCAGAGTTTCCACTAATGACATTTTGATTTCCCAGAGCACACACTTCAGTTACTGCACAGTCTTTTAGGAGAGTTAATTACCATAATGCCACACTGTTCTTGATCCATAAAGTGATGTGTTAAGGTGCTTCAAGCGAACTTCGACCTCTGGTATTTCCGAGGTACTTTACTGTGTCCAGCCTATTGCTTTTGTTTTAGTGTGTCAGCATAAATATCGAAAAAGTGGCTAGAAATTAACTCGTTCTAACAAGTGGAGGAAACAGAAGATGCTGTGATGGTTTTTAAAAAAATGGTTCAAGATCCAAGTGCAATATTAGTGGAATGTGATACTGACTCATTGGACTTAAAGCTGCAGTATATGGCAAAACGTTGCCAAATGTCCTGTTGCTACAGGGCACAATTGCAATTAAAAGGATCTTGTATTTTAAAAAAATGTAATTTTTATAAAAAACAAAACGAAAAGATTTTTGTTTTCATTCAAGATTTTTCATTTTTACTTTGGTAAACTTTTTCACTGGTCCTGAAAATGTTTTGAGGAGCTATTGTAAGTCCCCCCTTCCTCTCTTGAACCCCTTGACTGTGCCCTTCCCCCCAACTTCATGTTCTTTCTACAACGAGTAACTCTTGATGCTGGATAATTCTTCCCCCGTGTACTGTAAATTGTCATCTACGGAATACCTTCCAAAGGAAGCATGCATTTCCTGCATTCATTCCATTCTCAACTCCATTCTGTAATATATTGCAGCTTTATTAGCGATTAATAAAGAGTTGAGGGTTTTTTTAAAAAAGACATATCATTGAGAAAAAAAAAAAAAGATAAATTGATTTCTTATGGTGAGCTCATCTAACTCCATGATCACTGCTGCTGTCCTATACAAGTCCCTCTAGTTGTGATTGGATGTAGATGATGAATGTTAAGAGGTTGCAAGTGACAATCTGAAAATTTGCACTCTTGTGTGTATTTATTTTATGTTAATTTAAACAAAATTAAGGAAGGTCATTGACACTTCTGGTATGATTTGTATAATTCCCAGGCCTAGCTAAAACCTGTACAAAACTGTAAATGGATGCAGCTGCAACTATAATGAAACTCTTCTTTCCCCTCCCCCACTCTTCCCAACCCCTCTATTTCTTATTTTATAATATTGATTACACATTAATGGTGTTTTCTTTGTGCACTACGGCAGGCTTATTTTTAAGTATATAGAAAAAAGTACTTTAGTTAATGCTTACTGTACTATCTGTTCTGTTGTTTAGCTTTTGTTGAATAACAAGTTTCTTGTGCATTCCTAAATTTGCCTTATTTCATGTACAAAATTTTATGTAATTCCGTTTTTGACAATGAGTTTAAGGCATCAGTGATATTTTATATCTACTTGTTACATATAGTTTTCCAAGTAATGACTGTGATTGTGACCAGGTAATGTGCACTTTTTCTTGTAACTGTGGACATTGCTATGCTTTTTTTTCTCTAGTGTTTCTAGAATTACTGTTGCTTACAGTTATGTAAAAGAAAAAGAACTTTTGTGATACTGTTGGTGAATATTAATGTGAAAAAGCCTATGAAATATGAGTATTTTGGAGGTACATAGATACACAAACATCTCTAAATTGTGGACTGATGTTCACATATTTAAATGAGAATTCAAAACCTGAGGGCTGGAATCATTTCCTCTGTTTTGTTTGGGTAAATAAACAGATTTCTGTGTTTAAATACATGATTGTGAAACATTATAACATTTAAATTGACGTAACATTTAAATCTGTAAGTATTACTCTCTTTGAACAGGAAAAAGGGACTGCCAGACTAATTAATGCAGGCACTCAAACCTCATTTCTCAAAATTATTGAGTAAATGCAGTAGGCTGATCTAGCTGGAGCTTTGTTTTAATGAAGAATTTCCTCTATAAGAGCAGAAGCGGGTGGTCCATAAATCATGAGATCTGAGTTACTAGCATTTTATAATTTTCAGTTGGCTGGAGGCAACACCATTTTGCCACTCTCCATTATTCCTAAAAATCTATTAGATGTCTTTTTAAAGGCACTTTTTCATGGATATGAGACTATCGTTGCAAATTATTACTAGTTGCGACCCCTCACGTGCGAGATGCATTTGCTCCTAACATCTTCTCGCCATGCCCGTGAAAGCCCAGGGCTTGTCTGTACCACAGATGTGTGGTTCCCTCAGCATTTGTCTCACCAGGCATTCAAAAGTCCGTTAGGAACCAAGTGCCTTTTTCCTCTCTTCCACTTTCAATATCTACAGCTGCCTCTGTCTCTTGCAAAGCAGGTACCTTGTGCCAGGCCACTGTCTTGTCCTCATCCAAGGAAGAGCTCTGGTGTACACTTTCCACAGAGAGGAAGAGTGAGGACTATGCCTAGGTTTCAAAGCTTTCTAAGTCCTGTTTTGCAGGGCGGTGTGTTTCAAACTTCCAAGTAGGCAGCAGCCACCAGTTTGTCTAAGAGGCTGTTTGCTAGCCAGTAACGCTTCTCAGCTGGGCATCCTCACCGCTTTTCAAGCTGTCCTGCGAAATCCAGTAAAGGACAAGAGGCTAGAGGATGAAGGGGTAAGAGATTGACTTCAGTGTTCTACCCTCTGACTCCTCTTTCTTCCCCCAGTTACTCCTTTTCTTGAGGGAGAAGTAGGAAAGTTGGAGGTTACCATATGGTCTTCAAGGCCTATGGCTCATCTCCCTTTTTTTCTGCTCCACCCCCAGCCTACCTTGATAGTTCTCCAAGTATTTCTTCTACAGCAGACACATCTGGCTGCCTTCTCCGAAATATTTAGGGCCTTTTTCAATTATAGGAGCAATTGATATCCTCCTGAGCCTAAAGGCTCATACAGATACTTAGCTTTTGGTCCTCAAGTGGTTTATCTGTGCCAAATTCCAGCAGACTGATGGAGCTTTTACTCTGTAAGTATTTACACCTCTAACTACTGGGTTTATTGATCTCTTCCTTGGAACAATCATAGATTCAACTATAGTCTTAACTTCCTCTTCTTCTAAGAGGGCACTGAAATTCAGTCTCATCCTGTGAAGGAGAGACCATAAATCTCAGTCCAATTTTGCACGTGCAAATCTAGATCCAAGTTTGTGGTTAAATTCGCCCTCTTGGATCTGGTATAGGTCTCAGAGCCACCTACTCTCTGCCTGCCTCAAACCTCCTGAGGAAGTCAAGGTGCAGGTGGAGAATAGCTTGCTCCAGCTGTAGACTGAGTCAGGTATCCGGAAATAACTTCGGAGTTATTTCTGTTTCTTACCCACATCTTCAGTAACCAGTGCCTGATCACCTCACCCTAAATACTGCTGTTAGGATAAGGCTGCTCCCTTCCGCCATGGGCCTGTCCCCTGAGTATGACTGCTAAAGGCTGCTTTTGGAAGAGCCTTGTCCTTATATCCAGTATCTTGGTGATACTGGTGCTTCAAGCTGATGGTTGTCTCACTACAGAACCTCAGCTGTGTGGACTGGCAGGTACTGCTCTGCCTTGAGACAGCCTCACGTATTCCCAACTATCCTGGAGTCTCCTTGGGATTGGTCCTGTAAGACCTTCTGTCTTCAGAGGGTTGCTGGAAAGGGTGGGATGGTGGGAGAATGTCCTATAAAGTCCCTAAGTTCCCGTCCAAAGTTAAGTACCAAACTTGACCATGGTCTCAGTGGTTTGAGTCTTTTTAGGCTCACATCTACACTGGAAAGACAAGTCATTTATCCATTCTTCTCTCCTGGATTTCCAGGGGGCAAGCAACTGTGGGTAATAGCTTTAGATACACCCTTCCGTTATGGGAGTGGACAGTCCAACCAGTTTAGCAACTAACCAGACTTGTTTACTGCTTCTGATGTCAGCTGGGAAACTGGAGTCAGAGCATGTGGAAAGAAATCTGGGGCCGAAAATGTTCTTCCAGATTGACACCTTGCTGCTTGTCATCGGAGAACGCCACCGTATCAGCCACGGTGAGTATCAAACGCTACGGAAAACCGGTGCGTAGGTAAGCAAGTACTTGTCGGTTGGCCCATCCTGTATGGAGAATGAATTTTCTGAATGAGGAAAAGCAGGTGAACATGTACGTAACTAGAAAACTAATCGGAAAGTCGAGTTATACTGGAGTGATTGGATAGTCTTGTCATAATGCCTTGAGTCCCTGCTGAATGCAGTGTAAGTGGAGGTAGGGTTTGTTGGGAAAACTCCCTTGAAACAAGGAACAATTTCATTTCTGTCGCGTTCCTAGCACTGTGTTAAAAACTTCCAATGAATTTGTCAAACCCCTTTGAATTTGGCTTTGGGCAGCTTGTGAGGCATTCATAAGGAAGATGTGTTTTTCTATACAATGAAAACTGATCTCAGCAGATCCTAGATCCAGGATCTAGCCCTGACTCCAAGCACTATTGTAAACCAGTTACCAGCACATGTGAATGAATTGTGAAGTAGTGGCACAACCCAAGCAGTGCCACACGGGTGGCTACTGGAGCCAGTATGTAAGAATATAAAATGACTGTACTGGGCAAGACCCGTTGATCACATCACCTTGTATCCTGGCTTAGATAATAATAAACAGGTCAAGGCGTAGCAGATAGACCAGACCAGAAGAGTAGAGCCGGCATATCGCCCTGCATACTATATGCCCATCCATGGCCTACAACTGCTTGAGGCTGCGGTGGGTTGGCCCTGGCTGGCAGGGAAGCCCCCACCCCGTCACTCACTCCCCATGGTGGCACAGGGGAGAGAACCGGAAGAGCAAAACTGAGGGGAAAAAAGTGGGTCAAGTTTAATGAGTGAAGAATAAAAAAAGACAAAGTGATGCAAAGGCACTCAGCACTTCCCACCAGCCAGCAGACTGATGTCCAGCCAGACCCCAAGCAATGACTGCTTCAGACACACACCGCATCCCAACTGCCCCCTGTTTTATTGCTCAGAATGGCTCATGTGGCATGGTATATCCTTCAAAAAAAATTGGGCACAAGAGGCAAATGAGTTGCTTGAGGCCACACAATCTGTGAATGTCCAGGTCAGGTCTGCTGATGCCTTCCCAATCTCCTGCCCCAGTAAACCACACTCCAGATGTGCCAAGCGCAGCACATAAAATCCAAATATTGGATTCTCTTTTCCTGCTAAGCTGTCCTCAGGGCTGGATCAAGTGTTGGGGAAGAGGGTGCAGAAATGGTTTTTTACTCTAACCCAAATAACCTGCTTAAATCTCTTTCTCAGCACTGAAAAAAAGGAGCACAAAGGAGCTGGAAAAGCTGTAAAATTAATAGCTGCTTTATGAATAGAAACTTTATGTTGCGCCACCTAATTCAGTTAATTTCTCTGAGTGCGGAGAAAGATATTTTATGCAAAGTTTTTTGTTCCCTTTTCTAATAATGTCTGGAAACACAATGGAGAAATGTTCTAATTATTGTGACTATATATATGTAATTTGTTTTGTAAGTACACCTTAGCTGTGGCAAGCTAACTATAAAATTACGGGGTAAGGAGAGTTGGGAGAAGGATTCAGTCTACCAATTGTGCATAGGTAGGATTGTCCTTGTTTTTCCTGAGCGTCTAGGCAACCATGGACTCGGCAGGGAATTGGATCACGGTAACTAATTAAGAAGAAAAAGGGTTGCTGAATTTTCAAGGTTGTCTGGAAAATAATTTTAATTGAAGATTTTCCTAGTGCTCCCCTGCAAACTTAAATCAGATAGTTTTTCCCTCTTTCCTGCAAGGCTGCTGTTTCGTTGTTGCAGGGTTGCTAATCAGTTCTTGGTGCTGGTTTCTTTTTTACGCTCAGTCACAACACCATGAAGCACTCATAGCAGGGGAAGCCCTAGGAATAACTGGAAAAAATAGACTAAGTATTAATTTTTCAAACATGTCTCTGTTTAACTGTTGTAAATTAATTTTATTTGTGGTTGCAAACTCAGAGTGCTTTAGCGCTACAAGCTTGACCTATTTATTCCCCCTCATATTCTGTAGCAGGGAGGGAAGGATTTGCTATGTGGAGGAATAGCTTCTAGCTGAGAAAAGCTCTTACTGCCCTAGCCAGCAGGCAGCCTTATCGGTGTTCACTCGCTGCCTCTGATATTTGAAAACTGCAAGCTGCAAGGCATGCTTAATTTGCAGATCGCTACTCTAATAATTAGAGGCACAGGATAATTTTTCTAATGTCTTTGCCAATCTTTTTCTTTTCTTTTTAATGTAAACATTAAACTCTAAAGAAAAAAAAATTACAGATTTAATATAAATCTTTAGTATCCAACATACAGCCGAGGTCCACATTCAGAAATCTTTAACAGTCAGTGCTAAAGTACAGTATCATATGACTGCTCCATTTTTTACAATTATTATTAATAGTGTTTTTTTACAGTACATGGAGTACAGATTTCTTCTGCCATGTGAGGAAATCTCTACAGTGGAAGCCGACCCTCTTCTTTGGAATAGGGTGTCAAAGAAGGTGACACACCCCTGTCTATACTCCCTGCCAAGTCCTTTCTCACTCTGTTACCTTACAAATGTTGCTGGTGAAGGGCTTGAAATCCTGCTCAGTTAAAAAACTACCGCATGATTGACTGAAGTGTAGTGGTTGGAACATCAAATGCGTTACATCCTGGTAGAATTATGGAATGGTTTGGGTTGGAAGGGACCTTAAAGACCATCTAGTTCCAACCCCCCTGCCATGGGCAGGGACACCCTCCACTAGACCAGGTTGCTCAAAGCCTCATCCAGCCTGGCCTTGAACACTGCCAGGGTTGGGGCATCCACAGCTTCTCTGGGCAACCTGTTCCAGTGCTTCACCACCCTCTCCAGGAAGAATTCTTTCCTGATGTCTAATCTAAACCTCCCCACTTTCAATTTAAACCCATTACCTCTTGTCCTGTCACTACAGGCCCCTGTAAAAAGCTCCCCCCCCCAGCTTCCTTGTAGGCCCCTTCAGGTACTGGAAGGTGCTCTAAGGTCTCCCCGGAGCCTTCTCTTCTCCAGGCTGAACAAGCCCAACTCTCTCAGCCTGTCCCCATAGCAGAGGGGCTCCAGCCCTCTGAACATCTTCGTGGCCTCCTCTGGACTCGCTCCAACCAGTCTATATCCTTCTTATGCTGAGGGCTCCACAGCTGGACACAGCACTCCAGGTGGGGTCTCACAAGAGCAGAGCAGAGGGGCAGAATCTCCTCCCTCGCCCTGCTGGCCACGCTTCTCTGGATACAGCCCAGGACACGGTTGGCTTTCTGGGCTGCCAGCATACGCTGCCGGCTCATGTTCAGCTTCTCATCCACCAGTACACCCAAGTCCTTCTCCAGTCTCAATCCATTCATTTCCCAGTCTGTATTAATACTGGGGATTGCCCCAACCCAGGTGCAGGACCTTGCACTTGACATTGTTGAACTTCATTAAGTTCACATTGGCCCATTTTTCCAGCCTAGCAAGGTCTCTCTGGATGGCATCCCAGCAGTATCAATGTCTTGACCTATCACCGTAGTATGCAGAGGAGTGTGCTGTTATGATTCCTGTATGACGCTATAGAAAGGCCCTCGTTCCTGGTGGCCTTTTGGTGGGTCATTGCATTCCTAGTACTTTTGAGCTGAAAAGTTTATGGAAAATAGCTCCTGTATTGTGGGCAGTTTGGCGGCATTTCAAGTAGTAGTTTAAAACACCTTCCAGCAGCAGTTTCTTGTATCACTGTCACTGGGACTTCATAGTGATATTTTTAAACTTGAAAGAGAATTCCATTGTCAAGAAATTGAGAGAGAAATGTGGTTATTGGCTGTCACTCTGTACATCATGCTTGATGGTACATTTTCAGGATGTAAAGAAGCGAAAAGGAATCTTCTTTGGTTAAAGAGAGCCATCTGCCCATCCTAGTCACTATAAAAGACTATGAAGTCGTTTGCTGTAGGAGAGAATGAGAATATTAACAGGGATACTGATTCTTTATTAGCCTTTGATTGCTTTGCACCAATAAGAGGATGTCACTGTTATCTTAATGCAGTGTGAATGACACACTGCAGTGAAAGACATCAGTAGGCATCAGGTGCCCTGATGAGCACCAAGCCCTGAAAGGACTCTATAGATCCAGACCTGTTCGTTCTAAGTTACTTGAGTCAAGACTAAACTCGACACATTTTGAGTGGGTGCAGTTTACTCTGCCTGTCACAATCTTGCTCATTAGATTTATATTAGTGAGCTATTAGAAGGGCTTACCTACAGTTCAAACACTGCAGATCCTGTCCCAAGCTGTGTAAAACAGCTGTCGGGGCCTCTCTTGAATGGGAAAAGAGATGGCACTTGTTGAACAGAGAGCAGCTCTCAGGCTAAGAGCTTAGCAAATCTTTATAAAAATGAAAAGCATTCACCTAACCCATGGCTTTACCCAGTTCAGGCTTTGGCAAACCTTAGGAACAGGATGGGATTTCAGTTGTAATTGCAACTGAAACAGTAAGAAAGATATTCAGTTAAAACAATCGCATCCTTTACCTGGATGAGGTGTGGAGTTGGTTACACTCTCATTATAACAGTTCTTCCAGTCATCACAGCTGTGCTGGGAGGCCTGTACCAAATACTCTGTGTTGCTTTCTAGAAACCTGAGAGCTCTGAGATGTAGGTTAAAAGCTCTTTCATCACTGACTGATTCTCCTCCAATGCAAAAAAGGGCAAGCATTTGGTTTGGGCACCAGAGAACCTGTGTGTGTCCACTGAAACCTTCTACCTAACTGGCTAATGTTAATTTCATTCCCAAGTAATAGGCTCCACGTGAACACTAATAAAGTGGTTGTTACTCATGGCAAACAAGTACACTGGGGTAGCTTCTCCTTGTGAATATTTCACTGTTGTTCTGTCAGAATATTGCTTTGAAGCTGAGGCTAAAGTGGACCAAAGAAAGTGAAAAATTGGCCCAGTCTGGCACCAAACAACCAAACCTATATTTCTGCAAGCTGCTGAGCAGCAGCAGTTTTGAAAGTCAGTCCCTGGAAAGCTATCCAGAATAGGGTAGCTGCTTTTCTGTCTGAGAAACAAACCCTTGTTAATTAGGAAGTGGATTTAAGGTAAGTAGTGCCAAGACTGGTCCTTCTGTCACTGTCTTTGCTTTTCCCAAAGTATATTTAAAGTAAGTTTATGGTAGGGATTCAACAGACACCGGACTTCTTTCCTAAGTATTTTGAAATACCAAAATAATGTAGTCATCTTGTCTCACTTCCTTCAAGAATGACAATATGACACGGTGGAGGTGGGCTGTGTAAAACCCACACTTGTCAAACTAACGACGTTTTATTAGTGATTAGGCAGTTTTGATTCTGTTCTGCAGATGGCAGTGCTTATTGCAGTGCTGTGTTACAGCCTGCGCTCAAGTAAGATGGGGGTGATCAGCCCCTCCACGTCAGAAACGCAGAAAGGTTTCTGCGAGGGTAGGTGGTCAGTTTGAGCTGAAGAGCTCAGTCAAGTCATTGCCTGACTAGAGACCACCCACATGGGTTGACTCCTCGTGGTGAGCTTTGTACACTTCCATGGTGCCTTCTTTACCTGTTGCTGCACGTGTTCTTACGCTCTTGTTTGGCTCCTTTACTGAATTTGTAGGGTTGGCGTTTTCACTAATAGGAAATGCATATTCTTAAATATTGTTCTTCCATCTGTCCCGAGGAATCCATTTAATGAGACTCCATTTATTATCTTTTAACCCTCTGAGGCTCTAGAAATCTAGTTGTAAACACAAATGCCTTAAAAACACAGTAGTAGCTTCAAAATATGAGTTGCAAAAATCATTAAAAATACCTAGAATGGAGTCATGTGATCCCTGGAGCTTAGAGCAAGAATTTTGCTGAGAACATGAAGCAAAAGTACTCAAAGGAGCGTTTATACACTTCTAATAAGATACTACATTCCAGTATTTCTTCCCTCACTGAACAGTAACAGAGGTTTTAATGTAATGTGGTGTTTTGGTTTTTTTTTGCAACCACAATCTTTAAAGGGCTCAGATAAATATAAAAAAAAGAAAAAAAACCCAAACAAACCAAACTCAAACCATTTCAACAGCTACTTTCATTGGGAGCAGGAGACATATTCAGGGGATGTTATATAGCCAGCAATAGGATCAAACTAAAACACCACTATTTTATTACTCTTCAATTACAACTTGTCTGTACAGGCAAAGGCCTGAAAACTGACCCCCCTGTCTGGCACTGGCACCCCCAGCTTGCAGGGCTGTCCGTGAGAGCGGGGTGCCTGCTGCTCTGCCGGCTTGGTGTGGGCAAGGTGAAAGAGCCGCATGTGTCGAACTGTGGTTTGCAGCCACTCATCTCCCTGAATACAGGTGACCCTGTGCTAAAGCATTTCCTCCACTTGCTGCTCGTTTACCCTACTCTGGAATGAGGCTATTAAGATGACATTCTTACTTAAATTATGTTCATGTTTCATCATCCTCCTAGCAGGAGGGAAGAGCTGGGAAAAAGTGTGACATGCAGTTATATTCATACTTTTTCTATGCTGTTTGGGCATTTGTAACTGCCACTTCCTGGGGCACAACAACACTGTGACCCAATGGGGATGATCCTAGTTAGCCCAGCCACTGGACTGGCCATCTGACACGTTACCAGTTAATTTCTCAGCCCAGGTGGTTTCCTTTTTTTGATTTTTCTTTTTTTTTTTTTTTTTGTTCCCCTAGAAGGAAACCAGGAGGATGACAAAACTGGACACGGCTATGAGTGTGATGTAAGAGAAAAACACCTAAGCAGACTGCTCTTAGATCTTTCAAATATATATGGCATTTGTTTCGAATCTCTTTCCTCAAAGGAGAGGTTATTGTGCATTTCTTCAGAGGATGTCACTTAGTTACTTACCTGCCCCATTATTAGTGGGTCCTGCTGAAGGACAGGAACCCTGCCTGGAACAAGGGAAACAGGTACATTACACAGGCATCCAAAAAAAATAAAGGTAGTGACAGAGGTTTTTACTTGGAGCACACCCAAAACAAGGAGACTAATGTCTGGGTGGTAGCATCTAGCAGAATTAACCACCCTTTTAACCAGTGACATCCAATAATTTAAATAAAATTCTGTAATTATTTTTGTTCATTTAACCACTTTATCTCCTATCACACCAAGAATTTTCACAGGTTGCTGTATCATGACACCTACTGGTGGAGATAACCGAAATAAACAGATGCAGCTCTTTCTGAATGATGAACTAGATGTTTCTGTCTACACTGGGATCAGTGTTTCGCACTGGAGTGGTTACTGGTGCATGTACATTCACACGGGCGGCGCAGTCACCGTGGCTTGGAAAGGGATGAGGAGGAAAGCGGGGGGTGGGGGAGGTGGTGTGTTTCAACACAAGGGTGTCTGCGAGGGACAGGCGCAGCCCAGCTCCGTGTATCCCAGGGAAGTACTGCATACTCAGTGCCTGTGCCCTGGAGTCCAGACAAGCCACTTCATTTGGGGATTTAGCTTCAGTCGAAGCTATAAAACTGTTCTGGTTTGTCCTGGTTAACAGAGCAGAGCGATCGTGGGAAAAACACCAAGCCTACCTGGTGGCTGGTTTACCCTAGGCCTTTGGAAAGCAGTAGCTTATCCCTGAGAAGCAGCTTTAACAGATGTATTCTACACAGGCTGCTGTAGGTAAGCCTGAATTTCTTTTAACCGAGGTAACGCGACAGTTGATGGACTGTTCCGAAGGCATTAGGGATGGATTGAAGCTGCTGTGAAGAGAAGCAGTTAGAATGAGCTTTGGACCCTTTCGTGTGGTTGTCATTGTCGGGTGTATTTTTTTTTTGGACTTACAGACTTTCTCACCTCGTATCATCTCTCCTTTGTGGGGGCAAAAATACCCATATGAACAAATACAGAAAACAGGTTTCTATGAACTATAGTCAGGCACTGGTGGGTTGAAATTAAAATGCCATATTTTACCATACCACTCCATCAATGGGTGTAGATATCCCAAAATATTTTGAAAACAAGCTACTTTTGGGCATGTTCACAAAAACTAAGCATTTTTCCATTTCTCAGTGTTGATGCTGTTGCACTCTGACCCTTTCAACCATTTTATTCCAACTCAGAGCCACACTCATTCTTCTGTTACTACCTTGAGAGCCATCTGCTTCCTTAACGTGTCTTGTTTCATTATTGAATAGAATTCCCCTCTTTGACAGCCCACTGGCAGCACTTTCAGTCCTCAGGATATGGTTTACCAGTGAGCTATTATCTATGTCTACTCAAGCTTTTGAGACCTACTCTAGGTTTTCTCCTCTTACTAAATAACCGTAACAATGTCAGTTATGAAATTGCCATCCCTGTTAAGTTCTTCAGCTGTGCATAAATCCATTTTCACACTGCACAAGGCAGAATCAAGCAGCTTTTCCAGCAGTTTACAAGCCGCATGTCTGGCTTACTTCGGCTGCATAAATCATCTTATGTCACACAAATATGAATGTGAACTTAGGTATATGCAGGGAGAGAGGAGCAAAAGATAGTAAGGATGCCAACATTTCTCATTTGTTGTTTGGGCTTTCCTTTTAGCAATAATGAACACATCAAAAGGAATTTTTTCCTATTGCGGTTTCCAAAGCGGTAAAACAGATGGCACAGTTTTCCAGTAGGAAAAGTACCTTTTGCTTTAGCAATTTTTGAAAAAATCTAGTTTGAGATGTCAAAATATTTTTTCCCACATGACCGTCCCTTTAAAAGCTGTGGTGATATTTTGAACGAATTCAGTCGGATTTCACCTGGACAATTTTTCAGTGTGTGTTTTCATATTAGCTGGAGAAGCAGATACCTCACGGGTTTGTCAGGGAGGAAAGTACAGATGTGAATTTTGTGCATGAGAAAAAAGCCACTTTCTTCACTTGTGTTTGCTTTTTGCAAATGAAGACTTGCTCTTGGATGTTCCTTTCAACAGCAAATTGCCTCTCACCTGAGATAAGACAGTGGCAGGAGCCTTCGTGTCAGATCAACCTCTCCTGAGACCTTTAGCTGATGTACTTACCATGCATTGCAGCCAACAAAGGCTGAGCCAGGAAATTTGTCTCCTATATCCTTGCAGAAAGAGTCTGGTTTTTTCCATTAATTTACACCAGATAAGGTGATATCTAAGACATGTTTTTCCTTGAAAAAAAAAAAGCCTAATTGGGTAGTTACAGCTGCAACATCACTTCCACTGTCATCTTCCCTCCTGGGTAAAATTTTGTGCCAATTCACACAGACAAGTTACTCAGTTAAAAGGGAGTACCTCTCCAAGAGCCAGCTTTTCAGCTGTTCGGCGGTTATGAGGAATCCTTTCCCAATGCCACCCCCTGTAGTAGCGCTATTTACAAGCTGAAAGGATGGCTTGCAAGTTCAGTAAACTGACCTTTTAACACCATCTGCATCCCCATGCGCTGGCATTGCATTCCTCAGCCTTAGCAAAAATGGCAGCTGCTACTTCGGATGCCCTGAGGGTCTCCTGAGTGTGGAGCAAAGCACCTGTCTGGACCTGGGGGGTGGAACCAGATCCAGGATCAGAGGGCTGGAGCCCCTCTGCTATGGGGACAGGCTGAGAGAGTTGGGTTGTTCAGCCTGGAGAAGGGAAGGCTCCAGGGAGACCTGATAGCACCTGCCAGTACCTGAAGGGGCCCACAAGAAAGCTGGGGGCGGCTTTTTACAAGGACCTGTAGTGACAGGACAAGGGGTAACAGGTTTAAACTGAAAGCGGGGAGGTTCAGATTAGATATCAGGAAAAAAAACGGGGAAAAAAATCAATTCACACATCTACATTTAACTCTGAATAAAGACTGCAGGTTGCATTTATATTTGATTCACAAATCCTCCCTCTTCTTGGTAGGGTTTCCCCTTCATACGGTTAGTGACTTAGCATCCCAAATCCACCCAAATACATCCTATTACTGTGCTCCCCTTCCCCATCCTTTCCCCCGTGTCTGGGGCAAGAGGGCAGGGAAAGGACCTTAGGAGGGAGGCTCAGTTCTGGGCTCCCAAACCCAGAGCAGCCCCACCTGCTTTTGCTAGGCATGTGGAAACTGTGCCCTTGGGGATCCCAGGCTCCTGCCACAGCAACCAACTTTTCACCTCTGTTCAGGCAATCAAAATCTTAAGCTTATCCTGAACACACAAAATCTGGCGTTTCTTTTCTTCGTGCGCCATTGTGTGTGTAAGAGGAAAGAGTGTGGATCAACAGCTGCCTTTAGTCAACACAGTCAATCGGCTTAAGAATGTAATCATCTAGAAAAAGGAAGGGAGGCTAAACTGCTGTCACTTGCTGCTAATAAAAGTTACAGCATTAAGCAACAGCGGGAGACAGGCTTTTGTTCACTCTAAGTGAGCATTTGGCTCTCTGTGTGCCTTACACTGTGGCAACGCTGTACACTGAGAGGGGCTCTCACAATGGAGCAAACTTGGGGGAGACGTTTACTCGACGTGCTACTTTGCCATTCATTTCCAGTGTCCCTGCTAGTTCGGTGAACATTAGCGCTTGCGTAAAGCTTCCCTGCCCTCTATCATCTAATTCTGCATTGTTAGGCACAATCCAGTGGGTTTGTCTCTTGGATTTTGGGGAGGTAGGGGTTGTTCTTTTTTAAACAGCAGCTGGTTGGGTTTGGCACAGTAATTACTGTTGTGTCATAAATTCAGCATAATGGCTGCACTGCAGGACCAGGCAGACAGGCTGTGAGGCAGCAAGCCCTTGCTTAAACAAAAGAGAGCTTTGCTAAATAGTAATATTGGCCAGGAGAATTATTTAAAAATAGCTTCAACAAAGTATGGGCTCAGTTACCTGACAGATACCATATTTTAAAATGGCCTTCCTTTTAAATATATTCTTTCTCTTAGCTTATTTGGGACTGTGGGTTTAGCTGAGTTTACTTCTCACGCAGCAAGCATTAGGAAGGATGCTGGAGTCCTGTTCGCCCTCAGAAGAGATGAACATTAATTCAGACTTCTGCATCGCTCAGTGTGACGAAAGACTAATACGGGAAATCAGACACCTTGGAGCTAGTCCTTGCCTGATGATTCAGGTCTTTGTGTCCTTCCTGAGAACATCAGGGAGCTTACCAGTGTTCCAGTAACTGTGATGTCCAGTGTAAACCGCAAGAAGCAAGTAAGGTCAGTTTAAATAGATAGACACTCAATAGTTACCTGAAAGTGGTTCTCTTTTGCAGCATTGCTAGTGTGCTGGGGTGAAGCAAGAAAACCAAGGCTGCGACTAGTGACCAAGCTGTGACAAAAAGAAAAGTTCAATGGCCAAGTACAAGACATGAAATCCAGAGCCAACAAGACAAAAAGAAAAACCTTCCTAACCAAAACAACAACTCCGGTTGATCTAGTTGTTTTTATGAGGAATCCCAAGTCTGCAAGCCCTGAGGTAACTGGGGGTACGGGTGGATGAAGAGCTGGACATGAGCCGGCAGTGTGCGCTGGCAGCCCAGAAAGCCAACCGTGTCCTGGGCTGTGTCAGGAGAAGCGTGGCCAGCACGTTGAGGGCGGGGATTCTCCCCCTCTGCTCTGCTCTTGTGAGACCCCACCTGGAGTGCTGTGTCCAGCTGTGGAGCCCTCAGCATAAGAAGGATATCGACTGGTTGGAGCGAGTCCAGAGGAGGCCACAAAGATGCTCCGAGGGCTGGAGCACCTCTGCTATGGGGACAGGCTGAGAGAGTTGGGCTTGTTCAGCCTGGAGAAGAGAAGGCTCCGGGGAGACCTTACAGCACCTGCCAGTACCTGAAGGGGCCTACAGGGAAGCTGGGGGGGGACCCTTTTTACAAGGGCCTGTGGTGACAGGACGAGGGGTAATGGGTTTAAACTGAAAGCAGGGAGATTTAGATTGGATATCAGGAAGAAGTTCTTCCAGAGAGGGTGGTGCGTCACTGGCACAGGTTGCTCAGAGAAGCTGTGGGTGCCCCATCCCTGGCAGTGTTCAAGGCCAGGCTGGATGAGGCTTTGAGCAACCTGGTCTAGTGGAGGGTGTCCCTGCCCATGGCAGGGGGGTTGGAACTAGATGGTCTTTAAGGTCCCTTCCAACCCAAACCGTTCTGTGATTCTATGATTAGTTTTCTACATACTTTACTCAGTAAATATGAAAATAGTGCTATAGCTGTCCACATTGTAGAAACTATGATTGCACCAAAGCACCTGAACGGGGAGCCAAAAAAGCTGTTCTTCATATACAGGATGCAAAAAATGGAGGAATATTTTAGTCTGTCAGTGGACAAAGAAAGACTTCTAGACTTTATCATTCATGTTCCTCATTTTTGTTATACTGTTGTTTCTAACATCATCAATATCTGGATATCTTGGGATGACAATCTATTAAGATTCAGTTAAGCGTCTGTTTCTCTGCTTCTCTGCACCAGCCTCTGCACTCCACTCCGTATACACTGCATTTGGGACTATTAAAAGCATTTAACAACAAGCGTTTACTGTAAGCCAGCATTAAGTGTACCCAAGATGCTGGGATCAGCCCTTGAAAGCAAGCTAGGTGTGGTATTCCGGATAACGTCAGATGCCAATAGTGGATGAACGCGGACTTTAATTGTAACTCAGCACAGTTTGCTGCCTACAAGGTGAGAAACCCTTGTCGATGCGGGTCAGAAGCCACTGCCTGCCTCAGATTCCCAAAGGGAGGTTGCAAAAGCAGCAATGTAAAGCTCCTTGTTTGAGTTACTGCTCACCGCGCAGCGCCAGCCAGGTTAACACTGCCAAAGGCCTTTCCGCCAGCGGAGAAGGACACGCAAGGCACCCACCGGTAACAGTATGCTGGGTCTCATCCCATGGGGCATACAGCAAAGCTGATGGCCCACGGAGGCTTGGGAAGGGGTAACGGCACCGCAGTTTCCCTGGTGAGGTTGAGTTTCCTTGCCTGGGCGCTAGATTGCTGGTGCCTCGGTGGGTGAAGTGCGCAAGGCAAGGCATTCAGCCCCCAGGTTCGGCTCTTAGCCTGAGATCCTGAACTGGCAGTGGCAGCCTGAGTCCGCAGAGCTATTCAAGGAAGGAGAGAAGAGCAGCCTTTAAGCCTGACAGTTATGTGCCTCCCTGGTACAGTAATACCAGAAACATGTCACGGGAAGATTTAAATAGAAAGTGTTCCGTTTAATGGGATTTTGGTCACAGTACTGTGGATCTCTTTAGCAGCATAAAATGTACATTTGAAGCACTGCCCCATTGCCTTAAACTTCTGGCTCATTTTTCTTTGCTAGTGCCTTAATGGTGGGCACTTTTTTTTTCCAAAGGGAGAAATGGTCTGCAGCACGTGGGCAATTTGATGGCTTAACATACTGCACTGCCGGCTGCTGAAGGCAAAGCACTGCCTCTTCACTTTATCGGTGTTATATGCTAATTGATATAACTGCATGAATAAGGAATTAATTATGGAATTGTATAGTTAATTTCGTTGAACAAGAACACTACACAGGACAACCAATATGGCACTCCTTCTTCCACTGAAGATTTTTTCCTCTGGCTTGTATTTCACTCCTAAACCCCTTGTTAACTCTAATCCCTTCTTACTATAATGAAGAAGCTCGGGCTCTGTGAGTAAGACCTGAGAGAGGAACAATACAGGGGATAAAACGGATGAGTAACTGGCAAAAGAAGACAAGGGAGGGGAGGGACGATGAGTGGGGAAGTAAAAGCGTGAAGGTATGTCTCTGCATGTTTCATCAGAGCATCCTTTGCTATCATATGCCCCAGATCTAAGTGGGAAGTGGCATGATTCATGGAGGAGCTGCCCAGTCGTGCCTGAGATAACTGTGTTTCTTCCATCCAACAACCTGGTCTCATTTCTGACGCAGACAGCAACCCCAAGGGTGGGTACTGCTTTCAGCCATGCTGCAAGACGCCAACACACATCACCTGAATGCATTCAGGATGTACAGTTCTTCTGCCACCAAGAATGCACAGTTCTTGATTGAGTCCCAGCTCCTAACTAGAGCTCCTTGGAGGCCCTTTCCACCCCTGAGGCCTGTGGTGTGCTCCTTCCCCACACAGAAATCTACCATAGCATATTCATTTCCCCTCTGTGGGCTGGTCATCATCCTCACAAGCAGAAATAAGCCTTCATTATCCTGCTCCACTCCCTGGTTCCCCTTCAAGACTGAAGTTTCCTTTCCCTGTAGACAGCAACTCCTTAAACCTGCTCTTTCTCTGCCCCCCCACTTCCCCCAGCCAGTAGCTCCTGGAGCAGAGGGCCCAGTGATACCATAGCAATTCCCCTCTTCCTCAACACCAGCCAGTATCCATTGCCAACACACTCTGAAGACCCTAGAAGCAGTACCTATTTCTCACTCTGAAAACTCTTCCAGATGCCTTCCGCCACTTCTGCACATCCTTCAAGCATTTGTTAATATTCCTGCTATGAACAAGTAGTAAGTGGTCCCGTGACTAAATGATGTTTTTAGAGAAGCCGATAGTTATAAACATTCAATATTTGCTTATAGCTATAAAGTATCTGAAATTTTTTAAATACTGGAAGAGAAACTAAGTGGTATTGATATGCAAATGAGCAACATAATGCAAATGGAATGTGCAAAATTACACCATCTTTATAAAATTAAGGAATTGCCCCATAAATAATACTTTGCACAAACACAGACCTTGGGGTTAAGGGCAGGGAAGGTAATTCCTGGTTCCAAGTGGCCCATGTGGTCTGAGAAGAGAAACTACAGCCATAGCTCCAACCTCACCTTTTCTTCTTCCCTGACTTTCAACGTCTTGCTTTTCCTACCTCTGGTGCCATACCTGTTTTGCTTTCCCTTCGTTCTCCGAACCCTCAGCCACAAAGGCCCCTGCAAATGGTTTCCAGCTCAATGGCTCATTGTGCACACACACGGCATGAAGCATGTCTCCAGCCCATCTTCCACCCACAGCAGGGAGAGGGGTCAGGTTCCCTGTGCCTGTCCACGTGCAGGAGAAGGCATTTAAACTGTAGTTCAGCGGAGCCCTGCAAGGTCCCAGCTGAATCCCACTTTTGTCTGCTGCTTACGGATAATGTCATCCTCTTTGTCATTTTTGTTTGGTTCTCCTTTCTTCTCCAGGTCAGTATGCATCCGCCCAACATGTTTCAACACCCCTGCTGAACAGTTAAAGGACACAGTACTGACTTTCTTGGGAATTCTGAGCTACCACTTCCTTCCACCCATCCATCTACCCTCCAGCAGCGAGGATGGGCCTTTCTGGAAAGCCAGAGTTATCCTTTTATGGGCACAGTGGGCAGAAAAAATACCCTGTATACAAGGATGCTTCTCCTCATATGAAGCTCCTTATTTCTTAGTTTCACTGCAATTCATGCAGTCGCCTTCCTGAAAACTATTCTCACAAATGTGTTCCCATGTCCCAGCCCTGATCTTTGCTCTGGCCTCCACATGGCATAGCACTGTATTGCCAAATAACTGAAATAAATATTACTTTAGGCTAAAATAAAGTCAGGTTCTCTGTATTCTGCCCACTGAACAAGTAATTTTGCTTTCAACCTCAGTGCAAGGGCACTGGCAGCACCTTCCACTTCGATGGGCCGATAAGCTTCCTACCTTCCCATTCTTTTTGATGTCTCCCTTCTGCAAGACACCCAGACGTGATCATACACCAAAGCATTTTGCATCCTTGCAACGAGCTGCCCTGCGTACCTCCTCCTCTCCCCACTGGAGTCTCAGCACCCTGCGGTTGGCTCCAGGTCCTCTGGCAGTGGCATGCCTGAAGAAGGGTGTTGCTGTGAGCCATGCAGGGCTGAGTTCTGTGTGCTTTGCGCTGGGAACAGTTTTCCAGCTCTCCTTTGTGATCAGTGAAGCCCCAGCAGGTGACACTTGCCATGTCCAGTGGTGACACTGCTGAGGGTCTTTGTAGGCTCCGTTTCGCAGCTGTTGAAATCTTTGTACTCACTTCCGTGGGAGCAGCTTTGACCATCAGAAAAGGCGTGACTGCACCAGGTGTATTTAACGACTCCAAGACTTCCTTCTTGGCAACATGCAGGTTGCCCTCCAATAGCTTTCACTTGAGACCTCCTCTGATTACTTGTCCTATTTTACTTTAATCTTCTTCCTCATCGACCTCTCTTATTCTTTGCTTTGATACCATCATCTAGTTCTGAAGCTTCTCTGTCCTGTCACCTATTTTATTTTTGTCTTTTACCTCATGCCAGCAGCTGTGTTCCCTTGGCCTTTACACCGAAGTTCCCCTGATGGCTCTGTTTCATAATGCTGCGTTGAACTTTTAGTTTAAAAAAATAAAAGCGAAAGTCATACTTCACAGCATTTGCCAACACTTACTGTGTGGTACCTAGCGTAACACTGTTATTTCTGCCCCTAAGAATAACTCCCAGCACTGGACCCTAACATCCCACGGAGTTACTGACTTTCCAGAGCTTAGCTTTTTTGATCCATCTTCATTTACGTGTTGCCCTGTCTTTCACCTGAAATCTTGTCTCATTGCCCATCTCCCTGCCACAACAAATGAAGAGGTCATGTGTTAGAGAGCAATTATTAGCATGACTTTTCTAGATTATAAACACAAAAGTGATTTAAAAATCCTTTTTTATTATTTTAAGTGTCTTTGGAAAAAAACCTCTGGATACCTGAATTACATGAGTGGATGACAGGGCAGTATTTCAGAAGTGTAGTAATCTGCACATTATCCTGCTCTGGTCCGTCAAGTGCTACCTTAATCACAAATGGTGCATATTAATGAAGGTCCTCACCAGATGAAAGGGAATGTTAAAGCGTAGATGAAGCTTGATGGAATTAATACAACCAACTTTGAGTTGTGCTCAGATTCAGTCAAACAGCTTCCAGCTACATTTCTGCAAGAGGGGGAGGGGGAAATCCCAAGATGACAGATGCCGTGCAGAGCAAAACCCTCTTTAAAGAAAGAAATAAATCATTTATGTACAGTATTCACTAAAAACTGCAGGGGGCAAGAGACTGCAGGTTTTACTTTCAATAAGGAAGACAAATGCATATACAATAATTGCTGTTACATACACTGTACTCAGAAAGCATAGGAGTCATTCCTTTCCCCATGAAGGAACGTGGCTAAGTTACTCCAGGGATACTCTAATAGTATCGGGATTGTGGTGCTGAAAACCAAAAGAAATGCCCAACTTCATCATTTAAACTTGTGAATTTCTATCATTCAGTCGAACAGTCCAAACTGTACAACTGCACGCAACAACAGGCATGTGCGCACAGTCCCTCTGCCCACGCAGGAGAAGCAGCCACAGGGCGCACACGGGGTTGCAAACAGAGGTGGTTGGATGGGGTTTGCAGGAAGGGGGGGCAGGCTGCTGCGCTGCAGCGTGGATACTGTTGTTGAACTCATTCATTCGGTGAGGTCAGCGAGGTAAGTGACTGTTTCCACAACCACATTTTGAGTCAGGTTTTTTGCATTTCCTTTCAAAGCAAAACAATTTAGACCAGCCACCCGCTGACTGTCTCAGACTTCATAAAGGAGACCAACCAGTGATGTGCTTAAGCACACGGGAAAAATAAAGTCATACAGCTGAACACACAGCAATGAATAGAAAAGCCTTCTACGTACTTGTTCCCCCTCTGCACGGTACGGTTGTTACTACTTGTTGTATTTCTGTGAGTCACAGGCTTCCCGGCAGACCCGGCGCTCGGCGTTGCCATTGCCCAGCCCTCCTGCCAGCTCCTCCGGCATTGCTCCTGCGCCAGGGGCGGGAGGCAAGGGGCCGCATCACTGCTGTGAACCAGCCCTTTCTGGCTGGTCGATGGTCCCTTGAGGGCTGTTATCTACAGACACTGTGTAGAGCAGCTCTGCACGACTACTGCTGATCTCTGGCGGAACCACCTGGAAGAAGGAAGAGCCTCTAACTCGTTTTGGACAGTGGCAGGGTATCTGGGTGTCTCATATGCCAAAGTTACAGAAGCACTATCCATCATACTCTGAAGTGTGTTAATCATTGTAAGATACGCTTTTAAATATTTCAAAGCTCTGAGTTTTTCAGCAGTAGCATCTGTTCTTTTCATGGGTAAAAGTTTGTGATGAATGACACCAATTGTACCTATCTCAGTGATCGGACATCGTATATAGGCACTTGCAAATCAATTAAGTGGCTAACCTATAAGCCTGCCCGTGGAGGCAAGAAAGCTCACCCAAACCCCATGTTTCCAGGGGAAAAACAACCCCGTGCTGAAAAATTGAGGCTGTGGTTGGCAGGTCTTGTCCATGTTAGAGCTCCACCACGTCGCATCGTACCCTTCTCCTGCCGCCACCAGCGATGCACCAGCTCACCCCACTCACGGGCTGGGCCCTGCGCGTTTGAGAGGGTAAAGCCTGAAGCGGCTGTTGGTGTTTCTCAAACATCCTGGCCTCGCATGTGTCAGAGGTAAGGAAACACCAGCATATCTTATCTCTTCAAGCCCTTGCTGAGATAGCTGGGGCGCACATGTTGCTGTCAGCTAAACCCACAAACAGCTTAATGGCAGGTACATAATAGCCCGTTAGTACAGGTTTGCCTGGGATGCTGGCAGGTGTTTACATGAAATTTTGCCTTGCTTGTCATAGCGTATGGGACAGCCAGCACCTGGCAACCTCCTCCCGAACAACACATTCTTTAATTGCTCCAAAGAGGTAGCACCAGCTGCCGCCAGCCTTGTTAAACAAACAAGTTCTGCACCTGCCTGAGCAAAATCCTGACCCGGCCCCGGCCAGGCAGCGGGCACTCAGGTAACCCTGCCTCCACCCTGCACAGCAGCCTCGGGGATCACTGGGAGTCCATCAGTCTTGATTCGTCCTTCGGCGGTGGAGGTTCACCCTGCCTCTCTCTCGGGAGTATTACACTGAGTCAGGAGATGTGAAAATCTCCCTAATTAGGTTTCTATTTTATGGATGATTCTTGTCACACCCCCCTACCCCCCTGAGATGTAAAGGCACAATGGTGGTGAGAAAGAATGACTGTAGCACGATAGCCAAGTGCCTGTCCCTTGTAGAGCAGTTTGATGTAGTACAGAACAACTCTGAGTTGTTTCTGAGGATCCAAAGGCTTGGGACAGGACAGGGCTTTTTATTCTCCCAAGGAGTGTGAAGCTGTGCAAAAAGACAGGTTTGTGTCAGGTACAGCCTGCTAAAGCAAGAGAACTATTTATCCTGACTTCTGACAGGTGACCCTGTACTCTCAAATCCATAAATGATTATTTAATCATTCCCCTTTGTATCAGGTTTAATTAAATCTTGCCATCTTATTTGATTCTGCAGTAAGTACATTTGCCTGGATCCACAAACTTACCAAACCAAGAGGAATAGCGAGGAGGAGGAGTTACTTACCTACTGCCAGGATATTTATTCCCTCCCCCCGTCCCCCATTTCATACTGTTGAACAAGAAGTGCTCTGAGCTTCACGGTGGCGTCTCTTCCAGCCTCCACCCAGCGGCAGGTGCCTGGAGGTCCTGCACCTGAAGCACAAATGAGTAAAAAGGAGTAAGTGCAAAGTTCCTTGTTAATTCCATGTAAAGACAAAAGCCACTATAGGAGACAAAGCGATTACAGCAAAGGAAGGGGGGGGGAAAAGCAAACAAAATAGCCTCCCCCCCAAAAAAACAGGTGACAAAAGATGAAGATGATCCATTTAAAAGCTGTATGGGACTTAGTTTGGGGCAGCACTCCAAGGGCAAAGCACCATGCTAATTGGGTTCAGTTCTTTTGAGCCATAGAGCAGGATTTCCTCCATTTACATGTTTTCTTGAAAATTAAATGGCAGAAAATACTTAACAGCAGCTCTTATATTACAGTTTTAACACAGAGACACAGAAAGGACCATCTGTTGGGTCTCTCAGCTGCAGGAGAGATGAAAGGGAAAAGGTGAAACAGGAGCACTGCATCTATTTTGGAGTCATATATCCACCCAGACGTAGGGATATGTTAACTGTGCTTTGGCACCAGTACATTCCTGACAGGGACAAGTTATTTACTACTAACAGTCCTCAAAAGCAAGCTGGCACAGCAAATCCCTTTCACGCAGTCATACAGTGCTCCATGTCTAAGAAAACGATAATGATCATCAAGAGGCTATTACTTGCATTTAACTATTTTCTAATAAATCGCCATCAGCCTGCTTTGCAAACATGGATGATTATAAATACAGCAAAGGCTGCTAAAGCACAAACCCGAAATGCCTGCATGCCAGCAGTGACCTCTTCTCATGCTCTGCCTTTCAAATGCCACGGCGTTGCAATCGCCGCCCCAGTAACATGCTGGATTTTTAATAGATCCCCTACTCATTACACAAGTGACAAAAAGGGATTTTATTGAGCAGAAATCCAGGTTTCGGCTGAAGTAGCTCTGAGGGAATATTACCTTTGGCTGTTTGTGGGATCACGTTGCCTTCTAGTGGCTGGCCCCAGCTCCCTCGTATCAGAAAGGTTTCAGGATACTCTTCCACAAACATATCCAGAGGGCAGGATATTTTCTTAATTTCTTCTATGGGAGAAACAACTTTCTGACAGGACTCATGCTCTGAATTGCTTAGGAAGCAAGAAAGAATGGTCACAAGAGAAGTCCCCTTTTTTATTTTGCCACACATTACTGTGTTTTGAGTGTCTTCTGGGATAAATTTTGAATATGTTTTAGGCTCTCTGCAACCTGTAGCAGGCCAAAGCAATGGAAGTTTATCAATGCATAGTGCTGAATAGGCCTGTCTCTCCTGCATGAGCACAGAGAAAGAAAAATTTAAAAATCACGAAAAGTGAAGTAATTTCTTTCAAAACACTGATTGCACAACACCCACAAGAACTGGAGCTGAAGGAGAGCTCCGGGATGAGGTTTGCTTACTGGACTCTCAGAGCCATCTTAGCAAGTGGGAAAAAACCAGGTACTGCTGGAAAGCAGAAATAGGTTGGGGAATGATTTAAATCATCAGATCCAGAGAGAGGTGACAAAGCCCAGTGGGACAGTCTGCCCTCCCAGGTTTGCTAGAGGAAGAATTCACTAGTGAGGCAGTTAAGCAAAGCTCTTTTTATCTGTGTGTAAAAAGAATTTCATCTGGAGTGGCTGCACTTGAAAGGCGTTGGTTGCTTCAACAAAATGCTTCCTGCACGCTTGATGTTGATGGTCCATATTACCTTCAGGATCATCTGCAGGGCTGGATCCTAAAATACTTATCTGCAAATGCAAGAAAAGTCATTACAAGAAGAGTAATTAGAAATGACAGCAAGAAAACAGTGACTAAGCTACATCACTGAAAGAGGAGCCACATGAAAACAGCCAAAGCTGTGGACTATTTAAAGAAACACAGAGATGGAAGACCATTTTTTCCTCTGATGTATGAAACTAAGTCTGGGGGAAAAGAAATAGAGGTGAACAGAAAGAACAGGGAAATGAAACAGAATTACAGTTGAAAATTAGAAGCAGAAGTCAGATCATTGGAGGAACACAGACTGGAGACTCGTCAGCTCAGAGGTTCAAAGAAAATGTGACAGTAAGTAAAACATGAGGGGCCTGTTACAAGAGAGTTGAAGAAAATGAAAACTAAATGGCAAGAAATTTGAAGGAAAGACTTTCAGTTGCACAGATGACTAAGAGCAAGTGGTCAAGGACACATGGGCATCCAGAGGAACTCAGTCATTGATGGGGAGGGCATTTTTTTAAAAGTCAACACCCCACTACCACCTCCTGCTTCAACAAATAAAGAGTTTATTATCTCAGGAGAAATAAGGTCCTTGGTTTGTTAACTTATTAACATAGCTACAGAAATAAGTGTTTAAATCAAAATGGGATATTTCCCCTCAAACTCTTTTATGCATGTACAGAACAGCATTATATAACATGTCAGATTAGACTGCTGCAGACCTCCCTCTTTGCTCCATAATCTATGAATATACTAGCAACACATGGCTGTCATTCCCACCTGCTCTCCGAAACTCTGCTCATGCACATATTGCATGCATAATGGGGAAAAAAGCAACACATCCGTGAGCAGCAACTGCCTTCAACGCAGTCTGCATGGGATAAACATGACAGAGGTGAGTTAAACGCATCAATATATCATGAAAATCCAAGTCTGTTTCTTCTATTTACAGCTCCAAGTACCGACTTTTGGGGAACTGACAGTTTGAAGAACGTAGCTCATCTTCCTTGAATATCCAAGCAGCAGGATTGGTGGAAATACAGGTTTCCTCTCCTCTAATCTATTTGTTATATAACTACAACTCTGAATCTCCTGCAAAGTACGGGAGCATTAACTGGTATACCTCTTTTTAAAACCCAATAATCAATAACGAGAGGCTCCTCATAACTGTGGATTTACACAGATCGCATGACTTATTATGATCTCTTTCTCAAAGAGACTGCCATCCAACTAAGTTATACACTTTGTAGTATATTCCTTTCTGTTGGTCCAGTGAAGGAGCAGATGCATACAAGACTGAATTTAACCCATTAATTTGCCTTTTTTTTTTTTTTTTTTTTACAACATTGGCCATCTTTTTTCTGTCTTCTTAGATTCTGGGGCAACACCACACTGCACAATAAGTGCAGAGTGACATAAATCACACACATATAGTCTTCCAGATTGTCACCTGCAAATTCAGGTTGCAAAGGGGAAAGAGGAGAAGGTGGAGAGAAAGGGAAAAAAGGAGAAGGAGGAGAGAAAGGGGAAGTGTTACAAAAATATTACAAGCAAGGATAAGCAATTCTTATAGTTTTGGTGCTTTGAGAAAGTTGAGGCTCAAAACTTGACACTGTTTTCTAATGAAATGAGACCTAAAATATTCAGAGGGCTGCCTCTTGAAAAGAGAAAATATCCCAGAGTACTGCACTCACTGTAGGCTAACAAGATGATCCTGAAGGTAATGTGAACCATCAACATCAAGCATGCAGGAAGCATTTTGTGGAAGCAGCCAACACCTTTCAAGTGCAGCCACTTCAGATGAAAAGAGTTTGGCTGTAGTAAACAAAGGAGTTCATTTGATATAGGGTAACTAATCACTGTAACAGTTTGTCACTAACTGGAATACCACCTCACCCTAAAAACAATAAACTTTCCCCTAAACTTGAGAGAACTATCCAACTTTAAAAATAGAAATTCCTTTTTCTTCAAGAAAGATTAAAAAAACTCCCCCTCCAATATATTGATAAGCCTGACAAGGCAAAGGTATTTATATTTAATAATTCTACAATATGATTTTTCCAGAAAGTCATAGCGTAGGTCAAATGAATGGTATTTGTGAGACAAATTGAAAGTGGAAAAGAAAGCAAGGTTCAGAATTTAAATATAAAATCATTGCATTAAGTTGGATGAAGCAGTGCCAGGGGAGAATTCAAATATTCTTCAATATTCTTCAGGTTCATCATAGCACATACAATAAAAATCAAAAGGTCTGTTCCTTAACCTTCCAAAAAGGATTAATAACCAGGGTAGGCAACATGCAGCGATATTAGTGTTCTTGTCTATGAATTTAGATATTCACATCACCATTCTGCATTTCTAACTTCATTTATTTAATGAGAGACAAAAATAAAGGCCGGTAGCCCTTAGGTCACTTTCCCAGCTATGCTTCACAGGGGCAAGGTCCCATCTCCTTGTGTATGGAGGCAAAACCTTTTTGTTTCCAAGTGAGTAGTTCTTATTTTCCAGTGTAAATTGAGCTACAGCCACTATGTGGCTTAGTGTGTATATAGCACTTCGTTATTATTCTTCCTACATTGCCATCAAGACAAAACAAATCAGTGTCCTGGTACCCTGTGCCTTTAACCATATTAACCTCTCTATTTGCAAGCAATGGGAAGTTCATCTCAAGACCATAAAACGACATCGTAGATTCAGAAAAAAAAAGTGACAGCACGTGGATGACTGATTTCATATGAGGAAATCTAAAATATAAAACAGTTTTGCTCAGAGGAATCCCATTCTAGACAGGGAGAGTTGATTCAGTCTGCTTCATTTTAACTTAATCACTTGCTCTCAGATTGAAGTGTTAAAAGAACATCATGTTTTTGAAAACCATGAGAAGCTCAGTTATACTGTCTACATGGCGTTTTCTGTACTGTCATCATCTTGTTGTGCCCACATTTCAATAGTTCGCAAGAAGCAGGTGAGCTCTGATGGAAAGCCAGCCAGCCATGGTTGTATGAAGCTGGGCCGAAGCTAATGAGCCTGGCTGACAATCATTTGTTGTTGTTGTTGTTGTTGTAGGTTGGCAATACATTAACATGGCTATGTAGCTTCCAATAAGGTTATAGCGTCGGTGAGGTAAGCTCAAGTCTGCTCGGGGCATGTGTAGACATATTCACAGACTGGAGGAATATGAGAGGCAAAACAGAGGGTTTTATTTGCTACAAACCATAGACTTAGTGCTGGTGCTGCCGTCATCCCCACCACAGCGGTCAGCCCGGTCAATCTGCTGCTGGTAAGGAACCACTGACTAATCCTTCTACGTCCTGTCTCAGGGAGCAAGGAGCCATATGAAGCCATATCTCCAACCCTGATCTGCTCCCGAGACATCCCAGCTGTACCCCATGACTGCTGCAGGGGCCATATTGTAAAGCTAACAATTGGCTTATGATCAGTCTTCATTTTCCCTTACCAGACATAGATTTGGTCCCTTCTTTCACAAATATTGTAATGAAGGTGATGTGAATGCTTAGTAATCCTGATTTACAATAATGACATATTATCCATTCCTAATTGCTATTCAATCCTAATTGCTTCCTTGGAACATGTACCTGATTGGAACAAGATTTAAAGGCAAGAACCAGAGCAAGCGCTTGGGATGTCAGACCACTGAGGTCTGGCAGGAGAAGGTGAGCTGGGAGGAGGTGGCAGTGCAAGGCTGTAGGGTACAGCTAGAAGAGAGACTCCACTGTGCCTCTGCTTCTGCCTAGAAACTCCATAGCTGTAACACCAGCTCCGCATCCGACGTTACAAAAAAAAAAAAAAAAGTGGCTCTGGAGTGTGAGACACCACATGTCGGAAGTGTGCTGTGAAACATATGGTCGTGTTTTCCCTTTAAGACAGAGTATTTCACATTTCGTTTCATATATATACTTTAGATTACAGATGAATCTATTGTACCAAAATATTGGCAGCTGCTTTCCAACAGGGGAGACTGCCTTCCATGTTCAGCGAATTCTCCATGCGTTTGGCTACGAAACATTTCCACAGACTCTTGTCTATTGATATTAATTCCCCGTACAGTTTGCATAACAGACACGCAACCAGCCCAATCAATAATATCAGCTCATATTGATTAGCTATTTCTACCCTGAAATAGGAATGTCAAGCTCCAATTGATTCACATTCATGCACTGTGTAAACATAATTTAAAATTAACGTGTACAAGATAGAGCACACACTAATATTGCCACGTGGAGTAACCCGGGGGATACACCGTAGCACAAAGCCGGTGTATGAGACACAACTAGTCAATAAAATGCAGGGTATAATTTGCCACCTCAATATCCCAGTATGTGTTCTGAAACACATTGTGGATCGCAGAACAGTCACTAAACGCTGTAGGAATAATAGCTTTCTTCCTAGTCCTGGGGAACAACAACAAAAGAAAAATCAGGATAATATTCACAGCCCTCTCTAGAGTTCTCTGCCTGTCTTTTGGTACCACCACAAAACCTCTGACAAGATTTTCCAGCTGTTTTCCCACCTGGGTTTGCTTGGTTTTTTTTAACAAAGAAAAGCCCCTAAAAAAGCTAAAAGCAAACTGCTCATCACAAACATTACCATTATAGTGACAGTCTGAATGAAAACAACTAAAAAAACCCCAAACTTCAGTAGTTTGTTTTGCACACACACACAAAAAGAAGGGGTTTCCTTGGCAGAAGAGAAGAAGGCACTTCAGCTGTCTTCTTGTTGAGTCAGGACTAGACCCTGATCCTGCAGCTCTCCACTTTCACAAACAAGTTACACTGACACTCTCCACAGGTGATGAGAGGGACCATATTTTTTCCACCAGCGCCCTGATGCTGTCAGATCTCTGTGCCCTACATTTATATGGATTGAGGACTCATCATCTAGTGTTTTCAAGGAAAAAAAAAAAAAAATTAAAAAATGAAGCTCAGTGATGAGAAGAAAAAGATACCATAGAGCAGCTGCAGCTGTAATTGGCTGAAGGGCTAAGAAATGACCTAATATTCTTCTAACTAGGATTTATCCAGCTGCTCACTGCTCTGATTAAATAGGATTAATCCATCAGATGAAAATTGCTTTGCTGGTTCAAGAAATAAACTTACCTGTTTCTTAATTTTTCTTTAATTTTATTATTAGAAGATAAAGCTCCACTTCGCTAAATCTGTTTGTTCTAAATTACTTATGGATATTTTTGTAAACTAATGCATAAGCCTAATCCCATAGAACTCTCTCATGAAGCTGCTGTATCTGATCTTTATTTAAAGCTGTGAATTAAAACAAAGCACAAAATGAACCACTAAAACTCCCAGACTTCTCTATCGGTGAATGTTTCATACAAGCTAGTTTTTCTCTAGTATTTGACCTCTGAAATAGGAAGCTACCACAGTTCTAATTAGCGTCTGATTGACCATGATATATATGTATCATTGTTCCACTTGTGATAAATGCTCTGCATCCCAAGATAAACATGCCCAATTAAATTGTAATCAAAATGATTTTTTGAAGTCATCTTGGTCCCCATCATCAGAAATAATATAAAAGGCATGTTAAAAACGATTGAACCTTTGACATTCCACACCTTATTTCAGTTCTCTCTCCTGATTCAAGGTCTCAGCATCCCGCCCTTAAATCCTGGCTGGCAGACAAGGCTTCCTTTTCCCCTGAACAGCTCCGTGGGACGCTCCGGCCACAGATCACCATCTTTCGCTATTCTGCTACCACAGTAATGGAGCATTTCCCATCTCAACACCACCTTTGTCTTAGCCTTCCTTGTACCAAGGAGAATGAAGATTCAAAGCCCTGACTGTGCTGCTACCAAAAGAACGGAAACTTTTAGTATCAGATAGTGTACTACAGTGTATTGTACACCTTCGGCTAATGTCACTGTGCTCCAGCAAACATTATGGGCTTAGTGCTAGTAAACATCACTTGATCTGCTACAAAGTCCTGCCAGCGGAATACATATTAAAAAAATAGGAGAGGCAAAGGGAGAAAGCAGAAAAACAGAACAGTACAGGAGCTTGCACTTAGAGAAGAAACTCGTTATGAATCCACTTAATGAGCAGGATGTTCGTTTTCCAGTGACATTTGTAAAAGCCAATTTGCAACACTGCATGTCATTTTGCACTGAAATACATGACAAATCTTCCCTATAAAGCTACTCAAGAGCTTAGCATGCATACAAACAAACAAATAATGTTCCCAGGGGCAGCATTTTCTTTCCCTCCATTGCTCAAGTGACCTCCACCAATATCATGTTTCACTCCTGCTCTGCTGAGGTTATGTTTAGGATCTTGCTCCCTCCCCATCAGTGCACAGGTTGCTATGGATTCTGTTCCAGGATTTCACTGCTGAAACCAGGAAAGGAAATGGGAATGCTGGAAGGTTCTTCACATGGGATGGCTGGAACGGAGCCTTGAAAGAAATAAAAGGCCAAAGACTGAAGAGTTTATGTGTGTCATATCCAACTTCCAGGTCTCTCTTCATTTACAGTAAACAATGTCCTTTTGCTACCAGAGAAATGGAACAATCAGGGTTGTAACATGATTGGTATTTCACTGGATGGCATTATCAGAAATAGCTTTTACAAGATCTAACTGGCCAGGCAAAAGATCAGATTTCAGAGAAGCGCTATTTTCTGGGTCTGAACCGAGTGCCTTTTTACAGGGGTACGTCTCAGAATTAGAGGAGCACTGGTTGACTCTGTTCAAATCAATAATCCCAAACTCACTACAAAATGATTGTGTGTGAGTATGAAAACAACTAAAATGATTAAAGAGTACCAAAAGGTTTACTTTTAAATTTAATTTATATTCTTATTAATGAATCAAGAGAGGGCATTTTGGAAAGAAAACCTGCAACCTTGCTTGGTCTGATTACCCATCTGCTCAAATCCGAAGGCAAAATAAGGAAGATAACGTTAACGAGAGGTGCTACCCATGTTAAGTGGAAGTGAACATTATTACTGAAATAGCTGTGTGGAGATACGGTCTTTTAGCGAGAAACCTAGACTTAAGCAACCTACTGTCTCGCCTGAGGGACCCAATCGCCAGCCACGGGTTCTTTTCGACATTTCTGGCGTTTGGTCCTTAACTCTCTCCGACATCTGGGAGCCCCTTGGGACTGAGCCCTCCTGGCAGAACAGCAGAGACGGCAGCAGTTCCAGGGAACGAGTTTCTCCTGCGTAGAGCGAGCATTTTCCAGTGATAATATCGGTGGTAGTCGGCTGTGTGGAAAATGGGAAGTGGGAACTGATCTTTCATGTTGAAGCTTACAAGAAACCTGTGCTCTGCATGAGGCTCTGAAAAGCTGATCTAAAAAGAAGTGTCAAGGCTTTTACCATCATAAGAAGCAGAGGCTCATAAAATTGGGATCGTTAAGCACCCTCAGCCAAGTGAGGCAGGATAAAAAGAATTCAAAAGGTTTTAGTAAACACATTCTGAATTTGCCATCTTGGATAACCAAGTACTGCAATAAAGTGCCAAGTAGAGACTAATACATACTTACATGGTACTAATTTCCTGGTTTCAATAAATCCAATATAATAAAATTGACAGATGCTGTTTTACCTACTCAAGTGATTCATGAAGGGCCTGAAACTGTAACGTTGAAACAAGATAGGCCATCTGTGCTAGGTTGGTTTTGGTGTGTTGTTGTTTTTTTTTAAATAAAGAACTGACTGGCCAAAGAGTGGTGACAGCACGATTTGCCTAGCAGAAAATGAGAATCTTGCCACCTTTACCTATAGAGGTGAGAGAATTACCGGACTTGTATCCACTGTCTGTTATTTTGCAGACTGTTGTTCTGCAAATGCTCAAACAAAAGAAAAATAAATCAAAGAAATAATTGAAATTTAAAGCAAAACTAGGTGTTTTTTCACGTCTCCTTTTAAAATTAATTGGAATGCATTTTTAATGACAACATAAACAGTGAGTAATAAAAAGTCAGCAGGATCTACACATGGATAGATAACAACACACTAACAATTACATGAACCTTCTGTGTAGTGACATGTGGGTCAGGAATCGAATTTGCACCCTCAGATTAAACCATCTCTCAGGTCCGCACATCATCAGTAACAAATGTCACTGCTAGGTTTCATTCTCCTGTACTCAGAGTGCTCTCATAGTTCTGTTAACATCCAATAAAAGAGGATGTTTCAAGGCCAGATCTTGACACCTAATGGCACTCACCGGGAGTGATGATTGCAAAAGGGTAGCAAAATCTGAGTTTCAAAAAAAGAGTTCATTTCAGAAAGTCAGAGAATATAATTTCTACTTTATATTTAGGAATATAGAAGGGCCTGTCTGATAAAAAAGGACCGAACTAAATACATGTGTTTATAGTTACATACTGGCATAACTGCCTTGCTGAAAGGGGACCTTTTCTTAAGCGTGTGTCTTCAACAGCAAAGATTTAAAGGTGGAGCAAAGAGTTTCTGAATTAGCACGTTACTGAGGCTGGGAATGATTGAAGTCAAACGGAAAGGTTGCCTTTAGTTTCAGAGAAAATACACATTTTTACATAGTTTGTTTTCCCCCGATGTAATGGGATGTGCTTTCTTGTTATTAAAGAATAAGCTGACAAAGTAGCTGAAAACACTTCTCATAAGATCTGAAGAACATGGTGCTTCCAAAGAGGACTTTATTCTGGCGTACCAGGAGTGTCGTGGGTTCACCTCAGCTAGCATTGAAGTACCACACAGCTGCCCGCTCACCTGCCCCCCTCCTCCAGTGGAGGAGGAGAATCAGAGGAACAGACAAGGAAGCTCATGAATTGAGATAAGAACTATTTAGTAATTGAATATAAATTAATAAAATAGTGAAAATAATACTAACAACACTAATAATAATAAGTAATTAAAATAATAGAAAATAAAACATATGATGAATTGCTCACCACCCACTTACCAACACAGCCAGGTCCTGAGTAGGGAGAGTCAGGGTCTGAGAGAGATCACACCAGAGTCCGAGCGAGCCCCAAGTAAGTGAGAACGACCAAGAAAGCTAACTGACCCCCCAAAATAATGAATGAACAAATGAGCTATGGGCCCCTGGCCCACCCCTGGTTTATGTACTCGGCATGATGTTCTATGGAATTAAATATCCTTTTGGTTAGTTTGGGCTAGCTGTCTGAACTGTGTGTGCGCCTCGCCCCCTGCCCCGCCTGCTTGTAATGAGAAAGCTGGGAGCACAGCTGCAGTATCAGAAGCTGGGAAAGACCTTGAACTGGTACAAACACTCCTTAGCACCAACTAAAACCACCAGTGTTACCAGTTCTCAGAGCAGATCCAAACCAGCCTCATACCAGCCACTGTGAAGAAAGTTAACTGTCCTGACTAAAACCAGCACAAGGAGGCATTTGGCAGGATAAGTCGCATAACAAGGGCTGTTTGGGGACTCCACATATGGCATCTGCTTTCCATTGCTTTAGGCACAGGTAGGACAACGGTTGTCTTTCTTACAAAGCCTGTGGTCCTGAGCTACACTGACATATGAAAAATACAAACTAATCTACTACCTGTTGTGCTGAGCATAACTGGATACATTTGGGTAGCTGGGACCTGCATGGGAGAAGGTCACGAGTTGCTCTGGGCAGGTAACAGCCACATCCAGCCAGCTCTGAAACTGGTGGGAGCATCCCATTGCCTACCTAAAGTTCAACATCACAGGGGCATGTGATGTCTCTGCTCAAACGCAGGTCAGAAAAAGCAGCAACAACAGCAAAGGGCAGGGGACACCTGGGGAGATGCTCTTGGTCAGATGCATGGAGGAGCCATAGGGAAGAGACATTTTGGGGCATAGATGTGACCCATGTCAGAGTGGGGACAACCTGAAGGGACTGCAGCCCAGGGTGACCTGTGCCAGGGCAGAGTCCCCTGAAGGACCATGGCTGTGGACGGCCCTCACTGGAGCAGGTGGAAAATGAGCAAGAAACAAGGAGGAGCAGAAAGAACCACTGAGCACAGGACCTGCCCATGGGCTCATGGAATGAGTAAGGAGGGACTGAGCGTAACCCACAGCAAAGCCAAGGCAGGATGACACTAAAAAGAGGAGAGTTGAGATATTTGCCTTAAAATGAGCCTAGGAAAGAAAAAGGAAAGTGGGTTTCTTAAGTGTTTGTTTTCTCAATGATGTCCACCCAACACCTGAATCACTCCCTAACACCTGAATACCTCCCCATACCAATTAACACTGTTGTTAATCAGCAGTAAATCAAATCAAGTTAAAATCCCCCCAGCTGAGACTTTTGCCCATGACACCTGTGTCTTTTCAGTTCTAGTTGTTGAAATAGAAAAGATCAGGTGAAATGTCCTGTCTGCCTTACAAATTTACAATGGATGACAGAGAATCTGCTACAACCTTTGATGCTTCAGGACCTCTTTACCCTTTATCAGGTAAATTGTTAAAAACATATATTTTAAGTGGCCTCGTTTATCTTCCAAACAATAGACTTTGTTACACCTTCAATAGAGTAAGCTATTAAAAATCAATGTTCAACAACATTCAGTATTTAGATACTATGAACCTTTAGAGTCTTTCATTTTCAGATTTTCTGGGTATAAAATCATTCTACAGTTATTTGGCGATGCTTTACCAGGTTTTCAATGTTATTCGTTACATACAGACACCTGAATTGGTGGATTTTAGTAGCAAATGCACAAAAGTTAAAGAGAAAGGTAACACAATCCCTACACCCCAATTTAAATCAAAACAGGATTGTCTATTGTCAATAAAAGATAGACTGAGTTTAACAAATTAGCGTATTAAATTTGATGATTACACACTGAAGGGGAACACTTTGGACCAGTATTTGCTGTGTTAATTTGATATGCTGTTACTCAGTTTTCATGGAGAAAATGGCCATTTATTTTCACAGACAGTATGGGTACAAAAACAGTGGTGAAACCATAGTTTCTTCAAAGTCAGGTTATGTTTTTGAAAGTTTAGTATAATTCTCAGAAAGGATAAATAAAAAATAGGGTTAATTATGTATCAAAGAGCAATATGCATTTAAAGTTAAATAATGGGGAAATATAGCCAGGTAAATATTTCAAATGAAAAGAACTGACATTTTCTTTCCCAAATAACCTGTCCATTTTTTAAATTGAAATAGATACAAGTATGTACAGTTCAATAATATCATGAAAAGGAATGAATAAAATCTAATAGAACAGCTCTCACCTTTTGGGTATTTCTTGACAAGGTCAGAACTCCATCAGGATAACTTCTGACCTTGAGAAGTTATTTTTATCCTAATTTCAAATGTCTTTGCATCAAATGGGGTGATTTTTACTTTATTTGATTTACTGCTGATTAGCAACGGTGTTAATTGGTACTGGGGAGGGATTCAGGTGTTGAGGAGGGGTGGACATAAATGAGAAAACAAACATTTAGGTAACCTACTTTCCTTTCTCTTTCCCAGGTTTATTTTAAGGCAAGTATCTCTACTCTCCTCTTCCTAGTGTCATCCTGCCTCGGCTTTGCTGTGGATTACGCTCGGTCCCTCCTTATTCATTCCGTGAGCCTGTGGACAGGTCCTGTGCCTAATGGTTTCTGCTGCTCCTTGTTTCTTGCTCATTTTCCCCCTGCTCCAGTGAGGGCTGTCCACAGCCATAGTCCCTCAGGGGTGCCCCTGCTCCAGCATGGGTCACCCCGAGCTGCAGCCCCTTCGCGGTGTCCCCACTCTGAGCCAGCCATCCGAACTGTGGGGGAAATTAACCCTTTCTGCCTGGAACCAGCAGAGATGCTGAGGCCAGCAGTATAAGCAAGACAGTGTCTGTAGCGCACATGCCTGGGACCCATCACGTTCACTGGTGACCGAGGTATGCCGTTGAGCGATGCCTCTCAAACCTCTTGTACACCTGTGCTTTCACACATCACCTGTGCAACTCGCCTACAGGAAATACATCCTATACATTTTGACGGATACCTTGGCTACACCTATGATTGTAAATTAAGAAGAGTCCAGGACCTTTGCCAGCATTTAAACATGACCATTCCTACTAATACAGTGCAGGAATATCCTCTGCTGAGGTTCTGTTCTGTGCCAAGAAGCATCGTTCCAGGAAGGTGCTGAGGTTGGTTCTGCCAATTGTCCTGAAAGCTCACAAGCATTCCCAGGCACAGGTAGCTCAGGAGCTTAGGCAGAGTCAGTATGGACAGCAAGAGATTTTGGGCGAGGTCCTCCTACCTACTAGGGTAATATTTTCTGCAGGAAAAGAGGACTTTGGCAGATACGCTCTGTAACTAGGATGTAACTTACAGGCATAACACCCCCAAATGCATATGTGATTAAGACGGTAATCAGTAGCGCCCACATACTTTGCGACAGTTCGTCTGCTCTTGTGTAAAGCAGCTGTGATCCCAGTTACTTCAGTGTAAATATTGGGAACTCATACACCTTTCAGTGGGAGGACGAGGATAAAGTATGTTAATAACTTTGAGGGTGTAAGCAGGCAGACAACTAAATAGTAATAAAAAAAGTATAAGAAAAGGTTATTATGTAAACCCAAGTCCAGTGTTGATAAACCCCTATCATTTATGGAATAATAAACAAATTTCCTTGTGCCATCAATGTTCAGTATAAGAAAATCCACATGTATAAACCCCATACTCTGTAATAACATTTTGTATCAACCAGCAGAAGCACAGTTTTTGAGGCACAAACAAGGAATGTTTACTTTTCTAAGTGTCTGGTTAGCATTTATTACTTTAACACTCTTGTGTCTGCCAAAGCTGAGACCTGTCCTGCTCGGTAGAATGATAGGGAATTTATTTATTTTCCACAACAGCCGCTTCCTGGCGAAGTGACAGGGGGCATTACTGCACAGCGCTGATAGCAGCAGCCGCCGTGTGGGTGTTGCTGCACTTTGGTTGGATGTTCAAATCTGGGGTCCTTCTCCCTGTGCGTGTCAGTTCCAAACAAATCTCAGTCTATCCTAAGCAAAAAAAAACATAAGTAGTGCCACTGGGTTTCTTTCTTCTCTGTGTACGTGCTTTGAATACGAGCGTGTCCCAAATAAGAGTTTGTGCTTTGTGCACTTGTAACGCTTTTGCATGAGGTGGTTCAAAACCATATATTAACGTTAGAGGAATTAGTTTCTTGCTCCTTGACAAGTGACATAGATGTTTATGCAGATAAAACCACCATAAAATTGCTCTAAAGTACTGTAATTGTGAACCAGTACCCATTTACTCAAGTGCCTGAAGGGGCCTACAGGAAAGATGGAGGGGGACACTTTACAAGGGCCTGTAGTGACAGGACAAGGGGTAACGGGTTTAAACTGAAAGCGGGGAGATTTAGATTGGACATCAGGAGGAAATTCTTCCCGGAGAGGGTGGTGAGGCACTGGAAGAGGTTGCCCAGAGAAGCTGTGGATGCCCCATCCCTGGCAGTGTTCAAGGCCAGGCTGGATGAGGCTTTGAGCAACCTGGTCTAGTGGAGGGTGTCCCTGCCCATGGCAGGGGGGTTGGAACTGGATGGTCTTTAAGGTCCCTTCCAACCCAAACCATCCTGAGATTCTGTGATTTACACTTCCTAGCACTGGGGCAAATAACTCCAAGCTGTATAGCCACAGAAAATCAGGGAAAATATACTAAATTCTGCAAAACAGGTAGCAAGGTAACAAAGTGAAGTGTTAACTTGCTGTTTATGACAGGTGAAGTAGTCCTTTGAAATGTATATTATGTAAAGCATATAACATGGATTTAATCTACTAGATTCTCTGTTTTTAAACTATACAGACATTATGCTCATGATTAATTACTTCATGGGTTTACTGTGGTTTTCAGCTTATTCTCTGGTATTCAACACACAGCCTTATTCTTGTTTCACCATTAGCTTGATAAGAGCATGCTGTAATGCATGCAAATGCATGCTCAAAGTACCGTTTTCTTCATGTGTTCTTATGATCTTAATGCCATAGTTCCTCTCTTGTACATTGTATATTATTGATCTTGAAGATCTTGAAATCTATTTGATCTTTCAACTTTTAGAACTTCTTAAGATTGGTTGATAGGCATTTTAATATTTACTTTAGTATGACCTTATGGATTGTGTTTCTTTTTCAGTTCAACCAAATTTTTGAAGAAGCAAACCAATTTTTCTGCAGAGAAGGGATATCTCTAGCCAGAGAGAACTTTCAATGACATTTTCTCTTCATGAGCCCTTCTTTCATCGAGGAAAGGTAGTACACAGAAAATAGCAATTTATAGTACAAGCATGTAAGGGCGAAATCAGAAAGGCCAAGCACAAAGTAAGATTTGTCCAGCAAAGGACATGAAAAACAAAACCATAACTCTTTAAATATATCAGCAGTAGGGGGAACACCAAGGTGGGAGTTGGTCAGCTACTTAAAGGAGAGGGAAAGCCATCGCTAAAAAGGTCAGCTAGAATCAGACGATTAACACAATTGATACCAGAGACCAAAGGGTACAATCTCAGCCTGGAACAGGTTAGAGAGCACTTGCATAAGCATATATTTTAAAATGATATGGGCATAATGGATGTCATCGAAGGGCAGTTGAAGGGGTAGCTGATCCATGACAGGGCCATCAGAACTCGTGAAAATGGGTGATGCAAGGAAAACTGGGAAGGATAAACACAATAACCACCTAAATTTTGGAAGAGGGAAAAGGAGGAGTGTAGGGAATTAGTATCATCAGCTTTATTTCACTCTCTGGAAGAATGCTAGCACAAGTTAATGGTTTATAACTACCCTCAGAGATAAAATTTAAACCATCTACTGTAAACATGAATTTGTCAAGAAGATGGGTCAAACCAGTCCAACTTTGTTGCATGGCAGAGTAACAGTCACCATGGACCGAGGAGCAGTAGAAGTCACGTTTCGATTTCAGTAAAGCTTTTAGCACTACTTCCATGACATTTTCATAAGTAAACCAGAAAAATACGGTCTAGACAAAACTGTTACTCAGTTACTCGAAAGTGGGTGGAAAACCATTCTCACACTGGTGTAGCAGACCGTAACAGAGTCAGGTCTGGCACAGCTCCACTTCTTTCCAGCATTTTAGTCAGTGAGCTGGGTGATGGCATGGTGAGTTCTCAACGCGAGGCTGGGCTCGGTGACCTACTGAGCGGCCTTCCAACAGGAATTATCCTATGATACTGTGGTCCCTTGGTTCTGAATTTGCAGATGATACCTACCTGTTAGCTGATTGGCGGATAAGACGGAAATTTAAGGTGATCAGAACAAGCTCAAGTTATGATTTAAAACCTTAGGCTAGCACTAAGCGCTGGGAAACAGAATACTCTACACACAGAAATAATTAAGTGTTCAAATACAGGATGGGGAAGAAACAGCTGGAAGCAGATTTACTGGGAAGGATGCAGGGGTATGGCGACCAGCCAGAGCGCGAGTCAAACAGGTCATGGACAAACCAAACACCGTTCTGGGAGCAGAATTTCAGCCTCTAAGGCATCCAAGCCAGTCCTACCTCTCTGCTCGGCCTCAGCTGAGATAATGTAGTCACTCTTGGGAGCTGAACAGCAAAAAGATTTGAACTGACTAGATAGAGTCCACAGAAGATCAATGAAAATGACAAGCAGTTGGAAAACATGACGGGTAAAGAAAGGCTGAATATTAGTATCGTTTAGCTTAAACAATGGAAAACCGAGAGAGACAAATTAACAGCCTATCTAATAGACTGCTGCAAAGAGGAAAGGAAAAAGTTATTTTCAGTGTCTGTGAAGCGTAGATAAGACTGAATGGGCTTTAACTGCAGCAAGGAATATTCAGGATAAGCTCTCTAACTGTGAGAACAGCGAAGGGCTGAAACAAGCTGTCTCAGTGGCCCGAGGCCCTGCAGTGGGTAAGGCACTTCCCCACCCGCAGCATTCTGAGCTGCTGTGGGACAGCAGGGACAAGGCAGCCTTCAGATTTTTCTGGCAATCCTATTTTTCACATTGTGAAAAAAAAAAAATCAGCCTTCTTTTTTTTGCAGCACCAGAAATAATATTTAATGTTTAATCCTGATTTAAACGTACTTCATGGCCCACTTTCCTAATGCCTTACTCTCCTTTGGTAGCCCATAAGTACAACTTTTTTTTTTTAACCATATCACAGTCATCAGATGTCATACAGAAGAACCCCTTGTGACTGACACCTCACACCTATTCCTTTCTATTTCTCCCAAGCGTTATTTCATTTTCTGCCTAAGTCTCTACAAATCCTTGTTTATTAAGTATTCAAGTACCATGGGCAGTGGTGTACATATCATTCCTTTTTACTGTCCCCTACACACTTTAAAGGTCTTGATATTTTTTCTGCAAAGATTCTGAAGATGCCAAATGGAGAAGGTCTGTTCCTCCAGTCCAGTAAAACTCTAAAGTTCCTTGAATCGCGTGATTATTTTCACTGCTCTTTCATTTGGTTTTAGAGGAACTGAAAAGACAAATGCAGATTTTCCCCACCCAGATTCATTTTGTTCTAGGTAGCAGGACACACTTAACAGAAATAGGTAACACTGAATGCATTTCTAGATTACTTTCTGAACTGTCCTACACAATGAAGTACATAAATCAGACTTGCCTGGCAATGTAAAGCAAAGACTTTTAGAATCAGGAAACTAAAGTAAGGCTCTGAAATTCCTATTTTAGGAAAACAAAACAAAGACCCTTAATCTGAAAAATGCTGAGCATACAGTAACTTTTAAAATTCCTAACCAGAAATATTGTAAAATACCTTCAAACAGCTGCAGTTTTTAAGAACTTAGCCATCAAGTTTTGTACCTTTATACTATCACCTAGCCATGGATCTGTTTTTCCTTAAATATTTAAATTTCTCTCCCAATTTAGAGCTACAAAAGATGTTCTTAGTATTTTCAATTCTATACAGATACTGAAAATTTCAAACAGTTGGCAGGAACACTTGTTCCAAAAACTTAACAAAATTTCTTTTTCACTAGTCTTATGCGGACTGTCTCCTTATCCGCGCTTTTCAGGGACAGACTGCATTGGCTGTGTTTTCCTAATACCCTGAGATCATTTATTTGGACCTGCTGAACTGTAAATGCTCGCTTCTGGATAGAACCCAGGACTATGGCCTATTCTGGCTGCTACGGGCCAGCTCCTGCTCACACATTAAAAGTTCAGAGGCTTGGACTTTTCCACTCAATAACCTAAAGTCAAGGAACATATGTTAGGATTATTGTACTTTCACAGCTAATTTTATTCTTTTCCCCAGTCTCCACACCATGCTGCACAATGCACAAGTACATGAGTGAAGGATGAGACACTGCGGACCAGTCTCTCCGCCATCACCCCCATTTGATTCTTTATAATCCAGGAACGCACACATCAGTAGTAAAGATTCTGTGCAGTGGATGTTGGGCTGAGAGTTCACAATCGGGGGAGTGAAAAAGTGATTTATAGGATGGATCTGGGCAGTTGGGAAAGACTGAGAAGCAAGTAAGACTCTTTATAGCAAGGTCCAATATTGAAAGAAGTAAAAAAAAAAAAAAGTATCTTCTTTATATTAATGTCAACAGTCAATTATTTACTCATCATTATTTCCTATTGATAGAAGTCAACTATCCAACATGTTCAGCTTATTTTCAGATGTGCTTTTTCTATACAGGATCATAGAGTCCTCTGCCCTGATGGCAGATGCACGAGGATGCTCAGAGATACTGGAAGAAATCTCTCGGCTGTTGGTTGGAAAGACATGGAGATCAACCTGAAGGCTGAACTAAGCTTTATAAGACCAGGATGTAGGACACAGAACAGAAGGGCTTCAGAAAGGTGACCTGTGCACAGAAATTCACACTCATCCAGGGTGTCAACAGCTTCCAAAAAGTACAATCCAGGTATGTTTCCCCGATGGATATGTGAAACAACTGTTGACTTCCTCACTGCTGGTGAGTCAATAGGCATCTCCCATGCGAGGAGAAAGAACTGTCAGCACTTAGAAGTAAACGGCTGTCACTTAACTGAGATATAACGAACTCCTCTCATCAGTGTCAGTTGTGCATTTGTAAAGTACAAGCATCCAAGAGCCTGAATCATCTCAACAAATGCTGCTTTATATCCCTGTCTAGCTCAGTTTCCATAAAAGGGGGCCATACTAATAACATACGCTGTCTCCACAAGCAGATACCAGCAGGTATCATCAGTGTCTGTGACTCCATTTCCCCTACTTATCATGGAAAACTGGTCCAAGGTGGTGGTGCAAAAGGTATTTCTATGTGGTGGTCCTTCAACTGCAAGCCGTGTCACGTGACAAAGGCCAGGCTTGGTAACAGCACACCCATAATAATATCTTCCTATTTATTTGTGCAGCACCTCGATACAAAGAACTGTGTTACTGTCTCTCTTCATCCATGAGTGGCAAAGGAAACAGCAGGGGAAAAAAAAAATGCTCTGGCTGGGGGAAGAATTTTTTCCAGTGTATCAGTACTTCACTGCCATAGACTGCACAACTCGGAGAGTGCCAAGTGCAGGATGGTGTGAGCTTCAGGGCATCATTTCTATCGAAAGCCAAGTTCCAGGAGTAGGGGGGGTAAGTAGGGCCTATTTGCACTACACCTAAAGCTCCACAGTGAGGAAAGACAAACCGTTGTTTCCTACGCTAAGGGCGCACAGCAGCGTGTTTTCACCTCATGCCGTCTGCTGGCTGACCTGACCTGGGAAGTCTGGGCTGACCAAAGGAGAACACACTGACTGAAAAGAAATCACAGGGCTTAACTTACTAACACTTATGAGGTCCTTAGCACACATTGCAGAAAAGCCAAGTATTTATTTTTTAAGATCCAATCAAAATGACAGAAATATTTGACAGGTTTTAAAAATAAAAAAAAGAAGGAAAAGGACAAAAGTGAACATTTAGCTGGTACAAATTAAACTGATTCGTATAACATTGCTTAGATGAAAACTTGTGAAACGAGGTTGAAAGGCTGTTCCCGTCAGAAGCAGAGATGGTCTGTGATTTTGTACAGTCTCATGCAAAGACAAATTTCCAAGCAGAACTTGACAAGTGAAATAATCAGCATGACAGTAGTAGCTGAGGGACTTGGCCAGGTGGGGATGGGATATGACAAAAAAGACCACTGGATTATAAACTACCTAGGGTGGCACTGTCTGCTTTCTGGATTTGGGCAGATTTTGGCAGAAGGGGCTGCCATTCACTGCTCACAAGGCCCTCGGATGGTAGCACAACTGAGCTGGTAACGATGGGAGGCTGTACAAGACGGTGTTTAAGAAGCGCTGTCCTGATGTTTCTGAGCCAGCCCACGAAAAGCCTGTTTGTTGCACGCCCTCCAGCACGTTCACCCTCACCACCAGTACTAAAAGCTCTCCTCGCAGGGTAGAGTGCTGGAAACTTTTTTAAAATTTATATTTCACATAATGGCTACAGAATTTCCATTTCTGGAAGACCTCCCAGACTTCAAAGGATAACTGGTTTGAGGAACGTAACTGGGACTGGTAGCTTTTCCTGTACGACTTACGTTTAATTTTTTCTGCTGCGGGGATGGGAAGTGATGGAGGTGTATGCCTGGATGCGGAGTTGTTAAGCGCGTTCTGGACGGGGTTGCAGACGGAGGCAAAGTACTAAAATACACCTGGCATTAACTACCCAAAGCAATATATTCACCTTCATCCACAAGCTACTGTACTTACAACAACTTAATATACAACACCTAGTTTCATTTTACTGATGTAAGATGGTAAATACTTGAGTCTCAGAAGTCATTCAGGGTATGTCTTACATCATCATCATTTAAAAATCCTTTGCAAAGGACGGGTTTTTCTCTCACATTTCTATTTCACCAACGTACACACGATGGATGGGCACAAGCAGGGTCTCCTGCCTAAGGCACTGAACATAAAATAAATAAACAAATGACAAATATTATTTCATCTCTTTATTTTTTTTTCCCGAATATTTTAATATTGAAGCCCAAGTTATTATTTTCAAGGGATAGGGAAGGGAAAAAGGAAAGGGAGAAGAGAGAAGTTATGAAGACAAATTATTTTATTTAATTTATGGTTTTGTGAATGGTCATTTCTGTAGGCAACAAAATGTTATTTTCTTAAAAAAAAATAAAACAAACAGCACCATTAAAGAAAGCATGATCCCTGAATTCTAAACAAAACACTGTCTCAAAACAAAAAAAAATTGCTAAAATGCTTGTTTCACCCAGTCACGTCTGGTGGGGTAACAAAGCGAAGCGTAACAGCACTGAACTGTAGCAGTCCCGCCGAAACCAACTACACCCCCTTCTGAAGATTCAGAGAACCACTTTCTGAGCTCGTTCTGTGGGAATAATATTTTCTTTGGTAGAGGACTGAAGGAGGGTATTTACTTCACTGAATGTGGATAGAAAAAAAAAGTATCTATGCACGTTAGGGATCTCCCCAGTGAATCTGTATTTCTCATGCATGGAAGGTATGAGTGGATTTCACATTGCTGTTATGCTGCAGGAGTAATACTGCCCTAGAAAGGCATAGAATGGCTAATGTCGAACAGATGTAAACATTCAGAATACTGACAAAAAAACCCCCAAATCATACACACAAAAAACCCCCTGTACTGAAAATGTGAATCGAGTTAAGTTTCCGTAAAGCAGAAAAAATATTTTACAGCAGTACAAGAGTTATGGCAACAAAGTAAAGCACTTTTCTTGTAACATTCATGAACAGTACAAATACAACAAAGTTATTCTACGGACTAAATTATTCTTTAACTATCAAATATAGTACAAAGCGAAATATTATGTGCTATAAAAGAAGCAGCTCCTTAAATTAGACTAAAAAAATGCTTTTTTTTTTGTTTTGTTGGTTTTACAGTGACAAAGCATGATGACCGAAGACAACAGGATTTCATAGATTCAGAAACATTTAGCTACACAGGTCCATGATAAATCCACTGAATATTTTGTTGCTCCCCCCCCAGTGTTCTGCAGAGCCACAGAAGATGAACCGCTGTGGTGCTGCCAGGAGACTGCAGAAGTCATTCAGTGTTCCGAGCAGGGCCGTTCACGTGTGTCAGCTAAAATGATCCCTTTCGGTGACACTTCTCAGCTCAGCTTGAGTGTTTATCCTGGTACTTCACCACACCTTGGAGAAACTGCTAAACCAGAGGCTACAATAACGATTCTGAAATTGTGCGTGTGTTTATAAGGGGAAGGGGGTGCAGCATAAGGTAATTTTACTTCAGAAATTGCATTATAAAGCACCATATGCACCAACTTCAAACCTGTGCAAGGAATTGCAGGGCCCTGAACAACCATCTGCACGTTCTGTAGCTTACCCTGACAACATGCACCACCCTCAAGAAGGAAGTCTATAGTACGGAGAACATACCTTTTGCTTTATGGCTCAACCTTTATTTTTGTCTTTTAAATGCTATTTATTTCATGTACTAGACCTCAGCAGATAAATAAAATGCACGCAGGGAGCATCCAGTTCACCATTCCCTAATTACTTTTTTTTTTTTTTAAACATTATTTCAAAGGGAGTTTCTGCTTGGAAAATTAGTTCAGAACAGGAACACACAAACACACACACTGCAAATGCCCTAACGGTATCCGCATATCTCACAGGTATGCGATTCAAACAATAAAGAGGGAGGAAAGAAAAAAAAGAATGTTTCTCCCTCTCACCCAAAAGTGCTGCTCCAGGGGTAGGAGTGGGGGAACAATTTTGGAGATTAAAAAAGCAAAAAGAAAGGTAAATTACACATGCTGGACATCGGGACACATACGTACGTACACGCAAACACAGAGCAGTGTGTTCTTAAGCAATTCTTTCGCCACTTTTCAGTGCATAAACCATTAACACCCCACGGTGCAAACTGCATGGTCATTAGAAAACACAATGACACTGGGTCTGAAACCTGGACAATTAAAGTAAAAAAAAAAAAAAAAGTCATTCAAAATTAACCTCTAAATGTGATTGTGTTCTTACTGAAGACCCAGGGTCACTCTCCCCTAAGCATTTGTGTGACACCAGAATCCAAGTAAGGTCTTCAGTTGCACTAGGATTCACTCAGGCTCCTATATCACCGCAGCTGCTTTTGAGTATTTTAATAGCCTAAAACGATAATCTGTAACACTTCATGACTGTTGCTAAATAATTGGTCAAATTTATTCCTGGTGCAACTCCAATTACTCAGGAATGAAAGGTAGTGGAACTGCACTACGGAAGAGCTTGGTCATCTGTGTAATATAACATAGCACCATCCAGTCTGATGCTGTTTTAAATAGCATTTTATCATGACCTCACACATGCAAGTTGCAATCCTGATACAAAAATGACAATATGACATGACTGAGTTACCTACCACATTAGTCACACTCTTATCCTTCAAACAAAGTAAAAATATTTTGTGGCTGGAATTTATTTCTGTATTATGTCAGTCAATACAAGGAGTATTTCAAGATGCAAGTACAAACAAATATTGACTTATGTGCTGTGGACAGGAAAACCTGAGCTAGAAATAAGGATTCCCAGCAGGCTTATATAAACATAGGTTATTAGAAGTCTAAGACTGGTTGCTCTCTTTATTTTAAATAGAAGTGTCCTACCTCTAACAAGTATAAATACAATGCAATACAATGCCAATACAAAGGCTCCTCAAATACGAATTTGATATGCATTAACTGACTACACTCATGCTTACTCATGAGTATTTTCCAGTCACTGTTTTGCCAGCAGCTGGCGTAGCACTGGATGCTAGTTTTCATGTGGTTACCTCTAGGTTTTTGCTTGGCTGCCTTATTTTCCTACCAGACGACCTGAAAGTGCTGAGAAGCCATTTCTTAACTCACATGTTATATTAAGGAGCACTTTTGTATAGAAAAAATATACTATTGTATCAGCAACAAATTTGTTAGTGTAATTATAAATGGTCTTCATACCACACAGTGTCAAAAATAATATTGATATGTTGCTAATTACAATAAAAGAGAACATCAAGGTGCACCATAGAGCTTCCTATGACAGGAATGTACGTTGTAGATATTCCAGCTCACTTTTAAGACAATAAATGGCATTTATCATGTTTGTGAAAACGGTCCCACAAGAAAATAAATGTGGTTCCTCCATTCAGTAGAATCTCACTAATATACACCCAAGTCAGGGTGACCAGTTACAACTTATGAATAAGTATGCAAAGAAAGAGCATATAAAAGTATAGTGTACAATGTAGTACATTTTTTATATACATTTTTCCTAAATGAGTTCTATCATTCACATTAATCTTTCATAATGCAACACTAAATGCATCACAAAATCTAAGCAGTATTACATCTCACACATTCCTACTACATTGCTCTCTGGAAATTGTGGAAGAAAAATCAGGTTTTTTGAGCAGACTGTAAGGTCTTTGGATTAGTGAGGTTCTACTGTAATGGTAAAAATAACCATTTCTCTCTGATTCTCACATTTGGGCAGACCCAACCACGTACTGGCAGATGGATGACTTGCAGTTCACATTTTGTGTTCTTGAAGTGGGAGTAAAAAAAATCCAAGGTATTTTCATCTCCCCAGCAACTGCATGTGCTTTATCCCTTTATAATATTTTCCTTTTAGGTGAATAGGGCCCCAAAATTATCATTTTTCTTCTCTGCTGTTATGGTGGCTAGCGCATCTGGAACGCAGCTATAGTCCTAAATGTAAATACAGTACTGGAGAAATACTGAAAATTACTTTAAAGATGCAGTATCCCTTTTAAAAATGCCTTTTGCTTCCAAATTTCCCAATGGTAGAGTAAGTGGGTCTGAATTTCTTTGAGAAAAAACAAAAGTCAGAGTTGAAAGTAATTCCAAGAATTACATTAAATGGCAAAACTGTGAGATGTTATTTAAATCAAGCCAGATAAGAGGAAAAACAACTTATAATCTAATATTCAACCAATATGTAATTAGAATCTTTCTTTATCACAAGAATGCCTCATCTTTAGGCCACGGAAAGACTAAAATTTCCAGAAGCTAAGTCTGACCCCATATAAATATATATTTGGGACTGACAAACCAAGTGGACAGATAGGAGAGATAAATACAAATAAAGAATATTTGAGTGGGAAACAGGAAGAGAAAAGAGGTTTCTAACCCCCACTAGAAAAGTTACTTTCTCCTGACTCTACAGAAGCCAATGTGATTCCAGTGTTGGTCCCACTAACTCATTGCATATACAAATCTTTCTCAAGGAATCAACGAGATGATGGGTAAGATTTGAGTTCCATAGTCCCTGGCAGACATGTAAGGAAATTCCTCTAACAAGCTAAATTCCTCTTTTCTTTTTGCTAGGTGAAGCAACTATATTTTAGCCCTAAATAGTGAAAGGCAATTGAAGGAAAAAATCCTATCAGCCGAAAGCTGCAAAATGACTTAGAAGCTACGATGGCTGATACCCCACACCTTGCCACTACCCCACTCAAAACAGTCGCTATTCAGTGTGTTACTCATTCTGCATAGTTACTCCACTTCTTGCAGTTATTCCTCCACTCATCTTTAACCTGCAGCTTACATCAACTATCAAAAAGTGGAGGAAAAAATGTGCTGCACTTTGTGCAAATAAATAGAAGCTACGAATGACATGCATTAATGCCTTTTTTTTTTAAGCACAGCAAGAGAGCTCATAGAAGCTTCCGTAACAAGACTATCTCTTTTTTTTTTTTTTTTAAGCTACTTCTACAGGTTTTCTCTTCTTCCCAGAAAATGGCACTCAGGCAGGAATAACTAAATTCTGAAAGCACCACGTGGAAGAAAAAAAAAGAAACAATTAAAAAAAAAATCAACTAATTGCAAACCATTAGTGGCCTAAACTGTTCCAATTTCTCCGTTCCTTTGTCCTGCTCTCCCACGCTGGTAAGGGATACTGCATCTTTGACTCAAATCCTACCGCACAACCAGACAAGCTACACACAGTTTGGAAGGCCCTATGCAGTCATCATGACAGAAGGCTCCGCAGCCTTTGCACACGATCATGGCTTTCAGCCTGCACGAGCATTTCAGTTCCAGCTCATCGGCATTGCTACTGTCAGCAAATTTCTGAACCGGGATCTGCGCGTTCTGGTTAGCCAGGCCTGTGGCAGTGTTTGAGCCACTTCCTAAAATCCCAATCGATTTCTCAATTGCAGATGCTGCCCTTTTGAAGCTTGTGCTACCGAAGTGTATGGTTGGATAATTTCCACAGAGCTGCTGCTGCTGCTGCTGCTGCGGGTGCTGCGTCTGTATTTTCTGAGCAGCAAGTTGGGTAAAAGGCTTCTGTGGCTCAGAAAGTAAATAGGAAGAGAAATCTGCATTTTTTAATGCAAAGGCTTTTAACTGTTCTTTCACTTCGTTCTGATCGTAGGAAGCTTGTTTCATGCCCAGTTCACAGCTGCTGCTTAAACCTTCCTCAAAAGAAATAGGTTCAGATTTTATATTGCTACAGATGCTTGGTGGCTGAGGCCAACTAAGTCTTTTCGTGGTTTCCATAGTAACTGTCGGCTGTTTTTGATCAGAGGGGACTTCTGCATTTGGGTGAGGGGGGGGAGGAGGTGGCAGGGGCGGAGGGGGAGGAGGGGGATGCACTAAGGTTTTACTCTGCAGAGTCTGAGAGGCACTGGCAATGTCATCACCTTCCTTAATTTGAATATTAGGAGAAAACACACTTCCTAGCCTCAGCTGGTGAGCTGCTGTAGAAATACTCACATCACCCAGGCCCTTCTGTTCCAGGTGTCTGCTAAAAGCAAATGCGTTGCAGCCAGGTGGGCCTTTTGAAGTAGTTTGCAACAAAGCTGCCGTAGGAAGGGGGCCTCTTGCAGCCATGGACATTTGGTAAAAATGCTGTCTATGTGAGGTACTAGCTTCTGCGTGAAAGCTGCCATTTTTCTCAACGTGAAATAAGCTCTGCTGGAAACTGCAGGAAGGCAACGGCCTCTTCTGCTGCTTGATCTCTGGGCTGTGGGCGATTCGGCTCTGAATGGCATGCTTGTTCAGCCACTCCTGCTTAAACGGCTGACCATGCCCTAGCTGATTCACGCTGGAACTAATTACACACGGAGCCACTTTAACATCTGTGTCCATTGACACCTTCCCAGGCTCACATTTAATTTGAGCATGTTCCCCTACAGTCCTGGCCATCCTCTTTTTAGGATGGTTTTCACGCTTTCTGATTTGTAGCGGGGCTATGCTGCCTGCTGTAAATCCTTTACCATCTGGATTAGGAGAGTTGGAAGGATGTTCAACAATGTTTCTCTCGGACACTGCCGTTTTACATACTGAGGTAGTTTGCAAAGGCAAGGGAAGCCTGTTAATTTCTAGTTTGGCTCCTGATCTGGGCTGCGGCAGCACTTTCTCTAAAGGCAGATTGCCTTGCAGTAACTGTGTCACCAGAGGATTGTTGGCCTCCACTGACGACAAGCGACAGCTAGAGCCCCCGGCACCGGTAACTCTCTTCAGGGTTTCTGTTGTCAGGGACAGGGAGTCTTCCATGGAGTCCGCAATGGATGTCTTGGAGGTCTGTGGTGGCTGTGCACCCGCGGCTATCTCTGCCGTCTGGGCAGGCATTTCGGGTCCTGTAAAATCCTCGGTGTCCATCCTGAAGCACTTGTCAGCCTCGTTAGTTTCTGATTTAACAGGAACAGCAATGCTTGTCAGGAGAGTCCTGGATTGCAGTTCTGACATTTGCGGGTAACTGGAAGGTTCGGTTTTGACGTTTTTTAAGCAGTTCTGCTCTGCGTATTCCTTATGCTTACCGGAGTTGAGATGGCTGACCACTGGCTGGTCTGTACTCATTGCCTCTTCATCATGCCAACAAATTCTATTGTTGGTGTTATACTGATTGGCACAGGCAGCGTCTGCTTCGGTTTTAAAAGCTGTAGGACCTCTTAATTGCTCAGCAAAACCTTGGCTGGGCGTAACCACCTCAATTAATTTCTCTTGAGGAGCAAGAGGCACTTCTCGAAGACTTGAACAACCTGCCTGCAAGTTCTTGCTGTCTTGCTTCGCCGTAATGGTGGTGATAAAGCCGGAGCTGTGCTCAAGGCTTTCATTAGAGACTGCTTCAGGCCTGCTTATGACAGACACCTGAGGACAGGCTATGCTCTGTAAGGCAGCTTCTGTCCTTACGGGTCTGCTCTGCAGGTCAAGGCTGTTCTCTGCATTTTCAATAGAAGAAGGAAGCGACAGACTGGAATTCAGATTTGTGGTGTGGTCAACAATAACTTTGCAAGGTATGGACCTATTCATGGCAGTTTGTGTAAAGCTCACTGGCTGAGATTTACCGGAGAGATCCATTCGGTTTCGTGCTCCAGAGCTTTTTTCTAAGAGATCAGCATTTAATTTAGTAGCGTTCTCGTAAGAGCTTATTGTCACCATGTTACCAGTAAACACTGAAATGGGTGGCCTCGCAACGGAATCTGCCGCTGCAAGGGCCTCGCTGCAACTTAAAGCTGGCCTAACGGTAGTGTGAATGGAGACAGTGCTTTGCTCGTTACACCCAGTTATGGCTATCTTATCAGAACAAAATCTGTTGGTAGGCCCCACTGGGGGAATCAGTACAGAACTACCAGAGAGATGATTTGGCAAATTATTTGCGATAGATGAAGCTGGCACAGTGGCATAATGACTGGAGACTGCGTTATTGGCATTGCTACTTGGTATCGGCAACCTTTTGTCATCGATGGCATTGGATAAGACTGTATTGTCTATGGAGACTGGTACATTACTGTTATCAATACATTTTGGTCCAATGGTTATGCATGGAGTATCAGCCCCTTGAATGGTTTTCAGCATATTTATATTACAAGCTGAAACTGCTGTGTTTGCACTGTCAACAGACATTAAAACAGAGGATTTATCAACAGAACTTGCAAAAGAAAGTTCTTTAATTGCTCCAGACATAGCAGTGCTGCAAACAGACACAGAGACTGAACTTTTATTATAAAGCACTGGCACACTGTTACTTTCAGTAGAGGTAGATGAAATAATTTTCTCACACAATTGTGGCATAGGTATATTTTCATCAGAACTGTGCACAGATATCTCAGTAGCAGTTTCTGGCAATGTGGTTGTGTTAAGTGACTGCTGCAATAGAGTGGTAGGCTCACGGTGATGAGCAGACTTGTTGCTAGGGGACCTGCAGTTAGGATTAACTATAATGACACCGGTAGAACCTTCAATCTTCGCCTCAGTGGAAGCTGGTATCTCCAGAGATGAGGTACTTTCCTTTGAGCTGAACTGCACCTTTGATTCTTTATTAGTCTGGAGTAAATGAGCTCTGGCTTGATGCTTTGCGAATAGCTTGGCCTTTGTTTGCTCCTTGATGTGTGCCAGTGTTCTTGTCTTCCCACCTTCGCATGGGGTCCCCATTGCTCCAGAGACTATGCTCGCAGCTGCTGCCACGGCTGCTGCAGCTGCAGCTTCTCTTTGGGCTCTTGCTTGCTGGGCTCTTGCTTTGATATCTGCAAGAGTTCTAGCCCCAGTGTTTCTCCCACTGCTCACCGATGTACTTGGGGAAGCTCGAGGTTCTGGTTTAGAAACAGGTTGGCTCTTGATGATAAAAGGTGGTCCAATTTTTGAAAGCTGAATCTAAAGGAAGAAAAAACCAATAATTGTAATGAGATCATCGGCTCTCTAAAATCACCAGCTGTCTGTTAAAGGGTCAGAGAAAGGTAATGAAGGGAATTACTGTTCTGTGCAGACAGACAGAAAAATGCTAAAAATTAATGGTATCTATACTTCAGTATTTCATCATTCTTGAGCATGAATAACTGCTACCTGTATTAGGCTATTCACGTTGATCCTTCTGACAGGAAGAAAGATTGAACTGGATGATAACATGATGCTTATCTGATACAATTTGTCAGACCTGTTTTTTATGCTGTGTCTGTAACTGAGAAGATCAACAAGCCTCGTGCAGTGATACTGGAAAAGAGCCTACAACTAAGGACTTGCCGCAAATGTGTGAAAAAATAACGATCACGTGGTGCTTTTGCTCGTTGGTCTCCAGTGACTAAGACATTAGGAAAAGCATGTTTTTTGCTTATGTATCAGACAACAAACCTTGCCTTTAGATAGGATTTAGCAGTGTCTCCGCTGAGCCTGTTTTTCATGTTACACCACAGAGGACTTCAGAGTAGTGGTATAAAAGAAGCGAATCACCAAAGGCTACGCCTTTTGCTTCCTCACTCGCAGGTTTAAGAGATTCGCTTTAGTATGTCGTCATAAGAGCCGTCATAAGGTACAATGGGAAGTGAGAGCCATACAGCAGAATGATTTAGAACTGGGGTTCTTTTTCCTCTTTTCATTACAAAGGATAGAGGTTTGATGGTGAGTTCACCCAAGAGCCAAATATTTGTTACACAAAAACATACTAGAACTGTTTGGCCGAAATTATTTTTTCAAATGCTTGCCAATTTTTCAGTATTCTCTTTCACTGGCTGGAGGCTTCAGGGAGGTTCTGTTCTTGAGACTGTGCAAGACTGACAACATCTAGTTTTCCATAACAGATCAGTGGAAATCAATATTAAGATGATATTTTAATATAGAACCATTTATATAACCATACAACTCTGCTGGTCTGGAGGGCTGGAATACTTCCCCTTTAAGTAGCAGTTAAAATTTTGGCTTATAAATGAACTCTAATGCCTAATATTGTGAGGCTTTAACATTGATATAAACATATTTTAAAGAATATCACAATCTCACAATTACTTCAAAACATTTTTCTTTCTGTCTCAGTAGCAACTTTTTTCAGTTTCCAACTTTGCATCACCAGAATGCTAAAGCTTTAAGTGCTTGATTATTTTTATTATTATAGTCATGACCTTTTTTATTCCCTAGTGATCTATTTTCTTTTGTGCTTAGAGAGTGATTAGAATTTATTAGGCTGGATAGAGACCTTCCAAATATGAAAGAATATAACTTAACTCAGAATGGGCTACCTTCCAATTGCATCACTGCTCATAAAAATAAGTTAGTTGAAATATGCTACCGCACTAGTGATTAAAACAGTTAGCCTATTTGCCCTCCTGGCCATATTAACAATGTTTAGTGATTGCAGCAGTTAAAAATAAATGCAGAAAAGGGCATTTCTGAATAATCAGGAACTAGTATTGCAAAGTCAATGGTTTAAGTACAGCAAATTGGATCTAAAACTTAGCTGATGTCACCATGTACAAAATGAAAAGGGTCAAAACACCGAGCCTATATATATAACTCAATCTATAGATCCCTTTGTTGAAAAAAAAAAAAAAAAAAAAAGCTTCAACTGGAATTTACTTTCTTACATAGCAGAATGACACACATAGAAGTGTTTGCTTAGTTGATGTATCTTTTTTACCTTTCAAGTCCCATTAACAAAGATATCTATACATATATCAATTAGGCACTTCCCCCTGATAGCCAGGTCTCTGTTTCCAA